>CM030191.1:8456046-8581046 GCA_017639675.1 Aplochiton taeniatus
TTTGGGGGCAAAACATGGCAAAGAGATGTTCGAGAAATGAAACTTTCTCTGGTTAAAACTGTGTGTGGTGCAGTGCACAGTGAGGAGGTTTGATTGCTTTGAACCAGAGGCACAGCTGAAAAGATGGGCATACATTTGGGACTGGGGGGGGGGTGGGATGGATGGATGGATGGATGGATGGATGTTCTTGGCTATCCGGTTTCTTCGCTGTCTAAGGGAGGGGGGACGGGTCACATTTTGATCTTTTTATAAATCCTCCTGGTGGTTTAAAAGAAAGGAAATAGACTTTTCTGTAAGGCTTCACTTCCCTGTCTCGCACACAGACTTTCACTTCCTGCTTACATCATCACAGCGAGGGCCCTCTGTGCCAATGCGCTTCGGCTATCTAATGGCACACCTGCCCTGCCCTGTCAGGTCTGGGCCCGGACCTCCGTTACAAACGTACTACTACTTCCCCTTACTCAAAGGCCAGATTACCAATACACACAGAGATTTGTGTTCAGCAGTTTAGCTAATGTGATGACGTTTGTCTTTCAGTGGGTCATATCTATGAAGGGGAGTTCAAACAGACCTGTCCCCTGCCCTTATCCCCCAGGCCATAGACAACAAACAAAACGGTCTTGCCCTGCAAAAACCAAAAAAAAACTATCTTTACATAATGCCCCAAAAAGCTTCTTGAGTTATTTTTATTTTGTTTATTTAAATGAATACATTTTTAAAAGATGTTTCGCTACAGTATTATTCTTGAAGGATTCTTGAGTGTGTCCTCCAGTCACTGATCTCTTCCATGTCCCCTGGACTGATGTGACACGATTTAGACCAGCCGCATGCTATAGCAGCTGCCTAGAGAACCTCTTTCTATTAGAGCTGGTCTATTTCTCCTGCAGCCTCCATCTTATCAACTCTGCTGGACTCGGACGCATGTAGCTTTAGGGGAAAAAAACAAAGAACAAAAACTCCCAGTATTTGCTCCGTAGACGTGGCTTCCTTTTGCTTACTCTATCTCTCTATCTCTTTTCTCCCTTCTGTTCTTTTACTTGTTTACCTGTTTTTTTTCTCCCAACTGCCTTCTCACATTTTCTACCTCTTTTTTTTCTATTTTTTCCCCTCGCTCGGATCTGGAAACCTCCCTTTCGCTAACCTCTCTGAGCTCTCTCTCTCTTTCTCTCTTTCTCTCTGTCTTTGTGTTGTTTGGCTGTCACTAGGGATGCTAGCCGCTGAAAGTAGGTATCCCCTTCTCACGCCTCTCGTCCTGTGACATCACCATGACATCACGACCATCTCCTTAAGTCCCCCCCCCCCCCTCCCCTTGTTGTCATGGCGCAGGATGAGCCTTAAGATTTCCAAAGGAATGTCCCGTTTTCGTCGGCCCTGTTGTCCCTCGATCTTTTCTCCTCCCCCTCTCCATGGTTTGGGACCGTTTAGTGGGAAGGGGCTTGTAGTCATTTCTAAGAGGGCCGAAATGACCTGGAGTTGGTTTTCCAAAGCGTTCACAGTTGCCAGCAGTTTTGAACTTTTCAACTCCAAAATAAATATTTCCAGTTTCCACACACACACATAACACAAATCTAGAAATGTACATAACTTTTACATTCAAATATTATTATTTTATATTGTATTATTATTTGATATATATACTGTGAATGCTTTGGGAAAGCATGCCATTACTCATGCTGGTCTTCCCCTATGGTGGAACGTGGTGGGTCTGCACCACTCCCTGGGCACGGCCCCTCATCATGGCCCCCATCGGGGGGCGTAGCACCAACGCTTGGCGCGGTGTGTTCTCTACATTCAGAATGGGCCAAAACATCCCAGAAATATACACTTTGGCTAACACAATAATAACAATTCGAATGCATGCAGCTTGAAGAGTTACTGTGTACTAGTGCAATCAGAGAAAAACACAAGACTGTGGATGGAATGTGCGTGAGTTTGTGTGGTCTTCAATTCATCCTGCCATTGATTCCTAAAGATCATTCCGACACCGCTTGTATCAAAGTAGACACTTTTGCCTATTATCCCTGACATACATAACACATATACATTCATACATCATACATACATGGATACATACATGCATGCATATATGCATACATACATGCATGCATACATGCATGCATGTATACGTCAAAGGGATAGGCGGGCTAAATGTCTCAACGTCGTTTTCACACCGCAAAGGGGTCTCAAACCCGTGACAGCTACGGAACCATAACTCGTAGATTCTGTGACAGCTACGGAACCCTAACTCGTAGATTCTGTGACTGTTACTGTAACATAACTTGTAGATTCTGTGACTGTCACTAGCATAACTCATAGATTATGTGACTGTTACTGTAACATAACTCGTAGATTATGTGGCTGTTACTGTAACATAACTCGTAGATTCTGTGACTGTTACTGTAGCTTATCTCGTAGATTCTGTGACTGTTACTGTAGCATATCTCGTAGATTCTGTAAATACGTCAATCGTAAAACTAAAGTCTACCGGACGAGGAACCAGGCTTCAAAGCCACCTCTATCCAGCCTGTGGTCTCCAAATGATAAATACTATCACCGGCAGCTGATTGAAGCACTCTGTGATAAATATGAAGGAGAGGGGGAGTCCATTCGAGATTCTGGATCCACCTCGATCCCGCCATGAGCTCTCAGCCGACTGCTTTGAGGTGTGAGAACGACGAGCGTTTGTGCCATGTTTTCCGAGCAAGCCGCCCCCCCCCCCCCCCGCCCCCCCGGAACTAACCCGTCACGCTGAATGTGACGTCACGTGCCATGTCGAGAAGGTTTTGTTTTTTCAAACTGCTTTTCCTAACCCTCTTTGTCTCCGCACCGCTGTTTTCTTTGTCGCTTTCGCTGCATGTGTTGGCGATGCAGCAGGTACTACGGAGCGCTCTGTGTGCGTGTGCGTGTGCGTGTGCGTGCGCGTGGTGGTGGTGGTGGTGGTGGTGGTGGTGGGGGGGGGGGGGCTGGTTGTGTGCTTCTGTACGCGTGTGTCTACGAGTGTCTGTCTGTGAGTATGCCAGTGTGTGTGTTTCTGCCTTGTGTGTATGTGTAAGTGTGTGTGTTTCTGCCTTGTGTGTATGTGTAAGTGTGAGTACGCTTGTTTTGTGTTTTTATTATTATTCGTTGTTGGTGTTCGTCACTGTCTGTTTTGGTTTGTTTCAGTCTATGCCTGTTGGTGTGTGTCTGTGTGTGTCTGTCTGTGTGTGTGTGTGTGTGTGTGTGTGTGTGTGTGTGTGTGTGTGTGTGTGTGTGTGTGTGTGTGTGTGTGTGTGTGTCTTTAATAAATAACGTTACCTTAAGTGCGTGTTAAACCTGTGTGTATTTGCATTATCTGTGTATACTGGGGCGTGTAGATTAGTGTGCCTAACCTGTGTGTGTGTGTGTGTGTGTGTGTGTGTGTGTGTGTGTGTGTGTGTGTGTGTGTGTGTGTGTAGGGGCAGTCTCCCAGGTGCTGGACAGCCTGGAGGAGATCCATGCGCTGACTGACTGCAGTGAGAAGGATATGGACTTCCTGCACAGCGTCTTCCAAGACCAGCACCTACACACACTGCTGGATGTGAGTGGACCAACACACACACACACACACACACACACACACGCGCGCCCACATACACGTGCACATGTTGCCCATATTGCATGCACGAGAACACACACACAGGCCTCACTTGCACACACACACACACACACACACACACACACACACACACACACACACACATCTACACTTGTTCATACGTCACGGTCACACCCATAAGTACAAACGGTCATTTTCCTTGTCCCTATTTCTATTTCCTGATCACCTGCCACTTCCGAAAGCGTCCACTAGGTAGCGCCTGAGACAGGAGGCAGAGGGTGTGTGTGCGGTGCTGCAAAGTGCCCCATACAGGATCATAACTAGGTAGCCCCGTACAGGATCATAACTAGGTAGCCCCGTACAGGATCATAACTAGGTAGCCCCGTACAGGATCATAACTAGGTAGCCCCGTACAGGATCATAACTAGGTAGCCCCATACAGGATCATAACTAGGTAGCCCCGTACAGGATCATAACTAGGTAGCCCCATACAGGATCATAACTAGGTAGCCCCGTACAGGATCATAACTAGGTAGCCCCGTACAGGATCATAACTAGGTAGCCCCATACAGGATCATAACTAGGTAGCCCCATACAGGATCATAACTAGGTAGCCCCGTACAGGATCATAACTAGGTAGCCCCATACAGGATCATAACTAGGTAGCCCCATACAGGATCATAACTAGGTAGCCCCGTACAGGATCATAACTAGGTAGCCCCGTACAGGATCATAACTAGGTAGCCCCATACAGGATCATAACTAGGTAGCCACATACAGGATCATAACTAGGTAGCCCCGTACAGGATCATAACTAGGTAGCCCCATTCAGGATCATAACTAGGTAGCCCCATACAGGATCATAACTAGGTAGCCCCATACAGGATCATAACTAGGTAGCCCCATACAGGATCATAACTAGGTAGCCCCATACAGGATCATAACTAGGTAGCCACATACAGGATCATAACTCCTTTGTGACAAGCACTATTGTCTTCACTGTCAAGTGCGAGGCGGTGCGCCATATATAGCCGGGAGGGAAACGTTTTTTAATCTTGTGTTCCCAGTTGTACGACAAGATCAACACACGCTCGGCCCCCGGGATCAGGAACCCCCCTAGCGATGGAGTACAGCGAGCCAAAGAGGTGAGAGGACAGGGGAGCGTTGTGCTAGGGCTGACATTGGGGTAAAGGTTTCCCTCCACCACTTGCTCTCTGTCTCTCTGTGTGTCTCTCTCTTTCTGTCTCTCTGTCTGTGTGTCTCTCTCTTTCTGTCTCTCTGTGTCTCTCTCTTTCTGTCTCTCTGTGTGTCTCTCTCTTTCTGTCTCTCTGTCTCTCTCTTTCCGTCTCTGTGTGTCTCTCTCTTTCTGTCTCTGTGTCTCTCTCTCTTTCTGTCTCTCTGTGTGTCTCTCTTTCTGTCTCTCTGTGTCTCTCTCTCTTTCTTTCTCTGTGTGTCTCTCTCTTTCTGTCTCTGTGTGTCTCTCTCTTTCTGTCTCTGTGTGTCTCTCTCTTTCTGTCTCTCTGTCTCTGTGTGTCTCTCTCTCTTTCTGTCTCTGTGTGTCTCTCTCTTTCTGTCTCTCTGTGTCTCTCTCTTTCTGTCTCTGTGTGTCTCTCTCTCTTTCTGTCTCTGTGTGTCTCTCTCTGTCTTAGGGTTTTTATGGTTAGTAGCTTGTGTAATTACATCAGTGTGTGAATCAAAGTGCTGAGTTTTCTCTTTCACTCTCTCTGTCTCTTGTCTATCTCTATCTTCTCACCTCTCTCTCTTTCTCTCTCTCTCTCTTTCTCTCTCCTTAGGTGCTAGAGACCATCTCCTGCTATCCTGAGAACATGGAAGCCAAGGAGCTGAGGAGGATCCTCACCCAACCACACTTCATGGTGTGTGCTCTCTCACACACACACACACACACACACACGTTAATGCCAGAGGAGCAGGGGAGTTCAAGAGCAGGCTCCCCGCCCCCACCCCCACCCCCCCATGCCTAAGAGCAAAGCTGCTTAGCACATTAGCTTAGCCCAGCCCGACCACCACTGACAGAGGGACGGGGGAGGGAGGGAGGGAGAGAGGGAGAGAGAGAGAGAGAGAGAGAGAGAGAGAGAGAGAGAGAGAGAGAGAGAGAGAGAGAGAGAGAGAGAGAGAGAGAGAGAGAGAGAGAGAGAGAGAGAGAGAGAGAGAGAGAGAGAGAGAGAGAGAGAGAGAGAGAGAGAGAGAGAGAGAGAGAGAGAGAGAGAGAGAGAGAGAGAGAGAGAGAGAGAGAGAGAGAGAGAGAATCGGCCATAGAGACCAACCTAGGGACGGGAGAGAGATCAAGAGAGGGCGGGGCGGTGGCGGGGAGGGGCTAGGCACCACTCTCTACAGCCAGGAGGGCACCTGTCCGTCATGAGACACCGTGCGGGACGGCTGTGGACCGGGGGCAGGAGTTGATGAGTGCAGACTCGATGCTGGTGAGAGAGACCGAGAGTCAGTCTGGGGCGTTTCGGCTAGCCGCCCAGGGGGGCCGGAGACTTTGGTTGGGGGGTCCCCTGACCTCGTCCCCTTTTAAGGTGTAGTAGAGCTAGAGAGTAGATGGTTGGTTTGTAATACTGTGTTTAAGAGGAGAGCTTTCAGCTTCTCTCTCTCTCTCTCTCTCTCTCTCTCTCTCTCTCTCTCTCTCATGTTGTGTTGCTTAGTGGTGTTACTCGGAGTGGCTCCATCCCATTAGCTGCTTAGTGTCTGTGTGTGTGTGTGTGTGTGTGTGTGTGTGTGTGTGTGTGTGTGTGTGTGTGTGTGTGTGTGTGTGTGCGCGCGTGCTATCCTAGGTCTTGTGGGACACTTGCTAGTGTCAGAACGAGGATTAGAGTCAGCCATGCCCTACCACCGCACTACACACACACACACACACACACACACACACACACACAATCACACACACATAAACATTAAACATATTTTGTGCTCGCGTAAATCCAAGTGTGCTCTAACCCAGGGAAAACGATTTGCTTTTGGAGTGTGCTGCCACCTGTGTGTTCCCCACGCACGCACGCACGCACGCACACACACACACACACACCCACACCAACAAATCAACAGTTCTACAATGGACCAACAAACATCCTCAGGGTGCACACACAAAATCTCGCACACAAAACTCACCAAGCGTTTGTCCCAAGCCCCTGCACAGGGCGCTCCGGTAACATCCTATCTCCCCCCCACCCCTTCCCTATCTCCCCCCCACCCCACCCCCCCACCCCCCCTAGGCGCTGCTGCAGACCCACGACGTGGTGGCCCACGAGGTCTACAGCGACGACGCCCTGCGGGTGACGCCCCCGCCCACCTCGCCCTACCTGAACGGCGAGTCGCCGGAGAGCGGCGGCGGCGGCGGCGGCGGCGATGGCGACCTGGAGAACGTGACGCGGGTGCGGCTGGTGCAGTTCCAGAAGAACACGGACGAGCCCATGGGCATCACGCTGAAGATGAACGAGCTCAACCACTGCATCGTGGCGCGCATCATGCACGGCGGCATGATCCACCGACAAGGTGCCCGCCCGCCCGCCCGCCCGCCAGCGCCCGCGCCACACGTTGCTCTCGAGCGCTTTGTTGCCAGGAGATGTAAAGTAGTGAAGTTCTTCTAGTTTGTACCTAGAATGGCTGGAAGACCAGGTTAAGACACCCCCATGCACACGTACAGTGGTTTATGGTCGAAGAGAAAAAGACTTTGCTCGATATTGTTTATGATGTGTGGTGAATGATTCATACCAGCAGTGCTTACAGACTCACGGAGGCTCATGTGAGCTTTGTAGCGATACAGCCCATATAACATACAATGTATGTTATTAAGCTATGAGCGATGCCAGTTTTTTACACGGCAAGTACAATTACACGGTTGAAATGAGGAAGCCACATTGCAATGTTCTTTGTGATAATTTATAGCATAATAACATAGGGGTTGACATGTGGCTTTTCTCTGAGCTGTACGGCTACAGCACTCCTAGGGACAGATTTAAAACAGCTGGCCTTGTTAGTGTCCATAACGCAGATAGTTTAGAGATTGAGTTTTTTCAGCAGTAGTTCATGTTCACAGTTAGCGTTTCCTGCTTGTCTCCCTGTTTAATGATGGTTTCATTTGCTTATTCCACAGGGACGCTTCACGTAGGCGACGAGATCCGGGAGATCAACGGCATCAGCGTAGCCAATCAGACAGTGGAACAGCTCCAGAAGATGCTGGTACGCCCAATCGGTTTTGATATTCCCATTATAGTTAACCAATCAGGTTCCACCAATTTGTAGTCGTTTATACGATCCAATAAGCTTACATTGCTACATTGTCAGTTGTCATCCGTTACGGTGGCTGTTGTAGACGAGGGCCTCCCTTCTTTTCTGTCACCACAGAGAGAAATGAGAGGGAGCATTACCTTTAAGATAGTACCCAGCTACCGGTCCCAGTCCATGTCCTGTGAGGTAAGGACACACACACTCACTCACACACACACAAACACTCACTCTCACTCACTCACTCACTCACTCACTCACTCACTCACTCACTCACTCACTCACTCACTCACTCACTCTCTCTCACACACACACACACACGCAAAATACTTCACAAGTTCACTGAGTTTTTTTTACCCACTTATAGTTTACAGTACAAATGTTGCTTGTATTTTCTATTGACCCTTGGGGTGTGTGTGTGTGTGTGTGTGTGTGTGTGTGTGTGTGTGTGTGTGTGTGTGTGGCATTTGCAGAAAGAGTCCCCCGACCTGTCTTCCAGACAGTCCCCCGCCAACGGCCACGCTAGCGTCACCAGCTCCATCCTGGTAAGCCCGTCCCCCGTCCCCCGTCCATCCCATCCTCGTCGCCACGGCAACTTCCTTTTGAATGCCTCTTTTTTATCCGCCAGTGTGTTCAGAGGCTTTGCTAGCTCATGTGCACACATGCAGATAGGTTAGTTACCATTGTGCTCAGAATATTCTAGAATGCGGGTTTAACTTTGTTTTCTGTCTTTTCACTCAGGACCTCCCCTCCACCATCCAGCCTAAGGGACGCTTGGTGAGTCGCCCTCTCTCTCCCTTCCTCTCTCCCTTCCTCCCTCCCTCAGCCCTCTCCTCCACTCGCCTCCCTCGCTCCTGTTCTCCCACACTGCTTCCACAATGGCTGAAGAGGCTCTCATTTCCACCAGAGAGTAGTCGGTGGGAGATGTGTGGGTGGGTGTGTTTGCCTGGAAGAATGAGGACCTGTGTGTGTGTGTGTGTGTGTGTGTGTGTGTGTGTGTGTGTGTGTGTGTGTGTGTGCGCGCGCGCTGCACATCCTGTTCCACGTGTCGTCTCCGTCGCGTTCAGTTCGACACATGCTTTTTCCACATGTGGAAAAGATCACCACGACGTCCCCGATGTTACCACCCAGCGTTCCCGTTTCATTCCAGCAACGAGCCCCTCCCCCCCGGGCCTTTCCCCTCACCATGACCCCATCTGGGGCCGAAGCTGCGTTTCATTCCAGCAACGAGCCCCTCCCCCCGGGCCTTTCCCCTCACCGTGACCCCATCTGGGGCCGAAGCTGCGTTTCTTTCATCCTTTCAAATATATAACGACATCCGTTGATTAATGTGTAACTGGTTCACCTGACACACACTCCCTTCTGTTGATGCCGACCCCCTGGTGTTTTCTACTGCATGATAAGCGTGTGCGTGTCTGTGTGTGTGTGTGTGTGGTGCTCTCAACCCTCTAGATCTCCAGGCCGACTTTCAAAGACAAAATGTCCGTCAAGGTAAGATTTCCGTGGACTGACACCCCCCCCCCCCCCCCTTCCTCGAGCTGATCCTCGCCCCCTCCCACCATTTGCCTCGTAGATTCCTCATCGTAGTTGACCCCTCTCTCTCGCTAGATCCCATGCTCAAGGGAGAAGATTCCATTTCAGAGCCTCGAATGGAACGCTTACTGCTGGGGGGGTTAAGGCGGGAAAATGTAACGGCTGCTTTCTGCCAGACAGACGACTCGTCGACGGCGGAGTGATGTGGCGCTTTATTCGTTGTGCCTTCTCTCTGTTTCGCGTTCCTTTCTTTTTTCTGTACTTTCCTTCCGCTTCCTGTATTTCTTTGTTTTCCCGCCCAGTCTCGCTTTGCTTCCCTTCCCTGGCTCTCTCTCTCTCTCTCTCTCTCGCTCTCGCTCTCGCTCTCGCTCGCTATCCAAGGACCAGCGCTAACTCCAGCCTCCTCAATGGGGGCGGCGTCCAATCACAACCGCTCGCTCTCTCCCATCAATACCGGCAGCTCGTCCAATCACAGCCCCTCCCGCCTTCCTTCCCGTTGCTTGTCTTGACCATGTCTCCGCCCCTCCCCCGCTCCGGTGTGTTTCGCCCACAGATCTACGTGCGCGCCCAGTTCGAGTACGACCCCTCCAAGGACGACCTCATCCCCTGCAAAGAGGCGGGCATCCGCTTTCGGGTGGGCGACATCATCCAGATCATCAGCAAGGACGATCACAACTGGTGGCAGGGCAAGCTGGAAAACACCAAGAACGCCACGGCCGGCCTCATCCCCTCGCCCGAGCTGCAGGAGTGGTGGGTGTCATCCCAGCGGACAAGAACGGCTTCACTAGCTACGACCGCACGTGGTCGGGCTCTGTGATATGTGTCATCATTTGTCGTCCCAAAAGATTTGCATAAATACGTTCTCTTTGGGGGAGATTGAAGCATTTATTTATTTATTATTATTATTATTTTTTTTTTTTTTTTCCAAAGGTCATTTATTAGATAATTCACGGGGACACCCCAGAACCTTCCTTCCTTGTTTCTTCGTTTGAAGAAGCAGTTTTTTGTGATTTGTTGTTTTTCTTGTTGTGACGCGGCGGGTGGCAGGCGCGTGGCGTGCATCGCCATGGAGAAGACCAAGCAGGAGCAGCAGGCCAGCTGTACCTGGTTTGGCAAGAAGAAGAAGCAGTACAAAGACAAGTACCTGGCCAAGCACAACGCAGGTGCCATGCACACACACACACACATATACTGTGTATATATATATATATATATATATATATAAAATGTGTATTTATTTGTGAAGGACTGAGGAGGTTCTCTTTTGTGGTCTTGACCTGGCCAAATTTGGTCGGACAGCTTCTGACTCGCCATGATCTGGCAGCGAGTCCACTAAGCCTCACTAATCCGCCCAAAGAACCGTCCTCGCCTATTAGCTTCCTAACCCACTTTTTTTTTTCTAAATTAGCCGTGGCTAATGACTCGCTAAGCTAACACGTCCAATCGGTGTGGTTGAAACAGGCTAAGAGGAGAACTGTGTCAGGAACGGGAAAACAAAGGGATTGGGAGGGGATGTCCCAAGATAACAAGAGCCTCCTTCCTCCAGGCTAAAAGGATAACGCTGTTCTGTTATGGCATACTTTCCCTTATCCTACAGGCCAAGGTTTCTAATGTAACGGCAACGCCAGAGTCCCTCTAATGGGGGGCCTTGGTAATGGCAGGAGTTGAATCGTGTAACAGCGTTCGTTTGTAGTTTTAAAGGGGGTAAAAATTCCACGTGTGGTATCCATGTTGCTGGACTTGGCGGCTATTGTTTGAGCTAACTTGTGGAGTTTACTTTCAAAATGTCCTGTTTCAGGGATGTTCCACACTAGACAACGTGTTGTGTATTACTGGGAAAACCAAATAGTCCAGCTCTATGTGTTTTCCTCCTGTTTAAAATAGGTCCATATCCTGTCATTGGTTTTATGTTTTACTATGCTGCATGTTTGTTGGGTGTAGTATAACCTTCCCAAACAGTTCCTCTCTTTAACCACCAGTGTTGCAATGTTGACTGAGTGTTTCAGTTATCCTAAACTGGTTTACCCGTGCCTTGCATGCTGACTGGTTAAATAAACAACAACAAAAAAAAAAAAAAACATGCTTACAGTTGCCTCGACGTTGACTCAATGTGTAACCCTCCTGCAATTAACGTCCCGGCCTTGTAGCGACAACAGTTTTTCTGTTGAAGGTGTCCATTTTTATTTCTTAATTCCTGATGTCGCCTCTTCACCTGTATTAACCCCTCCCCCCCCTCCCCCCTCCCTCTGTCCGTTTCTTCTCATGCCGTCTCTTACCCAATGGCTTGGCTGCATGTAAGTAACTCTGGCGGAGGCGACGCCTCTCTCCTTTTCCTGTCTCTCCCTCCGTTCGCCTCTCTCTCTCTCTCTCTCTCTCTCTCTCTCTCTCTCTCTCTCTCTCTCTCTCTCTCTATCTCCAATGTCTGCTTAGCAATAGTGATGCCTTGATAACACTGTGTGTTTGTGCCGTCTCCCTGTGAGCATCATGTGTCATATAAGTAGCCCTCAGTGCTAGTGGGTTTGGGTTTGGTAGTCGGTCCACCTCCATAGTCTCTGAAAGTCTCCATCCAATACAGCAATACATCGCAGTAAAACAGCAAACAAAGCTACTTTGTTAGATGCCTAGCTTTGTACTTACGTTGTATGTGTTTTTCTGCATCCTCCCTCAATCCCATTCGCCGAGTCTTATCTCTAGTATGTGGTAGCGCTTTGTGGACCCCAGTCTGACTCTTCCTCCTTTTCCTCCTCTTCTGCCGTCCAGTGTTCGACCAACTAGACCTGGTGACGTACGAGGAGGTCGTCAAGCTGCCGGCGTTCAAGAGGAAAACGCTGGTGCTGCTCGGTACGGAACCCGACCCGCGGGAAACCGAGGCTTGACGTTTAGAACGCCGCAAGGCGGCTGCGTGCAAAGAGCAGTCTGTGTTGCCGGTCCGTTTTGGCTGACGCGTGTGACCTTTGCCCTCTCCAGGTGCCCACGGCGTCGGACGGAGGCACATAAAGAACACCCTCATCACCAAGCACCCTGACCGCTTTGCCTACCCCATCCCACGTAAGGGCCCTCAATCACCCCATGACTGCCCGCTTTTGTGAACGTCGCCATTTTGTTTTTCCATTAAAAAAACGAATTGTCGGGAATTCAATTATTAAGAAGATAACTATTAGCTATGGTGAAGCTTTTCAGGAGAATGAAATTGGAAAAAGGTGTTGTGGGTGGGTGACCAATGGTCATCTCTCCTTCTCTCTTATTTCATACTACATTGCCCAGAATCCACCTGGAGAAAAGAGTCACGGAAAATGAAGTGTGTGACTGGTCTACTATTCTCTCTTTCTCCTCTGCCACCTCCTCCCCTCGTACATGAGTAACACATAATAAAAGTCATAGAAAGGTCCCTGATATCATACTACATTTCACCAGAATCCAAGTCTGGCACGGTAAAAGGAACAGTTTGACCTGTCCACTATTCTCACATTATTAATACATGATAAAGACCACATTCTATTATATTTCATTATCATCACATTATAATTACCTTCATTATATTCCATTACTATTACATTATAATGACCAAATAATAGTTAATTATGATGACATTGTTATTACATTATATGATATTTCATTATTCTCCCATGATAATCACCACATTATCCTCCCGGTCTCCCCCTCTGGCTCCCAGACACCACCAGGCCTCCGAAGAAGGAGGAGGAGAATGGGAAGAACTACTACTTTGTGACCCACGAGCAGATGATGCAGGACATCAGCAACAACGACTACCTGGAGTACGGCAGCCACGAGGACGCCATGTACGGCACGCGCCTGGAGACCATCCGCCAGATCCACGGCCAGGGCATGATCTCCATCCTGGACGTGGAGCCGCAGGTCTGTGGGGCGGGGGGTGCGTGGGGTGAGGCTGTGTGGGGTGAGGCTGTGTGTGTGTGTGTGTGTGTGTGTGTGTGTGTGTGTGTGTGTGTGTGTGTGTGTGTGTGTGTGTGTGTGTGTGTGTGTGTGTGTGTGTGTGTGTGTGCGCGCACGCATGTGCGCGTGTGAAGGAGTGAGGGTGGGGGGGTTTCTGTGTGTGTGTGAGGGTGGGGGGGTTCTGTGGGTTGGTGTGTGTGTTTGTGTGTGTGTGAAGGGGTGAGGGTGGGTGGGGCGGGGGGGGGCTTCTTGTTTGTGTATGTGTGGGGTGTTTGTGTGTGTGTGTGTGTGGTTGCCGCCGAGTGGGTGCTGGAAGGGATATGTGTGTGTTAGTGTAAGAGTTTGTTAGCGTAGGGTGACTACCACTATAGCCAGAGAGATATCCATCTTCTTCTCAGGGCGGAAGGAAAGTAGGCTTTTTCTACGTGGGGTTGAGAGAGGCTTGTCTGCATGTTGGACATAGAGGCTTTGTGAGAACCCTAAGGACTCACCTTCCGACCTGCGTCCATCTATGACCGTGGAGTCGTGAACGCAGACTGGGGATGGCATCGACCTGCTCTGTCAGTGGTTCCACCACTAGATGGCAGTCACCCCGGTTGACTCTCCTTCCCCTGCTCTCACCAGGCCCTGAAGATCCTGAGGACCGCCGAGTTTGCTCCCTACGTGGTGTTCATCGCCGCGCCGACCATCACCCCGGGAATGAACGACGTAGAGGCACGTATCTGACTGTGTACCAACCAAACCTGTCTGTCTGTCTGTCTGTCTCTGCCTGCCTGCCTGCCTGCCTGCCTGCCTGCCTGCCTGCCTGCCTGCCTGCCTGCCTGCCTGCCTGTCTGTCTGTCACTTCCTCACCGTTTTACCTCCGCAATTTTTCACGCGTCTCCCATCTGATTGTGCTGCTGCTGCTTTGGTATTTCCTTCAAGTTTTGTTTGATGCAGGTTCTATTCTGGCCTCTGTTCCTGTGCATGTTTTTCACTCTACATTTTTCCTGTGTGTGTGTGTGTGTGTGTGTGTGTGTGTGTGTGTGTGTGTGTGTGTGTGTGTGTGTGTGTGTGTGTGTGTGTGTGTGTGTGCACGCGCGCGCATCTTGCCGGTCTGTTTTTATTTTTTTCTTTGGCATGCTTTCCTCATTGTCCTCAAGATTCCAAAGTGGTGCAGGAGACTTCCTGTAAGTACAGGGGTTGGTCCGAGTGGTGTAGCACCCGAGTTTCCCTTACAACTGGCCCCACTTGTCCATTAGTGTGTGTGTGTGTGTGTGTGTGTGTGTGTGTGTGTGTGTGTGTGTGTGTGTGTGTGTGTGTGTGTGTGTGGCTAAGTATGTGTAAGGTTACACCCTTCATCCTAGTTCTTTCATCCCCTTTTTCGGGCAATTTTTCTTCAATCCGCATGTCTCCATCCCTTTCTCTTCCTCCCTCCCTCCCTCCCCAACCACCCTGCATGCGCCTCCCCCATGTCCCCCGTCCGCGTCCCCTTGCCCCCGAAAGGACAACTCCCTCTACCGTCTCCAGAGCGAGTCTCCTGTCCCTTCGTCCAACCCACCCACCATCCTCCCTCCGTCCCGGGTTAGTCTCCGGTCCCTTCGTCCAACCCACCCACCATCCTCCCTCCGTCCCGGGTTAGTCTCCGGTCCCTTCGTCCAACCCACCCACCATCCTCCCTCCGTCCCGGGTTAGTCTCCGGTCCCTTCGTCCAACCCACCCACCATCCTCCCT
The DNA here is from genome assembly GCA_017639675.1 of Aplochiton taeniatus. Classification (NCBI taxonomy): domain Eukaryota; kingdom Metazoa; phylum Chordata; class Actinopteri; order Galaxiiformes; family Galaxiidae; genus Aplochiton; species Aplochiton taeniatus. Next base: position 8,471,024 of record CM030191.1, read on the forward strand.
CCGTCCCGGGTTAGTCTCCGGTCCCTTCGTCCAACCCACCCACCATCCTCCCTCCGTCCCGGGTTAGTCTCCGGTCCCTTCGTCCAACCCACCCACCATCCTCCCTCCGTCCCGGGTTAGTCTCCGGTCCCTTCGTCCAACCCACCCACCATCCTCCCTCCGTCCCGGGTTAGTCTCCGGTCCCTTCGTCCAACCCACCCACCATCCTCCCTCCGTCCCGGGTTAGTCTCCGGTCCCTTCGTCCAACCCACCCACCATCCTCCCTCCGTCCCGGGTTAGTCTCCGGTCCCTTCGTCCAACCCACCCACCATCCTCCCTCCGTCCCGGGTTAGTCTCCGGTCCCTTCGTCCAACCCACCCACCATCCTCCCTCCGTCCCGGGTTAGTCTCCTGCAGGGCCCGTCACAGGCCAGTCTCCGGCAGGGTAGCTAAACGCTCTCCCTTTCTCCCCCCCCCCCCTCCCCGAACAGGACGACTCCCTCCAGCGTCTGCAGCAGGAGTCGGAGGGCCTCCAGAAGACCTACGCCCACTACTTTGACCAGACCATCATCAACAACGAGATTGACGACACCATCCGCCACCTGGAGGAGGCCGTGGACCTGGTGTGCACCACCTCGCAATGGGTGCCCGTGTCCTGGGTCTATTAACACACGCACGCACGCACGCACACACACACACACACACACACACACACACACACACGCAGGAACTGTCCGATTGCTGAAATCGATTGACGTCAAGCTCCGTCAGGCAATAAAAACACACACACACACAAACCCCCACGCCCGCCCATTCGGACAGCTCACCTCCGTTTAGGCGATTGCGTGCGTGTTTGTGTGTGTGTGTTTTGGAATCCTGGATATCTGTGGATGTACTGTTGGAGAAGAAGACGTAGGAGGAGGAGGAAGAGTATTTGGACGGGGCGTCTCTGCAACAACCGGAAGGATAGAGAGACATTGCGACCTCTGCCTTCTCCTCAACCGCCTCGAAAAGGCACATTGTTTTGTGTGTGTATATATATGTATACATATATATATATATATATAAATATAAATGATAGAAAATTAAATGAATATGGATCTACCCTTATATAGTCGATGAGGGAGGGTGGTATTGTAGACAGTTTTGTACTTTTTGTTTTTGTTTACGTTCTTGTTTTTGTAAACGTGGAGAGAAGGGAGGAATGGTGGGGGAGCGAACATGACACGTGGGCGTGGCCTACGTGGTGGCCGCCCTTCTAAGGCTCGACCTGTGGTACTCTGCAAAACGAAAAACGACAAAAACAAAACAAAAAGAATCACGTTTTCATTGGTCCTTGGGAGCCTTACGACAAGCACATTAGACGCTGTCCAAGTGGCAACAAGAGCCCCCCCCCTCCCCGAGTTCGATGGAGGAAGGAAAGCACAGGTACCTGGTGACAGCGCACCCCCCCTCCCACTATATTTATGTCAATCAAAACCTTGAAGGAGCACACTACACCGTGGTCAAACTGAACCACACTGTGGCCGTCACCCCAATCAGCCCCCCCCTGTTTACATCTCAGTTTGCACAAATATGGACTGGGGAGAGCACTGCTGTTTCTCTGTCTCTCTCCCTCTCTCATTCCCTCTCTTTCGCACTCTCTTTTCCTACCTTTTCGTCTACCCTCACACCTTTTCTTCATGCAGTTCCGCTCTCAAGTCGTTAAGACAGACTGTCTCTCTCCCCTCTCTCCGTCTCTCGCTCTCTCTCTCCCCCACACTCTGTCTCCCTCTGTCTCGTCAATCACACAAGCGACTTTCAGTCACACGGGCCTCGTGTTGAGCGCATGTTCTCCTGTGAGGAAAAAAGGACATTGCTCTCTGGAACCGGAGGGAATAGCAAAGATGTATAAATAGAAATAAAAGAACAAAAAAAACTAAAACATGGACTGCCTTATAGGGTCTGTTGGTGGGATGGACACTGTAGTACCTATGCACAGCCTTCAGTCTCGCGGGCTAGCAACATCCTCAACGGACACTTTCTACTGGAACCCCCCCCCCCCCCTGTCCCCTTCCAGCCTTTAAACAGCGAGCGGTGTCCGTCCGTCGTCTTCATTTGATTGGTTGTGGGACTTGGAAGGGGAGGGGGGTCGCGGGACAACCAATCCTAAAGCCACTACTTCAGAAAAAAAACTGTTGTCGTCTTAAAAGAAGTAAAAAAAAAAAAAAAGAAGCGAAACAAACAAACAAAAAAAAATGAAGAAAAGTATTGCTTGTTTTGCGTTTCCGTCGGGAAGAGAGGTACTGAGAATTCCCCGCCGATTTTTATTGTGTGTAAATGTTTCAATGGTGCGTATGTCCTATGAGTGACAAAGAAGAGCCAGTGTGTGTATAATAATCCTGTAAAAGAGCTCCGTATGTGAAATAAACTTCCCAGAATGCTCAGTGAGAAGGTGACTCTTTGCCCCGTTTTAACACTGTCGGAAAGGTAGACTCTGGAGACTTGACGCCCTTTCCTCAGACGATAAGCGACGTTAAGAGATAACTACAGTCTGTCAACATGGGATTCATGAGATAACCCCATTGGCTGTTCGCCGCTCAGTCGCTAAATTGGTATGATGTTGATACAATGAAGTTAAAAAAGATGAAAACATTGCTGAAGGTTATAGCTACAGTGAAAGTGCTATGCGCTCAACAAGTACAAGTACCTGTTTGTGCCATGGTTAAGTGATTAACATTTCTTTGGCAGAGTTTAAATCAGGATTTTACCTTGCCTCAAGTCTACCTTGGAACAGTGTTAAGTGGGTTTGGAGTTACAGTGCCACCTTGTGGGCAAGCCTTGTCATTTTATGGTCCTGTGTAAATTCCTCTCTGCAAAATGACAAAAGCAGCTCTTCAGTATGAAATGTTATTTAGATCGTTCATTTTTTAAAAATATATTTCCTTTTAAGTGTTGACCAAGTAAACTGCCTTCTGACTCTTTCCTTACTGTGGGTCTGTCTGTGTGTGTGTGTGTGTGTGTGTGTGTGTGTGTGTGTGTGTGAGAGAGAGAGAGAAAGATTCATGTGGCAATGCTGCCATTTATTGAATACTACATATTTATCTCATGTAAATTAGATTTTGTATCCATAAACACAGATCCTAGCCATAGCATTTAGGCTAAGTGGTCTGTTACAGAGCGTGGAATTTAATATCCTGTACTTAATGGAGGGAATCGAGTTTCCTCCATTGTCCAGTAGATGGCATGTCTGTCTTGTAAATAATTATAGCTCTTTGTTTATTTTATTTTGAAAGGTAGACTAATGATAATCCAGTGTGTATTATATATATATATAGTCTATAAAAGCATGTTTTGCATCATAATCCGATTGGTTGTGTCCGAACAAACAAGATGAAAACGATAGATCAGAATGAACTCCACACGAAGGGTGACTTTGAAAACAGTTTCTGGCTATGCAAGCTATGGCTCTCTGCCCTAGAAAAGCTCTAGGTAGCACCACTCTAAATTTCCGTACCTAAAACTAAAAAAGACGTGCTCTGAAGTTCAAAATAAATGTGACGAAGGTGCGCTTTGGTAGGGAATATAAACGTTCAAAAAAGAAAGATCCAAGGCACTCTTCTGGCAAGGTCTTTTTGTTAAACAGCCTTTATTGAGGTGGCTATTTCATAATGAAAATGGTACAAATATATACATGCATGTTCAAAACAGGACTAGATATAACAGGCCACGTGTAGTAGCACAAACAGCCTTCTTCATACCTATGTTGGTATAATCCTGCTGAAACAACAATGTGTCCTACACCCAGATGTACAGCTCTTACAGCTCCTACCTTTTTACCCAGTCATTTGCTTTTTCTACAAGATGTTGGGGAGACAAAAGCAGAACTAAGAAAGGCAGGTGTGGGATATGACCTCCACTGCTGTAAAAGCCTAATAATAATAATAATAATAATAATAAAAGTCTTATGTGCCTCCATATCCAACACCTGGGAAGTAGTTGAGGCTGCACTACATAACATTTTCATAATTCAGACATCTTTTAACTAAATTCAAAGCTTTCAATTGGAACATTAACACAACAGATAGGCCAATATTGGAGAGTGAAAAACTTACTCTACTGTTGTTACTATCATATTTTGACACTACACAATTATTATTGATTTTATTTTGCCCCATGCAGGCCCATTCAAAAACACCAACCCACAAAAACATTTTCGCTTTGTTCCACAGAATGAAAGGCACAGCTTATTCAAAGTCAATGGGAAACTATGAAAAAATAGTGGATGCTCTTCGAGAGTTGAAACAAATCGACCTTCACTCGCATAAACAGTTCAACTGTCTAGTAAATGTCTTGGTGCCATAGTTATTCAATTTTTCAATTGCAATTCCTATGACATTGCGCTGGTCACATGAAAGATGTAAAAAATAATAATAATAATAATAATATAAGAAAGACATTTTTCCCAAACATCCTGGGTCCATGATATATGATCTGAGAGCGCCTTCATAAACTACATTTTAATATTTATCGATTTCCAGCTCAATTTTTCAAGGAGACGGATCGTTAAAATGGGATTGAGAACGCTGGGTAGATTCCCTTTAGGAGTTTTTGCGGCGGCGTTCCAAGGGCGGTATTTGCATGGTGGCCTTGGAATGAGAGACCGGCTGGTGTATGCTTTCGGATACGGTCATTAAAAGGGATTCAATTGAATTAATGCATAAGGTGCCATGGCAGCCTATTGAGATAATAGTGGTGTATCTCAGAACAATCAGTTTACCTCACGAATGGAATTAGCCGCCTCACATCCTCTTAGCAATCAACCGTAACGTGGCTATGGATCAGATAACACAAAATACATATTATAATCCATTCTCTTTCCATTCTGCCCTCCCACCGGCTCCCTCTTCTCACCCTAAGCAGTCTACCTGCCAGTGCCCCACCAAGGATTGCCGTTCTGCACTCACCTCCAGCGACATTTAGACATGTGACCATGATCCAATCACATCAGTAATCTGCATATAACAACTAGCTATGTTATGTCGATTATATACGTTGTTTGTGTTGTAAGGTTTGTGGTACTTCGATGGATTTCAATAGTTTTAATCTTTTCAAGACTTCTCGGCTGGCCTGTAAGCCAACAAGCTTTAGGTAGCTAGCATTACTTCTGATGTACATGATTTTTGTTAAGTTAATCATTCATTCCAGCATTATGTTTTTCCCTTCAATATGTGACATCAGACATCCAGCCACTGAGCCGACTTCATCGTATTTAAACAAAGCCGTCGTTCCAGCAAGTCTAGAATGTAGGCGGAACACGTACTTTTAGAAAGTTGAAAGGGTAAAGTGCGTGTTTTCGCAACAGATGTGTCCCCCTGGTCGTCTTGATCACGTTTGCACTTAATCAGGTGTGTTACCTACCGCCTTGTTCACTAAGTCATCTGCCGGTTTAAGACTGCTGCAGTACTCTTTCTCCATCTTGACTTACACACCCTGTAGACTTATGATCCCCACCTACTTGCTAAAAGAGCCAGAGAAACAAAAGAAGGAATCTTTTACTGAAATGCAACAGGTGCATCGTCACCTGCCCAAGGTATGTGCTCGACTGGAATGTTTCGTGATTAGTAGTCAAGCGTAGCCAATGACAAACAAGCAAAATATGTTGGGTCTAGACTTGAACCGTTTACAAGTGCTTTGCTGCTTCAGTTAGGTGGCAAGGTACAGTCAGTTGAGGTTATTCATATTGAATCAAATGTTTTTGTGGCTTATGATAACGAGAGTGTGGTGCCAGTTTGCAAATGTATTTTTCAGATATATTTTGCAAAGCTACTCCTGTATCATGGTGTTCTTATCAAACATTAAAGATTCTTGGCAACCATCCTGGTCTGGTCAGCAGCATTGGAAATGTAGTGAACTGGTTTCTGAATTATGGGCTGTTGCTTTGGAAAGGACACAACAGCCCTGTCTTATCTGCGACTTTTAAGTTGAGTTGCATGTCTTTACAGTAAGACTCAGAGATGCTAATGATACAGGCCTTGTTACAAACAAACTCAACCTGAGCAAAAAGAGGTTTTGTACATTATTATTTTTTTCTTTTTGAATTCTTGCAAACAACGTCCCGGTGAATGCAGTGAAAGCTTTGGAAAATGATTATGTGATTGAAAAGATGTGTGAATAAAGCGCGGATCTCGTCAAGTCGACGCCCAAGGTTTCCCACGACCGAACCATCTGAGGATCTGAAAGAAAGTCTAGAGAAAAGAGGAGTCCTTGAGATATGCCCACAATAAAGACAAAAGAATAATCAAAAGGCGTATGACAAGGTAGTCCAATAAGGTCAAGGATAACGTAGGTTCTTAGCTATTTGTTCTCATAGAAGAAAGGTTTCCGTTTTTAATTCCCCCTACCAAAAGTGGCCTTCACCGTCTGGTAGCCTCAGGCAAGTGCTCGAACTTATAGATGAAGGACGAGACAAAGTTTGAGGTTTGGAATCTACTGCAGGGGCTGGAGCATGTAGGCTAGATGATGCAGTTATGATGAGAAATCGTACTCATAAACAGACCACTACGACCAACACACCTGTACAAGAAGAGAAAACGTATTTCACATCTACCTCAGTGTATGTAAGGAGATGCTTAAGAGCGGACGGCAGAAACGAGTTGTGAAAATATATTAGTTTCCCGTTAGAGTGGAGTACCCAGAGTGCATTCCTAAGTATGGCATTGTGACATCATTCGTCTTACTTGCCATACTAACATGTTACAGAGCAATGTTAATACCTTCCTAGATGTACCAACTTTCAATGTGGACTAATTCCCACTATTTCGATTTAAAAAAGACACTAAAGTCACACACCCATGGGGGACAGCAATTGTCTTGGTTACCAATCAGTCATAGTGCTGCGAAAGATCAGGTTTGGTTTTCCCAGTAGCTGTGGTGCAAACCTCCGTACTAAATGCATCAGGAACGTGTTTTCGTCAGGCTTCGACGATGTAAATGAGCTGGACCTTCGGTCGCTTCAGGCAGTGGGTAAACAAACATAGCTTTGCATAACGGCTCTGGGGCGAATAAGGCCGTGTCGAGTTAGTTGAGGTCCTTGAGCACGGGGTGGTTTGAGGTGCAACCGAGGTAACTAGGAGAAGAGATGGTGTCTACCCTCACCCAAACGCACCATTTACCCCATGCTATCTTCTCTATAGAGTATAGCCACCTGACAGAGAGAGAGAGAGAGAGAGAGAGAGAGAGAGAGAGAGAGAGAGAGAGAGAGAGAGAGAGAGAGAGAGAGAGAGAGAGAGAGAGAGAGAGAGAAATTACGTAATGAAATACTGCTTTATGTCCAGCTGTGTTTTGCTTTCAAGCACAGGTTGCAGTCTTTGAAATGCGATCAATGCGAAAGTTAACCGTGACCTTGCAACACTTCCATTTCTCTCTCCGTCGTGGTGGGTCTTACTTCCTCTGGGAGGTGGCGTTGAACAGTAGCCCACCTCTGACCCTCCGTCCTTGGGTTCCCACACAGCCCTGCTGCATTGGAGGGGAGGGATAAAGCATCCCCAACAGATCGCCCCTAGCCGGAAGAAAACCAGAGATTAATTATGGATAGGCCTACTATCATATCCAGTTTCATCAGACAATCAGCATTTATAAATAAAACATGCTGGCTTAATTGAAGTACTATGCATGAATTGCAATTGAATAAAAATAGTAACATAGATTTTGCATAAGGTTTAATTTAATGTAATGATTATGTATATGGCTTGCATAGCTTGAAAACAACTATTTCAAAATACCTATTAAGATGTCAGCACAGCAATTCACATGCATTTCGAAAGATGTAAGGTATACAGAAAACATAAAATACCCATTATACGAGTGAGTGTGTGTGTGTGTTCAACCCCGGTTCTACCTAAAAAAAAAAACGTTACCTTCCCTAAACATATCCCCACAGCCTTGAAACCTGGCAATATATGCAGTGACGATTGAAGCCACAGGAGAGAGGTGTCCTTGTGAATCTCTTCCATAAAGCAGTCCCAAGATCAAACCCCAGCACCCCTAATTAAGCTGGGAAGGGGGAAAAAATAAACAATGTGTGGAGAGCTGTCAAGGCCAGCTAAATAATTCACTATAGAGTGTTACCCCTCTCCCTCTCTGTTTGGCTGTTAGTCCATCCATCTTTTCTCTCTCTCTCTCTCTCTCTCTCTCTCTCTCTCTCTCTCTCTCTCTCTCTCTCTCTCTCTCTCTCTCTCTCTCTCTCTCTCTCTCTCTCTCTCTCTCTCTCTCTCTCATCTCAATCCATGTTCTTTCTCTCTTTCTCTTTTTTGTCACGCTGTAGCTCTTTCAGTCACCCAAATCTATATATTGGCTTATGTGTGTGATTGTTGGTGTTATTTGAAAAGCTTCACTCGGCTACTTCAACAACAGCAAGGTTGACATACAAAGGTCACCCAGAAGAAGAACACAAATCAGAAACAAGTTGAAAAATATTGGTTTGTGTTAATATTCATTGACATGACTCTTTCATGCATCATGAGGCAATGTCAGTAATGTGAAACAACAGAGCAAATGATCTCCCATATGATTTGTTCTGATGGAATCTGAGAGTTTCAAACTGAATGTTTTCCATCGTTAAGTCATATTGATCCAGAATCCATAAATCACATATCCATTTGATATGTACTGAAATGTGTGTAAAATTACCTGAAAGGGGGGTGCACCCCATATAAACATGTCACCTCCCTCAATGGACCAGCTGCTTCTACATCGCTCCTACCTGACTGGGCCATTTCATGTTAAGTTTAAACCAAAACCACTATTAGCATAACTTATATCATGTTCATAATAATTTGTACAAGCATTTTCCCATGGGGGTTGAGCCTTCATGGATGAAAGCCACTTCATATACGATCACTTTTACTCTCACTAACAGTCAGTGACTTTTGCCGCCAAACCACTCGGTAGATGTTTGCCATTCCAACACACCCTACTCAATACATGCTTCTTAAAAACCTTGAGCAGCCGTTCTGAACGGCCCCCCGGCCCAGGACGAGCACTCCCGTCCGTTAAGGACCCTGAAGCTACTCCATCAACCACCCTCCCGGGGGAAACATCCGTCAGCCGACGCCGCGGCCTTGCTCGGAAAGCAGATGGGATCGGCCTTCGTCACGGCACACCTCGACGGCTTCTACATAATTACGGATTAACGCGGTGTAAAAGCTGTAATTGAGAGACGGCAGAAGGCTGAATCGCCATGTTTTGTGGTCTGCCATCTGAGGTGTGATGGGAAATTAGGCTGGCGGGGTGATTGATGTACTTCTCACCGTCTTTTTTCATAAGGAGCTGCCGTGTCAAAGGCCGTGATGAGACGCCTTGTCAGGTGGAATTATTGGGGTCGTGTTTTCCTATGAGGTGAAATCGTGGTGGTAATCATGTTGCCGTGGCGAGGCCACACACATGAGGACACCGGGTAGTGGCGTGGCTGATTGACGTTCCCCTAGCCTTGGTCCCAGATTTCGGTTCGAAAGCCTGGGGAAGTTTGATAGTGAAAGTGCCTATGAAAGAGGTCGAGAGTAGCACCTTGCTACGATTCAAAACCTCCAATTGAGTATTGAAATGGGCAGAGCTTCATAGACAGAGGTTTGTCACTGCTTTGGGAGCCTCGCTTCCGGCTTTCGGTTCGCTAATCACGCAGGAGGAGGGTTCCACCAAAGAGTGAGTGACGTTTATAAGTGCCAATCAAATGCGTGCCTTCTAGATTGGAAGGCTAAGAGAAGATACCTTTCTAATATGAACGTTTCCAGACCTCCAGTCGAGTTTAAGAGGACGAGATTTGGAGGGATGGCCACGCAAGACTAACGTTCCCCCTCCTTCTCCGTCGAGGAAGTAAAATGGAAGGCTTGGCGTTCCGACTTAGACGGCATCGGCAGGGATCTTTGGTCAAACTGAAAACGGTCACCCGATGGGACTTGGAGACATGAGATCATAAACTAACTAAGATTATGCCACAGAGATTTTTACCTAAATGTTTAGGGGGAGTTATCATCGAGCATATTGAACTGTTTTCACTTGTTTGGGCAAGTATGGAGGCCCACCCAGCAGTATCACAGAACAGGAAGTGACATGACTGCGAAGCAAAATACGACTAGTTCTTTTAAGGTTAGTAAACTACTCTTTTTAAAATATCGAATTTTTTTATTATTACTTTAATTTTTTACAAATCCTCCGATGCATTTCCAATGGAAGAACAGTAACCAAAAAGGTGTGACTTCAGTGACGTGGTGATATGATTCCATGTCAGTTATCTTCTTCCATTCACCTATATCCAATAGACTACATTTGCCATACAGTCACATTGTGTTTGGAATGTCAAAGGCTAAGCGCAAACCAAGGACAAGGTTAAGATTGCATGTGGAGTTGATCGATAAAGCAAAAGAAAATGGATCTGTGAATACCTTCTGCTTATAAAACAGCGATGACTTTTCTCAAATAGGTTTTACACAGTTCTGTAATTGTTCAAGGTCATAGTGTATAGGGTTCACGTCTATGTTAATTGGAACAAAATGGATTTCCTGAGCAGAAAGAAATATCCCTAACGTTGAGAGGTAATTACTTAACTGTAGGACAGCTCAGTGACTCAAAGAAGATGCGAAAGTGCATGAACAAATGTGCATAGCACAAATGTTCATACATCAAAATAGAATGAACTGCTTCCACCTGCCTCCGACCTGTAAGAGCCCGGGGCAGATCTGCGCCGTGTACAAGGCCATCCCCTCATTTAAGTTGTTTACTTCCTCAGGGTTTCCATGACCTTCCTTTCAGAATGACACGGGCTCTTTCAAATGATTCCTATAAGTTTTTCTTTTACCAAGGTGTCCTTCGGTGAAGGAGAGAAAAAAAAACGAGTCTCCACGAACCTCTGTGAAAGTTTTTTTTTTTTTTTACTGGTATGATATAACCTTGGACCTTTGTTACAGACTTGTGTAGGTAACTACTTTTCATTTACAGTGTGAATCGATATCCCTTGCAAACTTGACAGTCTTTGAGTCCCCTGTTCCTAGACCTGTTTCTTGGGATGTCAACCTTACATTGATCAACCAGGACTATAACGTTACTGTTCAAAACGGACGTGTTGAACAGTATTTAAACCCTTGGGTAGCTTTTAATCACACCAGAAAAAGTGACAGCCATTGGCTGAATCTTTCGAGCTACCTGTGTTACGTTCATGATGTGTCGGTGGGTGTCTGTCTCCTGACAGTTTGCTCCATATTCGAAAGACTGCAAGATAGGAGCGTTGTGAAATATTCAAAAGTCTGAAACAAGTTGTCACAAGAAGGCTATAAAGCCTTGTCCACCACGTCGAGGAGGTTGTCCTCACATTTCTTCTTGACAGGAGCCGACAACATGGCGTGTTTTGATAACTGCCGGTGTTTAGGAGAGAGGGGACAAAGGAGTATTCTTTATGGCATTTTGAACAAAGACACCGAGTCAACGCAGCGCTCACCCGGGTGCCAAAAGCTCTGCGTCCCGCGTTACCAAGCTTGTTCATGCCGATCAGAGAAGAAAGTAGTCCTCCATGCACCACAGACAACATTCAAATCTGTTTCTGCGGTACTTTTGAAGACGCTTAGATTTGTGAAAAATGTGCCATGTTTCCGAGGATTACCGGCGGAAGACCAGTTAAAGCTCGTGCGCAACAGCTGGGCGCCTCTGCTGATTTTAGGCATGGCGCAGGACTCAGTCGACTTCGAAATCACGGAGACGCCTGCACCGAGTTTGTTGCAAAAGATTTTAACCAACAACGGTCAAGATAAACAGCAGACATCAAATGGATTCGTTGACCACGGAGTTTCCTTCACTGATGTCCAGGGTATAAAAACGTTTTTGTCCAAATGTCGGGGACTCGACATAAGCCTTAAAGAATACGCATATCTAAAAGGAGCTGTTCTCTTCAACCCAGGTAGTTTATCAATAAAAACGACGCTTTAACTTGTGGTAAATTATTGTAGTTCATTTTGGGTAGAGTGTCGCAGACTGGGCCATGACCCGTGCGCGCAGACAGGCTACAGTGCCATGAGCTCCAGCGCACACACATTACCGAGACTGGCATACTCGAAGTGGTGATTTTATTTCACCTGTGCATAGGATAAGGCTGGACTGCAGTGTGGATGTATATCCCAAAGTGTTTTTGGAGTAGGCTTTAATTGTTGCAGTCTTTGTTTATGAGTCAGGGCTAATTATCATGATCATGTGATCAGGAGTATTTTCACCTTTTTTTTTCATTCACAGACGTAACGGAGCTCCTCTGCAGAGGCTACATCCAGGCGCTTCAAAGGGAAGCGCACCAAGCGCTTAATGAACATGTCAAAATGATTTACCGAGGGAACACTGCAAGGTTTGCCAAACTCTACATCGCACTGTCAATGCTGCGGTCCATCAACTCCCACGTGGTCGCAGGTCTCTTCTTTAAACCTGTGTTCGGCACGACCAGCATGGACGAGATTCTGTTAAAGATTTTGTATGAAAAATAGTACTGAAAGTTTTTCGAGGACGCGTTCCCACTGAAAATCAACTATGCTGCCCTATGAAGGCGAATGCAATTAGCTTAGGCCTATTTAAAAAGTATGTATGTTTGTTTTTCAAAACGAAAAAGTTATGTTATTCAAAAAATTGGTTATCGGGGTACTTTTAATTGGACTTAACTGAAATAGGGCAGTATTGTATTGATATGTATTACCATGAGATCATATTTTTGTATTTGTAAAATGAAAAACGACTTAGTAAATATTGTGAATCAAGTAATCATATCTGGATGAAAATGAATAAGATAAAAGGCAAATTGGACAAAAGGAGATAGTGGGGTAATGAATGTGAAATTCATACAGCCAACATTCCATAAAGATATGTGTCTGTCATTTGAAGAATACAACTTTATAAATGTTATTGCATTGCCTTCAGAGCTGCCAATTTTTCAAAACAATACAGTAAAAAGAATGTGAGGCATCCAATGAGAGCATAACATCAGTCAACAATGTTTCCACAAGGAACTCTATCAAATATAGTTTGTGGCGTAGCATTGCCATCTTCAGGTAAAAACCCTTATTGCTCACATGAGAATACTTGCATAGAGCCCCTTATAGTATGTCTGTCCAAGCAGGCATGGTGTGGTTAAGAGTACTTCCCGCTCTTTCTTTCAAACATAAAACAGGACCCTTTTTACCCTCCGGACTCTCTGATGTCAGTCCCTGATCCAAAGAGCTGTGTCTCGTTTTGACACCTCCCTCCCTGAATCTGTGGCCCTCGCTGGTTAGTCCTAGTGTTGCTAGGTGCCCGTCAGGGTTTGACACACTCGTCATCCTGGAGCGGGGGCTACTCTCTCCGTTCCTGACGAGGTACGAGGTACAAGGTACGAACGACGCACAGCGGACGTCCGGGCGGCCTGTCGTGCCGTCGCTGTCCCGCTCAAACGTCTGGGATTGAGACGTCCCTCTTGATAAGCACGTCTCCCCGCCCTTATGTCAACGGAGACCTGGGCCGGGCCGAGGGGGGCTTTGGATCACAGTCTGGCTGCTTCCTGCTTTGTTTTGATGTGGGGGGACCAGAGATGGGTGACAGCTGTGTAGAGAAGGTCTGCCTGTTGTCCTGGTCTCGCGTGGCCGTCCCGCCAAATCTCGTTCTCTCAAACTCGACGGGAGGTCTGGAAACGTTACAACAAAAAAAAAAAGTGCTCTTCTCTTAGCCGTCCAATCTGGAAGGCACGCGTTTGATTGGCACTTATAAACGTCACTCACTCTTTGGCGAAACCCTTCTCCTCCGTGGCTAGCGAACCGAAAACAGAAACCGAGGCTACGCAAGCAGTAACACACCTGTATTTGAAGCTCCGCCCATGTCAATACTTAATTGGATGTTTTGAATAGTAACATGTGTCCCCACCTCTTTCATACGCATTTTCACTATCAAACTTCCCCAGGCTTTCGAAACCGAAAGCTGGAACCCAGGCTGCTGGCCTATCACATTAGTTGGAAGTAAGGAAATGGTATTGCAGCTTGTACAACTCTGTTCAGAGGCCTCATCTGCGCTGTGTCACAGCTTTGTCTCAGTGTGGCCCACCTAATGCAAGCGTGATCACGTTCCGTCTTAGTGGACTATCTTATACACAGAAAGTTCTGTTCTTAGGAAGTAGAACAGTGCATTGCAATACCGTCAAGATGTAGTTTCTCAAGTGATCCATTAATATGGAGCCCAGCGTGGGAAACCTGCTTGGCGGGGACCACACCATAGCCCTGTTACTGAATGAGTGGGTGTGTGACTACAAGACCATCACGGCCCTTTGAAAGCATCTGGTACTCCTCTTTTCTCTCTCCCAGTCCGACTACAAGAAACAGCGAACGAACAAAAGAAGGAAGTAAAAAAAAAAAAATAAGAATATCAACATGTGGCTCTCCCCCTGAGCGAACGAGAAGGTGACTCAACTCTTTGTAATGGACTACCTGTGTGGGAGGAGCAGAGGGACGCGGAATGGTTTGGCGCTCTGCATAAATGAAAGGAGGAGAGACCGGCTTAACCTCCGGTTATTTTCCACGGTAATTGCATTGTTAAGAGCTTATGTCAGACTCAGCAGGTGGGCGGACATCGCTGAGGTAACGCTTAATTAGCTCTAAGCTCCTTTTCTTCAGACGCGGCGTCTGGCCCTTTCAGAGACGCGTAATGCCTTTCCAGGGCCTGTGATAAAAGCACGATGTTTTCCTTTGGTGTCGGTTAATAAGTGAAACAGTGGCCTCTTTTGGGAACGCATTGTTCCAAGCAACTCAATCCCAGGCCCCGTTTTCGGATCTCGACGGTTGAATGTCCCGGGGGAAACGGGAAGATTGTTTGCTTACTTCATTTATGGCTCATAAGAGAACGGTTTTCCAGGCCGGGTCCCCTCCACTGTCTCTTTCCCCACACTGGGAGGTGTGTTAGCCCCCTGGCGACACCATGCCACTCTGGTGCTTCATTTTGTTGATGTGATGATTAAACATATCATATTCCCACACACCTTCCATCCCTAGAAGGGTAATTTCCCCACATACCATTTGTAGCCTGCAGCCATATCTCTATTATAACAATTTCTTGGATAATGATGTTTCCTTTTAATTTATATTTGATCAATCCTAAAAATAAATTACTTGAAGAAAGATAGACAGGTGTGTCACCGTTAAACCAGTCCCCGTGACTGGCAGATACGCCCTTTAGTTTATCCCCGAGTTCCATTCCCCTGCCTCCCTTAATCTCTGTCTAATTAAACTCCTAATTGCCAAAGATAGTAATGAGTTAATTATTCATCTCCACGCTAATAAAACACAGCTGTTGCTGCACCGAAGATTGCCTCCTCTGGCTGCAAACTGCTGTGACTTGTCTCAGGGCTGTGGTGTGATGTCATCATCAAGGGACAGGGGGACACACTGCGTTCTCTTGGCTCAAGATGGAAGCCGCCACTTTAATGAGTCAATTTCAGAGGAAGGACTATAAGACCGAAGATATATCAAACTGTTATCGGTATCGGCTGATTTAGATAAAAAATAAGCACAGTCGGTTATTGGCCCGACAGGTACAAATTGACAGATTTTAAGACATTTCTTTCATTTATTTTTTACAAAGAATGTTACCATTTGATCTTCGGTGTGATGGAAGAGTGCAGGCTATGGCACAGTAATTATGTATTGTGGCCCATGCTGCTTTTGTTTTTCATGCAAATTGAGGGAAATAACAATGTCAGGAGTGTGGCTATTTCAGCGCTTCAGGGGGTTTTACGGTGCACTCCCTTAAATTAGAGCAGGAACATCAACAACGAATGTAAACACAACCTGAAGTCCTCACATAAACACATCATCAAGTACAACTAATCAGCTGACAGGGACCTATCAGTCTGGGCCTGAAGTTGATTTGAAATATCTGTTATCGGTATCGTCCTTATATATTCATATCGCCGCACCCATATTTGCTATTATAAATGAAACAAAAAGGCACGGTATCAGATACCGTTTTTAATCTGACAAACGGACACCGGGTCACTCATCACCTGAACATTTGAAAAATCCTCCAGCACTTTATTACAAGAATGTATTGATGGGTTTAGTGATGATTTCTTCCTTTAAGCAAGAGAGTCGGACATCTCCTTAACCGACAAGTCCCCTGGATTTAAATCCAAATATCACACTGCACTCTATGATTCACTGTTGGCTGCAGTGCTGTGGGGAAAGCCTGTCTACACAGACAAATCCACAAAAATAGTCTGGGGTACGCAGTCTGTTTTTCCACTAATAGCTTGCGCTTAGAAGGCAGCCATCTTCTGAACAACTATTTCTGAACTGGGGCTAGATTGTATATTTCCACCCCTAAGGCCCTCCTCCAGGCAAAGTAATAAAGATAAATTCTCCCAGTGGCTTCCTTCAAAGAGGAACAACTGTGTGTGTGTGGGGGGGGGGGGGGGGGGGGGCAGAGAAGGCAGGCATATGGGGTTGCTTCATCATTGATATTGGTTTGGATGGCAGAGAGTCCAACCAGGCCAATTTGGAACAGATCTTGGCCAGCTGTTGTAACTGAATAAAGGTCTCTGTCCTCAGCTCACTTCCTCATAACAGCTGGAATTGTTATGCTCTCCACCCAGCATGCCGTAGGAAGTTTTGAGCGGTACATCCCTATAAATCCAACAGGTGGCAGTGTTGCACTTGAGACGTGTAATGTACAATTAAGATTGTTTCCAATTTTTCTCCTTTTCTCCATACCAGATTTTTTTGGGGTATGTGTGCTCGCAGTATCGCTTTACCCAATATGAATGTCTCCAGCACTTGGAACCTGTCCCAGGTCCAAAAAATCATACGGCTTTTTATAATGATATTAATGATTTTAAAAGCAGATGGATTTAAATCAAAGGATAACAGGGTACGGACCATACAAATGTTGTGTGTTTCATCAGGTGGATTCATGATGCAGAAAATCGAGGTGACATGCATCAATGAAATACGCCGATGACAAGATCAACAACTTGTCAAGCTGCGACGAATCTCTGCTCTGACTACGAGTTAAGCCACTGCCTTCTATTAAGTAAAGGGGCATATGGAGTCTGTCATCAACCCGCTGATGAAGGAGGAATAGTCTTCGTTGTCCCCGAGCACGGCCCTGTACAGGGTGGGCTGCTTGTGCACTGAAACACGCTCACATTCCATTTCTGGGTCACGTAAAAACATGGAGTACATTCTCTCTCTTTCTCTCCTTTTCACTTTCTCTCTATTTCGCCACACAAACACACACATATATATATATATATATATATATATATATATATATATATATATATATATATATATATATATATATATATATATATATATATATATATATATATATATATATATATATATATATATATATATATATATATAGACAATTACCACCGGCACACAAAACCAATTGCCCTGGTTCTTCCTCCAGTAGAAAGCGTCACCCAGGAAGTAACAAGACCATGTGGGACCAACACTATTCACTTCCTCTGTGTGTGTGTGCGTGTGCGAATTGCAGAGAGAGGGGAAAGGTCTTTTTTTGTGAGAAACAAAAGGGTGTTTGTGTTAGTTAGAGACAAAACAATAGAGATATATAGATTGATTGATTGTGTGTGTGTGTGTGTGTGTGTGTTATATCATAACACCAGCTCACCTGACTGTCCCACTCAAGGGCTTAGGGAGCTTATTATGGAAGGTCAGTGAAACAAAGTTCAGGCCAGAAGGGTGTGCATCAGCTCACTTCTTATGGTATAATCAACACCACAACGAAAAATCCAACTCTCATTCTTTATGATGTCCCAATCCCAATCAAATATAAAGCCTGATATCCGCTGTTCAAAAATGATTTTCTACCCATATAACCACGTGTCTTTCCTTAGTTGTCCATATATTTTGACCCATTGAAATGAGCATGGTTAATGGTAGACAGGTGTGTAATATTCTTCTTTAAACCGTGAAGTACTTGGCAGCACCAATATGATAAGGGAGGACATTTTTGGTAGGGGTGGTTGGTGGGGCTTCTATAGCAGAAGACAGCGTCCTGTGGTGAACAACACCTAACAGTGTTCAGACAATCCTCTGTGTGGATGTGACATCAGATTTTAAGTTGTGAGAAACAACATTACAAATCTAATATCAGCGCACACCTGCATTATATCAGCAATTTGAGTACACCTGCCTTCATTCCTATGTGTGTATTTGTTTTGAGAATTGATATTTGCATAATTAATTACAGGCAGGTGTGTAAAATGTTTCTTTAAACCGCGAAGTTCTTGGTAGTGTCATTATCATAAGAGAGAAAATTCTGGTAGGGTAGGGGGGTCGGGGTTGGGTTGTGGTTGTTCATGCATCAAACCAACAGCTATCAAACCAGCAATAACAACAATATGTCATTTTGACCTCAATTATAACATTCTTAGAAACTACATTACACAGATAACATCTGTATTATATTAACAATGTAGATTATTCTAAGTATAGACATTTGCATATTTACTACACACAATTGCAGAAGAACTATATTTTGATCATGATGTGTTTCTGGCACATTTATAAATGATGAAGAGATATTTAAAAATATGACAGCCTTGCTTCAAAAGGCAGCCCTGCCTTATCGACATCTATCCTGTTGGAACTGCATTCAACATAACGGTTACAAGTCAATTACATCTCACCTGTTTCTCATTTGCTATGCAGATATCATTCAGTCACATGGTTTAAATCATTTCAAATGACATGCTATCTTTTGTGCGATAGTGTCCATGACAGGTATGTTTTGAGCATTGAGATTAGCATAGTTAATTACAGACAGGTGCGTAACATTTGTCTTTAAACCGTGAAGTAGTTGGTAGTAACAATATCATAAGGGAAGAAATTCTGTTAGGGTCGGGTGGTCGGGGTTGGAATGTGGGCGTTCATGCGTTAAGGTTTCCAAAACCAAGTCATTTTAACCTAAGTAAGTTGTAACATTTTGAGAAATCATACTACTGATAGAATCTGTTCACACCTGTATTATATTAGCAATTACATCTCATTTAAATATTGACATTTGCATATTGATAACACAGGTGTGCAGTAATCACATATTTATCATGATGTGTCCCTGACACATTTATATAGAGGAAGAAATCTATTTAAATAGAGAAGAGGCTATGGAAACTAGTGGTCAAGCAAAGATGGCTTTGCATTGCAGGCCTGCCTTATCGACATCTATCCTGTCTTAACTGCATTCAACATCACGGTTACAAGACAATTACAGCTCACCTGTCTCTCATTTGCTATGCAGATATCATTCAGTCACATGGTTTAAATACATTTCAAATGACATGCTATCTTTTGTGCGATAGTGTCCATGACAGATATGTTTTGAGCATTGAGATTAGCATAGTTAATTACAGACAGGTGCGTAACATTTGTCTTTAAACCGTGAAGTAGTTGGTAGTAACAATATCATAAGGGAAGAAATTCTGGTAGGGTAGGGTGGTCGGGGTTGGAATGTGGGCGTTCATGCGTTAAGGTTTCCAAAACCAAGTCATTTTAACCTAAGTAAGTTGTAACATTTTGAGAAATCATACTACTGATCGAATCTGTTCACACCTGTATTATATTAGCAATTACATCTCATTTAAATATTGACATTTGCATATTGATAACACATAGGTGTGCAGTAATCACATATTTATCATGTGTCCCTGACACATTTATATAGAGGAAGAAATCTATTTAAATAGAGAAGAGGCTATGGAAACTAGTGGTCAAGCAAAGATGGCTTTGCGTTGCAGCCCTGCCTTATCGACATCTATCCGGTCTCAACTGCATTCAACATCACGGTTACAAGACAATTACATCTCACCTGTTTCTCATTTGCTATGCAGATATCATTAAGTCACATGGTTTAACTACAGCACTTGACAGGTATATTAGCAATAGCTCTCTTTTTAAACAATATATTGTCAGGTGAGCTGGTTTAACTTGACTACATATCACACACACAAACAAACTGGAAGCCTTGTTACAGTATAGATATTTATTAGCTTTTTATTATACAGGCATGTTGTCACCAAATTGGAGACTGTCAATAAAACAGGGTGTACAGAAAAAGTCATAAGGTACAAAGAAACATGAAATTTAGAAGTTTTCCCCCACACATGGCTTTCCTTTGGATCAAAATGAACAGAGGTTTGTGTCAGAAATATCAAGCTCATAAAAGTCACAGTATTTTGCATTAATGTAAACTCTTAAAATAATTTAGAATGAAGAAAAAATAAATCAATGTCAAAACAAATACATTTTTAAAAGACATGCCTTCTTTAATGCGACAATGTCCATGGCATTCTTGATCACAAATATATATTTGGGGGGGCCTTGCAACTTGATCTCAAATCACTTTTGACCGAAGTAAATAAATGTCTGGCTTGCAATCCTTTCGACAGAAAAGCCATTCCACCACATTGGAAATACATCCACGTTAGCCCTGCACTCTGTTGATGGACTCTCCCACGTCTCTGCCCGAGTTTAAAACAACCCGTTTGTCAGTGGGGAAAGATAGATGTACTTGTTCTAAATGATACGTGGCCAAGTGCTTGTCTTTTTCACTGAGACTGCTTTATCTGCTACTTATTTGGATTGTTCTACGTCTGTTTTAATGTTTCATGCTGCCGTTTCCCTCATGGCCGAGGGCTCCCATGTAAGATATCCATCTCAATGGGACTTGCCTGGTAAAATAAAGGATAAAAAATGGACTTGCAGCGTTCCGTTCCACGACTGACCGGAGAGAGAAACGTCCTCCATGAATGTTCCTTCGATGGGGTTCAGAGCATGCGTCGGTGAGTATTTATTTTTGCCTTAGTCAGATCTGAAGACGACCCCAAGGTTGATGCAGTCCGTCGCCGGGTAGAATAGGGAGACGTATTGATGGTTGCCTCAAGGTTTTTACAGCAGGGAGAGGCCTGAGTTATGGATGCCAGGGCTAGGAAACCGGGGGCCAGCGTCAGCACTTCATGCATTGGCTCATAAACAGCCGGCTTTTGGTCGAGCTCTCTCTCTCTCACACACACACACACACACACACACACACACACAGACAGTGTCAATCAGTGTCAAGACATTAGATCCAAGTCCATGTTTCTACTTAACAGGGCTCCAATCAACCTCACTGTGCGAACGAAATCGTTGGTGAACCAGTTGGTTGGTTGAGCTCATTCGGTTACACCACAGAACACACACACACACACATTTTCTGCTACGCTTGAGATTGAGATTAACAGACAGGGAAACTGGTTGTTACAGTAAATGTGTTTTTATTATTAATGATAGGAGTATCTCTTTCATGAACATTGCACATACATCATAAAAAAAACGAATCGGAAACAGACTCCTCAGAATGGTGAAAGTGCCTGGAATAGTTCTGTGCTATATATTACCAGCGTTATTCATCACTGTTATAACATCGTTGTCATCAACATTGTCAGAAAAGTTCATGTAACAAAATGTACGTTGATCACCCACTCAGTTTCATTATTATGTATTATTATTTATTTTTTTATAAATGTGGCTAGATTGTCTTCAACTTATTACTGATCAGATGTATATGTACACTATGCCACACTACAGCATGAACCCACAAAGAAACAGACCAATGGCATCGGGGCGCTCTCCTGAACGCAACGCAGACTCGTACTTGTCGTGGAGGTCTCGGTGTGCGTTCACGGAGTCGACTCTCCTGAGCGTGTTGTGGCGGGAAGAGTGAAGTGAAAAGAAGATGGCCGACTCTCAGACATTCAACTAGCAATGTGACTTTCAATCCTCACGTTCGAAGGAGAAGCAGCAACATGGGAGTTCATTGTGAAGTTTCAATAGTTGTTTCTTTTATTTGTTTTTTTTGCATAATTTTGGCACTATATAAAACACACAACTCTGGCTTTCCCTTGTAAGTTGGAGCCGGCCATTACCAGTATGTGGGTGAGTCTCCCCGGACTTAAAGCAGGATCGCAGCATTAGAAGAAAATAAACAGGTCCACTTTGAGGTTTTTCCATTTTTTTCCCCAAATAAAAGTTGTTTGTGTATGATCGTATTTTTTTATAACTCATCTGTGACATCATATTGGTTAAGAAAAAGAAAACGTTTTTTCAAAGAAAGTAATGCACTGGCAAAGAGGGTGTGTATTTATGAGCTTTGGTCATATCCTTACACAGTAAGACGTTCACTGTTAAATGTCATATTTTAAAATTACAATTATTTTAAATTCAAAGCACAAAAAAACTGAAAAACCACCACACCTCGAATTCTATTCCCTTTCCCCCAAAAGAAGAATCTCCATCAGGTCCTAAGTGTTAAATAGAAACAGATATAGATTGACATGCCCTTAACGTAAACAGACTCATTTGGACTCACACAGAAAGGCAGAAGGGGCCCGCGTTTGAAATGAAAAAGAAAATGACTTTAGCCACCCTTTCCCTGACCTTATTACTCCAGCGAGTATGTTTCTGACAGAAACTGAAGTAAAGTTTTAGACCATCCATGGCAGTCGACTGTCATTACACACTGTAGCTAACATCAGTGCATGGCTATATTCTTCAATTTTCTCTCGACGCAGTTGTGTGGAGTCAGGCCGCACCTGTGAAGTGAATAGAAAATGTATTCGCAATGTTGGTGAAAAGAAGTGAACCCCTATCTAGCGACAGTATTTCAACGATCTAAACATCACATGGTATTTTTTAATCTCCAGATTTTTGCTAAGACATTTATTGAGTGACTCAATATAGATTTTTCTCCCAGGAATGCAATTCCACCAAGAACTGCATACCAAGAAGGCTCTGAAAACAAATAGACATTTCTCTACAATCCTTTCATCAGAGGAATGAGAAGCTTATAGGTACTTTATGTGTATATTCCAAGCAAATATTTTGTTTTGTTACAAAAATAGACTTTTTCATAAAATATTACACATAATAGATTGGAGGTGATATATTCATCTGTTAAGGTAAATTGCAAGGCTGTTTTAAAAAAGTAAATGTTATCTTAATGCATGAAATTACACCAAGGAAACTGAATGAGGGATATAGTGTTAAAGAGTGAAACTGAGAGAAAGCCAGGGTGAGATGGATAGAGCAATATAGTAGGTAAAAGGAGAGGGAGAAAGTAGGAAGACAGCGAAAGAAAAAGAGTGACAGGAAGAATGAGAGAGAGAAAGAAAGAGAGTGAGAGATACAGAGAGGGCGAGAGGAAGGGGAGAAAAAATGGACAGAGACAGACAGAGTTAAGCCTAGCACCAGTCTTCATGGTATCCTCATTCTTATTCTCTCCCTTCCCTCCACGACCTCTGCTCTCCCCCTGGTTTGCATAATCTAGTTGTGTCAGAGTCAGTGTAGAACCAGACGCGAATCATTTTGACAATAACATCCTCCTCACTCTTACAGTTCACCGACAGTTTTTCTATCCCACTACCCCAAACCAACACCCAAACCACCTAGTGTCATTATGGTTATAAAAATAGCTTTTTGAAACCACACCAGTCAACACCAAGTCAAGATAAAGGTTACGAAAGCTTGGCAAACCGACCTCACAAACCATTGCCTCACCTTCACATTAAAAACAATTTTAGAAAAAAAAAACAAAAAAAAACACAAAAACAAAAAACAAAACATTCCAAAGGGATTTCATAATTTCCATTTATGGCAAAAATTAGGGGGAAAAAAACTGCTGCTACGAAGAATTAGAAGAAATATGTACAAGACCCTGTATTCCTTAAGTTCTCAGGAAATAAGCGTGGGTGTTGGGATGTTATGTGAGTGTTCATACAGGCATTCATAATAATGATAATAATACAAAAAAAATCTTCCCTTTTCTTTCCATATTTTTTTGAAAAAACCCACAATTTATAAAACAAACAAAAAAAGAACATCTCCCTCCTCCTCCTCTAGTGTTTTTTTTTTGTTGTCGTCGTATTTCCCGGGGCAAAGTTCAAACAGCAGCAACGAGCTAGAGCCCCCATGGTCCTAGCGCCGGCCGTTTTCAAGTCCTGGCTGCGCCCGGGCCGCCGAGCTTCCCGCCACGCCCCGCCGCCTCGCTGTCACCAGATCACGCTGGAGATGCTCGTCTCCCGCGGCAACAGCGGCAGCATGGCGTTGTTGGCGTGCGTCTCCTCCATGCTCTGCGCCCTCTGCGGCTTGCCCTGCGCCCGCTGCCCGTTCATCAGAGTCATGGGGATGTTGCAGTAGGTGTGCTGGCTGCCCAGCGGCGGCAGGGGCAGGGGCAGGGGCAGCGTGGCGGCCGGGGGCAGGTCGTACTCGTAGCCCCGGTAGTAGTGTTTCTGCTGCTGCCTCACCTGCGCCGCCTGGTGGTGGTGGTGGTGGTGGTGGTGGTACGAGCCGTGGAAGCCCGAGCGGATGTCCGGGTGCGCCGTGGCCATGGCGGTGGAGGTGGCCGTGGCCATGGAGATGGCCGAGACGGTCTGCAGCTGGCCGAAGGCGGCGCCCTGCTCGCTGGCGTCCAGCACCTGCTCGTGGCCCGCCGTGGGCTCCGGGCGGCGGAAGGGCATCTCGTACTGCAGCTGCTTCCAGAAGGCAGAGCCCGGCTTGTTGCTGGCCGGCCCGCGCCACTGGATCACCGTCAGGGTCTTGATGGTGTGCTTCAGGGCCTCCACCTCCTGGTAGTTCATGATGCCGCGGAGCTCGGCGCACTCGATCAGGATCACCTTGATCTCGCCGGTCACCAGCATGTTGCGCAGGCGCGTCTCCAGCTCGAAGATGCTCCAGCCCCGCCGCACCACGTAGTTGGGCGTCATGACGATGATGAGCCGCTTGCTCTGGTCCACGCAGCGCGCCACGTCCTCAATGTAGGCTACCGGAGAGAGGGAGAGAGAGAGGGAGAGAGAGGGGGAGAGAGAGAGAGGGAGTGAGGGGGAGAAGGTGATGGACAGAGTGGAGGACAGAAGAGAGAGAGGGAAAGATGTGGACACAGAGACAGTGGTAAAAATGAAGGAGTGTTTTAAGTCGAGATACGTATCACAACTTTGATTATTAAAGACCACATAACACGAGAATACAAAACAATGATATCTCAGAGTGTGAATGGCTGAATATGAACAATTCATATATTCATGCTGTTTCTCTACACAATACAATCTTCTATTAACATTTCATGTTGTTGTAAGTTTGATGAAAGGTCTAATTAGTTGACAAAGACAACTAACTTTACGTGGAGCTAACTTGAGATTGAAATGTAAGATGCCAATGTTAAGGAGAGCAGGGACTATCTGGAGAAAAGGCCACAGATATGTAAGGAAGGAAACCATAAATATACCTCCCACACATTTTATTATTCTATATTTTTTTCTTCATATTCCAGAGCCAGCAATGTGCTTAACCTCTATTCAAATTAATAGGAGAAGGAATAACAATTCAGATCATTGAGTAGGTGGCAACAGGGAGGGAAGAACAGGTCACGGACGTTTTCTAGATCAGCCAGCATCTTCTGGTTACACAAGTATTTGAAAGTAGAGGGATGGGTTTACAGCGATTTTCAGTGTTTAATCTATGCCTATGTAAGGCACAGGTATGAAGGGGTTATTTAACATTTTGGATCTTATGTGCGCTATTACTGCACAAATTCTATGGACGCCCTTTGAGAATGCAGCACACAAAGCCATTAGCTTTTGCTACATTAGCTATAGTGTCGATTCGATTTTGCCACTAGCTTTAGCGATGAGCTGTAGCGATGGGCTGTCACAATTAGCTTTGGCTGTAGCGATTAGCTGTTGTGGTAACTGTGGTAGCAAACCGTCCATAGACCAATCCAGAAAAAGTCTGAGAAGGCTGCAACGCAGGAAGGCAGACTAAACCGACTCAGTCAACGCTCACGAGGGGCGTGTAAGTGTGTGTGTATGTGTGTGTGTGTGTGTGTGTGTGTGTGTGTGTGTGTGTATGTGTGTGTGAGTCAGGAGGGAGAGAGGGAAAGCGAACGAGAAGGCAGGTGTGTGTGTGTGTGTGTGTGTGTGTGTGTGTGAGTCAGGAGGGAGAGAGGGAAAGCGAACGAGAAAGTAGGTGTGTGTGTGTGTGTGTGTATGTGTGTGTGTGTGTGTGTGTGCGCTTGAGAGAGGGGGGAGAATAGAAAATGTGTGCAAGTGTGTGGTATGTGTGGGAGAAAGACAAAGACCAACACAGAGAGAGAAAGACAGACAGACAGAAGGAGAAAGAGAGAGAGAGAGAGAAACTGTGCGCTTGTGTGTGGAATACAAAGAGAGAGAGAGAGAGAGAGAGAGAGAGAGAGACTGTGGTATGTGGGTGAGAGAGTTTGGTCCTGATACATCTCTCAGTGTCTCCTGCTCTCAAAGCTCTCCTAGTGTGCTATGCTCTCCCTCCCTTCCACTCCTCAATCCCTCCCTCCCTTCATCCATCTGTACCCCTGGGCGAGTGAACTTGAATGGCCTTCTTTTTCATTCCCTGCCCAAGGCTCTTTGAGGCCTCTGGCTGAGCCAAAGAGAAACCTTATTAGCAAGTGAGCACTGCGCCAATACCCCCCACTATCACCCCCCCCCCCCCCCCCCCCCCTCATGAACTCCTTCCACCCCATGCAGTGGCTCCCAGAAACTCGGACTCAATCTCGGTTCAATTTGCAAACGGGCCTCGCTCCCCGCTGTTGGCCCAGCGCCTTGTTGCTTGCTCTGGAACACCATGGCGACGGGGCCAAACAACCTTTTGAGTAGTTAGCGCGAGGGGTCATCGGATTACGCGCCGCGGCCTCCCAAGGTGCAGTGGGCTCACGGACAGAGGTCACGGACAGAGTGCCCTAAGAACCGGAGCCATCTGAGCAGACTTGACCCTCCGTTTCATAGCTTACTGTCTCTTCAATGGACGCGGCACACGGCACTGGAGGTTAGGACTTTACGCATTCCTGCCGTGGGCAAACGTTAGCATCTTTCTGTGTGACAACATATCTAGCGTAGTTGACAAGATGGCTCTCATGCTATTTATCAATGTGTTTAGCTCGGTGGAATGCCGGTGGACACCAT
This sequence comes from Aplochiton taeniatus, assembly GCA_017639675.1. Lineage (NCBI taxonomy): Eukaryota > Metazoa > Chordata > Actinopteri > Galaxiiformes > Galaxiidae > Aplochiton > Aplochiton taeniatus. The sequence goes on from CM030191.1 coordinate 8,498,021, forward strand.
ATTATGGAATGAAGCACTGACGGCATGACTTTTTCTAAATCGGGGTAACACTTTGCATATCAGCTACTAATTAAGAAAGTCCATCATTTGGCTTTTGTGAACGTAGTGGCAGTCATGCAATTGCTACTTCATCACATTCATGATCAGTTGTCATAGGTAATAACATCACCAATAATCTTTCATAAATACCCCTTGGAGTACTTCAAGCCCTTTGGAGCCAGGGATAATACACTATATGTTTAGCTTGCTTCAGTGTTACCCGATTCACAGTGTTAGTTTGACCAGAATACAAAGAGAGAGCGAGAGAGAGCGAGAGAGAGAGCGAGAGAGAGAGAGAGAGAGAGAGAGAGAGAGAGAGAGAGAGAGAGAGAGAGAGAGAGAGAGAGAGAGAGAGAGAGAGAGAGAGAGAGAGAGAGAGAGACAGACAAAATACCTCGAAGGAGTCGCGTGTCATCCTGGAAATGATCATTGGTGAAACCTAAACATAGACGTTCACACATTCAAAGTATGACCAGGAGACTGGCAAGGCATCAAAGAAACAGAATTGGAATCAGGAGACTGGGAACAAGGCATCAATGAAACAGAATTGGAATCAGGGAAGGGCCTGGGTTTAGCCTGAGAATGAACCTCCAGCCTTAGAGGGGACTTGTCACGTCAAAAGTCAAACAACACAAACTGGCCAAATCAATACACGATTTAAAATCTTAAATATTATATGCATATTTATGGGCAGATAATTGTGGAAATGCATCCAGTAAATGGTGCTGTTATTCTTACAATGTTATTTGATATATATATATATTTTTTTTTACAGAAGTTCAGTCGTGCACATTTGACGCCACATGTCCCATGTCATACCAGTCCCCGTCATGAAAGAAAAACAAAGAGTTCTGATTGGCTCCTTAACATAAAAGCATCGAAAAGCATTGTAGTTATCAAGGGGATGAAGTCACGCCACGATAAAGCCGACAGGGGGGGGGGGGGGGATACTCAAACCGTAGATTTAAAAAAAAGAAAGACTTACATCAGTGAATACTTTTTGCTAAGACATTAGAGGCTGCCACAGTAATGTCATTTTTTTTTTTTTTTTTTTGAAAGTCAGGTTGAAGGATCTCAAAAGATATTTTCAAGCTTTAAAAAAGAAATAAAAAAGAAATATTGAGTGCCTACAGAATGCACACACCTCTACATTTCCTATGAGCACCCCCAGGCAAAGGTTGCCAGGGGTTCAGCATGTAATCTCTCCTGACACACACACAAACATCTGCCTGGGAGCCACCGTTAGCCTGACGTAACGTTGGGTGTCATCTTTGTATGCCAGCTCCCTCTATTACTTCATATTACATAAGCTTTAGGGTTTGGAGGTCAGGTCACTGTTAAGATGGCTGCTGGTTGCGGAACGTTCTAGGGGTGACCTCCCCATCGACACACCGACCTTTAACAAGGTCAAGGGGCGACGCTGAACTGAGGCTTGGGCAGGGGTTTGCCTGCACGCGAACAGATGGAGCAGTGACATGTAACAGTAGCGTTGGTTTTACTAATACCATGTGTTTAATGTAAAACTACACTCCTATAAGTCTCCCATATGGCATACGTGTATAATTAGGCTCAACCCTGTTTTATTGTTATTATTTTATGATTCACGTTGGGACCCTATTCAAAATGTGGGACTGACATGTAGCTCTGGTCTGTTTACAGTGTAGACCCTGATTCCATAACCTTTTCTGTATGTCTCTCGATAACAACTTAGTTTGTTTGTTTAAGCGCACGCCTATAGCAGAACAGCACCCTATACAACAATTAGGAAAGCATGAACACACCATGCACATCACCAAATACATTGATAATGGAAAGATTATCAATGCATGCAATATTTCTAAATAGAAATGCATTAAAGAAATGTTTTAAACGCACTTCAAACGTAAAAAAAAAAAAAAAAGTATGAAGAGATCACATAATACTTAATACAGCTATCTATTAAGATAACAGATATGCAGCGATTCCTGTGGTTTAGGTGTGGCGGGGTGGGTATTGGGGGCGGGGCTTAATGGAGACTATTTTTGTACACAGACTCACTCTTCTAAATAGAATGAACGTATATGAAAGGGCCTGCTCGTTAGAGCGATCAAATAATAAAGCCAAAATGACGCCAACTCGTGCTAACGTTGAGCCACGGAAACCTTTAATGGCGAAACGTTACCAGCGGAACCACCGGATATGTAATCGGCGCGTACACAGCATGTCCTAATGTGTGACGTCGCGTGTGAAATACGAGTCCACTTACTTCCAGTAGGGATGAGGTCCCTGTCTGGGATGAAGAGCTTGTAGCCGTAGTTCTTCTCCAGGACCTCGGGGAGGATCTCCAGGGCAAAGCGCTCCTCCTCGCTGGTCTCCTGGCTCCACTGGTCAGGGTCCACTTTGGTGTAGGACAGGTACGCGTCGTAGTCCTTGTTGTCTTGGGGAGGGGGGGGGGGGGGGGGGGGGGGGTGGAGAGAGTGTTACTATTATTATTATTACTACTCTTCTCTTCATTTCATTACATTACATTTCTTCCAGCGTTGGTTTGTAGTTATTAAACACTTATTGCATTATACGTTTGTTTGACACATGCCCAAGTAATCCCGTGAGGGATGGGTCGTAGCCAACACTACTGCACGCTCACATCATTCATTCATTCATTCATTCATTCAGGAAGGGGAGGGGGGGGGGGGAGACAGAGGGAGGGAGACAGATCGACCGAGGGGGAGGAATACCTCTTGTGTAACTGAGGGATAAAACCAAGCCCAAAGGCACTGATTCATGTCAGGCCAGGATGGAGCAGAAAGAAGGTGGTTCCTGACTGCAGCAGCATTGACATGGGGCTCACCCACGACGATGTTCTATTTCTGTGGCTAGCTCTGCCCGTCTCCCCCTCGGAGGACACCTCACCTCACCCCCGCCCCGCCCCGCCCCGCCCCTCCCCTCCCTGAGCTATTTCCGAGAGTCTGATTCACCGGCCAGCATATACAGAGACAAAGAAGAGATGGAGAGATAGCGATGGAGAGAGAGGGAGAGAAAGAGAGGGAGAGAGAGAGAGAGGGGGGGGGTATAGAGAGAAAGAGAGAGAGAGAGAGTTAGAGGAAGAGGGGGAGAGAAAGAGAGAGAGAGAGAGTTAGAGGAAGAGGGGGAGAGAAAGAGAGAGAGAGAGAGTTAGAGGAAGAGGGGGAGAGGGAGAGAGAAAGATAGTGAGAGGGATAGAGGGAGAGGGATATATAACACGATGAGTGGCTTTAAAGAGGCAGCTTCTCAACTACTTCAACCCTCTCTCTCTCTCATTTCTCTTCCCCCCGTCAGCAAGTCATGTCCCAGGGAGAGCAGTGCACCCCCCCCCCCCCTCCCCTCTCTCTCTCTCTCTTTCTCTTTCACACACTCAGGACCTCTTCAGAGAACCCCATGGCTGGCACATCACTGTTCTCCTGTAAGCCCCCCAGGCTACCGGTGCATGCATATGTATTGCGTACCCACGACGGGCGGCCCTTTGAACCCGCTGGTAGAAAAAATAAATAAATGGGGGGTTTGAGAGAGAGTGTGTGTGTGTGTGTGTGTGTGTGTGTGTGTGTGTGTGTGTGTGTGTGTGTGTGAGACATTGAGTGATAAGGCGAGAGTGAGAGTGTACGTGTCGGTGATCTACTGTACATGTATCAATATGTAATCTCTGTGCTAGGGAAAAGGTCTCAGCTAAATCTATGGTTGGCAGGGGACAATGATCGACCGGCCTGCCATCGGATCACAACACAAAGTGTCGAAGGAGAGTAGACATGATTGGGTTTGGTGCGTGTGCGTGTGTGTGTGTGCACATACAGTGCAGGGGTGAGTGTGTGACGGTGTACTTGTGAATTTGCAGTGTGAATAGCACCAAGCAACCGTAGGCTTGTGCAGCTGTGGGATGTGTGTGTGTGTGTGTGTGTGTGTGTGTGAATCCGCGGCAGGAGGCTATAATGGAACGCGGCAGTGAGGAGAGCACCTGCCGTCGAGGGAGAACTCCGTTGAAGCGGATCCTCTTTCCCTTTGCGATGGAAATTGAAAAGCTGGTCATCCTCCCTCCCTCCCTCCCTCCCTCCCTCCCTCCCCCAATCCCTCTCCCTCAGTCCGAAAGGCGCAATTAAAGAACACAATTGCAGCTTGCTGGTTCAAAGCCGTGGCCGCTCTGCGCCGCCCGCTTTGAAGCCGTCCATTACGGCAAAGCCCCACTCCAGGAGCGGGGAGGCTGGAGCCCAGAGCCTCCACCTGTAATGGCCCTCACCGGAATCACCCTTCCCGGGATGGGAGGAAGAGTAGGGTAGGGTGGGGTGGGTTGGAGGAGGGGTCTTTCACAGGTAAGAACACTCGTTCTCTCTTTCTCACACACACACACACGCATACACAGACACACATACAGTCACACACACACACACACACATACAGTCACACACGCACACACAGAGACACAGACACAGACACACGCACACTACTGCCTTTTCTTTTTTTGCCACTTCAGAGTAATCCTCCCATTGGCTGCGTTTGTTCCCGGGAGGCCGTTGAGAGCCTCATCACAGGGAATTCTCCAGAGAGGAAGGAGGGGAAGAGAGGATTGAAACACTCCGCACAGACCGAGACGTTCTCTATGGCGCTGCCAGCCTCACAGCACCGGGGCGCGGATTGGGTCTGCCGTTTGGGTGTGGTACCATCTCTCTCTCTCTCTCTCTCTCTCTCTCTCTCTCTCTCTCTCTCTCTCTCTCTCTCTCTCTCTCTCTCTCTCTCTCTCTCTCTCTCTCTCTCTCTCTCTCTCTCTCTCTCTCTCTCTCTCTCTCTCTCTCTCTCTCTCTCTCTCTCTCTCTCTCTCTCTCTCTCTCTCTCTCTCTCTCTCTCTCTCTCTCTCTCTCTCTCTCTCTCTCTCTCTCTCTCTCTCTCTCTCTCTCTCTCTCTCTCTCTCTCTCTCTCTCTCTCTCTCTCTCTCTCTCTCTCTCTCTCACCTCCGTCCACATCCTCGCTGCCAAACTGGTTCCGGTAGAAAAGCATCAGCTCGATCTTGTAGCACTTATACATTGTGACCAGGCAGACCAGCAGCAGCAAGATGGCCCCCAGGCCACCTGCCAGCTCCACCGTGTACATCAGCTCCGCTGAGGAGGGAGGGAGGGGGAGAGAGAGAGAGAGAGAGAGAGAGAGAGAGAGAGAGAGAGAATGGAAAGAACGTGGGAGGAATACACTTCATTTTTCAGTTTTTTCCTAATCCTGCATGCCTGTTTCAATAGCATTTGTAGGAAAAGACTAGCTTGTTCAACAACAACCGCACTTCAATTTAATCATGACTGGTAGATGCTGGCCATTTTAGTCCAGGCTTGGTAAGTCGGGTCCAGGTCAGTCTAGTCTAGTCTAGTCCAGGCTAGGTAAGTCAGGTCCAGGTCAGTCTAGTCCAGGCCAGTGTGACTCAGACCAGCTCAGTCTAGTCTAGCCCAGGCCAGTGTGATTCAGACCAGCTCAGTCTAGTCTAGCCCAGGCCAGTGTGATTCAGACCAGCTCAGTCTAGTCTAGCCCAGGCCAGTGTGATTCAGACCAGCTCAGTCTAGTCTAGCCCAGGCCAGTGTGATTCAGACCAGCTCAGTCTAGTCTAGCCCAGGCCAGTGTGATTCAGACCAGCTCAGTCTAGTCCAGCCCAGGCCAGTGTGATTCAGACCAGCTCAGTCTAGTCCAGCCCAGGCCAGTGTGATTCAGACCAGCTCAGTCTAGTCCAGCCCAGGCCAGTGTGATTCAGACCAGCTCAGTCTAGTCCAGCCCAGGCCAGTGTGGGTATTGGTTAGAGTTGTTGAGTGTCTGTTGCCCCATACGGTCCAGGTACAGATACGACCCCGGGGAGAAACGCCCTGTCCCCCCCTCCCACTTCACCGCCCCGTCCTCCGGCTGTCCCTCTGGACGCGCGGCGCTCCGTTGCGTCAAAGCGGAGGGACAGTTATTAGCCGACTGGCCAGGGCTGGATCGAAGTCCCCTCCAAAGCCATCCATCATCCACCCCCGGCCCCTGGAACCTCAGGGAGAGCCGTCAGAGGAGGGTTCTGGCAGGGGGGGGGGGCGGGTGGAGACGTTCTTCGATACGCTCAGTGTCTGTGTGTCTGATCGGGGGGGTGGGGGTGGGGCGGGGTGGGGGTTGTTAGGGATAGTTTTTGACACTGTGGCTAGACCAGGGAGAAGAGGAAGTTGGACAGACACATTGCGGAGGTCTGGGTGGTGTGGCATCGGAAAGGAAATGTAATTCAATAGAATGGGTAGAGGGAGTTATACGTATGGGCAGCTGTTTACAGAGGGGTTTCAATTGTTTTTTTAAAGAGTCACAATTCCATTCAATTCTATTTAATTACACTGCTCGATGTATCTTATTCTATTCTATTCCATTCCATTCCATTCTAGTCTAGTCTATTTGATTCCTATCTGGTTTATTCTGTGTTTGTATCTGATTAAAAGCCTACATTCTGAACTGTTCATTCTGTGTCGCCTGATCTAGATGGGTCAAACTTCAATGGCTGATTAAGGGTTTGCCAGTGATGGGTTGGGTTCTCTGCATCAAACACACACGCGCACGCACACACACACAACCACCCACCCACGCACGCACCCCCCCCCCCCCCACTCACACACACACTCACCCACGTACACACACACTCCCTCTCCACATCACCATCAATCACAGACCCATGCTGAAGCTCATTGCTGTGCGTGGAGGCCATCCCAATACGGCAGCCATCATGGCGACAGCTTCCATAATGAAGGATGATGTCCTGAGAGGCGGACGAGCGCCCAGCACGGCTTTTATCACGCCTGTCCAGGCACGACCTTCAGCAAGACCCAGTGCCACCTCACGCACACACACACACACACGCGCACACACATACACACACACACCACTTTAAAATACTCTCATCATCGCCCTTTTCCTCCTCTCCTCCCCCCCCCCTCCCCTCCTCTCCCCTCCTCTCCTCTCCTCTCCTCTCCTCTCCTCTCCTCTCCTCTCCTCTCCTCTCCTCTCCTCTCCTCTCCTCTCCTCTCCCCTGCCCTCCCTTCCTCTCCTCTCCTGCATCAGTTATGACAGTAAGGAGAGCCCCATGTTCCTCAGAGGCCAGTTGGCGTAGAGGCGACAGATTAAGACAAATTATCCGGTGACGACCAGAGGGTCGGTCTAACTGATTCTCACCCTGGACTTGACATAGTAACCGGGCATCCGGCAATTCATCCTCATTTCTCCCCTTCCCTCTCCCTCTCCCTCCCTCCCTCTCTCTCTCTCTCTCTCTCTCTCTCTCTCTCTCTTTGTTTTTTCTCATCTGGCTGACTTCCTTTGAATCTATCCTTTTTTTGTGCTCTGTCTACATCTCTCTCTTTCTTTCTTTCCGTCTCTCTCTCTTATCCTTTCTCTTTCTCTCACCTGATTTGTCTCTTGCCCAGCCCGTGTTCAGGTACATGTGTCTCTATGGAGAAGGTTGCCATGCCGATTTGTCAGCCCTGACATTTGGGTTGCCATGTACTGGCTGCCTACAGCTACATTTACAGGGAATGTCTGTGTGTGTGTGTGCGTGCGGTGTGTGTGTGTGTGTGTGTGCATGCGCATGGACTATTTTATTGCTTTTAGATTAAAGAGACATTTTGTTTCTCTGAGAGAGGCGAGCCTTAAATCCTGGAAAAGGGCTAGTTCACAAATTAAAACACTCTCATTAACCCACAGCCCTAATTACTTGCTGTCAGCAAGTGAGCTATGATGACTACTCGTCCTGGCAGGAGAGGCCTGTATATTATGGCAAGACGGAAAGAAAAAGAAAAAAAAAAGAGAGATTAAACCAAAGCAGCTTCTCAAGTCACTGTGTCTAAGGTGTCCCGAGGTCGGTCGGTGGGTCGGTGCGACACACTAAAACGTCCCCCTACGCCGAACACGTGTCGACGACACCGCCGGAAAAACAACCCTCCGTCATGGAAGCCAAGGCCTGGCAGCCTCCCTTGGCACTTCACCGCTCTCCATAACTCTCGCGGGCACGTTTTACGACTTCCGTTGGCATCGCATTCGCCAGACCGTGGCACACCGGATTACTGTCACCTTGACGACCGGGGGAGGCGGAAACGCTGAGTGCTCCCTTCAGAGGGGGGTCCAGGGCCGACGTCCTGATTACTCAAATGAGATCGGACAGGTCGGCCTTTAATAACTTACCAGAGGGTGCGCTGGGCGCCAAGGGACGCAATAACCCAAACAATTATCGAAAAGACGTTCCGCGGGGCGGCGAGGAGATGCTGGTGGCCAGGGACCAACTGCTTTAATTAGTGTTAGCGCGAGTGCGTGTGTGTGCGTGCGTGTGTGTGCGTGCGTGTGTGTGCGTGTGTGTGCGTGCGTGTGTGTGCGTGCGTGCGTGTAAATCCCAGAGGTGCCTTCTCCCATTCCAAAGCCACCAATGATCGGGAAATAAATGTATACAATTATCCTTTCTATGAAAAAACAACGCAAAACATTTTGCCACTTCGTTTCTCTGTGACTAGGCGAGATGATGAAAATGAAAACACAATAAGGCCAAGAGACCAAGACAAAGTGAAAATATGCACCAGGTAGTAAATGTGAGACGTGTCTTCGACTTTGATCTGTGATTCAGCGTTAATTAGACTTCCAGTTTAATTCAGAGTTAATTAGGCGGTTAATTTCCTCAGTGCAGTCCGTTATTTTCCTTTATTTTTCTCTTAACACAAGGCGCTCTGCCAAGAGAGACTAGTATGCCTTATTTCCAACACATACAATATTTGTGTTTCTTTTAGACAGTTGCAAACAATACAGGTGACGGTGTGTGTGTGTGTGTGTGTGTGTGTGTGTGTGTGTGTGTGTGTTTGTAAGCCAGTGTGAATCCTCTCCTTTCGTCTGCGTGTGTACTGCCTACAAACTGCCATCCTCAATCAACAGGACGACTTACGGTAAATAAATGATAATAATAACAAACGAATAAGGAGACAGCCTCCGTGAACCTGTGAGGCACTGTGACACAAAACATCTCCACACCAAAAAAGCCAAGTGCAGAGAGGACCCCGGCAATCTCATTTGGTTTATATCTAGATCCCACTGTGCAGTATATACTGTACATATATATATATATATATATATATATATATATATACACACACAGTATATATATATTTTTTACATATTTAATTAAAGACCAAGCTGGCCGCCATCAACGAGTGGCGTGACAGTTGGGAAAAGTGTCCTATCCTGACGAGAACATATGTGCATTCGTCCAGTTTCCAATCATTTTTTCAGAGATAGTCTACGGTCTGAGGAAGTTCGCAGGAACAGACGCTGAACAACAACCGTCGCCGGTGGACAGCATGAGGATATAAAAGGCGTGATGAATAGGGATTCTGGGGGATGTAGTTTTGCGGGTAAATGAGCATCTAGGGAGGAGTAGGATGTGGCCAGACTTCTGTGCTCTGCTGAAGGCTGCACTGAGTCTTCCGTGCTTGACACAAACGCACTGGAGCCACTGTTAAATTTCGACAATCATTATTCTATTTGCCAGAACACGGTAAAAGGGCAATAAAATCAATTTTTTTTGTCATCACCTTTTGCCTTGGGTTGAACATTTCTTTATACATACATTTCTTCATGCCTTTATACTGTACATATTTACGGTATATATATATATTTATATATAAATATATACTGCACATAGATTACGGGTGATAGTGTGTTTTGTACATCTGTATATGACCAGGTTTTTGGGGGGTTTATTAATACCTGACCTTTGAAGGGATGCGTGTATGTTTATGTGTGTGTGGGTGGGTGTGTGTCTGAGTTTGTGTGTTTTTGCTTGTTCGCCTCCCTTCTCTCGGTAATATATATCCAGCATTGATGTGTGTGTGCTTTGGTCTCACCTCTCTGGGTAATGTATATCCAGCATTGATGTGTGTGTGTGTGTGTGTGTGTGTGTGTGTGTGTGTGTGTGTGTGTGTACTTTGGTCTCACCTCTCTGGGTAATGTATATCCAGTGTTGTTGTGTGTGTGTGTGTGTGTGTGTGTGTGTGTGTGTGTGTGTGTGTGTGTGTGTGTGTGTGTGCAATCTCACCTCTCTGGGTCAGCTGGATGTTGGCCTGCCGCCGGCCATAGCCATTCTCCACGTAACAGGAGTAGTTGCCCAGGTCACTCTCCTCCAGGGACTGGATGGTCAGAGAGATGGACACCTCCTGCTCCCCCAGGTGTTCTCGGATGGTTCTGCAGTGGGCAGCAGATCACGCACACACACACACACACACACACACACACACACACACACACACACACACACACACACCGACCCCCGGGTTAAAGAGACAGTGCCTGAGATATGACGGCGTTTGAGGAAACGTTCCGACCGTTCCCGACATCTTGATTTACAACTTGGCTTTGTTGAGAAAGGAAGAGGAGTCAAAAAATCGAACCTCTCAAGCATTGTTTCAATGTCGCTGGTTTTAATTAAGCGGGATGAAAAACAATCCAATTCTTAAAAAAAGGTTTTCTGTTGACTCCCAATTTCATTTTTTTTTCAGTTTTTATTTGTCCAGGTAAGCAAATGAGAACTATCTTCACTTTGACTACGGATTACTCCACATCCTTTTCTCTGTGTCACCGAGATAGAGGGGAGGAGGGGGTTATAGGCAGCCCTCACACCCCCGAAGGGAGGGGTCAAAGCACCAGAACGCTCCCCCAGATCTTAGAACCCGATTAGAAAATAATCCAAGGCCACTGTTGAACTTCGTGCCCCTGCAACTTTCCAGGAGTGACAAGCTATTGAGACAGAGAGAGAGAGATAAGGAGAGAGAGAGAGAGAGAGAGAGAGAGAGAGAGAGAGAGAGAGAGAGGCCATTGCTAGCGTGTGTTATTCTGATTGGTTGTGACACAGTGGAGATCATCTCCAGCTGATGACGGAGAAGCAATCCCCTAACGTGAGGGGACTTGGCGGGAATCGGCCCGACATGCTGGCAAGAGAGATGATACGATGGCGGGCGTGGCACACCATCAGTGGCATGGCACAGGGCTGTGACGACTGTGGCTGGAACCACACAGGACTGTGTTCATTGTGGCTGGAACAACACAGGGTTGTGTTCATTGTGGCTGGAACCACACAGGGCTGTAACTACTGTGGCTGGATCCACACAGGGCTGTGACTACTGTGGCTGGACCAACACAGGGCTGTGATTACTGTGGCTGGACCAACACAGGGCTGTGACTACTGTAGCTGGAACCACACAGGGCTGTAACTGCTGTGGCTGTAACCACACAGGGCTGTGACTACTGTGGCTGGAACAACACAGGGCTATGACTACTGTGGCTGGAACCACACAGGGCTGTGTTCATTGTGGCTGGAACCACACAGGGCTGTGACTACTGTGGGCTGGCACAACACAGGGCTGTGACTACTGCGGCTGGAACAACACAGGGCTGTGTTCATTGTGGCTGGAACGACACAGGGCTGTGACTACTGTGGCTGGAACCACACAGGGCTGTGACTACTGTGGCTAGAACCACACAGGGCTGTGACTACTGTGGCTGGTATAACACAGGGCAAAAAACGACTTGTTTAGTGTTAATGTTAAATTATGTTAATTGATAGAGAGTAAATTGAGGTTATGAGTTCAGATTCACAGATGAATAGTTGTATTACTGAGAAAAAAAATACAGGTATATGAAATACTCTGACCAAAGAAACGTGACTTTTCTGAACCTGAGAGTGATTATTTGAGGCTAGAATCTAGAGGAGCACCTTTTCTCTCCTCAAAGCGGAGAAACTCCTACAGCCTTGAAACGCAACCCCCCCCCCCCCCCCTACCCCACAGAGAAAGGTTACGAAATAACCAACCGCATCCTCAAAGGTCAAAAATAATTCAGAAAGGCAGCCATGGCAACGCAAGGACGACATAAAAAAACAACAACACAACAACAGCAAAGAAAGTGTTCAAAATAGATGGACCTCCTTCTATGCGCCGCGTCATGAAACAGATGCTTTCTGTTGAAGGGGGTCGGTATAAAGCGATCCGTTTCCCTTTCATTTACCGATATGAAGGCCGTTCCCCTTCCTTTTATGAGGCCGGGCCTAATAACCCGGCTAGGCGTTCGTGTTCTACGCTTCGCTAGCAGGGGGTAGGGGTTACAGTTTGAGTGCAGTCAATTAATCACATTCCACTTTACCCAACGGAGTCCACCAGCCGTGCTGCCGACGCCAGCTAAGGGGGGCTCTTGTAGTACAAACATCGACCCGGTCACGTAAACCGATGGTAAAGTACAGACTTGGGAGGGAAACACACGCACGCGCGCACACACGCTCACACACACACACACACACACACACACACACACACACACACACACACACACACACACACTGAACAGTAAGCAGACTGAGGTCTTATCCAGGTTGATAGTGTGACATTAGTGTAAGTTCCATTAGGGCTGCCCCCCCCCCCCCCAACCCGTCCCCCCCACCACAACCTCTCACTGCAGCATGACTAATCTTTCCAGCCGTTTCAGTCCGCGACGCTCACACATCACTCAGGTCCACACACACACACACACACACACACACACACACACACGACAGAAGAATTAATATCCCCCCATATTTTCTTCCCGACCTCAGAGCAGAGCTGAGGGGGCCAGGGTGTCTGAGTGATAGCCCCCCTCCTCCCCCGTGCTGATGGGCTTTTAAAGGGCCGCGGTCAGCTGCGTGTGGCACTAGGTAGACTCAGCTAAATGAAGAATGGAGGCGTTGAGGGGGGAAATGTATCTCCGTTTGTTTGAGGCGTTACACCTGAGCAAACTGTGAGACAAGGCTCCCTTGTGTGTGTGTGTGTGTGTGTGTGTGTGTGTGTGTGTGCACCCGTGCTTAAAGATGTGTGTGTGTGTGGGTCTTTTTAAGAGATAGAGGGGGATGGAGGGATGGGTTGGAGTGAGAGAAAGAGAGATTGGATTGAATGCTGTGTAGGCACGCCTGCATCAGTGTATCTGTGAGCCTGTGTATCTTTTGGTTTCTATGTGTGTGTGTGTGTGTGTGTGTCTTTTTGTTTCTGTTTGTGTGTGTGTGTCATGGGGACAGCGCCGAACTGGCAGAGCACGCCTGGAGAGAGATGAAAGAGCAACGCGGTCCTTGATGTTCCCTTCACACGCGCGCACGCGCGCACGCACGCACGCACGCACGCACACACGCACGCACGCACACACACACACACACAACAAAACAAACACACCCCTCCCACACAAACACGCGTAGAGGCCCGGAGAGATTTAACAAAAAAGAGCTAGACCTCGACAACAGCACTTCGGAAAACCAACAGGGCACATCTCTAGCTATCACTCACAACACCAAACAGAATAGCCCCACCACACCCACACCCACACACACACACACACACACACACACACACACACACACCCCTCTGTCTCTCCTGTCCCTCCCTCAAAGTCTCCTTGTGCTCTGCGTAACACCTCCGCGGGCCCTCCAACTGGCATGGCCCCCCCCCCCCCCCCAGTAAAAGGTCGTGACCTCCCCTGTACTGGAAACAAACAGCAAGAGAAAGGAAGGGCAGCAGCTTTTTCATGTCTTCTTCACAGGCACTCCGTCTGGCTAGTCCTCCGAAAGGTCGCCTGTTGTGGGGGACGACACACACACACACACACACACACACACACACACACACACACACACACACACACACACACACACATTCGACAAGCAAAGTGCAGCTTGTATGTAAAGAAACACCGTTGTCACTCCTCCCTGGGGATCCGTGTCCTTCGGTGCGCCCGTGTTGACCAGAGCGGAGAACAGAGCCCTGGAGGGCCTCAAACAGAACAGATCATCTCACCGGACTCTGAGGGCCTCAAACAGAACAGATCATCTCACCGGACTCTGAGGGCCTCAAACAGAACAGATCATCTCACCGGACTCTGAGGGCCTCAAACAGAACAGATCATCTCACCGGACTCTGACGGCCTCAAACAGAACAGATCATCTCACCGGACTCTGAGGGCCTCAAACAGAACAGATCATCTCACCGGACTCTGAGGGCCTCAAACAGAACAGATCATCTCACCGGACTCTGAGGGCCTCAAACAGAACAGATCATCTCACCGGACTCTGAGGGCCTCAAACAGAACAGATCATCTCACCGGACTCTGAGGGCCTCAAACAGAACAGATCATCTCACCGGACTCTGAGGGCCTCAAACAGAACAGATCATCTCACCGGACTCTGAGGGCCTCAAACAGAACAGATCATCTCACCGGACTCTGAGGGCCTCAAACAGAACAGATCATCTCACCGGACTCTGAGGGCGGTGCTACGTTTGTCTGACTCCCCCCCCCCATGGTTCTGAGAGAGTCCCCGGGGGGTCGCAATGTTCTTCCCGTCCCGAAACAAACTGCCGGACAAGGTGGCCGGGGAAAAGACTTCTTGTTTTGTTTTTTTATGAAGGAACGTGGCGTGTCCATAGAGCTGAAGAGAGACACACCTCAGCACATGCGTCTCATTGAGATTAGATTGGATTAGATTAGACGTTATTGTCCCGAAGGAAATTTCTCCCGGTCCCAGATGGTACGGTACGTGTTTACAGCACGCCCTGGTTAGCCGTATCAGGCCGCTGCATCAGCTGACGTCGAAATGCGCCGCTTGGAAGCGGTCTGGCAAGGCCTGATACGAAACGTCCCAACGACTGTACGGCGTTTTCTTTTCCGGAGGGCCGAGAGCGACACAGGCTGACTAACAAAGAGATGTAAAGGTGAAGCAGCAGGATTGCTAGCAGAGGATGTAGATATAGATGCAGGAGAGGAGAGTGCAGGTGGAATGGCCAAGTGAGTTCCAACCACCCTCACTCAGAGGGGAAGATCCAAGTGGCCATATCCAACAGAACTACACCCATCCCCACTATGATGGAGGAAAACCTAAAGAACTCCACTAACAACACTATACGCACGCACGCACGGAAGCACGCACGCACGCACGCACGCACACACGCACACACGCACGCACACACACACACACACACACACACACAAACACACACACAGTTGAGTAGTTGTCAATCCCTCCAGTAGATCCATCTTTTTGTCTGGTAATGAGGAAGTAGTTTGTTTAAAGATAAAAGGCTTTGAAGTGACAAATTACAATATGCGCTGCTTCTGTCACTTAGCAACACACTTTCTATTTTACACATGAACTATTTGCAGCCACGATGGTGTCACGGACAACCAGGAGATCAGCGGGGTTTCCAGGCCATCGTCGAAGGGGCCTCTCCGGTCAAACGAGGCGACCTCCGCTCTCTGGAACAGGCCGGTAGGCAAAGACACCGCCTGAAACCCCCCCCCCCCACCACCGGCTCGAATGTAATGCGTGTAAAACTCGGGGGCCAGTAAAACGCCGTGCCAAACGTCCCATCTCCCTTATTGGGGCATTCTCTTCTGGGAAGGCTCTTGCTGCCTCCATGTTCCTTTTCGGAGCCAGGAGGGGGATGAGGCTGGTAGCAGGCGGAGTGGGGAGAGGGAGCTGGTTGATTGCAGAAACACACCAACACACCAACACACACGCAAATTCTGTACAAGGAGCGCGTGTGCTGTTGGCACGAGCACCGTCACACACACACACACACACACACACACACACACGGCGTGCGCGAACACAAACGCACACAAACATGTCACACACACACGGGCTCGGGTAGGGCGAGGTGGCGAAGCTGCGGCTCTGAACTGCTTTTTCCGCCGCTCTGTCCTCCCCCTGGGCGGCCGCCCAACCTCTTTTTCTCTCCTCCCACTGCGTTCTCCCTCCGTCTCTCCCTTCCTCCCTTCCTCTGTCTCGCTCTCCCTTTTCTACTCTTTCCATCTCGTACACAAAAACACTCACACCCATAAACCCTCCCTCTAATGCATGCTGTCTCTTTCTCTCTTCCATCTTGACAGACAAACACTCACACACATACATACACATTCACACACACTCTCACACACACACATACACACTCACACACATACACACTCACATACATACACACACACATACACACTCACAGGCACACACACTCACACACTCACACTCACACACATACACACTCTCCCTCTCTCTCTCTCTCTCTCTCCCTCTCTCTCTCTCTCTATATATATATATAAATATATATACCACCCCTCTCTCTATCCTCCCTCCTCTCAACCCTTATAGACTTAATTGGTGCTGTGTCCTTCACCACAGGGAGAGGGAGAGAAAGGAGAGAGAGAGAGAGACAGCGAGTGAGAGAGAGGGAGGTGAAGGAGTGTGGGTGGGTGCCCTGCTCGGCTTGGCTTGCTGGTGCTCCAGACTCCCAGACACAGTTGTAAATGTCATGTCGTTGGATTGGCCACCTTCCTCTCCTGTCTAGCTTGTCTTAGCTCACTGCTTGCCGGTAACCTTTTCATTAGCTCACATTTGTCCAGCACGGGAGGGACTGATTAAGGGGATAGGACCTACAGAGATTGGAGTTGGGGTGTCTTGGGGTGAGTGTGTGTGTGTGTGTGTGTGTGTGTGTGTGTGAGGCTGCTACACCTTGTGCAAGTGACAGTCAACGTCAATATCCAAGTTGTGTGCGGTTAGCGTGTGTGCACGCTGACGTGTGTACTGCATAGTACACGTGTGTGTGTGTGTGTGTATGTGTGTGTGTGTGTGTGTGTGTGTGTGTATCGGCAGATAAAAGCACCACTTTCACATCCAACATCCATCTATGGGACGAGGAGCACTCCCAGAGTTCTACGGCCGGCGCCGTCTCACCCACTCAAGGATGACTTTGACGCCGGAACTCCGCAACTTCATAACCACGGCCTCCCCTCCCCCCGATCACCTTTGCCGGATACCCTGCACTGTGCACACTCACGTGCAGCATGACAATAAAGAATGCATGGTCCTTTCCATTGAATGGCTACGTTAGATTAATGGGTAGCACTAAAGATATATTGCTGCCAGAGCCTGCGGCTCGACAGTAAGCTAATGCTTAACTGGGAAGGTAAAAGGGTTGTCCAGTGGTTGCACTGTTTGGCAATTTTTTATCATTAGAAAGAAATTGTCAATTAAACTTCTTTTGGCATCCAGCCATCTAAAAAATTATACCAAGGCCTGCGACGAAAAGCCATTTGGGTTCAAAACCAAACAAGGGGCTAAGAACTTTAAGTGTTGTGTATTCCATGCATTCAATCTTGAGAGAGTCGTCCATTTTGTAATACATTTCTCTTAACATTTAAAAATGGACGCCTCAAAGAACTCACTTGATTTCGCTCTCCTGGACCCTCTCCTCGTCCAGGTCCTCTATGAACTTCTCCCCCTTCATCCAGTAGATGAGCGGACTGACGTCGCCGCTGTAGCCAAAGAATGCTCGGCACGTCAGGTTCACCGGACTCCCTGTGGTGGAAAGGGACAGGAAACAGGATATGAGGAAGTAAATATGAAAAAAAAATTATAATAATAAAAAAACATGCTGATAATGTTTCAAAACAAAACAAAAAAGAGTGTGTGAATGTTCGGGTTTAAAAGCAACAGCAACAAAAGTCTTCTCCCCCACTGGACTGCGCATCACCAGAAGTGCCTGAGGCAGCACGCTAACAGACAACAGTGCTCCCCCGTAGCTTCAAGGCCACCATTTTGTATCCTAGCGTAGTTCCGCTAGCTAGTGAGCGATCACGGGGATTGAGAAGGCATGCCGAATTCCCCAAATCCTCACATCCGTAAACACACGGGGAGGTCTGTAGCACAAACAATTCTTAGACACATGCACTCTTCATCATTAGCTTCACTCTGAGGTGCCTGTGGAGGGTGGCAGCCATTACATAAATAGAGGTAAGTTAAAAGTATCCCGGTGCCACTTAATAATGTCCCGCTCCCGCTCCCTGCAGTCTAGAGAAGTATATTTTTAAACCGTGCCACCGACTACCGTGCTGCGTCTGAACTTTACGTCAACTTTACGAAACCAAATCGCAACATCAGTCACCAACCCCCCCCCCCCACACAGCTTCCCAACTGTACAACTTTCCACAATGCTTTCTCTGCTCTGGCAGGCCGGCAGAACTCAGTGTGTGTTTGTCTCCTCCAAAGCAAAGACGCAACCGTAGAACCTGGACCACCTCAAGCAGGGGGGGGGGGGGGGACACGGAGAAGGGAAATCAATACACATCCACAGTCAGACCTCAGGTGAGAAACGGAGGGAAGGAACCGGCAAAGAAACATGGAAGGCAACCTCGCCCCCGCTCCTCGCACGGCTCTATATTTACCTTCCGTCTCAAACGACCAACACTTTGGAAGATGACCGGATAGCGTCCGCGGAACAACCCCCCACGCTGCTATTTTCAGCGCGCGGGTCGTTTGTGTCGGGAAAATGAACGGTGGTTGGACTCGTTCTACGTGCAATTATCTATGCAGGAAATTACTCCAAATAACAGACATTGCATCTCTATATCTGGACGACGGGGGGGATACAGTGCAAACCAACGCCTACGCCAATCTGTTTCGTTTTCCAATCGTTTGAATGCTTGATCGCTTTGAAACAATTGGACCCATACCTGTGATTCAAAACTAAAAGATATCACCTAACCGACGGTAGATTACTTCATGTATGTGCTACCTGAGTCGTTTACAGTGGGGTTTCCTTCATTTTACACACATAAGTCGAGGGAAATGAACCATAGATGTGTGTGTAAGGTGGGGGGGGGGGATTCTCTGTGGGTCCCAGCATCCGGTGTGTGCATTGGTCACCAGGCCGTGGGGAGACGTGGAGATAAGTGTCCATGGGACTTGCAGGGGAGGCGGACACTACCAATGGGCTACCAGCAGGGATACAGGCGGGCTAGCTCAGCCCAGCTGATGTTCTTGTTGCAGACACACACACACACACACACACACACACACACACACACACACACACACACACACACGCCATACTCGTGTGTTGCCTTTCTGTCTGCGACGCCGGTGACCAAAAACAACGACCAAACCTCTCCCTCCCACCTCCATTTTGTGGATAAGGTTCTATCTAGAAGGTAAAGAGATGATTCCTTATTTAGGACACCTCACTCCCTTGCCCCTGTCTGATGCTTGGATATATAGAAAGTTGTATGAATCCATAGCCTGCAATTGGGCAAATGCCAGTTCCAAGATAATAGGGAATTTACTTTAAAGTTTTTATGTGTCTGTGGGGTTATTCCCTTAGGACCATGTTTTACTGGCTGAGAAGTATGTGACACAGCACCACCGGGGTTAAGTGAATTTACCTACAAAGACAGAACATTGTTCATCTAAAGAGGGAGAGTTTTAGCATGATCTTATTTCATTTGTTTTCTTTCATAGGGTCCCTCAATTACCTTCTAAGCTTTTACCTCGCCCAAACCTCTCAGGATGCACTTCCACCTGCTTCCACAAGAGGCCACTATGGAGACACACAGACGGATTGGCTCACCGATACAGCCAAGTTCGTAAGGCATCCTTTAACCCAAAAGGGATTCATTGAAAAATTAAAAAATAAGATATTATAGTTCTCTACATACGGTATCATTCATCCATATTCCAAATCTGACAGAAAGGTTTATATGCACGCTGCTGTAGAGGGCGATTCTTGACGTGAAGTGCGTTTGCACGCGCACACAAGCAAACACACGCACACACACGCACACAATATGCTTGGCTGAAAGAGGACACGTAAATCCCAGCCTCCTGCCTCTTTCAAAAAATAAATAAATCTATAAATCGCACGATTGTCCGGTCTTTTTCTCACATCTCTCTCTCTCTCTCTCTCTCTCTCTCTCTCTCTCTCTCTCTCTCACACCATCCATTTTTCAATTCTCTCTCACTACCTCCTAAAAAGCTCTCCTCCCTCATTTCTCTCCCTTCATCCCTTTCTCCTTCCCTCTTCACTTTCTCCCGCACTCATCTCACCCTTCCTTCTCCTCACCATCCGCTCCCTTTCTCGTCCTCTTTTCATTTCTCATCCTCCCCCTCTCTCTCACTCCCTTACCTCTCTCTGCCTCTCCAAAGCTTCTCTTAGTCACAGTAATAAAAGGCAAAGAAAAAAAAACCTCTGCAGCATCGACTGTGGGCCTACCTACCTACTGGAAGCAGCAGTCGATCTGAGGACAGATGAGCGTGTGTGTGTGTGTGTGTGTGTGTGTGTGGGTGAGTGAGAGAGTACAGTGTGCGTGTGTGTTTGCAGTGTGCATGATGAATACCGGAATATGTGCAGTGTGTGTGCGTGTGTGTTCACAAGTGTATGTGTTGTGCAGCGTGTGTGTGTGTGTGTTTAAAGCAGCTGAGCCAGTAGCTGTATGTACCCGGTGTAAACCAGAGGCAGGATTATTACTCCGTGGAAAACACTCCTTTTGAACTTGACCAGGAATAACAAATCAAGGGACACAGGGAGTGACTACTGGGAAGATGGCAAACATTCCATTCCATTCCAACGCGGAAATCTCAAAGCGCCTCCACCGGGATCCAGCCGGCACCAAAGGCCCATAAATCCATAGATCATTGGTTCCCTGGCTTGTAATCCCGCCTATAAAACATCCACGAACACTGTTGGACCCACACCAAGCTCTTAAGATGCCATTAAGTGGGGAAGCCTTTTCTTATGACCAAACTAAATAATGAGTCTTTTGTCAACAACTGCCAGGGCCAATTTCAAAGTGGAGCGTCTAAAACAAGATGAGGCCCTTCAGACGGTTTGCCCTTTGGAAACCCGCTGGGAAATCCCGGCCCCCTTCACGAGCGGGAAGCGGTTCGGAGACGCAAAATTACACCCAAATATTAACGAAAGGGGCTGTTAAACGGCGGCCACGGTCACCGACGTGCCGTGTACAAGTGGGGGACGTCCGCCTGAGAGTGTGTGTTTGTGGCCAGTGGGCGGTGGCGGCTGTGTCTGCATTGGGATGGGCGGACGTTATCTTGTGTGTGACAAGAGGAGGGGTTGAGTGTACGCCCACACTTCACGAGTGTGTTGAGCTCGGGCTCAGTGCGCTCGCATCTGCACGATGACGTGCGCACGTGTGTCTCTGGGTGTTTCGTGTTTGTTTGCGTGCAGGCACGTGAGTGTGTGTGTGTGTGTGTGTGTGTGTGTGTGCCAGATGTGTCATGGGCTAATTGCCTGTGTTCGAAACTCCTCAGTTCACAAGGGCTCTTGCCTCCCCAGTCGCTCACCGTCGACCCCCTATTCTCACACACACACACACACACACACACACACACACACACACACACACACACACACACACACACACACACACACACACACACACACTCACCCTAACACACGCACTCACACAGACAAGCATGCTAACACCACTCACACCAACACATGCAATGCATTCAATTAGATACCACCCCACTCGAGTACAGGCACTGTTGATAAGCCGTTACATTTACGGATGTTGAGGAAACGACATCCACTAAAGACTGTATTCTCAGGGGTCTAACAGTGACTCACAACAACTGCAGACTGTAACCAGCGCAGTGGCTAAAGATCTTAAGGCGATAGCTGGGTACATCACTAAGATGGTCTTAATGATGTAGAAAGGCGCCCCCAGCCTTCCAGCAAATATTGGAGGGGAAAAAGAGCATTTTCTAAGCCACTTAGCAAGTTCACCACACACGTCTTTCATTCATTTAGGGGTTTGTGAGGTATTTACCAATTCATTTAGGTTTGAGGAGAGCTGGTTACTAATTCCTTTAAGCGTCAGGGAGGTAGTTTTGGCGAGCAACTGACAGAAGATTGTACTTATCTGAGATCAGGAGATATCAAGCACCTTGGTCTCCAGTAGATTTTCTATTGGCAGTTAAAATGCCGACATGACGATTATGTCTATCGACAGCACCCTGCTTGAGCTCCTTATTAATGCCTATAAAGGGACATAGGCTCGTGGATCGATCGGGCGCAATCTTCAAAATACAATATGGACGCCAGAAAATGCGGGTACAGGCAGATTACAAACAAGAGTTTTTGTGAGTGAATGTGAATGAGAGAGAAAGAAGGTGTCAGAGGAAGGATAGAGAAAACAATATATAGGGAGAAAATAGGAAAGGAGAAAGAAAGAAAGACAGAAGAAATGAAAGAAATGAAAGACAGAAAGAAAGACAGAAGAAATGAAAGACAGAAAAACAGATAAAAAGAAAGAAGGAAAGAAGGAAAGAAAGAAAGAGAGAAAGAGAGAAAGAGAGAAAGAAAGAAAGAAAGAAAGAAAGAAAGAAAGAAAGAAAGAAAGAAAGAAAGAAAGAAAGAAAGAAAGAAAGAAAGAAAGAAAGAAAGAAAGAAAGAAAGAAAAAGAGAAAGAAAGAAAGAGAGAAAGCGAACAAACGGAGCGTCTCCGGTGGAGGAGTGCAGCTTGACATTTGGAAAGATCAACAGACACTCCGCCGCTGATCTTCTCTGGCTGGCCGGCGTTCCCAAGCACACCGGAACGCTCTCTTAAACAAGTCCAAGGTGAAAGGCCGTTCCAAAAGGGCTGGGAAGGTCACTTTCTAAACGGAGTCTGTCACAGATAAGGGAATCCAAAAAACAAGTAGTCTAATACTTTGGCTCGCAGCGATGTAATTCGATTACTTTGAGAGCGCGCGTTTGATAAGCAGATTAGAGAGCCAGCAAAAACAATGCGGTGAAGAAAAATCAAAGGCCGCCCCTGCTGAGAGTTACAAGCCTCGTTGAGCGTTCGATTGGCCGCCGAGCCTGCGCTTAAACATCAAGAAGGACACGTTGAGGAACGCAGAATGAGTCCCCTGCAGATTCGGGAGCTCATTTTTCATTTATTTCGCGTTTTTTCTTTTTTATGAACGGTGGCGGTTATCTGTGGACGGTCTCCTGCCGCTTGGGTTCTGAGCAGGGAGTCTCCGCCATCACGCCGAGCTGGAGCGCTCGCTGAGCTTTGGGCCCGGTGTTCTGGAGCCCTGTGGGCCTGGCTGTGGACCCGGGGAAGGCACAGGGGGCTGGGCGCAGAAAGCTAGCAAAGCAAAGGAGGGAGGGATGGAGGGATGTGTGGCGTGGGTATAGAGAGGAGGAGGCGGATACAAGGAGAAGGAGAGACAGAGAGAGAGAGAGGGAGAGAGAGGGAGAGAGAGAGGGAGAGAGGGAGAGAGAGAGAATAATAGCAGGATAGAACAATGCCTTGGAAATGAGAGATCAAACACAGAGTCAGAGGTAAAGACGAGAAGCAGGACTCTGAACGGTGAATACAAGCAGGAGGGCCTACAGGCTAGGAGGGGGGGTCCTACAGTCTGGGGGGGTCCTACAGGCAGGGAGGTTCCATACAGGCAAGGGGGTCCTACAGGCAGGGGGGTCCTACAGACGGAGCCCGCCACCCAGCCGAAGCCCCCTGTGGTCCGAGTGTTGGACCCAGCTTAGCCTGTGAAAAGCCCTGCCTTTTCCGCTGCCAAGGGAAGCAACACCAACCATTCAGCTCAAATCCAAGAAACACGCAAACTGAATATCAGGAGAGCCCGTAGTCTGGCAGAAGCGGACGTGTTTGTAACGAGCAGGGATATGTAATAATATTATGGTGCTATTTGGTGAGCTTGGACATTTGAGCGATTTGAACACCTCCAGAGTCAGCTGTTGCCGTGGGACAGAACACGTTGTGGCTATTATCTCTAAAGGGTTAATGGGGGGGAAAAGAAAAGGATATGACAGAACAACGTAAAGAAAGAAAGAAAAGAGGGAGGAAAGGAAGGAAGGAATGGAGGAAAGTAAGGAGGACA
The DNA here is from genome assembly GCA_017639675.1 of Aplochiton taeniatus. Classification (NCBI taxonomy): domain Eukaryota; kingdom Metazoa; phylum Chordata; class Actinopteri; order Galaxiiformes; family Galaxiidae; genus Aplochiton; species Aplochiton taeniatus. Next base: position 8,521,764 of record CM030191.1, read on the forward strand.
TACAGAAGAAGAAGGTAGATAGGAAGAAGAGTGTGTGTGTGAGTGTATGTGTGTGTGTGTGTGTGGGGGGGGGGGGGGGTAGGGGGGATTGTGATGGAGGTTTCATCTCCCTTCTTGTGGCTCCAGTCCACCTCATGAACACCGTAGCAAAGCTCTACACTTGACACCCTACGGCCACGGGCCGACGGAGAGAGGGGGGGATCAAGGGAGGAACGGATATGGGAGAGAGAGGGGCGAGGGGTGAAAGGAGCCAGAGGGGAAAAACCTTTCTACTTATCCCCTTGAATCTTCCAGGAGGAGGGGGTGACCACAGACCAATCCCTTCCTGGGAGGTATGGATGGAGAGACCGAGACTTAACAGAGAAGTAGGAGGAAAGAAGGGGAGTGGAGGGAAAAGAGAGAGAAAGGAGGGGAAAATAGAAAAGGATCCGGGCTGCAAATATTTGACGGCAGACACAGGGCCATTCACCTCTTAATCCAATCACATTTCCACACGGGGCATTTTCACTGACGGACGCTTTGCTTGAACGCAGAGAACAAATCACTTCGGAAGGGACGCCAGCCGTCGTCACAAGACACACAAAAGAATAATCACACAAAATAATAACAGTAACAACACAGAGGCCTTCCATAGGGCTTTTGGATATACAGAGAGAGGAATTATATCTTCATCTGCTGGTTCTTTAACGCCAGGAAACCCGTTCTGCCCCAAACGCCTCACACATAAAGCTAGATGCAGCCGGAGCAAAGCACCCAGTGTCTCAAATCGATTCCCCCCAAAAGCCCAAGTTGTCTATTGCATATCCACACCGACCACTTTAGATTGTCCCTCTAGGGCCTCTGTAGTCTGCAGAATCTTCTCTCTTTCTGTCTCTCTCTTTCTTTCAATTTCACTCTCTCTTTGCTCTTTATCTCTTTCTCTCTCTCTCGGTTTTGTTCTGTCTCTCTCCATATAGTTCTCTCATCCTCTCTCTCTCTCTCTCTCTCTCTCTCTCTCTCTCTCTCTCTCTCTACCTTTCAAAGCTGACATTTGTGTAAACCCAGCAAACACACCGTACAGTTTAGAGGCCGTTCAACTTTATGGCACAGCTTTATGTGTGAGCAATATGCCGCTGGACTTTTTCTCTTCAGATAACCTTGTGCTCCTTAAAAAAAATAGCTTGTCTTAAAAAAAAAAGAAAAAAAAAGAAAAAGAAACCCGGCACTTTAAAGCCCTTCGCAATCCATTTAATTAAAAAATATACAATAAATTACGAGCAATGCTATCAAGACGAAGCAAACAGGAGGGAAGTTAAGTTATGACCTTGCACTGGAGGGAACATTTTAAAAGGGGGGGGGGCAGACATCGAGGCGCGCGCATAAATCCCCCAGCCAGAAGTGCTGATGTGTCAATCACTTCCTCGTTCCCAGAATGCAACGGGACGGCATGCGCGGCACGAGACCATATTTCACGCGCCGCCATTCGACGTCGCCGTGGAGATGTGCGCTGAATGAAGCTGTAGCTCAACACGTTTGGACGGACACGCGCTGACGTGGCATTACGTTCGTTCACGTCCACTGATCCTCTCTCTCTCTCTCTCTCTCTCTCTCTCTCTCTCTCTCTCTCTCTCTCTCTTTTACCACCCAATAACCCAAATTCATCCAGCGCTCAACACGCCTCGGAAGCAAACCGCAGGATCAACCGGAATCGCCGGTGTTTAGGTACACCCCCGACCAAACCAAATACGACCTAAAACCTTTGCATGCTTAACGTTGGACTTATTTTATCTCTGGTTGAATGGGCTCAATTGCACACAGCCACGCACCCTCCAAACTGTACGCGCTCACGGCACAGAAAGTTGCTTTGGCTCAAAGCGCTAGCCCAAACAGCATCAATTATTGACACAGCTTTTTAAGCCCAAGCAATTTGAGCATCTGCGCACTCAAACATTTTTATGACACGTCTGTGTGGAAGTTAACTTGTTCCGAACACAATTTCTTATTCATGAAACGCTCTGCTGGTGTATTGCTGTTGACATGGCCGCCTCACGCACAAACACACACACACCCATACACACACACACACACACGTTTCCAAATCCTTCACGTCCTTATTTTCAGAGCTGTAATCCCCTTGCCTATCTCAGATTTCAGACTGATTTCCAATATGTGACCCCCCCCCACTCCCCACCCCCTCCTCATTCCCTTGTAATAAGTTTGGCTGAGACCTTGACACGGCCAGAAAATGAGTGAAAAGGTTACTATTGTATCTGTGTATTGGGGTCTATGTGTGTGTGTGTATGTGTGTGTGTCTGTGCATCTGCGTGTATGCTTGTGTGTATGTGTGTCTCTGTGTTTGTGTGTGTGTGTGTGAGCGAGCGAAAAGGATCACAGGGGGCTAGTTTGACAAGGGAAAGGTGAGTGTGTGGGAGAATGAAAGAGAATACATGTATAGCTGTGTGTGCGTGAGAGAGAGTGTGTATGTGTGTGTGTGTGTGTTTGTGTGTGCGTGGTGTGTGCGTGACAGGGAGAGAGAGAGAGAGTGTGTATGTGTGTGTGTTTGTGTGTGCGTTCGTGTGTGTGTACGTGTGTGTGCCACATCCATGCACATCAGCTGGAACTCCAAGGGCCTGAATGCTAACCAGCTCTCCCTCCTCTTCTCTTTCTCTCACCACTCCTCTCTTCAGCTCTCCCTCTTCTTCTCTTTCTCTCACCACTTCTCTCTTCAGCTTCCTTCTCTCTCCCACGCCCCCCCTCTTTGTCTCTCCCTTGCAACCGAATTTGTTTCTCTCTGTTGCTTCCCATCCCTCCCTCCCTCACCTCCCTCCCTCCCATCCCTCCTTCTTCCTGAATTGTGCGTGTATCAGCCCCGCTGTCGCGGTAATGACCCCCTTTGCCTTGGACTCTCTCTCCCCTTCTTTTCCTCTCGCCCTCCGTCTCTCAGCAGGAGGCCGTGGCCTCCTCTCCTTCTCACCTTTCTTGTTCCCTCCTTCAATTGCTCGCTCTCGCTCTCTCTCTCTCTCTCTCTCTCTCTCTCTCTCTCTCTCTCTCTCTCTCTCTCTCTCTCTCTCTCTCTCTCTCTGCATACCCTTCACCCCCATTACTACATCTCGACACACTCTTTCTTCCTCCTCCCCCAGCCTGCCTTCTTTAACCTCTCCACAGCTCACAGCCTGTCACCGAGTCTCCTCCTCGTCGGACTATCTCCCTTCTCCTTCATCCCTTGATCTTTGTCAATATTGGCCTCCCTCTCTTCCTAACACCCAACCTCTCTCTCTCTCTCTCTCTCTCTCTCTCTCTCTCTCTCTCTCTCTCTCTCTCTCTCTCTCTCTCTCTCTCTCTCTCTCTCTCTCTCTCTCTCTCTCTCTCTCTCTCTCTCTCTCTCACTCACTCACTCACTCACTCTCCCTATTGCCGCAACCCTCTCTCTCTTCACCTTCATTTCCTCAACAGGTGTCCGGCCCCCCTTGCCAGCGACAGACCCCCCCCCCGCCCTCCCCTCCACCCTTCGCCCCTCTCATGCGCTCCTAGCGAGCGTGGCGGCGTGCCTGGAGCGTGGGACGGAAGTCAGACACAACGTGACTTATCTACAGCGCCCCAGACGGCCAGTGAGGAGAGCCAAAAAAGAAAAAAATTACGAAATCAAATCAGGAATGGCATTGTCCCAAAGAAATGACTGTGCTTTTAATGCAACGGCGCGGAAACCAGCATACCTAGCAACAACGCTTAGCCAAATGCACTCTGGGCTGTTTAAACGGTATGTATGTGAGAGATGGAGGGGGCGAGAGAGAGAGAGAGAGAGAGAGAGAGAGAGAGAGAGAGAGAGAGAGAGAGAGAGAGAGAGAGAGAGAGAGAGAGAAAGGGAGAGAGAGACAGAGAGAGAAGGAGAGAGAGAGAAAGGGAGAGAGAGACAGAGAGAGGGAGAGAGAGAGAAAGGGAGAGAGAGACATAGAGAGAAGGAGAGAGAGAGAAAGGGAGAGACAGAGAGAGAGAGGAAGAGAGAGAGAAAGGGAGAGAGAGACAGAGAGAGAGAGAGAGAGAGAGAAAGGGAGAGAGAGAGAGAGAGAGAGAGAAAGGGAGAAAGAGAGAGAGAGAGAAAGGGAGAGAGAGAGAGAGAGAGAGAGAGAGAGAGAGAGAGAGAGAGAGAGAGAGACACACGCGCCTTTCTACCAGAGGACACACACTGACAGACAGGCCCGTTTGAAGAGGGAGCTGACAGAGAGTGGGATCCGTCCTGACAGGCCTGCTCTCTGTGCCCAGCACCCTGGCACCACCACCCTGGTATCACCCTGGCACCACCACCCTGGCACCACCCTGGTATCACCCTGGCACCATCACCCTGGCACCACCCTGGTATCACCCTGGCACCACCACCCTGGCACCACCCTGGTATCACCCTGGCACCACCACCCTGGCACCACCACCCTGGCACCACCACCCTGGTATCACCCTGGGACCACCACCCTGGCACCACCCTGGCACCACCCTGGCACCACTCTGGTATCAGCTCTGGCACCACCACCCTGGCACCACACTGGCACCACCACGGCACCACCCTGGTATCAGCTCTGGCACCACCACCCAGGCACCACCCTGGCACCACCCTGGTATCAGCTCTGGCACCACCACCTTGGCACCACCCTGGTATCAGCTCTGGTTCTGGAGGACCCAACCCGCCGCGTGTCCCCTCGTCTGAATGCTGATTGGCTGGCGTGGGCGCTGGTCGGATCCACAAACAAAGGCAGACCAAACAAGATGGCGATTCTCCTTCAGCCGCTTTTGGAAAAGGCTTGTGGCTTCCGTCTTTGCCCGATTCACGCGCTCTTCCCGTCCGTGACATTCCCAACTGAAGGAAAGACGTGTGATCCTAAAATGATGAGCTAGTCCTTTAAGAACAAGCCGACGCTGGCTGCCAAAGCAAAAAGGTACAGGGCACGCATGTGTATGAGCGCCATGTTAACTCCTCATCATTTATCATTTGGGGGTTTTCATACGAGAGAGTTCACCTGATTACATGACCCATAACATACTGAGCGTCATAGATAGCACGCTTTCCTTCACCAGTCAGCGTACATATGTGCAAAAAAAAGAAAACCCGTGTCAACGGCAAACCCACAGCAGACACACGCATCATGTGACTCGTGCACTGTGGCGTGACCCAACAGCGCCGTCCCTCTCATAGTGAGGTCACGACCCCAGGCCCGTCTCAGCCACCCAGGCTCTGCCAGTCAGCCGGCCCCATTGTGGAGGAGGAAGAGGAGAAGAAGGAGGAGGAGGAGGAGGAGGAGGAAGAAAAGTAGCACTGAGTTAATCTGTGACCGGCTAGGGAGGCTGTGGAAGGAAGGAGCTCACTGGGGAATTACCGGGAGATTTGGAGAAGACGCCTTTGGCAGACATCTCTCCGTCGCTCGCTCGCGCCACCTCACCCCAACCCAACGCCCCCCCACCCCCCAACCAAACCAAGACGAGCAGTTTGGGGGCGCCAGCGCCTTGGCGAGAGGGGACACGGCACGTTTCCATGCTGCTTGGACAGCCACACCATGGCGGAAAGCACTGGGCGTGTGGCTGGGCGTGTGTGTCTGGCCGGGTATGTGTGTGTGTGTGTGTGTGTGTGTGTGTGTGCGTGGGGATAAGTTGGTAGTCAAGAGCAGTCCCCTTTTTCCTTTCTTCAGGATGATATGAATAAATGCATTTGTACTCTCACAGACATAAAAAGAGTTCACACACACAAGCACACACACACACACACACACACACACACACACACACACACACACACACACGTAACCGGGCAGACACAACATTGAATGTACAATGAGGATCTCCAGCTGAGTCTCGTACCGTTCCCCCCTCCCAGGTTGTGACCCTCAAACACTCGACGGGGCGACGCGACACACACTCTGCACCGCGGGACGCGCCATTGTGCCACCGGAACTGCACTCACGAATGTGGCAGCCATCCTTCCACGGATCAATCTTCTTAGAGCAGGAGGAATGAAAGGTTTGGCATAGCCACTTAGAATGACAGAAACATGAAAATAATCAAAAGCTTTTATGGTATGAGCGAGCGTGTGTGTGTGTGTGTGTGTGCATGGAGTGGATTGGTCAGGGTTAGGGTCCAGCTGAGTTGCCTATCAACATTCAAACCTTTAATCAAAAGGAGCAGACAGTGGCCTGCAGTTCTGTGTGTGTGTGTGTGTGTGTGTGTGTATGTGGAGAGAGGGAGTGAGACAGAAAGACAGGGAAGAGTCCTAACTCTCTCTCTCTCTCATCTTCTACCGCTTATCCTGTTTTACAGGGTCGCGGGGGGGCTGGAGCCTATCCCAGCCAACACAGGGCGTAAGGCAGGGTACACCCTGGACAGGACGGCAGTCTATCACAGGGCCCGCCAGTCTATCACAGGGTCCTAACTCGAAGAGTCATAACTTGACATGCTGTGCTAGCACGTGCTTTCGTGTTAAACAGATGGCCTTAGCAAGAAGCTGCAGGTGCAATTGTATTAGAGCGACTGGGCGTGCGTGCACTGTATCACCAGTGGCTTCATCCGGACTGTGGACATATGGGCATTCTGAAGTGGAGACACGCACGTGTGTGTGTGTGTGTGTGTGTGTGTGTGTGTGTGTGTGTGTGTACGTGTGAGAGAGAGGTCAGTGCGTGCGTGCAAGCCTAGCTTTAAGTCCATGCATAGTGTGCGAAAAGTGTGTGAGAATGTGTGTGTGTAGGTGCAGTGGGGGCATTTCGGGCCGCTGGCTGGGGGGTCCCGTTCAATCTCCGTCCCCACAGGGTACAAACGGGCTCGTTCAAAATGGCTGCCGGAGCAATTTGATTTTCCTCTACGACGGGAGGCGTGCTGATGGCGCTGACTCCAAGCGGAGTAGGAGTCATCCTGACCAGCCTCGGTGTGGGAAATAATGAACAACCCCACCTTGCCACGACAGGCAGGAAATAATCATTTACAGCGATAAGAACACATAATACATTCAAACTAAGAACTGACAACGATAAGGACACGTTATGATAACGCATTGGAAATAATAATTTACAACGATAAGACCGCATAATACATTCAAACTAATAATTTACAACGATAAGAACGCATTATAACGATGCATTCAAAATAATAATTAACACCGATAAGGACACGTTATATTAGCACTTTCAGATGAATAACAGCCTCCCCCGTCTGCTACATGAAAGGCTGTGTTAGTGGGGAGAGGACGTGGACACACAGGATATTCACTCTCTGTTGACTGGTTCAGTGCTCCATGGTCATAGTACATACTGGGATACCTGTGTTATACTGGGATATATACATCATACTGGGATATTCACTCTCTGTTGACTGGTTCAGTGCTCCATGGTCATAGTACATACTGGGATACCTGTGTTATACTGGGATATATACATCATACTGGGATATTCACTCTCTGTTGACTGGTTCAGTGCTCCATGGTCATCGTACATACTGGGATACCCGTGTTATACTACTATATGCATCATACTGGGATATTTGTGTCATAGTGGGATATTCACTCTGTTGACTGGTTCAGTGCTCCATGGAGACATCTATCAGCCTCATTAGGGGGGGGGGGGTCATAGCACATATTGGGATACCTGTGTTATACTGGGATATCTACATCATACTGGGATATCTGTGTCATAGTGGGAAATCTGTGCCATACCGGGATAGCTACATCATACTGGGATATCTGTTTCATACTGGAATATCTGTCATACTGGGATATCTGTGTCATACTGGGATATCTACGTCATAGTGGAATATCTACATCATAGTGGGATATCTGTCATACCGGGATATCTGTCGTACTGGGATACCTGTGTCATACTTGGATATTTACGTCATACTGGGATATCTGTCGCACTGGGATATCTGTGTCATACTGGGAAATCTGCCTCATTAGGAGGGTCATAGCACATACTGTACTACAAACTGAACACACGTACTTACAACGTGTACAGTGTTCAGGGCCATCCCGCTGGGATCCACCGGGCCAAGCCATTCATACGCCGTCAATTTGAAGATATTACCGTTGTGGCGCCCTTAAGGAGCGGCGCGGGAGGGTGGGGAAATACAAGAAGACCTGCCAGCCCAGCATGTTTTGGGTCGAACACGGAGTCACAGTGTCATTACGGGGCAAAAAAAGCAAGGGAGGAAAAAAGAGGTATAAGAAGAGAAAAAAGTGGAGCGCCTCACGGGCCCTGGACCCAATGAGGTGTGGAACAGAGGGAGCTGGCCACGCAACGCAAAAGATGTCTTGCCAGGAAAAGAATGGAGAAGTGGGGAAAAAAAGGAAAAGGCTCAAATCGTTCATGTCACATGCATGAATGAGGTGATAGTCATGGGCGGTAAACAACGGCTTTTACTCTTAAACGTAAAAAAAAAGTCTTGCATGCGTCAAAGGAAAAGTCTCGAAGACGGGAGAGAGCAAACAAATACAAATGAGATTTTCCAATGGACTTATCTGACGCATATTTCCGATGAGTCATGGGTTTGCGTGTGTGTGTGTGTGTGTGCCTGATACACATATGGTGGCAAATACATCATTGATGAGTTCTCCGCAACTGTTCCGTGAGCTTATACAGTGGGGCCAAAAAGTATTTAGTCAGCCACTGATTGTGCAAGTTCTCCTACTTAGAAAGATGAGAGAGGTCTGTAATTTTCATCATAGGTACACTTCAACTATGAGAGACACAAATGAGAAAAAAAATCCAGGAAATCACATTGTAGGATTTTTAAAGAATTTATTTGTAAATTATGGTGGAAAATAAGTATTTGGTCAATAACAAAAGTTCAACTCAATACTTTGTAACATAACCTTTGTTGGCAATGACAGAGGTCAAACGTTTCCTGTAAGTCTTCACCAGGTTTGCACACACTGTAGCTGGTATTTTGGCCCATTCCTCCATGCAGATCTCCTCTAGAGCAGTCATGTTTTGGGGCTGTCGCTGGGCAACACGGACTTTCAAGTCCCTCCACAAATTTTCGATGGGGTTGAAGTCTGGAGACTGGCTAGGCCACTCCAGGACCTTGAAATGCTTTTTACGGAGCCACTCCTTCGTTGCCCGAGCGGTGTGTTTGGGATCGTTGTCATGCTGGAAGACCCAGCCACGTTCCATCTTCAATGCTCTCACTGATGGAAGCAGATTTTGGCTTAAAATCTCACGATACATGGCCCCGTTCATTCTTCCCTTAACACGGATCAGTCGTCCTGTCCCCTTTGCAGTAAAACAGACCCAAAGCATGATGTTTCCACCCCCATGCTTCACAGTAGGTATGGTGTTCTTGGGATGCAACTCAGCATTCTTCTTCCTCCAAACACGACGAGTTGAGTTTTTACCAAAAAGTTCTATTTTGGTTTCATCTGACCACATGATATTCTCCCAATCCTCTTCTGGATCATCCATATGCTCTTTTGAGTCCCTCTCGGCGTAGTGTGTTACTGATGGTAGCCTTTGTTACTTTGGTCCCAGCTCTCTGCAGGTCATTCATCAGGTCCCTCCGTGTAGTTCTGGGATTTTTGCTCACCGTTCGCATGATCATTTTGACCCCACGGGATGAGATCTTGCGTGGGGCCCCAGATCGAGGGAGATTATCAATGGTCTTGTATGTCTTCCATTTTCTTACAATTGCTCCCACAGTTGATCTATTCACACCAACCTGCTTGCCTATTGCAGATTCACTCTTCCCAGCCTGGTGCAGGTCTACAATTTTCTTCCTGGTGTCCTTCCACAGCTCTTTGGTCTTGGTCATGGTTGAGTTTGGAGTCTGACTGTTTGAGGCTGTGGACAGGTGTCTTTCATACAGATGACGATGTCAAACAGGTTCCATTAATACAGGTAACGAGTGGAGGACAGAAGAGCTTCTTAAAGAAGAAGTTACAGGTCTGTGAGAGCCAGAAATCTTGCTTGTTTGTGGGTGACCAAATACTTATTTTCCACCATCATTTACAAATAAATTCTTTAAAAATCCTACAATGTGATTTCCTGGATAATTTTTTCTAATTTTTGTTTCTCATAGTTGAAGTGTACCTATGATGAAAAGTACAGACCTCTCTCATCTTTCTAAGTAGGAGAACTTGCACAATCAGTGGCTGACTAAATACTTTTTGGCCCCACTGTAACTATACGACACTGATAGGAATATTAAATGTGAAGAGAAATGTCTTGCTGAACAGTCTTGTCATAAGCCTTTTTAATACAGCCAGGGCAGTAAATATCAAGCAACACCTCACACGTTCCAGAGAAATAGTGTATCCTCTGTGAGGAGGTACACTAATTCCTCTCCCTGAACCCCCACCCCGACCCTACACCGACTCAGGACTATTTGAACCGCCTCAGAACACGAAAACCTCCGCTAGGCCAGATCCACCACTCAACCATAGACACTGAAGTCTTCATGTGAATATTCTGCCAGCCCCCAGACCGCCACCGACCCCCACACCCATGGCCCCCCCGTCCCCCTGACCTCCCCCCCCCGCACCCCCCTTCTCTACTCCGGCCGCTCCCCAGACCCCATGCTGAGGGTGACACCCGCAGTAACAGCCTAATGGCCAACTAATATCTCGGGCCAGGCTCTCCAGCTGTGACTCGGATGTGGGGGGAGGGTGGGAGGGAGGGATGGATGGAGGGAGGGAGGGAGGGAGGGATGGAGGGAGAGGAAGGCGGGGAGGGGAGGGGAGGATTCAATCTCCCGGACACATCGCTCTCTTTAGCTCTCCGACGATGGGAAGCTCCAGGTAGGAGCCAGTGTGTAACGAGCCGGAAGAGCGGCGAGTAGAGAGGGGGAAAAGAAAAACGTTGAGAAAGGACTTTTCAGCCGAGGCCACGGCGCGTCCCTCTCTCCTCTGAGCTCAGTCGGCTCCTCTCCGGAGTCTTTGGCGGCAGGCGGGCGAGGGGGGGGGGGGGGGCGCCCTGTCCCGTACCGTGGTTCCAGGGTCCGGTGCGGCTTTTCCCTCACCTCGCCGTCGGTACCAAAACACAGCCGGTCAAGGTTTTTCGATTTTCGAAAACTAAATAAATATTTTTTTTACAGCGCACTAATTTGCCAGCTCGATAAAGAAGTAAACTTGGCAATAATTGAAACTCTGGAACTCTGTAACTACTTCTGTGCTTATTCAAAGTGCAGAGTGTGAAGTTTATGTTGTGGTGGGCGTTGATATTGCGCGTATTTTCGTTTCATCAATTTGTTGACACCGTTTACAAGATAGACCGATTCAAGGACGTCCTTCACTTATTCCCTCACCCCTGTCCATCCCTGGGATTTCAAACAACCCCCTTTGTCTTTTCCGTCCTGTCAGAAGAACCTGTGTGGACAGCTCTGTATTCTCTGGCCTCTCCCTCATTATCGGCTCACTCACCCGGCTAGTGTCTGGAGCTATCAAATGACGTGCGCATGTGTGTGTGCGTGTGTGCTTGTGTGTGTGTGTGCGTGTGTGTGTGTATGTGCATGTGTGTTTGTGTTTGTGTGCCAACAAGCTTCATGGTTGGCTCCTGTGGCGCCCAGCCTAGGGCTAGTTTCACTGCCTACTTGTCTTTCTGACACGCACACTCACGCGCACGCGCACGCGCACACGCACGCACGCACACACACACACACACACACACACACACACACACACACACACACACACACACACACACACCCTCCTCCTGGGAGAGAATAACAAACGTTGGCCACAGTATGAGTGTGTGTTTATGTGTGCAAGCTTTTATTTGTGTGAGGTTTCTGTGCTCATACACGGCTGGTATGTGTGCATGGTGGCAACATGTGTGTCTGCAGGGGAGCTGGTTTAACATGTCTTCCTGTTATATTCCCCGCGTACAACTGAGGTGACTGTGTAGTGTGCGTATCGTTGCATACCAGGTTGTGTGTGTGTGTGTGTGTGTGTGTGTGTGTGTGTTTTTCCAGAGTGCCCCGGTGATTGCCCAGCAGGTATGCCTGGCTGGCAGCCGAGGACTGGGGTCTGTAAATCGTTGTGTGCCAGGTTGTGTGTGGGTGTGTGTGTGTGTGTGTGTGTTATACAGGCTGTCAGTCAGGCAGAGTACCTCGCGTAGGGGGGTGTGGGGGGGCATTTGGGGTCTGTGCTTGTCATTGCTACCTGTTCACCTTGAGAGAGAGAGAGAGAAAGAGAGAGAGAGAGAGAGAGAGAGAGAGAGAGAGAGAGAGAAGGAGAGAAAGAGAGAAAGAGAGAAAGAGAGAGAGAAAGAGAGAGAGACAGAGAGAGAGACAGAGAGTCTCCACTCCATAGTTCAGTGGGCTTTCTGGTGTGTGAGCGAAAGGTGGAGGAACAGATGCAAAGTCAAGGCTCTTTAGGCTACTTTACCTCCTGATCATAGAGGTCTAGGATCAATATAGACCCTCCAGTAGTAGGAGATATCCCCTTCACATACAGCTGCATATACACAGACGTGGATAGGTAATTAGTCACAGTACATTTTAATGGGAGGGAGAAAATAAATGATTTGTGTATTTGTGTGTGTGTGTGTGTGTGTTTTTGTATGCGTCCGTGTGTGTGTGTGTGTGGTGTGTGTGTGTGTGTGTTTGTGTATGTGTCCGTGTGTGTGTGTGTGTGTGTGTGTGGGGGGGGGGGGGGGTTGCTTATTATCTATTATTGTGAACCTTACGAGGAATGACATAAGGTATGCTGCTGAGAAAAAAGGATTTCTGGGAAACAATCTCGGTGTAAACAAATTGGGTTTGAGGGAGTAGGCCAACAAGAAGCTCAAAGCGGTACGGAGCATTCCTCTGAGTCTATTTTAGGGTTCTGCTTCCTGGTAGCCACCACAAGGCTTTTTCTATTCCTACTTCCAGACAGACGGTCAAATATTACAAGATAACCAATTATGCTTGAAGAGATAGTAAGACAAGAAGTGGGTTTGTAGAAGGAGGGAGGGAGAGAGAGAGAGAGAGAGAGAGAGAGAGAGAGAGAGAGAGAGAGAGAGAGAGAGAGAGAGAGAGAGGAAAGATAAGAGACATACAGACCGACAGAAAGCTAGTTCGGGCCCTGTGCCCATTAGAATGGCACTCCTTTCCCTCGGGTTTCATCAGCTAGTATATCAAGCGCTTCCTCCTCTTTTCCTTTTTTTCGGAGGAGCAGCTTCTTCCCATCCACATCTGCTGAGGTCAGCGTGGAGCGGCGGAGACGGTAAAGGTGATGGATGCCTCCTCGCCACGTCTCCGGCACTCCACGCCGGCCCGCTTGCCATTTAATGCCAGCGGGGACGGCAAGGACAAGACAATCCAATCTGCCTCGCCCGGGCTCAATCGGACTGCGATTCCCATGATTCCACGTTTTTTGCGGAAGGGGAGGAACGGAAAGTGCGGAGGCGTGCAGAAGCGGCAGGCGCGGTGAAATGAACAAAACAACTCTCTCATGAGGCTCTGCCGCGAGAGTCGATATATTTAAAGGGTGGAAAAAGATGGGAAAACAAGGCAAATGTCGTAGTTAGGCCGGACCGCAAATGATTTCCCTGGCGTGCCTCCGACGGGGATGGTATAAACAGCCAAACTGACAACGGCACTTCATCATTCCGGACCAACCGATTTTCCCTGACAGCTCATTCAGAGCCGAACGTCGTTTGAAATCTCCGAGATTTTCCAGAAAAAAGGGGGAGAGCAGTGGGATGTCATAATAATAATAATAATAATAATAATAAGTCACTCTGAGAATGAGGATTACTGTCCCTGTCGACCCCCCCCCCCCCCCCACGCACACAAACACACACACGCCCGCCCGCCCGCCCGCCCGCACGCACGCACACACACACACCCTATCCTATGTGCCTTACGACGGTCCGTTTGTATTGTCTATCTAGCTCTGTGTGTAGTGTCACAGCGAACGGGGGGGTCGGGGGGGGGGGGGGTGCACTGCGGATTAGCCCCCGCGGTAGAACAACCACGGCCAGCCCACGCGACGCCCCTGGCGGCGCAAAAAGACGTTAGCCTCCTCCGTGACGGACGCGGGGGGAAAAAGTACCCGGGAGTTAATCTCCGCCCGAACAGCGGCCAGGGTCCTAATCCGCTGAAATCCCCCTGCCCCTGTCGATACCTACGCGCGGCTGTCCCGGGCAGACGCCTGATGTAAAATCAATTCTGCCAATCCAGCAGTATGAGATTTCGAGGAAGGAGGCTAAGATGAGCCTGACTCGGCTCAGACAAGGGGACCTCTGTCCTGATAGAGCTGCAGTCCTCCTACCTGCAGTTAGCTGGTGTGGGCTAACAAACCCACACCTCCCAATCTCCTTAGATGTGGTCGTGAAAAGAACAACCCCCCCCCCCCCCCCCCTCCAAAACGAAAACAAAGGGTGATTTCGCTTAGCTACCCCCTCACAAAATCCTTTCCTTTATCCCCACCTCTCATCCCGAGAAGTGGAGAAAACGGAGAAGGAAGGAAGGAACGAAGGGGAAAGAAGAGTGGAGAGGGGGGGGGGGGGGGGCTTTGGCGACAGGGGGGGGGGGGGGCTTGGGGGTTGTGCTGAAATGATGTGCTGCGCCATGCCTTATTAAGATTCAAATCATGGCCGACCGAGGCTCTGATAAATGGAAGGAGTGGGAGTAAAGTTTCCTAAATAGCCCTCCGGCATGTCTGGGGAATAAATCGGCCCAATCAACGGTGTGGCCCGACAATCAGCAGAGCCAGCACGCGGTAATCACACAGGGGGAACGAACGAACAGAGCCTATAGCGGCCCGCCAATTTGTGTGTGTGTGTGTGTGTGTGTGTATGTGTGGGTTCCTGTCTCATTTACCAGTAGACTGCGTGTAAGATTAGCATGTGTTTGTGCGTGCGTGTGTGTGTGTCTGTGTGTGTGTGTCACCGCGGCCCCGAGAGTGTGTGTGTGCGCGCGCGGGTGTGTGTGACGCCTGCATGGAGAACCTCCCCTCCGTCGACTCTGAGAGACACGCTTAAAAGCTTCGGCATTGACATTTTCCGTTTGCCATTCCATCTTGTTTGCGTGGCGAGGCCGGCGCCCCGTGTGTATTGGGCCCCGCTCCGTGGCGGGCATTAAGCCCGGAGAATTCCGTGTGCATTAGGATAACTAACTCGTGTAGGTGTGTTGGGAAAGCGGAATTAGGCCGCGCGTGTGGGAGGGAAAACAAGGCACGCCACCATGTGCCGAGCGGCGCCGACACGGCTGCAATCTTCCGTTAACGACCTAGACGGACATCGAGGTAACAGTGGTTTGTCCATGTTGATCAAATAAACGAAAGTACACGAAAAGAAACAGCCGTCTGTCCCAAATCACAGACGTGTGTTTCTCCTCCCACGGACAAAGGCAAGCACACCCGCACTGCTTGTTCCCCCGGCGTGAAGCCTACGGCGGGCTCACCACGTCCTACCATGGCGTCTGTTTTCAATGTGGAGGAGCCTTAAGAAGGGCTCGGGGTGTAAAACACGAGACACACAAGTGTGTGTGTGTGGGGGGCTAAAAGCCAAACGTCCACCGTTAGCTCCATGCTCCCTCAGTTCGGAACGGAGCCAGGCAGAAAAACAAGCGCTCCCGACAGGGTTTCTGTCGACTGAGGGATGAGTCCCGGGATCGCGCCGGCACCTGCTCTCCCTGCTGACGCTAACACAAATATACACACACACACACACACACACACACACACACACACACACACACACACACACACACACACACACACACACACATCCTCTCTCCAACAATGGGTTGCTCCAGGCAATCGGGTCCCATAAGAGCACAGGGCTGTTTCTCTGAGGAGCTAATCCACAGCAAACAAGCAGCGGAGGTGTGTTGTGGCCGCGAGGCGTGATGGATTTCCACTCCAGAGGTGTCTCTTTTCCACCGCACCCGGGCCCTGGGCCACAGTGGAAGGCCTCGCTAGACAAAAAGGGGCTCTGAGGAAAGAAATCAAACTCCCACCCGCCCTGCTGCCTCTTATTAAAGGAACAGGCCTGGGATGAGAGGGGAGAAGTGAGCACAGGGATGCTAACGGAGATAGTAATTAAAGAAGAACAAGATCTTCCACTTGACAATGAGGAGTCACCCGTCAAAAGAAGTGACCCGCTGTCACTCAAATTCTCGGGTCTTCTGGTAAAAGTAGTAAAACGATGTCATCTTGCCGGTTCATAAACCGCACTCATTTTGTTCTTTATTGTTATTTAATTTTTCTCTTTTTGCCATTCTGCTGGCTTCCAGTCTAGGCTAAGCGTAAAACATGGTGCCTGCTTCCCATAGCTCTCTCAAGTGACGTGCATTAAACTGCCATTTGTCACTGCAAATCCCATTTGCTTCCAGCCTTATCTTCACTAAATGAGCCTCTGTTTCCAACAAGAACCCAAAAGCCAACAGCCCCCGGCTAAAACACTCCAGCGAAACACAGAGCAGCCAGGATGCAACACTAAGTTGGTTTAAAACACACACACACACACACACACACACACACACACACACACACACACACACAGAAAAAGGAGGATACAGATGAATGAGTAGACATTGGCACGTGCAGTATGTCCGGAGGCGGAGGTTGACATCATTTACCGGCTGTAGCACATGCACATACACACACACACACACACGTACACACACACACATACATACACACACACGCATACGTACACACACACACACACACATGTACACACACACACATACGTACACACACACACACACACACACACACACACACACACACACACACACAGTGACCTTGAAAGCCATGATCTGTGTGGGAGCTGACCAAATATCTTATCCCCTTTCTCAATCACGCTCCAATAAACAATCGCCAGGGACAGGTGTGAATTTGGCCTTGATGACGACATTCATGAAACTGACTCAACTTAAATTTTGGACCAAAACTTTTCCCTTGAAAAAAATGCCCTCAACGGAAGAAAAGAGGACGGATATCTACTTAGAAACTGGACAATTGTTTTTACCTGCAGCTCATACCACTGGCTGCCTGTGGAAAAAGTAAAAGCTAGATCCACCGTGACACGCTAAAAGAAACCATGTTAGATAGAACACGTGGATTAGAACATTTTCCCCGATATCCTCTGCCGACGGTCTTGCTGGGGGTTCTATCTTCCCAGGGGGATCGAACGCAACGTACCGTCACAAATCTCTTGAAGGTGGCAGTATTATTTTGCCGAAGGAACATATATACACTTCTTTCGGAACGTGTTGGAGCAGCTTGAAAAGACATATCTAAGCTGTTTTCCCTTTATGGCAGGGTGAATTTAAAGAGCTGTCAGCTGTTCTGAACCAGAGAACCACCTCCTTCTTTTAATTCTGGCGTCTACCTGAGCGTGGGCTAATGGGGATCACAGCCACAGGAGGCGCCGTCGTACTAAACCAACGTCAACAGCGATGCTAAATCACCCATGCTAGTTGTTACAGACACACACAGAGTGAACGCTCTTAAGATGGTCCGGAGGGACAATAGGGCTGAGTTTTGTTTTGTTCTGTTTTGAGTTTTGAGGGTGTTCTAAACGGGTTCCATGGTAACCAGAGCAACCTGTCCCATCAAGCAAGAACTCATGGGTTGGGAATAGAGAGGGTTTAGGCCAACCAAGTTGGCCAACCACACACACACAGACACACACACACACACACACACACACACACACACACACACACACACACACACACACACACACACCTATTAGAAAAAGCTTTTAGAGCTTCACTCAAACACAAAGTGAAATTGTCACCTTTTAGGAGTCTCACACTCCTCCTTCAAGCCAGTCGCCATTAGGAGCCGTCCCCTCTCCCCACTCCGGAGTCCCTCTCCTCCACCAACACTCCCTCCATCTTATCTCTGGAGGACCATGCCTCCTCTACTCACCCTCGTCCCTCCTGCTGTCGAGCGGCGGACTGACGGAAGAAAACAGGTGTCCCTCTGTGAGGGCCTGATACGGGACACCCTTATCAGACCACTGATTCCTGAGGGGGGGGCGATGTGAAAGAGGCAGGGGCTTATCAGCGGACGAGGAAGAGTATCACCAAACAACCCCCCCCCCCCCCCCTCCTGCTAATTGGCCGGCGTGCGGCAGCGTGTCCAGCTGCTGTGTGGAGATTGGGTCAGTTGATGGCTAGACGCCTCACGCCTGCTGGTGCCGACTCCCTCTCTCCGTCTACCTCAGGAGAGGAGAAACAGGTTTTTTTTCTTCTTTTTTTCGGCCCTCTTTAATGAAGCAGAAAGGGGGCAGCACTTTGAGGACACACGGGGGGGGGGAGAAAAGTCTGTGGGGGGAGGGAATGCAATGTGAGGAGTCGGTTGGTGTGGAGGGAGAAGGAGAGAGAGAGAGAGAGAGAGAGAGAGAGAGAGAGAGAGAGAGAGAGAGAGAGAGAGAGAGAGAGAGAGAGAGAGAGAGAGAGAGAGAGAGAGAGAGAGAGAGAGAGACGGACGTACAACGGCCCACGATATCCAAGCTAATGAGGCAAACAATGAAGCCGGAGCGCAGAATACCAGCCGTGTGAACGTCTTGTTTACATACCGGCACGTCACCACTAAGCCCCCTCCCCCCACCCCAATTTGATTGTTCACAAAACTGCTGAGATCATTTGCCCCCATGCTGGGGTCGGCCCGGCCCCTGAGGTGTTACGTGGGCCACGGTGAAAGCAACATGGCCGCTAATTACCTGCTTCCCGTCTCCGCTGCCCTGCGGCCGTGCGGAATCCAGCGGAAGCTGGCCCTGGCTCTTGTTATGATTTGAATCTGGCCGCTGAGGAGAGGTTGAATCCATAGACTTAACAGCCCCATCTGGAGTGAGTTGATTAATAGGTTACCTCTGCTTGGATTACGATAATTTGACATATCCCTTACTTATAGGAACGGATGTATGAAAAAAAAGAATAGTGTATGTGTAGGTGTATATGACTGTGTTTGTTCCTATGTGTGTGTGTGACAGTGTGAGTGTGTGCGTGTGTATGTGTGTGTATAATTGTGTGTGTTCCTGTGTGTGTGTGACAGTGTGTGTATATAATTGTGTGTTTGTTCCTATGTGTGTGTGACGGTGTGAGCGAGTGTACAACGCTGTTTCTACTGCGTTTCCCCTCTCCCTGGCCTTGCATACTTAATTAGCCTAGGAGAAACGTTTTGGCAGGGAGGAAAAGTGAAAAAAAAATAATACAAAAAAAGTCATCCTATCTGCTCGTTTGTAATTGGGCTGAGAAGCAGGATGTTCTACACTACACCTGCCCAAGTCTCGTCCAACTTCTGTCCCTCGGACCTGACTCGTCATACTCCCAGAACTGCTAGCATTAGCATAAAACTCTTCACAGAGCGAGAGAGAGGAGGGCGAGAGCGAGAGCGAGAGCGAGAGAGAGAGAGAGAAAGAGAGAGAGGCGTCAAGCTCGAACACGCGTGGGATTCGTAAAGGAGTGCGATGGGAGAGGGCGGCCGGGCGAGGGAAAAGGATAAGCGTTAGACTGCATCTGCTGGCGGGGGGAAAAACTCATTTCACTGCAGATGTGCACCACAAGCAGAACGCCAACCCCCCCCGCCCGCCCCCCATATCTCCAATATGCCAAGTTCAAGCCCCATTTAAATACACTTTCTTCAGCAAATCTAACACCTGTGACAGTGAAATAAAGAGGATTGCGGTGGATTAGCGTGTCGTATCTGGGCGATGTCGTCGCACGGGGCACAAAGGGACAACAGGGGGCTCTCTAACTCGGAGAGGTGACCTTATCCAATCCGCACAGTAGATAAATGTCGTAGCGCTACTTCCACACAAAAAAAAGAAGAAAAAAAGAAAAGCAAAAAGGATCCTGTAATCTAAGGTAAAGTATGTGCCACTAAAGTATTTCACACATATAGACACAGAGTAAAGGGATACATCACCTTATTTGGGAAGGAAAGCTTTTGATCTACTAGAACCAAGTAACTAAACTTCAGTTCCCAGGTTCGTGAACTGGGTGCAAGAAGAGCTCAATGCTAACGGATGCTAACACCACACTAGGAGTGAATGAGACCGTTTAGCATGCGGCTGACACTTCCAAAAACAGTTTGTTTGAAATAGTCACTATCAAGCTGTAATTTACTTACTACTAAGCTGTTTTTTTGAAGGGCCGAAGTGGTCATAGCTATATCTTGATTCTGGTTAAAAGGAGGCGAAACATATGGCCATGTATTGGCAAAAAATTGTGGATATTGTGGGGACACTGTTGGTGAGAGCCACACCTTTTTCTGAAGCACTGTTCATAAAAAAGGATTTGCCATCTTCCAAATCAAAATCACTGGCAAACCCTTGAAAATGGCTGACAGAAGGCTTTTGCTTAATGGTTAGTGGAAGTGTGCCGCGGTTCACATTCCAGCAGCTCCCGTTTCCCCTGGGCCAGCGCCACGCGACTTCAGAAATCGCTGCATAGAACTGCTTAGTTTTGTGACAGAGGGGTCGTTCAACGTAGCAAATTCACCACGTCCGTGAGAAGAAAAAAACAAAAGATCCCCTCAGCTCCAAAGAACCAGTTGTGTGGATTCAGCCGGAGTGAAGCTCTGCGAGTCTTGTTGTTCCCTCTCTCGGTTAAACACGGAGGTATTGACTGAGGTAATACTAATGACTGAAACCCTCCCATTACTCTCACACAGTGAAACGGTCCGATAGATAACCTGTGGAGTGTAAAACCAGGCGATTAACCAGATTATCACTGACTGGAAATTAGGGCGCCAGACACACTGTTATTATCTGCACAGCCCCACCAAATATATTTCTGGAAGGAAATCTGCAAAAATGATTTGATTGGGCCAGAATTAGAATCCTGGGAGAGGAAAAAAAGGAGAGGGGAAATGTGACATAAAACCACCTGGCTCATCCCAGAGTCAAGAGAAAAAACGGGCCTACAGTTAGCGAAAGTTCACAACAAAATGGAGGGTTTTCCCCCTTCCGTTCCACTTTACCAGGCACAGGACATTCTGTTTTTACAAGGAGTTATGTATTTTTACTCACTGCGCCAGACTGCAGGAGTCCCCTCTCTTTTACGGCTCTGGTAATTAAGTTTAGGAAGGGAAGTGCATCCTCACCTGGAGGGCAACGGTGCAGTTCATTAACCCAGATTTGTCCCTTTCCATATATTCAGACAAAAAAAGATGTCCGCTGTGATGTCCGAACTACCAGCTTGGTGCCAGTGTTAATATTAGCGTGAAGAACAATGGTCAACATAACCACTGTGTACTTAGAACTTCTCCACTGCTCGGCTTGTAATGTTCGGGTCCACGAAATTAGCCTGACAGCAAAACAACAGCTCCATATACTAACTATCTTTAGTTGGATCTTGATAAAAAAAAAAATATATATATTTAAAAAAAAACTGTCGTTGAAGTCAAGTGACCGTGACCCCAACCCTTGTTGGTCCTAGTGGACCCTGCCGTAGAAACTAGGACATGCTGTTGAGTTATAGCTGCGTGCAGTACATTGGGCTAAGATCATTTAAAGCTGGCCCTGCTTGGCTCTGTGGTGGAAACGAGGCCAGTTCATCCCTAACAGGCCTCAATGGCTGGGTTTTTTTTTTGTACGTGGTCGGCAGCGCCCTCATCTCCAAGGCAACGGAACCTGTGATGAGAGATGATTGTGCAATGACTGTAATTGTGAATGTAAATCGGTTGCCGTGGTAGCGGCGCCGGCGGACACCCCGGGCTCGACGACGAATCCCTCCCCACACAATATTTACATTCCACTTCATATCGCCACGGCGACGGCATTACTCCCACAAACAATAACCGCTGACAAATGAATAACATAAAAGAAGATGATTAACTCAAGGAAAGCAATCTGGGGAGGATAATTTACCCCGGGCCCGCACGCTGCCTCCTGGAGTGGCGCTGGTCACGTCCCGCGTGTGTGTGTGTGTGTGTGTGTGTGTGTGTGTGTGTGTGTGTGTGCGCATACCAAAAGCACACACCAATGTCAGTGGTTAATGTGTCTGCACATTGATGGGTATGTGTGTGTCTCTGGTGTGTGTGTGTTTGTGTGTGTGCGTCCGTGTGTGTGTGTGTGTGTGTGTGTGTGTGTGTGTTTGTGTATGTCGGAGCGTGTCTGAATGCGTGTGTGTGTCCCTCGCCCGTGCCTCATCTTTGTCTGCTCAGTTTATTGAGGTTTCATATTAGATATTCAGAGCTGTTTATCAGCGCTCCAGAGGAAGAGCACAAAAGGCGAGCCGGTCCACCGTCTTCCAGATAAAACAGGCCCAGTACAGTGATCAAACGGCCAATGTTTTTCTCATTACCCTAAGGAGTGCTGCGCCATGCTAATAAGAAAGCCATGATCATTGCTCTAGGATAAGAAGCCAGCGTGATTAAGGGAGATAACACACACACACACATGCACGCACGCACACACATACACACATACGCACACACCATGATGTTAACACACATAACGGAGTGCGCACACACAAGCACACACACTCGCACACACACTCGCACACACATTGAAGATGCAGACTGTCACCGGTGCGTACACACTTACAACGGGTGACAACGCTCTTTTGTAGGTTTTTTTTGGGGGGGGGGGGGGGGTTAGGGGGGTAAGGTACTCGGAAAGCATTTATCTTGGACCAGACAAACACTACAACCCGGCGCGGTTAGTAAACACAAATAAGCGCTCACTTCGTTTCTCATCAGCCCAAAGAGGCAATAGAGCTAATGGAGTTAACCGGGATTGGTCTAATTAGACGAGTGGCTAATTGATCCACCGCCAAGCTGCCTTTACCCCTCTCTCTCTCTCTCTCTCTCTCTCTCTCTCTCTCTCTCTCTCTCTCTCTCTCTCTCTCTCTCTCTCTCTCTCTCACACACACACACACACACACACACTTCACCAGGTCCAAAAGTAACAACACGGTTTTCCTCTATTCCTCCCTACTCCGGGAGGGCGGGGTGGGGGTGGGGGGGTGTGGGGGGTTGGTTGAGTGGCAGATCTAGTTAAATCGCTAACACCGAGGCCCACACCAGACAATTAGATAGTGGCGATGTGGAGAGGATAGGGACCCGATTACAGGCTCATCACCACCCGGCCTCAGCGCGCTGTCACTGGGGAGGTCCAGAGCCACGGCAGCCCCCATGCCCGGGCAGGAACCAGTGGTGGAACCGAAGGAGGATTCGCACAAACACGAAACCACCGAATCCACTCCTCACACTAACCATTCAAACAAATGAACCTGCTAGAGCACACCAGATACACACATAGATGCTAAAAAAGCAGCTGCAGCCAGGGCCGAATAAAGGAGGGAGAGGAAGAGAGGGAGAGAGGAAGAGAGGTTTGGGGGTGGATTGGCAGGATCATGCTTTGGAGGAGCTAAGCAGAAAACGTTCAGCCATAGGAGGTTTTATTTCTTTGTATAATTACAATTACTTTCAACGAAGTGATGTAAAAACCCATTTATTTTAAAAAGCAAGGCATTCGAAGGAGATATCGCAGAGTCATGTTCAATGGAAACAGGACTGTCTGTGACCAAAAAAAAGAGAAGAGATTTCTTGTTTGCATGTAATCCCAGAATTTTGGTCCGTATTTTCGGAGCCCACGTACATCACTCCCAACGAATTGATTGGGAACATCGTGTGATGCTCGCTTTGAACATCTAAACATGAAGAGGGGAAACATTCCCATCTACAGCCATTTTGATGTACAAAGTTTGCCAGTCGTGGTCGTTTGCCAGTCGCATTACCTCGCATAATCAGATTCCTTTCTCTCCATCTCTCTCTGTGTCTTTCTCTACCCCACCCTCTCTCTCTCTCTCTCTCTCTCTCTCTCTCTCTCTCTCTCTCTCTCTCTCTCTCTCTCTCTCTCTCTCTCTCTCTCTCTCTCTCTCTCTCTCTCTCTCTCTCTCTCTCTCTCTCTCCCTCTGTGCCTTTCTCTCCCCCACCCTCTCTCTCTCTCTCCCTCTCCTTATCTCTTTCTCTCCCCCACCCTCTCTCTCTCTCTCTCTCTCTCTTTTTCTCTTTATCCCCCCCCTCTCTCTCTCTCTCTCCTTATCTCTCTATCCCCCCCCCCCCCCTCTCTCTCTCTCTCTCTCTTGCTCTCTCTCTCCTTCCATCTCTCTCTCTCTCCCTTTCAATTTCTCTCTCTCCCCCCTTTCTCTCTATGTCTCCCACTCTCTCTCCTTCCATCTCCCCCTCTCGTCCTCAATCGCTCTTTCTCTCTTCCCCGACACATGCTGTGCTCTCTCTCCGATGCTTACTGTCGTCACAGGGAGGGGGGGAGGCATGGAGGCTGGCTTTGAAGTCCCACTTGGATTGCCAAGAGAGGACCGGAGCCTCCTGCCGGGCCCTGCACCCCGACGTGGCCCCCACTCAGAGCTGCATGCACGTACTGCATGAGGGATGGAGAGTGTGCATGTGCATGTGTCCGTGCACGTACTGCGTGAGGGATGGAGAGTGTGCATGTGTCCGTGCACGCGTGTGCATGTTTGTTCATAAGTAAGCTCTGGAGACAAGCTGGGTTGGTTCCCGAAAGTCCGGACACATGAGAATATACGTAAGGCCTACTGTCCTGGGTTAGATGTTTATTCATTTCCATCTAAAATATCAATTTCAATGTCATTGACAGACAAACGTAACCTTTATTTTCCACTTTTTGACTAACAGGGTGACCCTCTCAATAACACATTTCAAATTCCGGTCTTCCAATATGTTTCACTCCTTCCACAAAATATGTTCGCCAAACCGACCCACTTAGGGAGTGATTCCTCCGTGGCAGTGCAACCTAATCTCCATGCCGCAGACCCCTCTGTCAGTGTCAGCCTGCGTTAGCACGGAGACAGCTATCCAGAGCGGTCCGGCTCAACGACAAACCCTCGCTCTGATAAAAAAAAAAAAACGAAAACGCCGGTCCACAAGGAAAGCTAACTCCCTTGTCAAGTGTGTTTTTAAAAGCCCAGCGCACCGAGCTAAAGCCCTCGGTTTTAATGATGTCTGGCCTTTTAAAAGCTCTTTTCTAACCGAATCTGTGGCTAAACTCCGGGAGCCTTGGTCAATTAACTAAAGAAGATCCCCTTTTTTTGCTCCTTTTCTTCCTGCCAGCACTACTTAGTGGGATTGGAACACAGTCGCGACCCCTTCCCCACTTTTCAGCGGCTAATTATTCGTCTGTTTACAAGTCACTCCCTCCCATTTGGGCCTCATTCATGTGGATTGTCCCAATCAACAATCAGGGTGTTTGTTTTCCATGCCTAATCGCTGGCCCCCCCATTCCACAAGCCCCCGCTCAGCCCGCACAATGGGGGGAGGAATTAAGAAGTAACACAATTATCACTCACTGGGGGGACCCTGCTCCCCGGTAATGTTTGTGTGCGTGTGTGTATATGTGAGTGTGTGTGTGTGTGTTGTGTGAATGTGTCTCTGGTGTTACAGAATGTACTTAGTAGCCTTCCAACGGTGTTTACCGGTTCTAAGGACACAATCACACCTCAGAGGGAGGAAAAAGAAAACATAAGAGGAATAGTTTCAACAGCTGTAAATTTGATTAGGCCATGGCGAGGGGGAGAACTGGACTGAAGTCCTTTGAAGTCTTTTCAAGGCTGACAACGGCTCCCGCGACACAGACGGCCTTCCCGTTTCCCGCCGCGGCGAACGTGGAGCCCGTCGGCGTGGCGATGGCGGCTCCGTGGGATTTAGAAAAAGATCTATCGATGGACGGCCGCGGGGGTCTGGTCGTGGTTGTCGTTAAACACGCTGCGCCGTCCGCCAGCGTCCAGCGGTGGGTCCTCGGTCATGAGCTGGGAGCGGCACGCAGGGCACGGTGCCCCCCCCTCCGCCCCCCCCCCCCCCCCCCCCCCCCCTTTCACTGCAGCATCCACATGGGGGGTGAAGGGAACATTGACAGAGATAAAGGAGCCTAGGCTTGACCCCCCCCCCCCCCCTTCACATTGTTTGGCCCAGCCTTTTCATTAGTTCCAACTAGCAACAACAAACGTAGAGGAAGGTTAGCAAATGTATGAAAACCATTATGTTGGGCATTCCAATTAGAGAATGATGCATACCATATACTATATGACTATGTCTACCACTACATTATAGCTGTGTGCTGTAACCCCCCCCCCCCCCCCGCCTCCTTTTTGACCATATCTACCACTGCATTACAGCTGTGTCCTGTAACCCCCCCCATTTGACCATATCTACCACTGTGTTATAGCTGTGTGCTGTAACCCCCCCGCCCCCATTTGACCTTATCTACCACTGCATTATAGCTGTGTGCTGTAACCCCCCCCCCCCCCCCCCCTCCCCATTTCACCATATCTACCACTGCATTATAGCTGTGTGCTGTAACCCCCCCCCCCCCCATTTGACCATATCTACCACTGCATTATAGCTGTGTGCTGTAACCCCCCCCCCCATTTGACCATATCTAACACTGTATTATAGCTTAGTGCTGTAACCCCCCCCCCCCCCCCCATTGGACCATATCTACCACTGCATTATAGCTGTGTGTGCTGTAACCACCCATTGTTTGAAGCCAGAGGCATAAGCGCTCCGTGCTCCTGGGGGGGGCCCGGCTTAGAAACCTCCCCGCACGCCCAGCGATGATAATCGGCATAGGGCCGTCCTTGGGCGCGTTTGACTCGATAATGGAGTCCTTCAAACTCGGCCCGATTTACACCTGCGGCTCCAGATAATTCAATGGCGCTGTCGTGGTAGAGCACCGCGCCGGCAGCCTTTAAGTCAGGCCGGGGTTTCTTCTCCGATGGAGAGCACCGCTGGCTCGTGTAATCTCTGCTTAGGCGGGGGAGGGACGCTAACGTGCAGACATATAGGCGGGCTCCCTGGAAACCCCCCCCCCCCCATTCTTCAAAGAAGGATGGAAAAGCGGTCCGTCTGCTCCCCCGGCTTCAGGCCAGCGCTCTGCCTCGGCAGGTCGGCACACTCCCCCCCCCCCCCACCCCCACCCCCCACCCCACCCCACCCCCCGTCGGAAGCGGCCGTACGTGTGCCGTCTCCCCGGCAACCGTCTTCCTAACGGCGCTCGACCCACGCGGACGGCCAGGAGGACGGAGGACGACCCCGTCCAAGAGACGTTCCGCCACGGCGCTGAGGCCCGGCTCCTCCTGCGAATCAGTCCGCCCTCCGGGGAGCACAGCTTGGCCTGGATGTTAAGCAGGGCGCTAAATTGGAAGCGAAGTGCATTAAACGTGGTGACGTGGGAAAAGCATACGTATCATGCATGCCGATGAGAGAGAAGGGGGGGGGGGGAGGAGGAAGAGAGAGAAAGGAGGAGCTGGAGAGAAATACATCAGACCGAGGGGAAGAGAGCCGTCCATCAGGCAAGAAGGATGTGTGCTTGTGTGCAGCGAGAGAGAGAGAGAGAGAGAGAGAGAGAGAGAGAGAGAGAGAGAGAGAGAGAGAGAGAGAGAGAGAGAGAGAGAGAGAGAGAGAGAGAGAGAGAGAGAGAGGGAGGTAAAGGGAGAGAGAGAGAGAAAGGGGAAAATGGTGACGGTGACGCTTTTGTTTGAGAGAATGTGAGCAAAGGAAGAGTGCGGTTCCCACAGTAGCATGTCAATGGCCTCACAACGCTACCTACCGCCTGTCAAGTGATTTGACCCCCCACCCTAGGCCCCCCGTGAGGAGACTCCTCCGGCTCAAATCCCATCGCGGCCCCCAAGGTCAAAGTGCGGCCCCTTAGGAGAGGGCGGACCGTGACGGCGCCGATGACGCAGATCAATCACACACCCCCACCCTCCACCCCTCACGAAGTTGCCTGGTTAGACGGCTGCCTCCACTCATCTCCCGCTGCCGCCCCCCTTCTCAGGAGCGCTTGATTGCCGTCTAAGAGTAACTTCTCTGGACCCCCCCCGCCCCACACACACACACACACACACACACACACACACACACACACACACACACTCCCACCCCGTCTGAGAGTAATGGACGACTCGCTTCCCAGCCACCTTGAACGTGTAACCTTGGAGTGTGGTGAAGGTGGAGTCGGGGGGTAACTGTGTTTAACCGGCCATTAGTGTGATGGAGCTCACCGGTGTCTCCTGTCGCTGACCGCCGGTCCCCGGGGGCGCGAATACACAAGTGGGGTCACACCGGCCAAGGGCCCGACGCTGCACCGGGACGGAAATCAAACTCACCCCCCCGAGGTGAACTCAGGGGTTTTGGGGCGGTACAAAAATCTGTATTAAGCCGTCACAGTGTTTTCTCGTCGGAGCAAGGTTGAAATCCGTACAAATATTTTCAGGTGATTTCCTCGGCCAAAATGTGCCCCGCTAATATTTAACACTCTCCATTTTCCGCTCCACCTCTTTTGTTTGCCGACCTGAACGCTGTAATACCCCCGTCCAGCATTGTCTCGCCGCAGCAAAACCCATTACCACCGACCATAACAGCTTCCAATTTAGGGACAAACATTTGGGGACAATTATCGCTCCGATTTGATGACAAAACGGAGGCATAATTAGCCTCACCCGTTACCCTAAAACAACACCAGCCTAATCCAATGCTGTCCATTAACTTCCAAGAGAATTTACATTTGCATGGCTAATTGATTAGTACCCCCTCACAAATCAAAAACAACTTAATGCCGGTGCAAATGGCACAAGCGGAGGAACTGTGTGTGTGTGTGTGTGTGTGTGTGTGTGTGTGTGTGTGTTTCGGCATTACTGAGAGTAGATTGGCTGGTCTGTGATAGTGATGGATATAAATCACAGGCAGCAGACAAATTGAGGTTAATGGTCAGCAGTAAGTGTTGCACCTTGAGTACAATGGAGCAAACCTTGAGCGGTGAGCAGCGGCATCAGTCTAAACACACACACACTTGAGCAAACATACACATCACACACACACACACGTAAGCAAACATACACACACACACACGGGAGCACACATACACACACACACACACACACACACACACACAAGTAAACATACACACACACACACAGGTGAGCACACATACATACATACTCACGCACACACACACGCGAGTGCGCTCACGCTCTCCAAACAGATCCTAGTGAGCGGCAGCTCACTCTTATGCAGGTTGACACACACACACACACACACACACACACACACACACACACACGCTGCTGAGCTTCAGGGGTTGACCGCATTCCTCCACTGCTGCAACCCATCTCCATGGCAACAGCTGCAGCAGCAGCGTGGCGAGGCATGATGACATCACCACTGGATCGGATCAGGCCCCAGGCAACGGATTGGCTGACTGATGTGTCAATCAGCGGTGCCAGGTCCCCCAAAAAAACATTACCTCCCCAGGCCATCCAAGTGGATGAGCAGAGTGAGGAGTGTTATTGTAGAATTTCATATTTACCGGATATATTTTCCTGGATATGGGATACAAATATACATTCTACTGTACAGAGCAAAGTCCGCTTCGTGTATTTCTCTGTCTAGGTGTGAAATAATTGCAGTCAATTCAATCCCTGCTCCGGCATGATTGCATCAAGGTAATTGTATCGGTTTCTAATGGCTAACACGAACAAAGATGTATTAATCGACCTTCCGCGGTAATAGGACGAGGCTAGCTTTCTTTGCTCTTTGACCTCCATTAATCCACTGACCAGTTGCTTTCCATCCCCTGCCCCGCCCCCCTCCATCCCCTGCCCCGCCCCCCTCCATCCCCTGCCCCGCCCCCCTCCATCCCCGGCCCCGCCCCCCCTCCATCCCCGGCCCCGCCCCCCTCCATCCCCTCCATCCCCTCCATCCCCGGCCCCGCCCCCCTTCAGGCTTTAGACGGAGCCCGGGTCACGGGGCCCAAGCTGAGCTTCAAACGCAGTCAAAAGGGATTAGGGCGCACCAACATCAGCCCATTGGAAGTGTGTGTGTGTGTGGGGGGGGGGGGGGGTATGCCATCAACAGACGTGCAGCAATCGACCACAGCGGTCACGACGGCAACGTGGGGCCCACTAATCGGCAGCGTTCCCACCATTGTTACCGACCAACAACGGTCTCAGGCTATTTCTTATTAATAGCCGGTGTAACGGAGAGGGGTTGTATTCCTGGAGCACATCGCCCCGGCCTGGCTGAGCTGCACTGACCAAGCTGGGCCAGTTGGTGGGACAGTGTAAGCACATGGGAGCCAGCACGGTCCTGGCGCAGGTCAACACCGGAGTGTGAAAGAGGCTCCTAGCAGGATTATGGCCTTAGGCACGTCCTCTCTATAGCAGCCCTGGTTCATTTAGTCCAGTGCTTTCAAAATGTATCCGTTGACAACCCTTTTGTTTCCCTTGGAATCGATGAGATTGCTTTGACTGTTTACTCTAGCCTACGTACGGGTGGGCACTTTCCAAACTATTCAGTTTCGTTCCACTACGACAGGCATGTGCAATCGATGACAGAGAAATGTCTCTGGGAGGCAAACAGGGCCTTGACCTGTGTTTGGAACAAAAACCAGCAGTCCTGAATGATTTACTAGACATAAGGTAGGTACATTGATTAGTCTGTGTGTGTGTGTGTGTGTGTGTGTGTGTGTGTCTGTGTGTGTGTGTGTGTGTGAGACTAATTCCAAATACAGAGTCGGAAAGAGTGTAAGTGCATAGTTTAGAACGAGAGAGAGAGAGAGAAAGAGAGAGAGAGAGAGAGAGAGAGAGAGAGAGACAGAAAGGGAAAGAAAGAGAAAAACAGAGAGAGATAAAAGAGAATGGAAAGAAAGACAAAGAGAGGGCTACGGAGTGGAGAGGTAGCCCCTTTTCACCGCACGGTATTGAAGAACGCTGAAAGCAAAATGGCCTCCTAAAACATTAGGGGGACATTTACATACTGGCAGAGTCAAATGAACGGCCGGAGCCAAAAGAAAAATCTCCCAAAGGTCCCACTCAGACAAGCTGGGGCCCTGCTTTATTCGGGAACGTTTCCTAGCCCTGCGTCAGTTGTTTTCTTTCTATCCGTCTCATTTTTGAAGTTCCTCGGTATACAGAGAACATCAATAATGGAGGAGCCGTTTGGGAAAGCGCTGTACTACTCATGTACTGCAAAATAGAAATCAATGCAGAAGGTGACAATCTAACCAGACAAGACGGAGGAGAGGATGAGAGAGAGAGAGAGAGAGAGAGAGAGAGAGAGAGAGAGAGAGAGAGAGAGAAAGTGGTTGTGTGCGTACGTGTGAGTGTGTGTGTAACCGTGAAAAGTTAGTTGAGTGAGTGAGTAAGTGAAAGGGTAAGTGATTGAACGAGAGAAAGAGACAAACGGAGAACTTCGAGAGAGATATATAGAGAGAGACAGAGAGACAGATGAAGAGGTAGAGAGAGAGGGAGAGAGAGAGATGACACAAGCAGAACCAGATGGCTGAGGGAGAAGAGTTGGGACAAGAACTCTCATTGGATATTCAGTAAATAATTAAATGCCTTCTCTAACAGCCCCCCCCCTCCTACCACCACCAAACACACAAAAACGTACACACACACACAAACACGCTCATACACAAACCTACACAAACACACGCGCTCACACACCTACACGTACTACAATCACGCAGCCGATCACACGCAAAAACAAAACTGGATCGCACTGAAAAATGCCTCAAGTTCACTTTGGGGAACGATAAAAGTAGGACAGGCACAAAAAAACTAAACAAAATAACTTCAGTAGGCAACTCAAAATGCCCCCCCTCCCCCCACACTCCCCAAAATAATACCAAAGAACAAGAAGAACAGACTAGAGAAAGGGCCCAGGAGAGGGACGGCAGACAGCCACCGCCAACACAGCAGCTGCCTTTTGAAACGCCCAAACTGTCTCTTCTTCTTCCCTCACTCCATCCCAGCCAGGGAACAATTCATGTGTGGGCCCCCCCCCCCCCCCCCCCCCCCAACTCCTAATGGAGCGCCATTGAAAAGCAACTGCGCGGAAAATGACATTAACTTCCGGCAAATGAAGGCGACCACCCCTGGTTTATTTCGCTTCCGCCGAGGCAGGACAGCTTTTCCAGGACCGGGGCTAAGAGTGGCCGTGAAACCCAAAATGTCCAGGTAATCAGGGGGAGAGGGGTTGTTCTTTTTCCTAGCGAGAGGAAGGCATCGTTTCGAAAGGGGGTTTACGCGGCGGAACGTTAGCCTCGCCACGCTCCCTTATGGAATGCAATCCCACCGTCGGGACTGTTTGACCAGAACGGGCGGGATTTCATTAGCGGCCGATTCACAGGCGTGCTTTAATTTCCTTGTGTTTTCCCCCGGTGTCCTCATCGTTTTAGGAGGGCTGGAAGAAGGGATGAGGGCGCTTCCCGATCCGCTGAACAGGAGGGGAAGTCGGCCGTTGGTATGGCTTCAGGTGGTGGTCTTTGTGCATTCTATTTGTCATCCTCACACACACACGCACACGCACACGCACACACCTATCTGTCCGAACACATCAAGGGCACGGTTGTCATCTCTCTACAAGATGGACAAAATATATACACACACGCAAACACACACTCAGACTCATAATACAAGGGGTAAACAGGGTCAAAGGTCATACCATTACGATCTCATACATAAACGCCGCCAATCGGAATGGTGTCACCTCTGTGACCCTGGGGGCCACGCCACAGCGAATGGCCCCCTGGCCCCGGCTCCCCCCTGTCCCCTGAAACCCAGTCTCTCGGTCTGTCGGTGGCTCAACATGGCTCTGCGACGTGCTCCGTGACCTGGTGAGTGTGTGCGATACGCCCATAGCCACACGCACACTCTCTCTCTCTCACACACACACACACACACACACACACACAAACAAACGCAACCATACACACACACACACACACACACACACACACACACACACACACACACACTGAGAAGAGTGTGTGTGTGTGTCCGTGTCCACCCACGCTGTACACGGCAGGCATTGGTATTCCGACCCACGGCTCCCCGCGGGAAAAAACGGCAGGCAGATTGACAGCAGCTGGGGTGGCATTGATACGGGCCATTACGCTCTTTGCATGCAGGTGACACCATACGACGTCGCCGCGGACGACGATTAGTCATCATTTGGAACACGCGGAGGCCCGGACACGCACGCGTCGCGTGTTAAGAAAAGACAGGGATTCCAATTGCCGCGACGACCGCGGCCCGTTGGCTCGCCAATTTCCCGTCGCCACCACAGGAGTCGATCACTTTGGAGCCGGGCGCCGGGGGGTCGGACCTACAGACGCGGTCGTCGAGCAGGGCCGAACACGCTCCACCTTTGCCGGCTAGCGAACGGGCTAAGCTAGGCCGCCATCTTGGCATGGAAACACAAAAGCTCCCGGACTCATCTATGACACCCGTGATGCTAAATGGGGTTGACGCGGAGTGACGGCACACCAAGTCATGGTCTGAGTCAGCCCAAAAATCTGTTCCAATGACGTCAATCTGTTTTTACTAACAGCTGAGTACCAGCTTGACTGTTGCTGGTTTGAGGCAATAGGACCGTTGGTCACAGGAATGTATCTAGACGTGTTTCAGAAAGGCGTCCGGGGTTTGTTAGGATGGAGGCTTGTCCCGTGGAGAGAGAGAGAGAGAGAGAAAGAGAGAGAGAGAGAGAGAGAGAGAGAGAGAGAGAGAGAGAGAGAGTCCACTCCTGCTTTGTAACCATGCCCAGGTGCACGACTGGGAAGGGAACGCCACAGTCCCCCGAGCTACAACGTCCTCCCCTGCCCCTCCTCGTCCTCTTCCTCCCCTCTCATTGGCTGTCGAGTCACAGATGCTCTGAGCTGGGCCAGTAGCATGTCTCGATGACCGTACTCAGGCGGTGAGCTAACGTGGCTGCCTGCTTGCACACTGCACTGTTGGCCCGGGCGAGGAGACAGAGTAGGTGTACAGTGACAGGAGATGGATTCCTTCCCTGTGTCGGCCCCCTGTGGCATCATAAAGGGCCTCACTGTGTACACTTAGGCAAACACATATCTACATAAATATATATTCCATACATATTATATATCTACATAAACATACATCTACATAGATATATATTCCATACATATTATATATCTGCATAAACATACATTTACATAGATATATATTCCATACATATTATATATTTATATAAATATATATCTACAAACATATATGTTACATACATATTATATATCTATACAAACAAATATCTATGTATGTATATAAATGCCGTGCAATGTTTGTGCTTAATAATGAGTCGCTCTTTGTTTTCAGTTCTAGAACAAATATCATGGAAAGGTCTTTGGGACAGAATTGGGCTCACAGCAAATGTCCCGTTTCTCTACAACAAGACAGGAAATATGTGGAAGTAAGACTGTACAAAAAAAGCCTGCCAGTACCCTGATAAACGTCCATGAAGGTGTTTTCTTCTTCACTTCGTTCAATTCTGCCCTGTGGTGACCTAAATGAAGGCCTGTTAGGAAACCAATAATGGAGGATTTGTGCGTCTTAGAATCCCTCATAACGACTCCGCTCTCGGAAAACAAACAGCGCCTGTTCCTTGCCCCCCCCAGCC
Organism: Aplochiton taeniatus; assembly: GCA_017639675.1. NCBI lineage: Eukaryota > Metazoa > Chordata > Actinopteri > Galaxiiformes > Galaxiidae > Aplochiton > Aplochiton taeniatus. Next base: position 8,556,109 of record CM030191.1, read on the forward strand.
CCCACCTTGCTGGTTGTCTGTTCCGCAGTCCAATGCGACTCCCATAAGTGGGACACTACCAGCGTTATGAAAAGAAATAACGCTTTGGATCGCCTTGCTACTCAACCAGACACTGATGAGGTCCCCGGAGATGAAGGAGGAGGAGTGAGGGGGACGGGGGCGCGTTAACCCTTTCACTTCCCCGCTGTGGTGTCCCTGAGCGACGCTGCCAGATCTGCAACACACTGGCTCAGAGGGAGTGTGTTGTCACGGACCGGGGTGATACCGGTTGGACATCCCTCCTGTTTACTCGGTACCGGTCCACAGATTTAAAGACTAACCAGGACAGGCCAGGTCAGTTGTGCGACTGTGGTGTAAAAACACAACAACGCTCTTGAGACTCTTGTGTGAGAGATATACAGAGGAGCTTTTAAAGCGGGAGAAAATAGGCTCCAGGGAGTCCTCATGTGGCTCCTCTCACTCGGCTCCTGAGTGACGTCACGGAGCCACGGCTCGCTGTGTGTGTGTGTGTGTGTGTGTGTGTGAGAGAGAGAGTGTGTGTGGTTGTCTGGTTTACATGGACATAGAGTCCCTCCCCCCGTCTCTCAGTCCCTCTAGCACTCTGGCCCAACTTCACAGGCTTCTGTCTGTTAAAAACACACACATAAAATCACACACACACACACACACACACACACACACACACACACACACACACACACACACACTGCAAATTGGCACAGTGGACCCCCCTCTGTGTAACCAATGACATGGCAGACAATAAAGCAACGAGCCAAGGTCACGCCCCTAGGCAGAGGAAACATGTTTCCATGCCCAACTCGTATCCAAAAACCAAGCCAGCCATCCTCAAATTTAGGCCTTAAAAAATTAAAGATTAATTTGCCAAAATGTTCAAGGCAACCGGCAACACACAGGGAATACAGACAGATTTTTGGGGTTGATTTCTTTGGGGGGGTCCAAAACATTATTTGTGGTTGCAGAGATGTTGGCAGCGAAACTAGTGGGCTAGCCTTCAAAGCTCCAATAAGTTGGCTCAAACCACACATTCACACTTCTGTCTTTGAGAAACGGAATGTATTTTCCACATGAGAGACACTGATATATTTACTTAGTTGTGTGACGGGAATAAAAGAGAAATCTATGAAATCCACAATTATCTCTCCTGGGCTCGGCTAGATAAACGTATCTTCTTTTCCACTAGGAGTCCAGGACAAAGGCCCTTATCCAGTAGTTTAGCAACGATGGACCTGGACTCCCCAGGGGGCAACGGAACGGGGTTAAGCGCCGGCAATCTCGGAGGTGTTTGAACGCGGCTGTGGTCGACTCGCGGAGCTCTTTTTTCGCCCCCCCCCCCCCAAAAAAAAAGATTCCATGAGTGTCCAGGCGTTGTGTAGCGCGTAACGAGTTGCCCTGCTGTTTTCCCGGTTTTGAAAGCTGAAGGCTGCGATGACTCGACCACAGTGCCAGTGTGGTGAGTCTGAGTCACAGACGAAGGCCGGTGCGGCGTGCGCTCGCGAGCTAATTATAGCGCTCCAGGGTTAGGGAGCCAAACCGAGAGAGAGGGAACAAAGACGGAGCTGCTTAGTAAAAAGAGAATAATGAGAGAAAGAGAGAATGAAAGAGAGAGAACGAGGAAGAGATGGAAAGAGAGAGAGTGAAAAGAGACAGATAAAGAGAGAGAAAAAGAGAGAGAACAGAAGAGATGGAACGTGGCCTATATGAATCAGTCCGGTTTTAATTGGGAGCAGTAATGCAAAATTAAAATTCAAATCATTGGGCTCGATCTGGGCTTCAAGCCTCCGACAGAACACAAGATGAACTCAGTCAACGACTGTTCACGGGACGCTGGCTATATAGCCGGTTTTGTCACCACAGTAACCCAGCGCAGAGTCTTTGAAGCTGATTAATGTGAGGCGGGTGGAGAGAAGCATCCACTGCCCATTAATATTGTGTCACACAAGACACTTGGCAGGTTGAAAATGGGACCCCGGCGTGTTAAACACTTGACAGGGGGTTCAAAAGCGAGCCTAACATGAGGTTGCAAGTGGCCGCAACATCTCCACCCCTCGTTGGCACCAGCCTTCGACGTCCACTGACACAATTCTTTTCCATTGAAGGCTGATTAGGCTGGAGGGCTGCCAGACTGGGCTCGTCTCGTTATCTGTAAACACTAACGGGAGGAGGCGTGTCATGGGGCCACCAGGACCCCACGAAGCACGGGTCCTAATATGACAGGCGGGAGTTATAGCTGGAACCGACAGGGTACATACATACACTACATACATGCTAACACACACACACACACACACACACACACACAGACGGGACCTACAGGGTGTCTACATACATATGTATGTATGTATGTATGCACCCTGTAGGTCCCGTGTGTACATACCCAACATACATACATACATACACACATACATAAGTGCACGCACACGCACACGCGCACACACACACACACACACACACACACACACACACACAAATATATCAACTCTTTGGGACAGTGGGCTTGGGTCCATTCACCCTCTCCCGTCCTAACATATGGTATGTTGGGTCATATTAGGACACACTCTAACTCAACATGAGAGCCCGTTTCTCTGTAACAATTGCAACACTCATTCTAACTGCTAGAACTCATCAGCCTGTGACTCTCACATTCCTCTGTCTTTGTCTTTCCTTCTTTCTCTCTCTCTCTCTACCCCTCTTTCTCTCTCTCTCTCTCTCTACCCTTCTTTCTCCCTCTCTCTATCCCTCTCCTCCCATCTTCCCTCATCCCTCTCTTCGACTGTGGCTTCATTTTACTGGAGCCCTGCCAGGCATGCAGATAGGCTTGCTCGTACACGCACAATAGCTTGAGGGGAATAAATATGCCCTAATTGAGAGAAATGATGTAATATTGATCCGAGGGTCCTGAACCTTTGGCATGCGCCGAGCTCTGCTGTTGCTGTGACATTTAAAGGGATGTGTGTGTGAGGGTGTGTGTGTGCGTGTGTGTCTGTGTGTGTGTGTGTGTGTGCGCGCGTGTGTGCGGCGTGCGCGTGTGTGTGTGTGATGGAGGGAGTACAGCTGCAGTGCGCAGAGAGAAAAGGGGTTGCAGCCGGCTGTGAAAATGGCAGAGCTTCAGCGAGGATCTTGCCCTGCCTCCATGTTGTGTTCGCTTCTCGACAACAAGGACGTCGACCCGCTGTGAAGCCATCTCACTGTAGACTGCACCCACGTGAAGAATCTGTGACACTGGCATTCTTCCTATCTGGTTAACTCGTCTCAAAAAATGGATTAAAATAATCCCTTCATAAACCAGACAATGTGAACTTGTTTAGCTGTTCTTGCAGCACCGACCAAAAAATTAATTAGAATGCTGTTGCCCATAATTTGTTTTTAATATATTTAAAGAGTCATGGTGCCCAAACTATTCTCAAACTATTTCCTATTTTCTGCTAACTGCCCCCTTCTCGATGCATACAGCATGGAGTCTCCAATGTGCTCCCAGCTTCCATGTCAAAACACAGCGTGTGGTTGGCTTCACGTGTTTGGCCTATTGCCCACGAGATATCCGCGTGGGTCGCGTGTGAGCGGGAGGTCGTGCTGGCAGAACCCGCTTCCGTGCTCAGCCCTACGCTTGGACTGGCTCTGGAAACCGACTGGTCACAAACAGCCATCCCAACGATCAAATGAAGGAAGCGGAAGATAACATGAGAAATGACCTTTATTCCAATTGCCACGGCCAATTATCTCTTAGGTTTCGCTATTTGTTGTTTATGTTTTGTTCTGGTGTTTTTTATTACTCTCTGCTATTCCAAAAGGTTGTGCAATCTAGTTCACATATTCCATACACTACCTTCCATCTCCCCGACATATTTCCCCCCTGCCAGCCAGCTAAGGAATCAATATCCATCATTTAATAGTGAACATGGCAATGAAAGAATGCCTGCATAGAAATATCAGAGTTCGGAAAAACAAATCCATACCAACCCCAGCTGTGAGGAGAAATAATGGCGGAATGAAAGCCATGTGAACAAATCGATGCAAATCGGGTTAGATACATCCCGACCAGTATGTTGGAAGTGATATCAGCGATGTTCCATACAACTCCCAACCGTGACTTTAACTTAGGTCTTTCTTACTTCCGTTTCTAAGTAATGAAACGAACGCGCTTCGCTCACGTTTGAAGGTCCTTTGTTTAAAACAGCGACAGCACACCTAGCAGCGCGAAACCGCACCGCACCTGCGAACTCGTCAGCGCTCGAGTTTCACAGGCGCCTGAGGAGCTCTGCCATTTAGCCCGGTGACTCAAACGCCACCCCTCGCTACCGTGGGAACCGGAACGCGGCGGCTGCGGCGCCTGAACAACGTAGGCCGTACCAAAGGGGGGGGGGGGACCTCCAGGAGGCGGCGGGGAGAAGAAGACTGCTGGCGTTGGGAAACCCCACATGGCGGCGCCTCAGCAGCCACCAGTGACGCCAACATGGCCGCCAGAGAACGTGTGAGGGTGGAAGGAGGATCCCATTCGGTCTTAAAACCAGTTTAAAATGGCAGCTCCGCGACATCATGAGCTAATGACAGGAGAATGACCATGACAAAACGCTGAGCTGAGCTTTGCAGCCAACAAAAAAAACGTTGAATCAGTGCACCCAAGCTCAAAAAGCAAACGGACTCTTCACTTTCATCAGACAATAGTAAGTGGCGCCCGACCAGAGAGCTCGCTAATGAAACCAGCTCCCTTCAGTCGGCCTCCAACCAAGGCCGTGAAGAAACACACAGGCCTTATTGTACTCCAAAAAAAAAGAGAGCCGATGTTTTCCCCAAAGTAAGGAAGTGAACGGGTACATTTTGATGGTGAGCTTCCGTGGTCCAGCGGACCGCCACTTACTGAGGGGGTTCGGGATTCATTGTTAAGGCCTCAGGAGTTTGTGGAGGGTGTGTATCTTATTCGTTTACGGTTGTGTATATTTTAGCGACGCGGTCGCGTTCTGTGTTGAGCCGGTCAGAGAAGCAATCCGTCACGCCAAATGGACGTGACAACCTCTCAGGGCGCTCACAGACTGCTTAGGATACAAGGCATCCTATGGTTTAACCTCATACAGGCACGCGCACACACACACACACACACACACACACACACACACACACATTGACTATTGTTTTGTATTATTGAAGTGGTGGAGGGAGTGGAGGGGACACTGGGGCTGCCCACCCGCAGCGGATTAAATCATTTATGCAACACGTTTTAATCAGATAGCATTAGTAAATCGATTAGAACCAGGGAACCTTATGTAATAGACAGAGTGAGAGAGAGAGAGAGAGAGAGAGAGAGAGAGAGAGAGAAAGAGAGAGAGACAGAGATAGAGACAGAGAGAGAGAGAGAGAGAGATAAAAGGAGAGGACTGAAGGAGGGCGCAATAGAAGAAAAAAAAGAGGTGTTGATTAATTCCGTCTTTCCGTTTATCGCTCCGCACGTCCTTCCTTTCATCTCGCTGGCTTTCTCAACGCGAGACTGGAATCCCTCTCTCCTCCCACCACAGTTGCCTTTCCCTCGTCCACCCCTCCCCCCACCCTCTCCCTTCTTCCCCCCTTCTCTCCCTGGCGTGCCTAATGAACTGTCAACCTACGCCATTCATGTTGCTATATTCCATGAGCGGGAGCGGACGATGAGCGAGCGTTCCCTGGAACCTTCCTCTTCCCCGATGCTGAGGCGAGGCTTGGGGATGGAGGCAGCCTGGGGAGGACGTGAGCGCGTTGGGCGAACGCTGAGAGTAAGTGACAGGGACTTGTATTGCTAGAGCATCAAACGGGAGCTCTCAAATACGTTATAAATACGGAAGCGCCGACTCTGAATATAATCTCAAAAAGGGTGGGGGGAGAGGCGGGGGGTGAATCTGGGGAAAGAGTACTCCCAATCGAGCGACGTACATGGCTCAAACATCATCTTTCTAGGCTTGTCATGTCGCATGTTTTATGAACTGAGAGCTCACTCAAGGCAGTGCTGAGTCGTGTTCACGTTGGAAGCGCAGGGGAAACGAAGGGCACTGCCCGTCCCGCGCCGCGCCGCGAATTACGGCGGCCGTTTTTTGGGGTCTCTGGTCCACCGGCGGGTGAGCGAGAACTAACAGTTATCTCCCTTTGAAATAATCCCCCATGATTCCCACGCTCCTGTGTCCCAGAGCGCTGAGTTTGCCGTGAGTTGGGAGTTAACGGAGGGGGGGGGGGGGGAATCACCAGCCGCCATAAACCCATTTAACCAGATGGAAATACAATATTAAATATGAACCGCGGGGCGGGGGTGGGGGGGTTTATCAGTCATCAATTTAAGCACACAATGACTTTGCAGGTATTCTGTTCTGGACGCCACCTCCTACCTCTGTGGCCGCCAGTGCTCATCACCCGCGACAAATGTGACTTCAAAGCAAAAGCCTCACCGTGACCCATTTTCATACTCTCGCTCCTCTCTCTCTCTCTCTCTCTCTCTCTCTCTCTCTCTCTCTCTCTCCACACGCTGCTGTTTTCACCCAATCACGGAGCAAGCTGGCGGGATGTTTCTCTCTCCATGAGCGCCCCCCCCCACCCCTCCTCCTCCGTCCCCAGCACCTGTGTATGTGAGGCTGGCTGCACATACTGGAGACGCCTGCTCCCACTTGGCTGTGCTCCTGTCATGATGCACAGCCCCTCGTCTGAGGAGCCCCCCGCAGCCCCCCCCCCCCCCCCAAAACGAGGCGAAATAACTGAACAAGGTCTCCCCCCGCGGGTCCTGCAGGTAGCGGCTTCTCCTTCCACTCGTTAGTGAGTACGTCTGATGCATGTGCAGTGGCCGTAGTGAGAGAGGAGGCAAGAGACAGAACTGGCCAGTGTCGTTCTGTTATATCAGCGCTGGAGCTACAGGTAACAGTTCTACGGTATATGTATGAAACCCTTGCCAATAAACCGAAATAAAACGAAACTTTAAAAAGTCCACAAAACCCCCCAGTCCCTAAATACAGAACACATCAAACTCAAGCACATCGTATGGATTACTCTGTGCCTTTGGGCAATGGGATATTTAGCAGTAGAGCCGCATTACTCCAGCTCACAGCAAACATCGGGCGGAAAGTTGGCTTTGTCGACTGCCGTGACTTTCAGAAACTCAATTTCCCAGCAGCCACTGGTCGTCACGACGGCGGTGACGGATGACTCAATAGCTTAGAAGCTTTGCTCTGGAATCATAAAAAAAATAAAACGACGTTTGCTCACCTATCGTCATCTCCATGACGGTGATTTCACTCTCTGAAGGGTCGAGGATTTTGGGAGGCTTGTCCGTCAACGGAGCTGCAAAAAGAGACACAAAAACAAAAGAATAGGAATCAATCTAAATGACAATTACGTATTCATACACCCACACATAAGGACTATACATATTTCAATATGTTGGGGAAAACGTCTCCTCTCTTAGGCAGCAGAGAAAGTGTATCGTACAGATGGAGGTTGAGTGACGGAGGGGGAAAAACAGCGCTGAGACTTTTTAAAGGATTCCCCGCGTCCAAAGCGTCAAACCATCAACACACTTCAAAGGTTTTCCTGGCAAGCGTTTCGACTGTGTGCTAATGGCTTCAGCGCCTTGTGGAGCCAGCTTGTCAGTGATTACCAAATACTCTGCTGCCGAGCAAATGGGGATTACACGGGGGGGGAAATATTTATGGTGCTAACCACCATCTTTTCTTGAATATAGGTCTGAGGAATAGGCGTGCTCGTAGCTGCAAGGAGAGAGAGAGAGAGAGAGAGAGAGAGAGAGAGAGAGAGAGAGAGAGAGAGAGAGAGAGAGAGAGAGAGACAAAGAAAGAGAAGCGATGGAGAGAAAGAGAGAGAGTGTTTTTCAGCGGTAGAAAGTGATTTATTTTTTCCCCCTTCGCTTTTGACGTGTTTCCAACAGATCCACGTTGAACAAAATGAAGTGACAGCTATAAATATCCGTTGGTGCTCCGGGTTCATCCTAACCTACCGCCTCTGACAGCTCAAGCTTTCCAGTGAGGGAGGGCAGGACGGGACAGTACACATACAGCCATGTCCCCCCCGTGCACGTCATTTTGGTCCAACTCAATGTCAGCGCCGGCCATTATTTTTCTCCCCTTGCATCAGCGTTTGGGTTCCATACTGTTAACGCACGCTGCAAACATGAGGTGTAAAGTAACTGAATGGCGTTCACGAATGGATCACTGAACAGCTTGCGTTAACGGAGGATTAACCTGGGGCTTCTATGGTGAGACGTGCATAAAGGAAGCACCAGTCACCCTGTGGAGGCCGCTTCAAACTGGCAGAAAGAAGAGTAACCGCAAAGGTGCGCTTGAATCCAGTGCACATTGTATATTCAAACATACAGATGACGCCATTTGAATTCTATGAAGTGGAAAAAAGTACAGTGGTACTTATAAAGTGTGTGTGTGTGTGTGTGCGTGTGTGTGAACCTGGGTACTATTCGGAGACGTGTCTCTATCCAGCCAGGAGTGCATAACACAGACACGTCCATGGTAACCGATGGTGACCCAGACGGGCGGAAGGGCTTTCTCGACCTTTCAACTCCTCGCTGGCCTCAACAGTTCCACTTGTAGCTTAACACCTCTGAGCAGCGCTTTCCAATCGACCATCGTCGTCGTCAGTCCCACCTGATCTAACCTCCAATAATAATCATTCGATTACATAATAACAATGTGACACCCTGCAAAAAACTAAAATGTTGAGGCAGGGGTCTTCTGTTAGTCACAGCTCTTAAGGGTTGACTTCCTCTCCCACCCGTGACTGAGCACACCAACCCCAATTAGAGCTTCCGGCTACTGACAAAGACGCCACACTGAGAGCCCCCTCATCATCATTGCCTGGTAATTGCTTCTGACTTTTCAAAGAGGCATCTGAGAGTTCCTACCGTTATTAAAGACCACTTGAAGCCCAGGGAGGAAGAGAGTCCTCCCAGAATGCCACAGGGTCACCTGAGACACATATTCAAAGTTTAGGCGGGTGATTAGCGAATGTGACAAGTAATTGACGCTGGTCTAAGAGGTGGAAACTCGAAAAAAGACTGAAGATGTTAGGAAAGGACCAGTAGCATTCTACAAAACGCTCTCTTAAAACTTCTAAAACGCAAAATGGAAACATTCCTACATTAAAAACGTTCCTTTATGGCGTCAAACGGATAAATATTGCATCCACATTGTTTTACTGCGGCGTGTGACCTACTTCCATTCAAGCAGCATGTGAAAACTCTTCTATCACTGTGGATCATTTCGGATCATTGGTCACCCCCCCCCCTCCCCCCCCCCCCCCCCTCCTCCTCGGTCAAGAAACACTTTATGTTCAACCGCCTCTATCTTCCTTTTCAATCCGGACGGTTTCATCTATCAGAGCCTGGTGAGACAAAAGGCAGGATGGGAAAAACAAATGGATGTTTCACACCGTCCATGAGACAAAGGAGCACATTTCCCCCCCCCCCCCCCCCCCCTTTCTTCCTCAAGCCCGTTGACTCGCGACCAGGAGGTTCTCCTCCGTCTTGCAGGTGACATAGCCATGCCATACATTTACATGACAAACGCAAAGGCCTGGCGGGCGGGCATGGAGGAGCTGGCTAATCGTTGAACCGAAGGAGAGAGAGAGAGAGAGAGAGAGAGAGAGAGAGAGAGAGAGAGAGAGAGAGAGAGAGAGAGAGAGCGTTTGTGTTAGAGAGAGAGTTAGACAGAAAGAGAGAAAGATATAGAGAGAGAGTGCAAGAGTGTGTGTGTGAGAGAGAGAGGGAGTTTGAGAGAGAGAGAGAGAAAGAGAGAGAGAGAGAGAGAGAAACAAAAAGAACATATGCAAAGTCATTAATTACGAATTGAAACAGGTGGCAGGGTGAACGACACCGCGAGCTAGCGTACGCCGCTCCACACAGGAATCTCATTATCTTAATGACCCTTTTCTTTATGAAATATGCATTGATTACTTTGTTTAATTGCGAGATAAAAAGAAAGCTGAAGTGTTTGTGAAATCGTGAACGTGACAGAACGACCGTGGACGAGGCTGTGAAGGATGTATGGAGATATCATCTTTGTACAGTATGTATTGTTTTTGTGCAATATTTGCTCATTATACTACATTGAATTGTTGCAGTATTTATGCAATGTACGTATGGAATATGAAAAGAAAACATACGCCACAGCCAAATGTTCTTAAATAAAGTGCGTATTGTCTGGGTTTCAGTCGGGGTTCAGTCAACTGTTCACCCTCTTTGGTCAAACAGACAACCAAGAAAATTTACGGTCACTGGACGCACGCACGCACGCACGCACGCACGCACGCACGCACGCACGGGTGTATTAGTCAATAGCATAGCAGAGGGCTTGGTGAAGCCATACGGGCACTCAGCAGCAACTGGCACATGCAGACAGCATGTAAACTTCCCCCAGGAGAAACCCTAACCCTAACCCCACCCTTGACCTGGCATCATGCCCCTCTCTGGAGGATCCTGCATCTACTCTAACTAATGGTCTGAGTAGGAGTGTGTGTGTCTGTGTGTTTGGGAGAGGGTCTGTGTGTGCGTGTGTGTGTGTGTGTGTGTGTGTGGGGGGGGGGGGGGGGGGGGGGGGGGGGGGGGGGGGGGGGGGGGGGGGGGGCTAGGGTGTGTGTGTCTCTCTCTGGGGGAGATCTGGTAGATGATGACGATGATGGATGCTGGGAAGTGGGATTGAAAAATACCCTGTGTCCATTAGCTGTGCCTTTATCCACAATTTCAACTATATGTTCGTTATTGTGTGTGTGTGTGTGTTTGGTAGGGTTACCTAGTAGTTACATAATACCTCATTCACTCCAACCACTTTGCAGGACAACAATAGCAAGCATAGTTCTGGTAAATGTGTCTGGTGTGTGTGTGTGTGTGTGTGTGTGTGTGTGTGTGTGAGCGATTCAGCCATTGTCATATAGAAAGATGATTTAAGCAGCTGATCCCATGGGCAAGATACAACGATGAATTATGAATATAACTTTACATTATGATTACGATCGCCGACATCAGTCCATATAAAATATGCAGTATATGTATATATATATATATATATATATATATATATACACATTTTACAAAATGACTCTTCTATGTCTGGATAGTAAAATCATACAATTCATACATTATAAATATAGGTTTAATGGACAGATCTGAATAGTTTGGGCAGTCATCTCAACTCTTACATGCATATTATATGAAATATAGAAACATACAGTATTTGATATATTCTATTTGTAGAATAAGTAAATGCAGTAACAAGGTTTATATGTCTTCTATCTTCTAAGAAGGAGGTTATGTTTCTTTAAGAAGGAGGTTATGTTTCTTTAAGAAGGAGGTTGTTTCTTTAAAAAGGAGGTTATGTTTCTTTAAGATGGAGGTTATGTTTCTTTAAGAAGGAGGTTATGTTTCTTTAAGATGGTTTTATCTTGTGACGGGAGAAACATGCCAATTACAGCGGATGACAAGAGAGAAAGGCACACCCACCCACACACCCACACACACACACACACACACACACAAAAAAGCAACATAAAGCTTCTTCATAATGGAAAAGTGTGATCCTTCCATTGCCAGAAAACCGTGCTCTACTTGGAGCAGACTGGTCTTCATGAAAAATTGCCAAGCTTCCTTCTCCCTACTGCTTCATAACAAACCTGACATTGCACTCAGAAAGGTTCGTTCATTTTTCAACAGCGTTGACACATGAATGAGTTCACAGATGCAAATCGGGACATTATAAGAAACGCTCCTTGCTGCAGCGTTCGGCTTCGAAGAAAAGTTTACTTTTCAGTGAATCCCTCATTCCCCCGGACGTGAATGACTTCCCGTACCAGGTTTTCCCCCGCCGCAAAGTAGGTCAGCATATCCCCCAAAAGTGTCCACATTTTTGTACTTGTGCCATTGAAACATGTTACACTCTATCTATTTCATGTAATAGCTAGGGTTAAGCATTCCTTTCTCGAAAGCCAGGCACCCTTCTCTCTCAGAATTGCGCTTAGGAGTCTCAACTGTGTTCTTTAAACAAACACCGGAATAAAACAGACCCATTTTCACAGACATCTAGCCAACAGCACAGTGCTATGCTGGGTCAGGTCTATTTGGTTGATCCTGTTTTGATGTCTACCATACATGTGATAATACATCACTTTGATGATGATTTGATTTGATGGAGAAACATATTTCTATTTAATATTGAAATATAGGATTTGAATGTTTCAAGCTTGTTTTGAGAAATGTAAAACCCTAATTTGTAGTGCCATCAGCTGCGTTTGTACTATGCAACCCGTCTTCTAAAGCCGAGCTGCGTAGGAGGTTTTTCATCTATTGAGCTGCTAACAGGGGGCTAATCCTCGAAAAGCATGACCTAGCCTCGTTTTCATATTCGAGCTGAGGAGTCTCTTAGTGCCATTTGTTTGATCCGCTGGCAAACAAAGAAGGCTAACTGAAAAACGATCTGGAATACATGATGCCCAACAACAAAAGTCAAAATAAACTAATTAACAGTGCTGCTACTACTACTAATATTACTACTCCTACTAATACTAATACTACTACTACTACTATTGATGCTAACACTACTACTACTACTACTACTACTCCTACTACTATTGATGCTAACACTACTACTACTACTACTACTCCTACTAATATTAATACTACTGCTACAAATACTGCTACTACTAATACTACTACTGATGATAATAGTACTACTACTACTACTACTACTACTACTGATGCTAATAGTACTAATACTACTGATACTCCTACTACTACTACTGATGCTAATACTACTACTACTATTACAACTAATACTACTACTACAACTAATACTACTACTATTACTACCACCACTACTACTATTGATAGTAATAGTACTATTACTACTACCACTACTAATACTGATTGTAATACTACTACTACTAATACAACTGCTGCTACTACTACTGATACTAGTGCTACTACTACACCTTTTAGCACTTCTACCACCACCACCACCACTACCACTACCACTACTACTACTACTACTACTACTACTACTACTACTAGCACTGCTACCACTACTTCAGATTCAGGTGGCCATAGTAAACAGGCCGATGGTAAGGGGGCTCATGGGATGAGTAGACATGACTTCCCAGCGAAGACGACTCCATTCCTGGACCCACTGGGATCCGTGTGCCCTGACCACGTATGAAGACAATATCATCCGCAGTCTAAACCCTCACGAGTGGGGGAAATAAGCACTTGCCCTTTAATTGCTCCCTTGTCGACACATACTGGATGCCCTCCAGGACTGTAGTGTGTTGCTTCTGCCGTGGCTTCTTTTAAGTGGAGTGGTGTGTAGCTGCGCTGTGCTGCAGCGCCGGCCCGCTAATGGAGGACTTGCAAATGAGTAGCGAGCTCTTCCCCTCACAAGAGAGACGCAGGCGGGGGGAATTAGCATTCACAGTGACTCATAGCACTGGCGCACACAGGGCCCTGTTTTTGTTTCTCGCCACACAGATGCACACACAGACACAGACACACACACACAATCATAAAAAGAAACAATGGAATTTGAAATTGTATTACCAAACCCAATATATTTTTCTTGCTTCCTCTGAGAAGGGACAGCGAGCAAATACCAACTTCTAGAAGATGCACTGTGTAGCCACTATCTACCGCCTGTCTCTTCCCCTTTGCCCTCCATTTAAGTTCTTATGCCATGCTCCATTGTTAATGACCAAGTTCCCCTTGACAAAAAAGATTTCAGCAAAGAGATCGAGGGTTAGCTTGCCGGAACAGCTTTTGTGTCACCAGACGATATCTTTGTCATCAAATGCAGAGAAGTATTTGGAATTATTTGACAGTCCGGTTAGTCACATGTCACACTCTCCTGGATGAATGGCCTCACTTTTCTCGAGGACACACTTCCCTTCCTGCCTGACGTCACTTCCTGTCTGATGTCACTTCCTGCCAGTCTTCCTCGTTCTCTCCCTCCCAGCTGGAGTGCAAAGGAGACGCCGCAGGTGCGCTTGGTTTGGCGCGGCGCTTGTTGTTTGGTTCTGAACAAGGGGGGGATAATTGAAAATAAAAAAAGCCGTCTGTCACTCACTGTCTCCTGCCTCTGAGGAAGGAAGGGAAGTGACAGTTGATGATGTTATTTACAACCGTAACGCTGACGGGAGAGTCACCCTCTTCTGAGTCTCAGGGAAAGCGCTTCTACTCAGAGGGTTGCGTTGACTTGGGGATTTTAAGGAGGTGGGCTCATTAGGTTAAAACATGTGTCCCGTGAGCTAGATACGATGAACCGTATTCAAAGAACAGAAAAAGCAGCAAATACTTTACGGATGGGAGGTGACACATGCATTGAAAGTCCCCCGTGCGTTTTAACTACGATGTCTTCTATCGTTCCAAAATCAATCTTGCTTTATCATCCCATTGCAGACATTTTCTTTTTCCTTTAGACAAACTATATGTTGGCAGAGGACATGAAAACGACGACATGAGTAGCGTTGACTGGAATCCCCCCTTGGACAGGGCTGCCTCTGTGACAAACATAGCAAGCACACTTCACGGGGAGTCAAAAACAGGCCAATGTGGCCCATTATTATGCGGTCAACGGCAGGCCATAGCTTTAGCCCCAGTGTGTTGGCTAGTGTGAGCCTGGCAAAGACAACACCAGCTGGCCACTATGGGGGATGACAGGGCAGATTATTTTAAACTCGGCCATCACACTGATTTAAGGGGGAGGGTAATCCTTATTAGATTGAGGAATTCCAGCCTGGTGGCTAATCTGGACGAGCATATCGAAAGCTGTTTTTTAACGGCATGAACCTTGGTGGGGATTTTTTAGAAGAGGACGGCTGGGCACCGTCGAAAAGATGTCCCCAGGGAATTAAAACGTGTGCGCGCACGCACACACACGCACGCACGCACGCACGCACGCACACACACACACCAGACACACACTCCTCAGAACCCACGCCAAATGCTTCCTGTGAAAACTCGAGGCGTGCTAATTAAGCAGCAGCCACGATTCTGACCTGCTTTAAAAAGAGAGTAAAACTCCAGTGTCATCTCTTGGGCTAATTCCCCTGGCCCACTGTCCCAGCCTTTTAACAGCCTGAACAGCCCTTTCAGAAAGGCCAGGCTGTGAACACACAGACCAGCGGAGACAGACGTCACAAAGTTGAGTTCCACGGCTCTCCTGCTTCCAGAATTTACCGAACAGTTTTATGAAAGACTGGAAGTTTTCTCGGTTTCTGTTTTCTCGTCCGACAGCACTACAAAAAACAAATAAAAAAAAAATCTAGAGAATAGGGGTCTGGCAATTTAAACCAGACGCAGCGGAGGAGGCGAATATGAAGATCCTCGAATGGAGAAATTTCCGGATGAACCTAGAGCCTGAATGACTGGCTATTGTCGTGCCCTGGATAATAATAATAATAATAATAATAATAATAATAATAATAATGATGACTCTCTCTAACTCTACCTCACTCGCTGCTTCTCTCACACACTCACTCTCTCTCGAAGGCAAATATACAAACACAAGTTACACTCAGTTCCTTGAGGAGTGAAAAAAAATTGCTCATCCCTCTCTCTCTCTCTCTCTCTCTCTCTCTCTCATTCCTATGCTCTCTACTTCTCTCTCTCGCTCCCTCCGGAAAACGAAAAAACACACACACACACACACACACTACCTAAAGGACATTTGCCTGTTACCAGAGGCTGACTTCAGTGAAGCAGGGAAGAAAATAAATATACCATTATTGATCCTACTCTTTCCACTGTATACTGCTGGTGTCAGCACACACTGACGGAAAACCCCCGCCGTCCGACTAAACCTTAAATCTACAGTCATGACGGGCAGTTCTATGTACTCCCCTGCAATTACAAAATGGATTCATCTTCAAAATTGTCTGTCATAAATTCCTTCTTTTTAAAGTTTTTTTTACTCTTCCTGTAAGCAGATTTTCTTTACAGTTTGATAAATATAAACGGAGAAATCGATATCGTCATGACTGTGAGACTACTACCGCTTGGCAGGTTGCCTTTCCTGAAGTGCATATCCGCTCCTGGATATAGCCGGGGCTCTATAAGAAACTCTGGGCTCTTGGGAAGGTGTTGCCGTAGAACAGAGCGTCTGTGTAGATGTGCGCCTGTACGTATTTTTGTGTCTCTCTGCCGGCTGGTATTAACTCGCTGGTCTTTTGGCTCCACAGCGGCCGGTGAAGTGCTGGTTATATACGAAAAAGGACAAAGTTAGGAAAAATGCGGAAGAGGTTTCCAATTTTGAGGGCGTGTTGAGAATCAGAGATGCAACGTGACATGCTGACACGATCTGATTGTTTGAGCGTTCGAGTGAACGCCAAAAAAAACAAGAGATTCGCAATTAGGCAGATGTGTAAAGCAAGCCGGTGCAGTAATTCATCGTGATTGCTTTAATTATGTCCCGCTTACTTACGCTTTAATGAAGAGAAAAAGCGGGGCTAAACGACTGTACTGGGAAGACAACAGAGCTTCTAACAGCGTGTGACACAGAGCTGCACTGTGCTACAGCACGGGCTGCAGCGGATATTAAAAAGCGTCAATCCTCTCCCTCTCGTCGCCTCGCAACTAAGTTTCCTCTCATTTTTACTTCCCCAAAGTGGTGAATTATTTCAGCGCAGCGTCTACAGAAACGACCCCTTTGAAGTCAGTTTGCACCGGTCCCCCCCCCCCCCCCCCCCTCCTTTTTCTTTCCACAAGCAAAGCCATTTCTGATACAATCTTTTAATTAAGATATCGAAAGTTGTTTTTTGGTGTGTGTGGGGGGGGGGGGGGGACTGTTGAAAGAAAAATGTAAAAACGATTTTGACTGTTGCAGCGTATTTCCCAAGGACAAGTTGCAATGTCTTTGTTTAGTTAGCCGATCATCAGACAAACTGCAGTAAGTGCTTTTTTAATAGAATGTGGGTTTTTTCGGCTTCTTCTCTGCCATTTTTCAGACTAAGTGAACAGAGAACACTGCACTGCCACATAACATGATAGAGTAATCTTGTGAAAACTTTTCAACTACAAATCCAGGGGAAGGGAGGGGACACACACACACACACACACACACACACACACTTTATCCTGACGGCTCTATTTCTTGGATGATAGGCAGTAGTCATTTGCAAGCTTCAATGTAAGTGCACCCTGAAAGTGGCGACATTGCACCTCGTCAGTGCCCTGGACCGGCAGACTGTTTGCACCTTGTCAATGCCTTGGACCAGCAGACTGTTTGCACCTTGTCAATGCCTTGGACCAGCAGACTGTTTGCACCTTGTCAATGCCCAGGACCAGTGGACTGTTTGCACCTTGTCAATGCCTAGGACCAGCAGACTGTTTGCACCTTGTCAATGCCTAGGACCAGCGGACTGTTTGCACCTTGTCAATGCCTAGGACCAGCAGACTGTTTGCACCTTGTCAATGCCTAGGACCAGCAGACTGTTTGCACCTTGTCAGTGCCCTTGACCAGCGGACTGTTTGCCCGCGTCCTCCGTAAAGAAAAACAGCGTCAAGTGTCCGTGTTTCCCTCACGTTTGCAGAGACCAGGCGAGGCTGTGCACCACTAAGGCTTGAAGCGCCGGCGGTCGGTAGACACAGAGGTTTCACCCCCAATGGAGTCCTCAAACTGGTGAACTGGTGATGGCCTGTTTAAGTTCCATCAACCAGGCCGTGAGAAAGGCTGGTTCTGTTGACCCTCTGTTGTTTGTTTGCGGTGCGTGAAATCATTCCCGGGCTGTTGTTGTGGATCAGAGGATCGGAAGCCCGTCGGAATGCCCACATGGCATCGGCCGACTTCTTCAATTATTTAACGCAGCAACACACTTCTGGAAAAACGCTGAAAACTGCCTTCGCCCGCCGCATGCATTTCCATAAACCAGAACATGATGATCTTAAATAATGGAAAAGTCTCAAATGGGAGGATGTTGGCTAACGAGAAGTGAATTTCAAAACCTCCAAAAACAAACTTTCGGGGCGGGCGCAGGCGCTGAGAAAGCCTTTGAACCCCCCCCCATCCTGGAGGGCAGTAGGACGTCTACCCTGTTCCATAACACACACACCCAGGCAGAACGCGTAGAGCACTGGGAAAAGGTTTCAGATTATATAAGCCACCCAAGCTGTTTTTCCTTACAAGCACTCTTTTCTTCCTCTCTCAATCCCTCTTCCGGGTTTTCAAGAGCCTGGTTCACCGCAAGCTTTTAAAACTATGAAACACATGCCTGGAACCATCTTCAGATTCCCTTTCCCATCTTGCTGGCTTTGCTAGTTATCTAATCCTCCAATGCCCCCGGGCTCTGGTCAGAGGTCAAAGGTGAACCCAAACCCTAACCCTAACTTACACACCGTTTAACCCGCCCCGCATGGAACCATCTTGGATACACTTCACCCATCTCTCTCTGGGTTATCGAATCACTCTCGCCCCAGGCTGGCTCTGTTCAAGCGCATTGGAGCCACCCCTTTCATCACCTCCTTAAAGGTCATAGGTCATGTCCCAGTGTCCGCTGTTGGATTTCTTTAAAAGGTCAAAGGTCAAAGGGGAACAGTCGCTGACGTCGTCTCGTATCTCCGCCGGTCCTAACCGACGCCACGACCCCGGAGCGTATGATCTGGGTCAAGTGATATAATTGGGAGTGTATACACAGAGCTGCTTGACACACACACACACACACACACACACACACACACACACACACACACACGCTCTATCTATCTCTATCTCTTTTCTTCTAATGGGCAGACATATCTGCACCCAGGTCCCTCTCTCTTTCTCTGCTTCTCTCTGTTACGACACACACACACACACACACACACACACACACACACACACACACACACACACACACACACAAAGAGCACACATAGCCCAGAGCTCCAGTCCGCTCTGGCCTGACCCGCTCCAGCTTCAGTACCAGCTAATCTCCAGGGTGCAGGCAGGCAGCCCAGCTGTTCCACTGGGTCACTGGTGCATATCAACACTGTCTGGCAGGGGGGCGGCGCATACGTGTGTGTGTGTGTGTATGTGTGTGTGTGTGTGTGTGTGTGTGAGGGAGGGAGGGAGAAGGTCCACCATCCCAAAGTCCCGCGTCCCTGATTCAACTCTCCATCTTCCCCGGGGACCTGTAATACCCACATCCACAGGGGCCCATCCCTACCTTGTTCAGGGCCCAGGGAAAGTTGTGCCCCTGGGTGTCTTGGTAGACTTGCTGGAGCTGTCTACACGTTTGGGCCCCTTATAGCGCAGGGGGCCCTGGTATAGCTGGGCTAGCTAGCTGCACTAACAACCGTGCTAGCAAGCTTGTGAGGATCAAAGCGACGTAGGAGAGAAAGCCCACACGGTCGGGGGATCACAGTCGGACCGCAGCGCAGGAAGCGAGATCAGGGGCTGCGCGTCTCTCTTTGCGACGAGGTCTCTCCCAGACTAAAGGAGTTGGGAGAGCACTTTGTAACCCGAGGTGCTCCAGCTCGTATTCCCCCCCCCCCCCCGGCATCACTCTCCTCCACAGATCACACCGGCTCCGGATAAGAGCAAACAGGAGATCTGATAGGACTAAGAATAAGAGTAAACAGGAGATCTGATAGGACTCGCTGGGATGAAAACCCCAAAGATCTGGAGTGAAAGTAGCTGGAGGTAAAACTACAGATCTAAAAAACAGGGGCCGGGCGTAAACAAGTTTGTAGCGGGGCCCGTCGAGCGCGTACAGATCTACTGAAAGATACCCGTAGCGTTATTGAGGGAGCGACTAACTTTCTCTCTGCACCTCGCCACCTCTCTCTCTCTCTCTCTCTCTCTCTGCACCTCGCCACCTCTCTCTCTCTCGGCCAGGGAGACGTGTCTGCACCGGCACCATGACATCCCTCCCTGCTCAAACCCCGTTTCCATTTTCTCTGCCTGCCGTACGTCGGCCGGCGCTCGTAAATAAACACGCCCCTCTGCCAGCCGCCCTCGGTCTATGTGCTACTACTCCAGATGTCCACCCCCCCTCGAACCCCTCCTAGCCCCCCCACCACCACCCCCCCCCCCTCCCCCCCTTTCAACTCCAGCATAAGCCAGCTCTAGTGCCACTAAAGTAACTTGTCATGACAAGGGAGTTTCGTAGCAGAGCAATCAATTTCCATCACATCAGGACCTGGCCGGGCAGCCGCACTGAACCAAGGGCTGGTAAGCAATCTCGATCGCCGAGGGTGGGTGTGTGTGTGTGTGGGGGGGGGGGGCAGGAGTGTATCTGTGTGGGGTACTGGGTTTGTTGGTGGGTGTGCGAGAGAGAGAGAGAGAGAGAGAGAGAGAGAGAGAGAGAGAGAGAGAGGGGGAGGAAGAGAAACAGAGGAGAGAGAAAGAGGGAGACAGAGAAAGAGAGAGGGAGGGAGGGAGAGAGAGAGATGCACAGAGAGGGGGAAACAAAGGAAGAATTCTCTGAGAGAGTCATGACATTTGAGTGATGTCCCCCCCCCCCCTCCCAAATGATTCATCATTCTAATTTCCACACACACTCCCCGACTGTCCCTGCTCTACCAGCAGAGGGAACCACGGCCCAGCTCCATACCACTCCATACCCCCCCCCCCCCCATCAAACTCCCCTTTTACTTGAAATCGATCAAATACCCTGAATCCTCACTGTTTGGGCCGATGTCCAAAACATAAAGAAACATGATTCTTCAGTTCATCCTTCTCCGGTACAAATTGTCGTCAGCGTCCTCACAGCCCTGGCGACGTATCTAATGGGTGCAGGGCACCCTCCTCCCTCTGCTGAAAGCTGTTTCAGATCACCCTTTTCTGAATGCACCTTTTGTCGGAGCCCCAATCTACAACTAATTAACATCGGGGTAATTTATGCCGCCAAATTGATTCCCACTCGCTATAAATTATGCACAGGGCCTGGCCCTGTCCAGCCCCCTCCCCCTCCTCTTCTCCCTCTCGCAAGGCACCATGGGTCATTTGCTCTTTCCACTTCATCCCAAAGTTAACTCTCCATAGCACTTCCCACGGGTCGACAGGGAGGTCGCCCCCCACGGTAAACACATGAAGCGCTGGCTAAAAACGCGCGGGGAGGGGGTGTTGGGGGGGGCATTTGGTTTCCTCGGCACCCATTGGATTCACAGTTCCCCTCTTTCCCTGCCGAGGCGCGGCGGCGGCGCATATCATTAACACTAGCTTAGCACCGCGCCTCTCCGCGTCTCAGGAAACCGTGGCACTAATTGGGCGCTAATTAGGCAGGCGCGAGCATTAATTATGTCACACGCAATGTTAATTGGCCATCCCAGGTGCACGAGGTGTCAAGAGGAGAATCTGTAAGCACACTTTGCTAATTGACTAAGTCGATTTGACAGGGAAGACAGTAGAACTTAGCGTTTTTAAAGGTTGTCTCAATGTATAATGCCATTATGCTCAATGACTCAGGCATGTACTCAGGGTTTGTTTAATAACCTGCGCTTATATATATATATATATATATATATATATATATATATATATATATATATATATATATAATGATGACATTATGTCATCATAGTTGTATTAATCCATGATGTGAATTGATACGATTGTGGCTATTTGACTGTGGACGACATCCTGAATAAATATGAATAACATACTATAACATACTAATAAAATACTGTATAAACATGTTTGAGCTTTTTTTTTCCCTACCTAAATGTGTGTGTGTGTGTGTGTGTGTGTGTGTGTGTGTGTGTGTGTGTGTGTGTGAGTCAAGAGAGAGGGCCACCATCATGACTCACACACTTGAACAGGAAGCCCCCAGCCTCTCGATGGCAGACGAGCAGACGTCTGGCTTTCGAACCCCGTTCCTTCACTCCCTCTCCCCCTGCCGGCCTGGGCAGCTCCTGGCCGCGTCACGTGCCCGGACAGAGCTCCCCCAGTGAGGGAGACATGTCAAACAGCGGCCGTCTCTCCCCGTAATTAAGGCCTCGCCGCTGTCTAAGCTCCAGGATGCACCGGCTGCCACTTTCTTAGCGGGGGGGGGATTAGGAATAGAGGAAGTGATTGCTTGTGTCCGCGCGCGCTACCTTCATTCTTTAAAAAGCCACCCTCCAGCAAAGGGGTGAAGTAACATAATCCCTTTGAGTATAAGAACTCCAAAGAAAGCATGTGATGCCCAAAATACCCAGGATGCCGCCCCAAGAGAAGCGTGGTCAAATAGGAAGTTATTGCCCCCCACCCCCCCAAAAAAACATAGACTACTAGGTTATTGTCATTATCTTAGCTTGCCAACATATACTTTAAGATTGATACATTTTATTTACATTGTCCTTGTCTCAGTAAGTTCAATTCATCGCAAATCTCCAGGAAAAATATTACCTTTTAGCAGTTTACAGTCACCCCTAATATGTAGAAGTAAATAACTGGATCTAACATTTCCAGCCATTTGCATGTGAATGAGAGAGGGAGTGAAGAAAACTAAAGTCATTTCACATACCAGCAAGGTGATTGCCCTCTCAGGATCCCCTGCTTCAGTGATTCATAATTGTTGTTTACCCTCTTTTCTCATTCTCTCTCTCTTTTTTCTCTTTCTCTCTCTTTCCGTCGACAATAAAGAATAACACTTTATTGCAGTGGTTCCATTAGGACGAACATAACCACCCATTACCATGACAATGAATGTCCAGTGTCTCACACCACTGACAGTATTTCAATTGTCCTTGTCACTGCATATTGCACATTATGTATTTCAAAGTGTAAGCTTAAGTGAATAGGACACATAATGTAAGGTTCTGTGCAAGTCTTTGTGAGGGAGACGGATATACAGCTACCTCGGCCCAGTAATGCTGGTCTACCAACAACTATGAATATCAATGCCAAAAAGCTTACATAAAAAGAGGCTTCAGCGCTACCCACTCACAGCAAAGTGTCTTTGAGCCTAGCTAAGTCCCCCCCCCCCCGCTCCAAGGAGAGACCCCGTCACGACTTTCAAAACAATGGGGACGGAAAGTGCCGTCTCATCATGGCAGAATGGAACCAAATGGAGGAGAGGGCTCCCCCCTGTCGGAGCCGGCAGAGATCCAGCGCCCCCCCCTCACTACTCCCGGCGTGCTAATTGGAGCGGTCGAAAAAGGTGCGCCAGGCGCCAGGCCGATGTATTCACTCGCGGTCGCCCGTCTCCATGCCCGCCAGCCCAGCACAAACAAACCCGCCGCCTCCGCTGTTCAGGGGGAAGTGACGAGGAGACAGTGAGGCCGCCCGGCCACAGAGACATCCGAGGGCACTGTGACGTCGCAGGACGCAAGTATGTATTTTAATACAGCCCCTAACCAGGTCCACTGACAGGCTATTAAAAGCCGCCTTGTTTGCATGTGGCCTCCAGCATCATTCCATTCTGCAAAACACTTTCGTAAATTTGCTCATTGCCAGGAGAGCTTAACTTGCCACGGGCTTATCTTTGTCAATTTACTAATGATATTCATCCAACTTTTCCATTTAGAAAAGGAGCCCTCGTGAAGGTACTATGTCATGACCATGATTGGACACGCACACACACAACAGCGGAGGGGAAATAGATTAGCCAGAGGCTGCATCAGCTGACACTAACACGCTCCATGTTGTGCTCCCCTTTCAGTCTGTGGGTGAAGTCACACAGCTGACTGGAGCTTTAAGCGGCGCCGTGGCCACGGCACAGGCAGAGCCAGGTGTCTACCTTTAAACAGAGGGTCCATAGTGGCTCTGGTGGAGGGGAATGGACAGAGAGCGGTTTGTCCTTAGTGTCCCAGTCGCACGCACGCACGCACGCGCACACACACACACACACACACACACACACACACACACACACACACACGCCCTGTCTGATGCTGAGAGCAGACGTGACGTTGCGCTCACTTCATTTATACGGAGCCTTTCCAAACAAACGTTACGCGGTGCTGTACATGTCAAAGCTGCGTCATCGGCTTCCGTCTCTTCCTCCTCCTCTTCTTCTTCTTCTTCTTCTTCCTCCTCCTCCTCTTCTTCCTCCTCCTTGTCCTCCTCTGCTAGATTCTCCACAGGAGCCCTTCCTGCGCGCTGCTGTATTCTTCTGGCCTTTGACCGCGTGCACGGCGGAAACCCACGGAGAGGCGCCGCTCCCCGGGCGTTTTGTTTGATCGAAGCTTCGCCGGAGACGGGCCCCTGCCGAGCCCAGGGCCGGTAGGCGGACGGATCGCTAACCGCTTGCCAGAGGACCAGGGTGGGGGCGTCCGCTGACGATACATCGCCCCATCGTTAAGAGGAGGAGAAGATGGTGGAGGGAGATCTGCCGAGGGAGGAGCTGTACTAAAGTGTGTGGAGGGTAGCGTCTTGCGTGGGACAGAGGCACGTGTTACTTAGGACTCAAAGAACTCTGGGTCTCTCCGTGATCGACGCGCTGTTCGATCAACGGGGTGCTTCCTCTCACTCTGTCAATGCACGGGATTGGCGAGGGCGGCCATTTTGGGATGGCCATGTTTTGGGCCTAAGAAGGAGGGTGTTTGAGCTCAATAAATGGAGGTGGTGCGCGGTTCTGCTTCACAGCTAAACGAATAGGCCGCCCACCAAGGGCGCTGATCAATTCTGCAGCGCTGAGAAGGGGTTTGCCAAGGCCGGACTGGAGACTTTGTCAAGCAACGCCACCCAAACACCCGAGTGGAGCCTTTAACTGACAACAAAAGCAATGGGACGAGCCATTTCCCGCCTTAATGAAGCGTGTTAACCACGGCACGCCTGGTCTGGATGGTACGTAGCGCACAAACAGCTGAGCTTCCTGCAGCCGTTTCCTGGCGCCAGAGGCAAGGACCAGAGTCTGCGGACGGCTCCACTGTCGCTGCTGAGGGCTGGAGGTGATCGTTCAGAGGCTGTTTCCGCTGACGTCTGAAGGGCCCGGCACGCGACGACCTGTCCCTTCTCAGACTAACAAACACACACACACGCACACACACACACACACGAACCAAAGCAACA
>CM030191.1:8583546-8616046 GCA_017639675.1 Aplochiton taeniatus
ACAAAAAACTGTGAATTTCATGTGCAATAAAAGAAAAGAGGGATATGGTACTGTTTCAACAACAACCACATAATACTAATATCAAAATATGAATTGGATTCTCACACATACACACACAAACACAAACACATACACACACACATACACACACACACACATACACACACACACACACATACACACACACACACACACATACACACACATACACATACACACACAAACACATACACACACAAACACATACACACACAAACACATACACACAAAAACACATACACACACAAACACATACACACACAAACACATACACACACAAACACATACACACACAAACACTTACACACACAAACACATACACACACAAACACATACACACACAAACACACACCTCCAAACACGCAGGCCAGATATAGCTTGATTGATTGACACACACACAAAAACGAACTCCCAAACAATGAGGCCCTCACACACACACACACACACACACACACACTGTCATCATACTGTACATACAGCAGGGAGCTAGCCATAGTGGTGATTCCATATGAATAGTGATCAAGCTTAGCTGACCGTGTTAACACACGCCTAGATGTACATCCCATAATCTACCTCAAGCTGTTGCCAGGCACCAACAAGCTCTGCAGCGCTAAGCCCCAGCAGCATTGGGAAAGTCGGTCTGTGTAAAACGACAGGTTTGTTAGCAAGGACAGTGCGTTTGTTACAACGTGGACTCTGTTGACAGTTGGACAACTATTTGCATACTCTTTCATCGGTTGGTCTTAACATCTTTTTTCCATCTCAATCAACCCCCCCCCCACCCCCACACACACACACAAACAAATAAAGTGTATAAATTCCAGCCCACATCCCCACATCAAAACCTAATGCGTCTTTTATGCGGGGTGAGATTTAAATAAGCCGACAAAAGGTCTCGGGTGGCGCCAGCATAGCGGGAGCTCGATCGTCAATCATCTCCGCCCGCCGGCGCCGCCACGCAAAATGTGAAGGAGATAAAGGCAAAGACAAGCCTCTGCCGCGTGACATTTGAGGCGTTCGGAGTGATTGATGATCGGACTCGGCCTTCCCATGTCTGCCTTTGTCTCGTCGGCGGGGGAGATAAAGTGTAATCAGACGGGCGTAAACGGCAAAGCAGTTTGTTTGACCTCCTACCGGCGATGGGTGATGGCCGGCGATTTGAAATTGAACAGATCTCAATCCGTTCGAGGGGCCTGTTTTTTGTTTTGTTTGCCTTCCTTTGCCGTTCAAGGCCCCTGTCATTTGTCTAGAGTCTAGAGACTCTAAATGTCCCCCCCCCCCCCCCCCCCCCCCCCCCTCCCCAGTCCATTCCCTCGGGCTAAAATATGGTATTTCCTTTTTATTACCTTTTTATTTATAGAGTGCATACAGTAACTGTCAGTGACGGGTGGGGGTTAAGCGGTGTGACCCCCCACCCCCCCAAAAAAACTGAATCCAGGAGGCTTACTGTGTGAATAACTTTGGTGGCCTCAAAAGTCTACACATGCCACACATACAGACACATGAAAATGAACAGCGCAGGGCAAGATTTAAAAACCCGGCCTCGTCTTTCCTGGTAACTTGCATCGATCGACAGGGCCGACAAACAAGAAACACTGGTTTCCCCTTTTCTCTCAAAGGTGGGTTTAGAAAAACACTGGTTTCTATAGGCCCCCAATTCTCTCAAAGGTGCGTTTAGAAAAACAGATGAGAAGATTATGTCCTCTTTCACTTGTACATTTTCCGACGTCCCACCGACTCTCAGAGTGTTTGGTCGTGTCACGAGCGGGAAGCAAGCAATCAGTCAAGACCAACTTTCGCCCCCGCCGCGACTCTGTCCCCCTCCGACGCTGAGCGTTGAGCTTTAAGCTTGAATATTTCAACAGTCCTAGTTAGGAAACCAAGTGCTGAAGTGGCACATTCTGCCACTTAAAGCAATTAAAGGAGGCGAAAGTGCCTGGCGACAAATGTGGTATTGACTGTGACTGACTTGGCAAAGACAGACAACGCCGGCTTCAAAGGTCAACCCCTTCATTTCGACAGGCAGCCCTGGGCTCCTTGTTGGAATGAAGAAAAATCACCCTATCAAAGTCAATTAAACGCCACCCAAGGATCTTGAGCGTTCCAGTCTAAGAAAGCACAACACCAGCAATCAAATTGTCAAGCCAATAAATATATATATATATATTTGTATCGTCTTCGGCCTTCCCTCGGGGAGAATGTACGTACAATTCATCCAAGTACCCTTCAGCCGGGTTCTTGGCCCAATCCATCCCGGGTGAACAGTTGGCTCAAAACAAATGAGTTACGGAACGACCCCGGCTCATTTCTTTTTGAACCAACCTCTCTCCCCAAACGGATTGGGCCGAGGACCCGGTGACTGGAGATCCCCTTACCTGTGACGGACAGCACCGTGGTCCTCCGCACCACAAAGCCCCCGTACTGTAGTTCACACGTGTAATTCCCGATGTCGTCCTCGCGCACCTCCTTGATGGAGAGAGTGTCCCTTCTCCTCACGATGCTCTGCCGCCACTGCTTCGGCTTGCATTCCTTTAGGCGGAGAGGGAGAGAGAGAGAGAGAGAGAGAGAGAGAGAGAGAGAGAGAGAGAGAGAGAGAGAGAGAGAGAGAGAGAGAGAGAGAGTGAGACAGAGAGAGAGAGAGAGAGAGCGAGAGAGAGAGAGAGAGAGAGAGAGTATGATAGACAGAGAGAGAGGCAGAGAGAGTGAGAGAGAGAAAGAGACAGAGAGAGAGAGAAGGAAAGAGAGAGAGAAAAAAGAGAGAAAAAGAGAGAAAAAGGGAGACCGAGACAGAGAGAGACAGAGAGAGACAGAGAGAGAAAAAGAGACAGAGAGAGAGTATGATAGACAGAGCAAGAGAGAGGGAGATACAAAGAGCGAGAGAGAGTGAGAGAGAGAAAGAGGGACAGAGAGGGAGAGACAGAGAGATGGACAGAGGAGAGTTGGTGACAGAGCTGCACTTCCTCCCGAACTGAGAAATACACCAAAATTAGAGAAACTTTCATCCCCAAAATTACACAGAAGTGCCCCAAATTTGAAACCCCATCAGCACAAAAAAGAGCCCAATACCTTTTAGGAGAAAAGAAGGATTGTGCCACTTTAGCCGCTAAATATTTGGCAACTTGCCACAGCCATAGGGACGGCCAGTAGCACAATGGCCCCTTTTCATTTTATTAAGGTTCTACAGTTTATTACATACTATTACTTATTTAAATTATTCTCTCCCATTTATTATTATTCAATACATATGATACAAATATATTATACAATTATGAAATGCTGTAAGCATAATGTTGTTATCATCTCTATTTTTGTTATTTAGTTAGATTGTAATTGTACACTATGCTTTGGCAATATTTACTGTGTATTTCCTGCCAGTAAAGCTTGTTGAATTGAATTGAATTGAGAGAAAGAGAGACAGAGAGAGACAGAGTATGAGAGACAAATAGGGAGAGAGAGAGAGACAGAGAGAGAGAGAGAGAGAGAGAGAGAGAGAGAGAGAAAGAGAGAGAGAGAGAGAGAGACGCCAATGCTTTTTCATTATCAACTTCTGTTTGCACTTCCATTCTCCTGATATGTTTTTGTACATTCACAATTCAGAAACAAAAGCAAGCCTCCATAAAAAGTTGTTATATGGAGGACAGTTTTACTGGTAGCGGCGCAATAACAAATAAATTGCCTGTAACAGGGGAACGCTAATGCCTTCTTTAACTGGAAGTCAAAAGGACGTGGTGAGGTAAGGCAAGGCCTTAAAGGGAGGACAGGGCCCGACAGCTCTGACACGTCCCCACGCCCGCCGGCGCTTCCTCCACGGGGTCCCAGATCTAACGCCACGTGACGGACGCGAGCCTGCTGCTGGTCGTCACGGGCGGCCGTCACGATCACGTCAGATCTGGGACTGCCCGGAGGAACAGGCGGAAGGAAGGAGGTGGCGGCGGCGGCGGCGGTGGAGAAGCCTCAGGGAGGCGTCTCGCCCCAAAACCACACTGCGGAAAGTAGAAGATATTTCATGAAGCGTTGACGGTTTACTCGGGCCGGTTACTAAGATACGCCGTGTCATAGGTGCCGGGTATTTTTAGCCGTGCTTGCTCCCTTTATCACCCCCCTATTCCAATTTTCGGAGAGTATTATTCCCCCCCCCTCTCTCTCTTTCTTTTGGCTTTCTTATCTCTTTGAACACAGTGGCTCTCCCTGGGAACGCCACCCAAGTGTATGGCTAGTGGGTCCGCCACAATAACGTCCCCTCGGGACTGGAAACTAGGACACGTCCGTGTTTGGTTCCACCTGCCCTGCCCTGTGTGTGTTTAAAAGAGTGAGCGTGCATGCAAGTGTGTGTGTGTGTGTGCGTGTGTGTGTGCGTGTTTAAAAGAGTGAGCATGCATGCGAGTGTGTGTGTGTGTGTGTGCGTGTGTGTGTGTGTGTTTAAAAGAGTGAGCATGCATGTGAGTGTGTGTGTGTGTGTGTGTGTGTGTTTAAAAGAGTGAGCATGCATGCGAGTGTGTGTGTGTGTGTGTGTGTGTGTGTGTGTGTGTGTGCGTGCGTGCGTGTAAAGAAGGTTTGTGGTTACCATGGGCTGGTTGTGGGGGTGGGGGGGGTTTGGGTTAATGGACCCGCTCAATGTAGGTGCCAACCAAGCCCACCTACAGACTCTCGGAGAGGAGAAGACTTGAGTTCCTCTTTCCGTCTCCCCGGAAGAGTTTCCGGCCGCTCTTTTCTCCCGAGGCTTTCAGCAGCCATGAAGAACAGATGACATTTAAAGTCAATTTGAGATCCTTGAGTAAAGCTGACCTTAAGTGGGTCCTTAACGGAGGGACAGTGAACTATTCGTGGTGGTGGGTGTTTATTTGCTGTGTGCAGACCGACACAGCTCTGAAAGCAGGTATAACACACATACGCAGTGAAAGACTGTGAAATGCTTAAAGGGCTTTAGCATACGTTTGCCATAAGCCCATCTATTACAGGGTGTGCAAACCCATCTAAGTGGCTGGAGAATACATATTTTAAGTCAGGCAGGACTAAATATGTTGACTAAGCGAAAATTCCAAGACACAATATTAGCCTCTATTCCACATGCGCTGTGGTGCTGGGAT
Organism: Aplochiton taeniatus; assembly: GCA_017639675.1. NCBI lineage: Eukaryota > Metazoa > Chordata > Actinopteri > Galaxiiformes > Galaxiidae > Aplochiton > Aplochiton taeniatus. The sequence continues at coordinate 8,588,673 of CM030191.1, forward strand.
ATGACAAGACATGATATTCTTTTTTTTTTTTTTTCATGAACTTTTTTTTGGGGGTGGGGGGGGATTGTTGTTTCCCTAGAAAAATAAATACATACATAAGTTCCACAGGGGTCATCACAAAAATGCCCTCGTAAGTTCTTAATCGGCTTATAGACTATTACTTCTTTTAATTGTTTGTTGTTTGTTTTGACGCCTTGTAAAGTGTCCTTGGGTTTTCAGAAAGGCGCTCTTAAAGCTCTTAAGTTATTATTATTATTATTATTATTATTATTATTATTAATGAAGAGACTCTCACCTTATACCAAGTGATCTCCGGCTCGGCGCCAGGCTGCAGGTAATCCTCTATCCCGGGGCAGGTGATGTCTTTGCTCTTGCTCAGCTCCGCTTTCTCCTCGGCCCTCAGGCCGGCGTTGTAGCAGAGGTCCGTGTCGTTCTCCGCCACCGTCAGGGCCATGGACACCTTCATGCAGTAGGTGGAGTTCCTGGGGAGGGAGAGAGAAACGCACAAGGACAACCGTGTCCGTCCGTCACTCACGGTGGAGTTTCCTCCCACCAGGGGCCGGTGTGCGTAAAGTTGTAATGGTTCTTGATTATTGACTAAAGCAAATAAAAGTATAGGAAATTCAAAATTCCTCCCACCAGGGGTCGGTGCGCGTAAAGTTGTAATGGTTCTTGATTATTGACTAAAGCAAATAGAAGTATAGGAAATTCAAAATTCCTACCACCAGGGGCTTATGTTTTTTATTTTTATTTTTTTTCTGGGAGCGTGAAGGAAGTCTGCCTCTACTGGCAGGTGAATGGAATTGCAACACCTAAAATAAAAATGTTAATACAATCGACGTATTTTAAATCTTTTCAACGCAACAAAAGGGTCCTTGTTGATCCTATGCTATAACTTTACGATGGACAGTATGTACTGCACTCCCACATCTTCAAAAGGAGAACACCTACAGAACACCTATGAACTTTAAGCCCATCCAGGTAGTCATCACCCACGAGTGAAATTCTTAGGAGTCAACTCATAGCTGGTCAGGAGAGCACAGCTAAATATACTCCTGGAGGGGCACCCGGTAGAGGCTTCTTCATAGCAGTCAAGACAACACGGCTATATGTTCTAGGAGGAGCAGTACACGCGTTCTCCTCGATTTCCACCAGACGTTTCCTCACATATATCCCATCTGCTTCCCAGGGTCTGGGTGGAAAACACCAGACTGTGTTTCTGGGACAGCAAACATGGTACAAGCATTCCAGTGCCTCAAGTTAAGGGCTTCTGTCTCTGTGTAGACTAGAGAGTGAACTGCCAGCTAGCAGATGCTCATCACTCCCCCCTGGAAAACAGCACTGTGGTCTGTTAGGGTTGGGGAAAACCTACAGCCTTTGTCTTCCATATTACCAACCTGTAATTGAGAAGACGTGTGCCTGGAGATGTTTAGTGGTAGGTCTTTCCTTGTTTCCATACTTTCTTTTAGAGAACAACAAATGATTTAGTAATTCGTTATTATTTTCAAATTTGTTGTATTATTTTGACGATATGCAAAGGGCCTTGCCTGTCCCTGTCATGGCAAAAACAATGTATATCGTCATACTTAATGTTCTGAAATTCAGTTATTTTCAGTGTAGATGACCTTAATATTAAATAACCTTAATCGTTGACTTAATTTGAATCTGAGGAGAGAAAATGCAAGAGGAATTTGACATTTCTGTCACATCAGCGTGAAAGAACCCCCCCCCCCCCATCAGCGCTTGAGCTTGTTGTCCTTACCATCATAAATTCATAAACAGCTTTGAAAGGCGTCTGCTTATCTGTTCATGTATGAATACCAATGATTCACGGGAAAGATTTACTTGGTGACCGATGCCACGAGAAAGGTACCCTTGTGTGTGTGTGCGCTGCGCGTGCATGTGTGTGTGTGTGTGTGTGTGTGTGTGTGTGTGTGTGTGTGTGTGTGTGTGTGTGTGTGTGTGTCAGCCGGGTGTGTGTGTGCATATCTATTGTGTGGCGGCGGTTCTTAAACGTCCACATAGAAGAAGATTGATGGTTGGCTTTATTTCTCCCCCTTATGCAGAGGAGGTGCAAGGCAGCCATTGGCCAGGACTGATGTGGGGCGGCAGGTCAGATCAGACAAACACACGGAGGAGTTCATAACCGCAGAACGGACTCAGAGTTTTCTCTGGACGTGTTTCTTGTCATGTCCGCCGTGGGCCGGTCTCTCCGCTGACCCCGTCTTCCCTCGGCGTCCTTGGACGGCGTGAAACTCGCCGACCGCCGACGAGAGAGAGACGGAGTGCGAACAGCTGGCCGACCATTCCCGCGAGCGTTCCGCTTGACCAACGGCCGGGCACAGAGTTGATCGACGGGCTGACCAATGAGCAAGGCTTCCCCGTAGTTATTTCATCGTTCCATTACATCACTCCGGAGGTCACACCATTACCACAGCACATGTACAGGGACACAGGTAATGGCTCTCTAACTGGGACGGAGCCCAATCGATGAGCGCTCCCCGCTTGGCTCCCGGGCGACTTTTGAAAGGCCGCGATTTCGAAAACAGACCCAATCAATGGACCATTAACTCGGCACACCACTCCTTCTGTCTCTCGGACTCGGCTAATAAGCCTGTCGACGGCGACAGGCGTTGCGGTCGGTGGCACGGTCCCCCGGTCGGTTCGACAAAAAGCTGGCAGAGTTTGCTGACGTCTCGTGGCTAATTTGCCCCGGCAAAGCTGGTCACACACATTGAGCTGAACCAACAAACAATCCTAAATGCATTAAAGCCTTAGGTAATTGTGCAGCATTATCCCAGCCGGTGGATTAACATACGCATGCACACAAACACAAACACAAACACACACACACGCACGCACGCACGCACGCACGCACGCACGCACGCACACACACACACACACACACGCACACACACGCGCACACACACGCACACACACGCACACACGCACTGAGAGGCATACTCTAGTCCTGCGGTACACAAACCCCCCCCCCCCCTCCCCGTTTTTCCTGGCCAGCAGACGAGGGGCTGTCCGACTCAGTGTGTCCACTTTAGGAAGCCTGTGATGCAAATGTGACATGATGCAGAGATTATTCCGGACAACCCGCACCAGATGGACACCTGTGCAAATGAGATCTCCTGGGCGCTCTTCCCTGTTAAATATGCTGGACGCCACCGATAGAAACGGACGAGAGAGAAAAAAAAAAAACACGGCCGCTCACCGCAAGGGGAGGGGTGGGGGGGGGGGGGAGAGGAGTTGTGTCAGCTGGAAGCTGCGGAGAGATGGATGGCGCGCGCTCACACTTTGTCCTCCGATGTCTTTCCAACGGCTCCACATCTGTCACGGTTCTTTCAAGTTTTTTTTTGCTTCCCTCCCTGTCACGAGAGAAAGAGAGAAAGGCCCGTTCCCCTTCACCTTTCAAACCGTCCGTGCCGACTACAGGCCCTTCGTGGAACGTCGGCGTCCTAACTGTGAAGTGGTGGCTGATGCAAACCCACCAGCACAACACACTTCTATCTGACCTCTTCTATCTGGACCTCTTCTATTTGACCTCTTCTGTCTGGACCTCTTCTGTCTGACCTCTTCTGTCTGGACCTCTTCTGTCTGGACCTCTTCTATCTGACCTCTTCTATCTGACCTCTTCTATCTGGACCTCTTCTATCTGGACCTCTTCTATCTGGACCTCTTCTATCTGGACCTCTTCTATCTGACCTCTTCTATCTGACCTCTTCTATCTGGAAGACGTTGAGGCAGTCGTCGGAAGGGGTTCGAGGGTTCAAATCCCCCCAGGGACCCCCGTTTCCTGCAAGTAGTCCTCCCACTGGACAAACGAGCATCCTGGCCAGACGGCCTGGCGGTATTGATTGGCCCGTCCCACGCTGGGCGGGCGAGGTGACGGAGGAGGCCAGCTGCCACCGCTGCCGCCTTAACGACCGCGGGTGTCAACCCCCAGAGCAAGACGTGCGATGTCACACCCGCGACAGCTAACAGGCTCCTCGGATCAAGGGGAAGACGATGGCCGGGCTGACAGCGAGCCTCCACGCTGCTCGGGGGGGGGGGACGTACAGGGACCTGCTGGAACGACAGCCGCCGAGCCTCAGCACTGCCACACGCTGCTGGGGAGGGGAAACCGGGTGGGGGACCGGGGTCATGAACGAGAGGGGGGGGTACTTGCCTTCAGGTAGTGTCGTTTTCTTTTACTACCCACGCCGTGTTGGTTTGCCGTTGTTAAAACGGCCGGCGTTTTCGAGTGTCAACGAGCCACCTTAAAGAGCCTCGGGTCCAGACCACCTGTTCTTGAGAGTTCACGACAGACGCAAGGTAGAATTAGAGAATTAGACTTACGTCGGCTCTTTGGTCGATTACTAAACGTGTTAAATCACTCCTCCATCTACCCCGCTAGCCGTTCCTCTCTCTCTCTCTCTCTCTCTCTCTCTCTCCCCCCCCCCCCCCCCCCCTCAATTCAGCGTTCCTCCACACATCCAGCCGCCCACCGATACGTCCGTCCGTCCAATCTCCCCCTCACCATTGTCTCCTCCACTCCCATTCATTCGGAGGAGCCATCAAATGGATGAACTCTCCCGCCGGCCCACTGAGAATACCCCATAATAAGAGGGAGAGCGCGTCGCCAAGGCTCCTGAGATCATAAGTTACCGGTGGGGAAATTAATGTAGTCAATTAATACATATTTTAATTAAATAATAAGGAAGATCCACTCTCATGTATAATTGAATCATGTAATACCGTCGGATTTCTCATCAGCCACTTGCTTTTTTACTTGGTAATTGCTTTCGAAGAAATGAAGCCATGGCCCTTGCTGTTTTCAAAGTGACTGTCTCACCAGGCTTCAAAGTCAAAGAACAAACTCGCAATCGGGAGACAAGATGGAAAAGACGTTACCTCGCCCAAATCAAACATGGAGGAGATAGCCATGGAGGGAGGAAAATGAGTTCACAATGATAATGGAACAACTTACGAAAGAATCTGTTGATCGTATCTTGAAACCGAAAAAATAAATAAATAGATTAAATCTGGATGAACCCAGTCCAAATATTAACCACTGATTTAAAACTGGACCTAGAGATAGAGTGAGCTCTCCCATGATTTCAAAATGTCTGTCGGCATGAGTCTGCTAGATTGGAGCAGGTCCTGACTGAAACCATACTAACTGTAGCCAGCTTACCACTCAGCACGGAGACCATACTGCCAAATCATCATTACAAACCCACAGGGGGGAGCTTGGTGCTCTCTCTGTGTGTGTGTGTGTGTGTGTGTGTGTGTGTGTGTGTGTGTGTGTGTGTGTTTGTGGGTGTGTGGGTGCGGTGCATATGTTGGCGCTTACCTTGAGCGTATGCACTCATATTTGTGTTTCTGTGTGTGCTGTATTAATGGCGGTGGTGGTTGTGTATGTGTGTGTGTGTGTGTGTGTGTGTGTGTTTGATTAGCCTGCTTGCAGTCAAAATCATGTTTCTCAACCGGTCGCCATGCAGCAGGGGGCAGATTCCCCTAAATCAGTGTTTTATGGCTGCCCTGCTATTTATGACCCGAGCCACGGTCACCACCGTGTGGCGGTGGGCGTAGGGGGGGGGGGGGGGACACGGAGGCCCCAACGCCCCCTTATAGCGTTAACCCCCCCTCCCCCCCAAACACACACACACACACACACACACACACTCATAACTCAGCTGTCAGCTGGCGAGGCCAGGTGATTAAGGGAGAGCCACCAAATGTGATGGCGGGCCAAGACGCCCTCACTTAGCCTCTGTCTGAGGAGATACTGTTGCCGTATCGACTGACTGACTCCCCCCGTCTCTCTCTCTTTTCCCCTCTCTCTCTTTCTCCCTCTCTCTCCCTCTCCCTCCCCCCTCTCTCTTTTACGGTCTGTCTACCTGCCTGTCCTTTCTTTCTTTCTTCTTTTCTTTCTCCTTTTTTGCTTTCCTCTCAATGGCTTTCTGCATTCTCTCTCTCCATGCTGTTATCTCTCTCTCTCTCTCTCTCTCTCTCTCTCTCTCTCTCTCTCTCTCTCTCTCTCTCTCTCTCTCTCTCTCTCTCTCTCTCTCTCTCTCTCTCTCTCTCTCTCTCTCTCTCTCTCTCTCTCTCTCCCTCTCTCCCTCTCTCCCTCTCTCTCTAAGATTCCCAGAACAGAGTGGATACGCCATGTTCAACAGTACAGACACATATTCACATGGGGAGACCCACGAGCACACACACACACACACACATGCACGCATGCGCACACACACTTTTTCAGGCTACACACTCCACTGCTGGAGTGTCTTAGTCTTTTTTGTGGAAGCCCCTTGAAGAATGACAGGCGATGATGGCGGCATGAGAGAAGCATTACGGCTCGGCGTGCCTGATGGGGCTAGTGAGCCGAGACAATGCCAGGATTTAGTCCCAATGTTTGGAGGCAGACTGACTGGAGCATGGCGTCCTCCAGTCTGGGGAAGTGAGTTGGCGGTGAAATGAATGTCTCCCTTAAGTGACTGGATACACAAAGCAACTGCAGATCCATTACAGCCACTTGACGCGTTCAAATAGATCCACGGGATTATAAAACAACACTTCAGGAAATGATCATGTCAGAATCTCCGGCGTGCCCTGACTAGGAAAGTACAGTTTGTCCAGGCCTCCGAAAAGGATTGGGAAGACGAGAATACATTTCGATTGTGTGCCGCCTGTTTCTTTGTCGTACAACCATGACGATTCTCCTCCCACCTGCAGTGCGCGATGTTATACTTCTCCCCTCAAATATCGTCTCCGAAAGTTGTTAACGTTTAATGTACATGTAATCTCCCTGCGTACGACTGGTTGTAGTCCATGTGAAACGGATGATCTCCCATCCCCGAGTCTCTCTTTGGAACGCGCTGTTTCTGTGTTGGAATGCATTATTCAGACTCATTTTCCCATCGATGGCCGCGGGGAGCTCATTTCCATCATACCCCCCCCCCCCCCCCCCACCCCCTCCCCACTCCTCTGACACATAATGCCCGCTACCAAACCTGATTCCATAACTAGCATAAACAATTTGTCTCCATTGTAGTCCTCACTCACTGGAGCGTGACCTTATTGGAGGGTCCCTCGGGGTCTACGGACAAAGTGTTTGCCAACGCTCCCACCGCTCTGCATATCAAACGACTCACTAGGGTTTACAAGGGCTGCCAGCGACGGAATACGCTGCTTTGGTAGGATTAGCTCTTATTAGTAAAGGGGGCAATTTCCCCCCGTTCAACTGTTCCGTGTGCAGGAAAGGCTTTGTTACACTCAAAGTGGTGGTTTTCTTCGGGTGTGTCCAGTACTGGAATGGCTAAAACCAGTCCAATTACATACCTATGAATTCCATAAGTCCGTAAAAAAAAAAAACACACAGGCTAAAAGAAATGCACGTGAGTCCATCTCTTCCCGGCAAGGCTTTGACTGACAGTCCCCGTTTGGCAGATGTCCAGCGCTCAGCTCCCTGCGATCGGTGACGGTTCGGAGGGAGGGCGAGGAGGAGACTTGGTGTTTGAGGGGGGGGGGGGGGGGCAGTCGGCTGCGCCACAGTGATTCAGCGCAGGGACCGGCATTTTGACATTTGTCCAGCAGATCAAAAAAGGAAGACGACGACAACCATCAGATAGGAGGAGAGAAAGGTTAGCCTGGCCTGCCATCAGATAGCGGGGCTGGGGCATCTGGCTAGACGGCTCCCTGGCACCGATGGAGGTCCGCCACGGAGAGTGACCCTGCTCGCCACCGTCAGCCCGGTGAGGACTCTCCACCTCCGAAACCAAATAAGCGCTGGGACTTATATGAGTAACCGCACGGGAGGGGGAAAAAAAAACACTTTTGAGGGAAGCCAAACGTTTTGTATCCTGGCAGAGTGGCACGAGATTGTATTGCATAAGGCGTGACGAGAAGCACACACATGCAGACACACACACACATACATAAATACACACACGCGTTATTTCCGGAGACAGGTTAGTCCGATGTGACCTTTCCCCAGGTAGCTCATGCGGAGGATGTGTGATTGTGACAGGCGACGTCGCACCGAGAGGTCTCCACGGTGTCAACCTGTCTCCACTGCCAACCCCCCTCACCCCCCACCCACACACACACACACACACACACACACACACACACACACACACACACACACACACACACACACACCAACACTCTCTCGCACGGCAGCTCAGGGAGTCTGGGGCCGGGGCTTAATCAAACGCAATCGAGGCGTGAGCGCCGCTCGAATCTACCCTATCAGGTCGGAGCGTGAAGGGTATCCGACCAATGGGCCGAGACGTGAACACACACGCGTCTGCGGGATTGAATTGTGTCGGGGAGTTGAAGTGGAGCTGGAGCCGTGGAGGGGCTGATGCCGGTTAGAAGGCTGTGGTTTCTGTTGACGCTGGGGTCGGTTGAGTTTCAATAAAAACACCCCTGGAGATGTACATTCCTGTTGCATCATTTCCTTAAAGGTAGACTGGTGGACTTTATACTGGTAGGTCAGACACTCAACACATGGGACCTGAAAGAGTTGGGGGGTTTCAAATGAAACAATATTGAACAAAGTTTTGGAAGCCTGGCAGAGGTGTGTTGAGCTACAAGGGACTCAGATGTTTCCACAGTATTTTTCTAACCCCGTCAACGAACGTCACTGCTGTAAAAGTCGGCAAACGGTTTTCAGACGTAGCTATTAACACCGGAAGCGGAGCGTCCTGAGCGATGTAAATACCTCTCTATGAGCGTCATATACTATCCGATGTAAATACCTCTCTATGAGCGTCATACACTATCCGATGTAAATACCTCTCTATGAGCGTCATATACTATCCGATGTAAATACCTCTCTATGAGCGTCATATACTATCCGATGTAAATACCTCTCTATGAGCGTCATATACTATCCAATGTAAATACCTCTCTATGAGCGTCATATACTATCCAATGTAAATACCTCTCTATGAGCGTCATATACTATCCAATGTAAATACCTCTCTATGAGCGTCATATACTATCCGATGTAAATACCTCTCTATGAGCGTCATATACTATCCGATGTAAATACCTCTCTATGAGCGTCATACACTATCCAATGTAAATACCTCTCTATGAGCGTCATATACTATCCAATGTAAATACCTCTCTATGAGCGTCATACACTATCCAATGTAAATACCTCTCTATGAGCGTCATACACTATCCAATGTAAATACCTCTCTGAGCGTCATACACTATCCAATGTAAATACCTCTCTATGAGCGTCATATACTATCCAATGTAAATACCTCTCTGAGCGTCATATACTATCCAATGTAAATACCTCTCTATGAGCGTCATACACTATCCAATTTAAATACCTCTCTATGAGCGTCATATACTATCCGATGTAAATACCTCTCTATGAGCGTCATACACTATCCAATGTAAATACCTCTCTATGAGCGTCATATACTATCCGATGTAAATACCTCTATGAGCGTCATACACTATCCGATGTAAATACCTCTCTATGAGCGTCATATACTATCCAATGTAAATACCTCTCTATGAGTGTCATACACTATCAAATGTAAATACCTCTCTATGAGCGTCATACACTATCCAATGTAAATACCTCTCTATGAGCGTCATATACTATCCGATGTAAATACCTCTCTATGAGCTTCATATACTATCCGATGTAAATACCTCTCTATGAGCATAATATACTATCCGATGTAAATACCTCTCTATGAGCGTCATATACTATCCAATGTAAATACCTCTCTATGAGCGTCATACACTATCCGATGTAAATACCTCTCTATGAGTGTCATATACTATCCAATGTAAATACCTCTCTATGAGCGTCATACACTATCCGATGTAAATACCTCTCTATGAGCGTCATACACTATCCAATGTAAATACCTCTCTGAGCGTCATACACTATCCAATGTAAATACCTCTATGAGCGTCATATACTATCCAATGTAAATACCTCTCTGAGCGTCATATACTATCCAATGTAAATACCTCTCTATGAGCGTCATACACTATCCAATGTAAATACCTCTCTATGAGCGTCATACACTATCCAATGTAAATACCTCTCTATGAGCGTCATACACTATCCAATGTAAATACCTCTCTATGAGCATCATATACTATCCAATGTAAATACCTCTCTATGAGCGTCAAAAGCTATCCGATGTAAACACCTCTCTATGAGCGCTCTGCTCATGTCCCTCCCCCTCTTTGTCCAGGGCCCTCGATGCTTGAGCAGATGGAGCTAGTGAGTTAGACTGCAAAACGGCCCTCTCTCAACAGGTTCCATTAGAACAGACCGTGGATTACACTCCCTCGAGCACGCGACAACGGAATAATTACCACAACCACGGGACCACGTGACCACCGTATATAAAAATATATGCGTGGATGTACATTTCAACATGGACGCCCCTCTGCACTCCTGACCCCAGCGCCACCAACCCCTTTGACACCCATCCTGCATCCGCGACCCTGCCTGACCAGCCCCGTGTCTCTGTCTCTTCTCCCCCAACTACGAGTGCTGACAGCTGGGCAGATTCAGCGGGACGGGGCCCTGACGGCTGTCTGAGTGACGGGCCGAGGGGGCGGTGGACGTCCCGTTCTGACTGTCAGCCCTCTGAGGGATAACGGGAGGCTCCTGCCACGGCATACTAATCCAGACACTAGACCACGCCAACCATGGAGGTTTGTCTTTGGACAAAGGTATACAGAGGTGTGTGTGTGACTGTGTGTGTGTGCGAGTGCGTGTGTGCGTGTGGGCGTGTGGCTGCGTGTGGCTGTATGTGTGTGTGACTGTGTGCGTGTGTGTGTGTGTGGCTGCGTGTGGCTGTATGTGTGTGTGACTGTGTGTGTGGGAATGTGCTTGTGTGTGTGTGGTGTGTGTATAGGGGTCTAACAGGAGGCACAGGAAAAACAATAGGAGGCCCACCGTTTGTATACATCTCTTAAATCATATATGGCTACATTATTGGACACACACACACACACACACACACACACACACACACACACACACACACACACACACACACACACCCTTCTGTTGGATCAACCCCTCTATACATCCATCTCTCTCCCCTTTTGCCTTCCTCCCTCCATCTTGCCTTCCTTCCCAGTTATTTCCACTTGCCCTCTTCCCTCTCTTCTTGTCCTCTACCATCCCTCCATCCCTCTTTCCCTTTCTCTCTCGTTGTCTCCGTAACAGGAGAATCAGAGAGAAGCCATCAATAACCTCCAGCTCAGAGCGCATGCTAACACACGCGGAGGAAAACACAGTTTAACATCCGCCACCTGCTAACTGGGCTAAGCCCTCCCCTACCTCTCCCCCCTGACCCCCACCCCCACCGTGGATTATTGCTCTGTCCCATCTGACAGGCTAATCCGTCTCTGCGGGACGGACCATCCATCAAGACGGGGGACGGAGATAGTTTAGACACACAGAGGGGCGTACAGGTGACAATTAGCCGCAGGGAACTTAAGAAGATGAGGACGGAGTACGCTAATAGTGTTCTTGCCTGTGTGTGTGTGTGTGTGTGTGTGTGTGTGTGAGAGAGAGAAAACATAAATGGAAGAGAGAGGGCCAGATGTCTATCATGACCCTTCCCTACACCGGAAAACGCTCTCAATACACACACATCAAAGCGCGCGCGCACACACACACACACACACACACACACACACACACACACACACACACACACACACACACACTTCGGTAAGCCGCATCGCGCGAATACGTTTTGCCGGGAGGGCTATAACCCCCCCCCCCCCCCCCCCAAAAAAGGATCCCTCCCTCCGAACACACAGGTCCACTATCTAAACTAAGCTGAGTGACAGCAGGTAGCCAAGGCAGTTGGTGGCCACAAGTTGCCGACCAACCCAGGCACCACAGTCTGTAGCTGCAGCTGTACATCTTTGCCGTTTCCCAGCAGAAGAAGAACTATCTGACGCAGAGGAGCGCTCTGACCTTAATTTGACACTCAACGCTGCTCATCTGCAGCATACACCCACCCCCCCCCAACCCCCCTACACACACCCACCCACACGCTCCTGGCGCATGTGGTAGCTGTATATATATGTGTGCATGTGTGTGTGTGTGTGTGTGTGTGTAAGTATGCCCGGCAGACTTTATTCACATTTAGGTGTAGCAAGCTTGGAATTAAGCACTGTAATTATGAGTGTGTGTGTGTGTGTGTGTGTGTGTAGACGCATATGTGTGTGTGTGTGCGTGCCTGCAGTCTATAAAAGTTTCTAAAAAGCATGTATCTTCACATCAAATTGTTTGCCAGCGCGTTGTTTTTCATGTGTGTTTGTTTGTGTGTGTGTGTGTGTGTGTTCTAGATGTTGGCCTGGTTTCAGAAACCAATTGGAGACACATACATTACTGTCGGGCGCGGCTGGTCTCCAGGGAGCAGGGAGCTGACAGACTGTGTGAGTGTGTGTGTGTGTGTGTGTGTGTGTGTGTGTGTGAGTGTTTGTGTGTTTGTGTGTTTATCTGGATACTGGTGCCCTTTGACATCTCTTAGTGCAGCGGAGCAGATGCACAAGACAGGGTCGGAACTGAGTGCATATTGACTGCAGGGCGCTTGTGCGTGTGTGTGTGTGTGTGTGTGTGTGTGTGTGTGTGTGTGTGTGTGTGTGTGTGTGTCTGTGTGTGTGTGCGCGCGCGGCTGCATGTCTGTACTCCTAGGTAAATGCTGAGTGATGCAGACACAAATTCATGTAGGCCACAGTGGTGAACGAGAGAGAGACACAGAGAAACAGAGATTGTGTGAGACAGACACAGAGAGAAAGAGAACAGAGGGAGAGAGAGAACAGAGAGAGAGAGAGAGAGAGAGAGAACAGAGAGAGCAGAGAAAGTGGAAATAGAGATACCGATATAAGGACAGACAGGAACAAGGCAGAGGAAGGTAGAAATGGAAAAGGGGAGGCAGAGAGAGAGAGAGAGAGAGAGAGAGAGAGAGAGAGAGAGAGAGAGAGAGAGAGAGAGAGAGAGAGAGAGAGAGAGAGAGAGAGAGAGAGAGAGAGAGAGAGACAGAAAGGAAAATAGACAACAGGAAAAGAAGAGAAAGAGACAGAACAGATAGAGGTCAGCAGGTTGCCAGAGCAGTTGCATGGACCCAAACGGTGGGCCGGCGCCTCTGACAAACTCAAGCCAAGCCAGGGGGTTAGGTTTCCTTCTGCCGACGCTCCTCCTTGAAAGCACAGAGTCACTCTGCCTAAGATGGCTGCCGATTTTACCAAAGGTCTCGTCTAAGTGGGTCGTGGTTACATGCTCAGACGTCTTAGACGTGCATGTATGTATGTTTCTAAATGTATCTATGTTTGTAAACGTATGCATGTTTCTAAATCTATCTATTTTTCTAAATGTATGTATGTTTGTAAATGTATTTATGGGGTGAGGGACGGTCCCAAGACTAGACAGGGTGGGCGGCGGAACGCGGCGGTGTGGTCGTGATTCGACACGGGAGGAAAGAGAGCGCTATCTAGATATGAGCCGGCACACCTTTCCTGGTTTGAATCCGCCTCGACTCCTCATCGTCTTGAAACGCCGCTCGCTCTCGTGTTCCATGGTGACGGCACAACTTGGTGAGATGCGGTGGACAGGCCGAGCCGTTTCCGAAACAGAACTCAATTACCCACAAGCCCCCCCCGCGCAGCGGCACCTCGGAGTCAGAGGGGAAGCCTACCGAGCGGAGGGAGACGACAGAAAGTAAGGAATGCTCTCTGATCCCGCACTACTGTAATCCTCGGACATGTGGAGCATGCTTTGGGATTCAGCCAAAAATGGAGTCCAATGGAAGCGGACCCGACGGGATAGACCGAGAGCAAGAAAGGCGGTCTCTGCTCCCCTACCACCCGGGTGTCAATACGGAAGAACAAAAGAGTCTATAAAACAAAGACTAACACACACACACACACACTGTCAAATGATACCGCGTCTTTACGAAATCGATATCCTTTAGAAACCAACTCGTTTAAAAAGGCACATGCTGTATTGAGAAGTACTAACGAGAAAAAGGGAATGGGGACGAAAAATTAAGGAAGGTGACGTTCATTCAAAAACCACACACACACACACACACACACACACACACACACACACACACACACACACACACACACACACACACACAGACACACACACACACACACAGACAGACTATCCTCTCCTAAAAGAAAGGAGCGTGATCGGATAAAATAGTTTATTTCAAACACCGCACAGAGAACACACACACACACACACACACACAGACACACACACACACACAGACAGACTATCCTCTCCTAAAAGAAAGGAGCGTGATGGGATAAAATTGTTTATTTCAAACACCGCACAGACAACACACACACACACACACACACACATGGACTACCCTCTCCTAAAAGCAGTCGTGTGCCACTGTCGGAGGATGTGTAATGAGGCGTTGAAGAGCAAACGCCCTTTACCTACCAAGGTTAATAAGTTACAACTACATCATTATGCACACACACCAGCCTTTCAACGTGGAGCAGCAGCAAAGCCCAGCAGAGCCAATGAAGTGCCAAGTGATCTGTGTGTGTGTGTGTGTGTGTGTGTGTGTGTGTGTGTTTGAGACTGAGTGAGTCAGGGAATACGCGCGTGTCTGCATCTGTGCTTGTAAGTGTGAGAGCAGGAGTCTGAAATATTTTCTTGTGCTCTGATTCGACATTTCAGCCAAAGCATGTATTTTTTTATTTTTTTTTCTCAGCGGAATTCCACGGAAAGTACTCATGGGAAATTAAGCACTGAGCTATGGCCGATGCAGAGACAAGGTTTCCCTCTTCAAATCACACAGCGGACCCAAGCGTTGCTGGACCTGCGAGGGATGTCCAACCTGGCTTAACGGCTTCTTCTGATACAATTAGCTGCGGTGACGTGTTTTCTGGCAGTCTGTCAAGACATGGGGACAAAGAAAGTCAAGTTTGTGTGTGTGTGTGTGTGTGTGTGTGTGTGTGTGTGTGTGTCGTCTGGGAGGGGGGTGAAGAAGAACACTGTTCTTCCTAAAGATATTCAAAAGATATTTATATATATATATATATATATATATATATATAAATATAAATATAAATATATATATATATATATATATATATATATATATATATATATATATATATATATATATATATATATATATGTATATATATTATATTATACATATATTATAATATATTTGGCTAATATATTTAATTTGCCAAATCATTTATTTCTCACTTTGGTTATTTAACATTGAACGGCGAAAGCAGTGAACGTGTGCATACAACCTCCACAGTCTAAAACCGCCCTCGACAACGTTTTGTCATGTGACGCTCCACCCACATCCCGACAACGTTTTGTCATGTGACGCTCCACCCACATCCCGACAACGTTTTGTCATGTGACGCTCCACCCACATCCCGACAACGTCCCAAGACCCCCTCTCCTTCCAGAGCGACCCCGTCAGATTTCCCTCACAGACCCCCGGAGAAATAACGGCCAGCCATGGAAGACGGAGTGCTGCTCCTCTTCCACTGGGCTTGACCGAGCGTTGACCGAGCGTTGACCCAGCGTTGACCGAGCTCCCCTTCATTTGTTTGGAACGCTGGGGCCTGGCCTGCCAAGCAGCGTGGCCCTCCAGGCCTGTGGTCCCTCTCTACTCCCTGCCTGATTAGCCCATGGCTGGGAGGGCCGGCTGATCCTATCTCCCCATCCCTGGGTAAGTCAGAACCGGACCCGACCCTGGCTGGAGGGCCAGTGGGGTCGCTGCCCAGGCTGGCAACCGTTCCCCTGGGCCACGCCGGGCTTGGAATGTGAAGGCTCCACCCGGGTTGAGAGAGCAGAGCGACGTGAGAGGAGGGTGGGGGAGGCAAGGAGGGATGGAGGATGGAGGGAGGGAGGGAGGGAGGCATATATAGCTTTAGTATATATGTCTTATCTGTGTTTTGAATGTGCACTTTATATGTTTACCGCAAGAGTGTGGGAAACGTCTTTTCGATTCCTTTGTATGTCTCGACATGTGAAGAAATTGACAATAAAGCTACTTTGAATGGAAGGGTGGAGGGGATAGGGGAAAAAGTAGATGAATTATTAATTTAATGAATTAAGGAGGGAGGTAAGGAAAGGAGGGGAGATGGCAGTCTACCAACGCCTCCACATTCACATCCTGTGGCTATTCTTATCAATTTCTTTCAATTTCTTAAACCTTGAGTAGGTTATCCACTTTTTATATCTTCAGAGAGAGAAAATGGTCATGTGTTAAATTTAAACCAATGGTGATGATTAGGTTCTGCTCCCTCCCAATTGCTTGAATATCAAGTTTTTAAAAAAGGTGTTCTCTGGACCAGGAAAGGTCAATCTCTCTTGGGGGGGGCTGAGACTGGGGGATTATCGTTGGCCTCCAAACCTCCCTGCCTCCCTGCCTGACCTTCCACTCACCTGGATAAAAACGACCTTTTCCGTTAAACAGAGCGCTCCACTGAAATGAGATGTGCGGCCAGAACTTTTCCGCCATTATGGAACTCATCAATCAAACGATTGTCGGCTCCCTCTCCCGTTAATTCCAGAAGTATTGGAGTCAGATAAAGAAAGAAAAGGAGGGGAAAAGTCAGGCTTGAACTTCTCCTTTTTTGTGAATCTTCCTCTCCCCTTTCCCCCATGCTTTGCATTGCCTTGCATCCCCTACCCCCCTCTTCCTCAAACTCTTGAATCTTTGGCTTCCATAGAAGAAGAAAAATAATAAAAACCTTTTGAAGGCCGAAGACTTATCGGTCTGCCGATGGCACTTAATAGCTTATTTTCCCCAAGGGGAAAATAAAGAACTCATTTGGCATGTTAAGTGAAGCAGAGGGTTTCCTACTGTCAGGGCCTACGCCTCGTGGAGTGTCTCGATGTGCGTGTGTGTGTGTGTGTTTGTGTGTGTGTGTGCGTGTTTGTGCGTGTGTGCGCGTGTGTGTGTGCGTGTGTGTGTGTGTGTGTGTGTGTGTGCGTGTGCGTGTGCTCGTGCGTGCGTGCGTGTGTTTCTGTGTGAGTCCAATGATAAATTTGGCCAGAGATATCAATAAGCATTAGGAAATCTGTAGGGAGGACTTTTAAAAAAACATCGTGATTAATGCCCGTTTGTTCCGGAAGCTGGTCTCCCTCTCCCCTCCATGTTTCAACACCTGGGAACCCAAGCCAGGGCTGACACCCACACAGGGAGCAGCGGGAGGGAGGGAGGGGGAGGACTCGTCCAGCCAAAGCCCTCCAGAGACAACCAAACTTAACAGTTCATTGATTTGGCTTAATGGCATTTAATATAGCGCCCCACTATAGCCTTGCTATAGCCCCTGAGCGGCTGCACATTCTATTGTCACTATAGTCCCACTATAGTCCCCCCTATAGTCCCACTATAGTCCCCCCTATAGTCCTGCTATAGTCCCCCCTATAGTCCCACTATAGTCCCCCCTATAGTCCCACTATAGTCCCCCCATAGTCCCCCCTATAGTACTGCTATAGTCCCCCCATAGTCCCACTATAGTCCCCCCATAGTCCCCCCTATAGTCCTGCTATAGTCCCCCTTATAGTCCCACTATAGTCCCCCCTATAGTCCTGCTATAGTCCCCCCTATAGTCCTGCTATAGTCCCCCCTATAGTCCCACTATAGTCCCCCCTATAGTCCCACTATAGTCCCCCCTATAGTCCCGCTATAGTCCCCCCTATAGTCCTGCTATAGTCCCCCCTATAGTCCCACTATAGTCCCCCCTATAGTCCCACTATAGTCCCCCCTATAGTCCTGCTATAGCCCCGTTATAGCCCAGGAGCGTCTGGGCGTTCACCGTTGTGGCTCTGGCACTCACCTCAGCACGCAGGAGTAATGGCCCACATCCGGAAGCTCGGCCGGACGGAACCAGATGGCGTCCTCCTCCTTGCTGGTCCGTGTGCCGTCGAAGCTGATGGGCTCCTCGAAGTCGCCGTGGCCCGTGCTCTTGTACCACATGAGGCTCAGGCCCACGCTCTGGGCGTGGGTGTAGTTGGCCCGGATGTAGCCGTAGAACAGAGCGCACCTAATCCGAACGGGTTCCCCCACGAGCACTTTGTACTTGAAGAGGTCCACGGACCAGTCGGTGCAGCCATCCACTGGAAAGACAGAAAGAGAGAAAGAGAGAAAGAAAGAAAGAGAGAAAGAAAGACAGAAAGATTGAGAAAGAGGGGAAAACGTCAGCGGGAACGGAGTAATGTGAGATCAAACTATTCTATTTGTGTCTTAATAAGACAAAATGGAGGACATGACAAGTCACAATCAAATATTTTCTAGGAAAGGCAAATAAACATAAGACGAAAAGTCTGGACAAAGTGTGTTATGTGCGTTAACATGCTAAGAAGGTTATTTCAGTGTTTTGCTAAAGGAAAGCCACAGAACTTTTACCACTCAAAAAAAAGTCCATACTTCATTCTACTGTCTATCAAATCCGCATGCTGTCCTCCTACAACTAAGGAATGAAAAAATCTGCGAAGCACATTGAATTGCCTGTGTGTGAAATGTGCTCTACAAAATGAATTGGATTCGATTTTCAGAACCCCTCCTTATCGGTGTATCCTAAATATGTTGTGTTGTGTTGTTGTGTTACTTTTGTGCTGTTGTGTTGACAGCGGAGTCACACTACTTAGAGCTTGCAGCTGCATGTGGACGGGGACTAACACTCCACTGCCCTGCCAAGCGGGCCAACGTGGGTCCACCGGCTGTGACGTCCGCATAAACCCCCCCCCCCAGCTGGAAGGCCGCGGCCCCAATACCCGCCGCCTGACCTAGGGTTGTTAGAGACCCACTTCCAGGTCACCGCCCCCCTCCTCGCCCAGCGGCCTCTCCACTATCGCCGCGACGCGACACCAGGCCGGTCCTGAAAGGCGTTCCGGGACAAACAGGACCTGGGGCCTAAAGCGCGGTGCAGCTCCAAGGCAGCGTTCTCAGAACATAGCACATAGAACGGCAGCCCAGTGCGTTATCGGAGGCGTCCTGGGAGACATCCATTCCATTTCAGTGTCTCCATCACCGCTGCCTATGCTGCCCACCATGCGCTATGCAGTATTCATAATGCACCCAATCATATAGAATCACACTCGCTGCATAACCCGGAACGGGATGGTGGACCACACACACACACACACACACACACACACACACACACACACACACACACACACACACACACACACACACACACACACACACACACACACACACACACACACACCTTTCTCCCATACTCCCTGCAATGCTCTCATTCCACTTTAATGGACAATTATGGCAGTCATTCACTGTCGGATTGCACTGGAATACCTCGGTAGGCATAGGTTTGCATACGTTCTCTGTTGCTTTCAGAGACCTCCTGTTCCAGACAGAGAATACCTCTCTCAGGAAGTACTCTAGCCCTGTACCGAGGCCACACGAGGGTCTCCCCCGATATGATAATTCATAATACCCACCCTAGTCAATCATACCCTGTCAAATGAAAAACAGCTGAATTATTCATCGGCAGAAAAGCTAACATTTGGATAGGATTCCCAGACTTTTCATTTATGAAGTGCCAGTCACTCATATCGAGTGCCGCATTTCAAATTGCCCCCCCCCCCACCCCCCCACCTCACCTGCTCCAAGTTGGAATAAGAAGGACTAAGGTGCAGTTCTTTTGGAACCAATATCATTTGTTCTACTGTGAACATTGATTGGAAGATGTTCTATATTATCAGTGGCTCAAACACATTATATCACATAATATATATAATATAATATCTAACAGTGTTATTTCAAAATGTATTTGTCTGACCTAAGACATGTCCTCATTTTGAACTAGGGAGGTGTAATGGGCAGGCACATGGAATCCAAAACAAGAGAAAAAATAAGGGCAATTCAACTTACTATCAAATAAATAATGGCAGAATGTAAAAGAAAAACAGTGAAGAAGATTTGAATCCTGAAAAAAAACATCAACATTCTCCTCTTCATTTTCATATTCTCCCTCTCCTTGTTTTTACCCTTCTGCTCAACTGCTTCCCGTGCTCGTGCTCGTACACACACACACACACACACACACACACACACACACGCACACACACACACGCAAAACATCTGGCGGGCGCAGCTGCGGCACACTCAACAGGCTCCTCTAATTGAGTCTCCATAAATGTTTTATTTACTAAGGAAACAACTCGGCAGCTAATCAGTGAGGGAGTGGAAGGGGGGCTTGAACTGGGTGGGAGGGCGGGCAGGGCCCGTGCAGGTTACAATCCGGGAAGGTTACTATCATTCACTTCTCGTTGAGGTGTCACTGCTATTTCACTGGGGGGGTTTGATGTAGGCTGATGGGGATAGGCCAGGTCCCTTTGCAAGCAGCAGAAAGGGAACTATATCGCGACAAGTTTGATGGGACGGGATTTATAATGAGAAATAATTATTCATTATGAATAGAAGTCCATTCCCATTTCTTTTTGTTCCAAGAAGCAACGGCCATTTCGATATAGGTTTGGTTCCCTTCTGAATGTTTACTGAATTGGAGTTTGATTGTTGATTATACCCCACATAAAGCCGAGATAGAGCCACATTATGAAATCCAATCATGCTAAAAAGAGATTGGAAACAGCAGTAATTGCATTTTGAACCAATCGCCCAGTGCTTTCTCAGTACAAAAGCATTCAACTTTGTTTTATTTTGGTTATTGTGACATGAAGGACATATTCTAGAGTTTTGACACCACCAGATGAAAGTTTACGAGCCAAAGCAAGACACCACTCAAATATCTCATTTCTCATTTCCGAAGTTAACACTCCAGACTGCTTAAATAGAGTGCCTTTCCTGGTTCAGATTCAATTAAAATCCACAATGGATTCAGAAGGTTGTCGCTTTCCGGTGGGTCAAATGCACTCCAAAGAGTGAACCTTCATTTGGAAGTGCTTATGCTGTTCAATTCCTTCACTGATCAAGTTCCGAATCGAATGGGCCTCCTTGAGAATCACAAACAAAATCCCTATTCGTGCCGTGGAAACGTGCGTATGTTTATGGATACGGCGCTTTACATGAGGACACGTCGAAGCGCGCGAGCTCCCGCCGACGGGCCGACCTTATATCCCGACCGTCGCCATGGCAACAGCAGAGCGAACCCCCCTCGCGGATCAAGGACTGCCTAATTACTCAACGAGGACCCGTTAACGACTGGCGGCCCAATTAAAAAAAAATAAAAAAAAATATATATATATATATATATATATATATATATATATATATACACACATGTGGAGGAAAAAGTAAACACACGCCGCGGCCCTGTTATTTGCTCACGGCTCTCCCTTTGACTCGTCGTTTGACAGCGCTCCAAACGTCTCCGCAAAAGAAACTTGGCACATCCACCGGAAAATCTGTTGGACAGTCTGAGTGAGAGAGGATGCGATGAGACCAGGAAAGATGAGGGGGGAGGTAAAACGGGCCGGCACAGAGAGAATCTGATAACACAGAAACACCTTGTGGATTCCACGACGCTTCCCGAAACTCACCACATTTAAATAAAAACATTTCAGGTACCATGGCAA
Organism: Aplochiton taeniatus; assembly: GCA_017639675.1. Taxonomy (NCBI): domain Eukaryota; kingdom Metazoa; phylum Chordata; class Actinopteri; order Galaxiiformes; family Galaxiidae; genus Aplochiton; species Aplochiton taeniatus. Next base: position 8,610,250 of record CM030191.1, read on the forward strand.
CAAATCTTGATACCCACTCCCGGCCCCCTTGACATCTTATTAAAAAAGCCCCTTGAGGGTCAAACAGAAGAGAAAAAAAGACAAGTGTACAGAGGGTCTCTGATTTGTGCCGAGTCGTTTAGGGTGCTTGGCCTCTTGCAGCCCGTGTGAAGCAGCAATGTAAGAGTGTTCAAAGGCTTGGCTCCTCCCCTGCCTGCTCTCTGGGAGCTGTTACTGAAAACAGTTCACCACTGGGGCTGCCACGGTTCCCAATGCCCTTGAAGGTGATATCAGGGGGTTATCACAATCATACTCTCACATGATAACGTAATACACAGTATTGGCTGCAAAGTATCCATTTAACCAAAGAAGATGTCAAACAAAGTTGTTTTACAGCAAATCTGTACGTCCTGATTAATTTCCACTCCAGTCTGTCTGATGACTAAGTCCTATCACTCCATTAGGCTTTTCATAAGATGATGACCCAATGCCGTTCCATATTATGTAACTACTGAAGAGCCTTGGTTTTAGACTTTAACAGGACATTCAGCTCCGCTTCCTGACGGCGTACTTCAGAGATCGATGGAACAGGATGTCCTTGCTTGCAACGACACCTGCAGCCATGTTTGGGCCGTTTCCTTAGTAACCAAGTGGCATCAAACTTAACCGGAGTATACTAAAAGGAAGAGAGGGTGGATTGGATAAAAGCAATCATCCATTTTAAAATGAAAGGATGCTTTAAATACATCTGTTGGGCAACCACTTGATTTTTATGCTTAAGCGCAAGTCACTCTAAACAATCTGACACATCAATGAAAGAACTTGAGAAATCCGTACTGCAGAACAGCTCTCCACTGAAACATGGCTGATATCAGTCAGCGAGACGGTTACCAGGGGGCACGTTCAGTTTGGAAGCTGGCACCGCGGGGAGATACGCTCACGGTTATTCACGGTTATTATATCACGGACCCACAAATCGCCTCCCGTTTACACGTTTTTTGACGGAGGGTTATCGTTCATTGCAGTCGGGGCGCGGTGGGGAATTCTCCGTAATCTGTTGGCAGGAAACCAACATCACGTGAAGCCTAATTGAACTCAATTAATATTTCCCTGTTTGCCAGGATTCCACGCTTCAGGAACGCGAGCGAAGGGGGAATTGGCCGATCAAACCAAAGAGATACGGCCTGCCTTTCAATGAGCACAATTGCAATCGGAGAACTCAATAAGCCATTGTACTGATCCGCATTGGCAGATGGTTTCCAGCCCAAAATGGCACCCAGACCATAATGTGAGAGCACACGTTTCCCAGAACGGCAGCCGTAATTCATAGTGTGAGGTGTTTGCACAACCATCGCGACCCCTGTCATCCGGCTGAGGGATCCGAGGGCTCTAAACCTGTGTCCGCGGCCTACCTTTCACCACTGTTAATCAACGCGCGCGTGCTGTCGAAAGGCCAGAGGCTTGAATCAGCTCGCCGTCTTCGGCCGAAGGTACTGGCGGTAGCAACGGACGTGGCAATAACCGTTGGAAAGGGCAGCCACGCTGTAAAACCTCACAACTGTGTCTTCCGTGAGTTACTGCGCGGTTTAACGGTCGGCCCATCCTCCCAGCACACTACAAGCGAATACTCTCAGGTTGGTGAAAGGAGATGAGGTCATAAAGGCGCCTGCAGGTCTAAGCAGGAAGTTAATAAGATGTAGATTGCGTTTTGTCTCCACCGAGAACCCTCCCATGAAGGGCTCCGTCTTTCATAGACCTCCGTACTGTAAATGTTTCCGCAAAAGAAATGTGTCTCCACTAATTACATCAGCAGAAGACTCACTGTGGAAAGAACACTATTAAATGCCTGATTATACACACACACACACACACACTCTCTCTCTAAGACAATGACAAGCTCCTGCCCCTCTCAGAGGATACTGAGCAATAGCTAGCTGAGGTCCAGCAGCCTACGGGAAGTCCGCAACTTCACAGGCAATTTGCTGAAGGAACAAGTGAGGAGAGAGGACCAAGAGAGAGGAATAGAGAGAGGCAGAGAGAGTAGGTCCAAGAGAGAGGAATAGAGAGAGAGAGAAATAGAAAGACCGAACGAGAGAGAGAGAGGCAGAGAGAAAGAGAGTCAGAGAGAGAGAGAGAGAGAAATAGAAAGACCGAACGAGAGAGAGAGAGAGGCAGAGAGAAAGAGAGTCAGAGAGAGAGAGAGAGAGAAATAGAAAGACCGAACGAGAGAGAGAGAGAGGCAGAGAAAGAGAGATGGACCCAGAAAGAGAAACAGAGCGTAAAGCGGAACGGAGACAGATAGAGGAAAAAGGAGAGAGAAAGAGGGAAGAGGTGTTTGGGCGAAGAGGTCTGGTCCAAATCCTGACGTGCCATTTTCCACCTTACGAAACGGCTGTGGCGGCACAGACGCTCTCCACGAACGGAGCAGAGGTCTGTGATGTCTGTGATGTCTGTGATGTCCGTGATGTCTGTGATGTCTGTGATGTCTGTGATGTCTGTGATGTCCGTGATGTCTGTGATGTCCGTGATGTCCGTGATGTCTGTGATGTCCGTGGCGGCCGTAACGGCGCGGAAGGACGCGATTTCCCGCTTGATTGAAGTCCTGCCAGAAGGGCCGGTGAAATGGAAACAGAAGAAACCGTTTCCCATCATGCCACGGAGTCAGAAGCCAATTAGCCAATCAGCCGGGCCCGGTCGGCCCAGCACACAGCCAAAGCCCTCTGGGCCGTGGAGGAAGAGCTCAAACTTAGTGTGCAGACGTGTAGGTCTTGTTAGACGTCACTCTCTGTCGTATCGTAGAGTTGTTATCTCCCGTTATCGATCGTTATCGATCGTTGATGCATTTCCCACGAGAGGGCACGGTGAGGACATACCAATGGTAGGTTCTTGTTCCGGCAAAATGCGTGATGCCACCATATTGGAACGAACCGGTTGTCCTTGTCATTTCACACTCTTCAGCCAAAGCTCAGTGAAACGGCAGGCTTCACCTTCCAAGCTTCTGATCAATGAGCATGTCCCACCGTTGATTGGCTTCCCTTACGTTCAACGCAGCTCACCCAAACGACGTGCCCAGATGCTTTCTGCCTTGTTTCCGGCTCTGAAAACACCAACCAGAGTCATACGAACGGCCTGTCCCCAGTACATCTGGAAATCAAACCACTATCTGTCACCATCACACGGCTATCGGTGGCTGGTGGTGGGTTGGATGGTTTGATGGCCCGGGTGACTTTCACCTCATGGCTCCCACCCTTTCATGGAAAGATGACACTTTGCTAGCGCACAGCGGGGCCCCTCGCACCCAGGGTCCTCCATCTTAACCCCCCCCCCCCCCACACGTCTCTGTCTGTCTGTCTGTCTGTCTGTCTGTGTCTCTCTCTCTCTCTCTCTCTCTCTCTCTCTCTCTCTCTCTCTCTCTCTCTCTCTCTCTCTCTCTCTCTCTCTCTCTCTCTCTCTCTCTCTCTCTCTCTCTCTCTCTCTCTCTCTCTCTCTCTCTCTCTCTCTCTCTCTCTCTCTCGCTCTCTCTCTCTCTCTCTCTCTCTCTCTCTCTCTCTCTCCATCTTCCTCTTCTCTTTGACAGGCACCATGCTGTCATTTGTATGCAAATGCCGTCCGAGAGAAAGAGATTGTTATTTTCCCATCGAAAAATAAACATTGCCGGGGACCTCATTGGCTCTGCTCGCCCTATCAGATCCCTGGGCCGCGATTGGCTGGGGGCTCGCCGAGAGTGGCAGCTGCTGCTGTGTGGCGGCAGCCACCCTAGCGGTTAATCGCCAAGGGGCTCGGGGATGGGGGTGTCTGAGGGTCTTGCTTAACTGAGGTGGGTGCCGTCGAGTGACACCAAAGCAGCGGGTTGGGGGTTGTTCGCTGGTGTGTGTGTGTGTGTGTGTGTGTGAGAAGTGGAAGTTAAGCGGTGGTAGGCCTCGATACAGGTGAACGGCGCCACCTCACGTCAACCACGCCATGACACATTCCATCACATTCAATGGCATGAGGCACTTTCAAGTGGTAAGCTTGAGTAACATTTCATTTGATAACAACCTGTTTATCCTCCTAATTCCCTGTAAGGCCACTGTTTCAAAAAAAAACTTCTTGATATGCAGCAGATGCTTTTTTCGAGACTCAGGGCTATTATGAAGCCTTAGGAGAGCATATTGTAATCAGAAATCATTTCTATCATCGCTCCCTGTGGGACGAGTAATCCTCTCATCAGATTGAGGGCCCGGGGAAGGCTTGAAACGGCACACAAACAACCACAACAACAACCGTACGCTCTCCAGCTGAGAAAAAAAAAACCAAAAAAAAACCGCTGCATTGCAGCCCCGATGGCATGCAGACTCTTACATAAGCTGTTATTAGTCTCCAGCCAGTATTAGGCTCTGTGGGAACGGCTATGGAATTGAGCCGGGGAATCTCGAGAGCTCCGGACGACGGACAAGGGCAACGCTGACAGTCGGAGGGGGACGTGGGGAGACGGCAGCGGGCCTCGGTTACATGAGGACCCTAGACTGGGGGGGGGGGGGGTACTGGGCACCAGAAAGTCCAACTGGTTTTGTGTCCTACTGTTCTGTAGCAGTTGTCAGAGGCGTCACGCTCCCAATTTTGAAGGTGCACAGTTTCGCAACTCCATTTAGATATTTATGCCCCTTGAGCGCGTGTACATAATACGACGGATTTGATTTCAAACCTTTATCTCAACCAATTGAGGGGGCGCTTGCCTCCTCTTTGTGAGTGGGCATGACGCCTACGGCTGTCGGCAGTGAACGTATAAAATGTCGACTAAAAGTCCTGCGTCTTCCTGTGTGCTCATTTATAAAGACCACTACCGTATCAACCGTTGAAATAAAATCCCAGCCGCTAGGAAACAAGGCTCATCAACCCACAACGATGCATGGGCGCTAAGCCGCACAGAGCTGAGCACAGACTGCAACCCCCCCCCCCCCCCCCCCGTGCTTCACGGAGTGCCCTCTGGGGGCTGTTGGTAAGCACAGCATCGCGGGAGTGGTGGCTTAATGCGTGACTCAGCGCCCCTCCAGCGCCACTCCAGACGCCCGACACCACCATTGACGGTGCAGCGCGCCGGCACCCCGGCCAAATCAACGCGAATGGAGCGCGCCCAGCTGGAAAAAAGGCAGCACTCGGACAAGTGAGCTCAACCCGTTTGACTGTGAGGCCCGCTGATGTGACCGCTTGAATACGTAGACGCTGTGTATGGGGCACTGTCATCTTATATAAGCCAACACCGGCCCCAGTCTCCCCCACCCTTCCCCCCCACGTACTCCTCATTTTCTGGGCCGTGCCGAACCAGACACAGTCCCTTCTCTGAGACGTTCCTCGGCGTTTCTGTCTGTCACTCTGGCTTTCACATTCTCGCCAACTATTCCGACTCCCTCCCCCTACCTCGTTCTCTCTTTCAAGATCTCCCTCTCCCTTCTCTCTCGTTCTGTCACTATCATTCTGTCTCTCTTGTTGGATTTTTCTCATCTGTCCTTTCTGTCCTCGTCGGATAAAGTAGGTTGCCGATATATATCGAGTGGAAAAAGATGAAGGGAAAAAAAAGAAAAAAAAAAAGATAATGGAAAAGTGATTCAAACTTTTAAACTACTTTTAAAGCGAGTTAGACTGCCACATGGAGTGGAACTCCATTGTACATGTATGTTTTCACAATCAGGCCCATGTCATTCCACTGATGCTGCGTTCCAGACAGACGCTCAAGTCAAATCAATCAAAGTGCTCTTTGTTGTGCGAGCCAGCCGTTAACGAGCCGGTAGCTGAAAGTGAAGGCGAGCGAAGTCGTTGACAGCAAATTTGCGACCAGAGT
>CM030191.1:8618546-8768546 GCA_017639675.1 Aplochiton taeniatus
TTATCGTCCGACATTAATAGAAACTTCCATTCCCCCCGAGAGTTGGGGAAGAAGGGCCCTACTGCCATACAGAAATGGAGTTTGATTTTTCATTAAGGCCCAGAAGAGCAAAAACCTGGCCTTGAATGGAATAAATTCATCCCCTTCAATGCTCCTCAGTACACTTAAGACTGCTTTGATGTTTTGTCTAAAACGTTGGAATCTACGTTACCAATGGAGTTCAAGCTTAAGTGTGGGATAAATGTTTAGACGGAATAGTAGTTGTTTCCTGAAAAAAAAACAAGTGTCCTCTTGGATTTATGAGTGTGTTAGTTCTCATTTCATAATTCGCTGCAATAAAATCTGGAAAGCTGTCCTGAAAACATGGCAGGTATGGACAGAAACAAATGAGCTAAAGATGGAATCGAAGGGTTTTGAAAGTACAGAATAGATACACGTTATGAATATGGGAGAGTACGGGAGGGGTCGAGGGAAAAATGTGGAAAGGGCTGGGAGAGAGAAAGTCAGACAGAAATTGAGTGGAAAAGAGTGGATGATATAGATGGAGAGGGAAAAAGAGGATAGGAGAAGAGGCGATAAGAAAGGAGGATGAGAGTGAGGGAGGTAGAGGTGGAGGAAGAGGGGAAGAAAAAAGAAAGAGACTGTATGGATGCATATTAATGTGGTACTGCAGTTCCATGCAGCAGGCAAACCCTGCATACTCTAAGCCACCCTCCCAGACAGTCAATCAAAGCTGGCCAGACAGCGAGTCCTGCAGCTAACTCGTCACTTTGTCTGCCCGGCGGTGGAAAAAGCCATTCACTCCACTAACCAGCCAGTCCACTAGCTGATGAGACGGCCAGCTACGGGGCTGGGAAGCCGCTGTTACAGCCTGGTGAGTAGCTATTCAGCCAGTCAGAGAGTTGATGAACCAGCTAACCAGTCAGTCATTCAGCTAACAGTCAGTCAGACAGACAGTGATTCAGCTAACAGTCAGCCCGACAGCCAGTCATTCAGCTAACAGTCAGTCAGACAGCCAGTCATTCAGCTAACAGTCAGTCAGTCAGCCAGCAAGTCAGTCAGCTAACCGCCAATAATCAGTCAGTCATTCAGCTAACCAGTCAGTCATTCAGTCAGGCATCTATTTCGACTTTAGCCCACTTATCCACTCAGTTAGCCGGCCAGTCGCCATGACGTCTACATGACTCGGCAGTATGGGCAGCCTTTGCCCTCCTCCAACATCACCATCACCACCCCCCTCTCTCTCTCTCTCTCTCTCTCTCTCTCTCTCTCTCTCTCTCTCTCTCTCTCTCTCTCTCTCTCTCTCTCTCTCTCTCTCTCTCTCTCTCTCTCTCATCACCTTATCCCTTCGATTGCAGCTCCAGCTGCATTTATGAATATAGATGAAGGGCCATCCTGTAAGAAACCTGACGTTGCTGTATCGAACCCCTCTCCCCTACTTACATATAACATATACAGTACATACACACAATACTACACATATTTCTCTCCCTGTTCCTTTTGTGTTTCTCTAATTATTCCTCTCTCTCTCTCTCTCTCTCTCTCTCTTTATATATGTATATGAACAGTATCACATATATTTCTCCCTCCTTTCCTTGTTATAATTGTCATTCTCTTTTTCTAATTATTCCTCTCTTGCTCTTTCTCGTTCCATTTCTTGCTCTTTATCCCTCTCATTATTAGATCGGAGACCATTATATTTGCTGTATCTCTCTCTCTCTCTCTCTCTCTCTCTCTCTCTCTCTCTCTCTCTCTCTCTCTCTCTCTCTCTCTCTCTCTCTCTCTCTCTCTCTCTCTCTCTCTCTCTCTCTCTCTCTCTCTCTCTCTCTCTCTCTCTCTCTCTCTCTCTCTCTCTCTCTCTCTCTCTCTCTCTCTCTCTCTCTCTCTCTCTCTCTCTCTCTCTCTGTGTGTGTAGGCGGGTGAGACAGCGGAGAGGGGGAGGATGAGGAGGAAGGGTAATAGAGTTAAGCTCGACAGAGCCAATCCCACATTATAACCCCAAATGGAGGATCGCTGAGGAGGGGGACACTTTTGCTCTCCTCCCTTTCATCCCTCCATCCGTCGCTCTCTCTGCCTGTTAAACAAGCTGTGTCATTAATGGTCTATTTTAGGGCGACGCGTTACATTAGCGCCAGCAGCGCCTGCTCAGCAGAGCCCGCGGGTTGGGGTACTATACACACACACGTCGTAAAGCATTGTGTACGGGGGGCGGGCTGGCACGAGCAGATGGTCTCGTGGCGTGCGGCCCCCGGTTCAGAGGGAGGCACGTGCACACACACACACACACACACACACACACACACACACACACGATTCATTCACATTCGGTATGTCAACTGTACACTGCAGATTCTGCGCTCTGTGGGAAAGCTGAGGACCTCTCCCTCTCTCCCTCTCTCCCTCTCTCTCTCTCTCTCTCTCACACACACACACACACACAGAGACAGTTCCCGGGAGCTTTGTCTCTGTCGGCGTGACCTCGGCATGCGATTTGCTCTCGATTAACAACCCAAGTCTCCCACAGAGCGTGGATATATGAGAGCACACCAAGGCGAACACCAAGCAATTCATCGTACATATTGATGAGTTCTTAATGGAGGCAGTAAATATGAAGATTAGGGCCTGACTCTCGCCTTTATAAATCCCTCAGAACTTGTCGCAGTATATCTGCAGTTGTAAAACCTCAGATAACCCATATTTCAAAAAAATATGCAAAATGCATCTTTGGGAGGGAAGTGTGGCTGAGGCTTATTTTAATGCATGCAATAACGTGATTTTCTTTGAATATGAACTTTGCAGCTCAGATAGTATTGACCCGTTTGTTTATATTAGTTTGAGTATGCTCATTAACTGGCTAGAAAAGAATACAACTCAAGCAACAACTATGCAGTTGGCAAGTCGTTTTATACTGGTTACATATTTTAATTATGGATTATTTTCTTCTTCTTCTTCGGTTTTTAAGTCACTTAAGTCAACAGGAAACAATATGTGAACAGGAAGTGAAAGAAAGGTATGGACTGTACCCCTATTGTCTGGTTCTACTGACATCATGAATACAGATGGATAAAAACATGGCCAACATTGGCCAAGACAGGGTTAAATGAAAGGTCAAATCATAGTTGTTTGACAATTTGGAAGATCCATTCATTTAATAAATGAGAACTAAAAAAACACCAATATGTGAACCTAAAATTAGCTTCCCAACTCAGAATGACAGTTGTAATGAGGTCCTCAGGTAGAGTTCCATTCATTATCTTATCACCAAAAGCCCTGTACACAGCCTCTCTAGATCGACATTTGACAAGCGAGTTGGCAGTAATGAGTACCTTCGGATATTTCTAGACTGGCTCTGCCTCGCAGAACGTCCTCAGAGATAATTTACTGACACTTTGATATTTTTTTCCCTTCCGTTTTGCCACTCCTAAGAAAAGAGAAAAAAAACAAAAAACATCTGTGCATTAACAGATTCGTGCTATCTGGGAAGAATCGGGCCTGAACGTTTCCCGTTTACGAAAACAAACGCGTAAATCGATAGCACCCAGGGCCATACTGTAGCGGTTGATATAAGAAGAGGTGTTTGGCTGGGTGACGAGCAACGGCGCAGAGGCAAGGCTGTTTAATTAGCGGCAGTAGAACTATCAGGCAGGGATCACAAGAGGCTTATTACTGTTATCTTAATGGGATCTGTCATTAGCGCGCCATAAACAGGTACATTGTCAGTCTGGCGTCTCTCGGTCGAGGCTTTTTTTTTGGTTTGCTTACCGGTGAAATAGTTTTTCTTTTTTTATTTTTTTTTTTGCGAATCGGTTATTCCGTCATGACTCAATGGCGGTAGACTTCATGCACATCCAGTGTATGTGTAGATGTTTCAGTAGAAGATTCGGTGTGTGTGTGTGTGTGTGTGTGTGTGTGTGTGTGTGTGTGTGTCCGTGAGATCGCAGCTGGACTAGAACGCAAGAAGTTGTCCTTGCCTTCCATAAAAACAGCAACAGCACATAAACATGACATATCACCCAGCCAAAATTCACAATCCAAGTGGCACCAGAAAGAGAGAGAGAGAGAGGGGGGAAAAGAGTCCGGGGTTATAAATAACAGGAAATCAAATCGACAGATTCTCATACCTCCACGTGAATTATCTCTCCCCACCCTGCTTGTCCAAAACCCAATATCGAGAAATGCAACCCGGCCTGTCGTGGGCCCTATATCTTCCTGTCAGCAGGGGCCGATATATTTTAAAGAAAGATCCCGTATTTTTCTTGTTCCTGACTGTTCGTGACACTGACCTAAATATCCTAGTTCGGAATTGAAACTGTCAAGTGTTGTATAATCACTTTTTTCCCCACCAGAAATTCCTAATTGACCAGCTTTAACACTGTCAATAAGGCCAGCAGCAATACCACCCTGCATTCCAATTAGTATTATTATATACTGCACTGACTGTCTATTCATTCTGTAGATACATTTCTGGTATACTGTGATTTGTCAATTCTGGAGAGTGCATTATTTAAACATTGGATTTAGAGTTAGCTTCAAGTATCCAGATTCCTGACTGGCTTTCATGTTACATATAGATGAGGTATATTCTGCTGACTAGGTTACATGTCACTAATCCTTAGTCATATGTGCATGAACATATCTAACAGGGGAAACATTGGAACCTGTGCAGCGTTATAGGAATACAGTTAACTATATCTTCATTTTGTTAAAAGATCAAACAAGCTCTCTCTGATATCAATATTATGACGTATTTTAGGTCCTGTGCAGTCAAAATATGCTCATCATTTTCGATGGATTTTTGATGCGGTCCGCCTGGCTATTGCAGCCCTTTTGTCAGCCCCACAACTTGAATCCCCTAATCACACGTTGTCAAAGAAAACATTTTGAAAATGGCAAACCGCAATGTCCAACTGGACAGCTGCATCCCAAGAAATGTTCTCCAGGGCTTCTTACATCGGATATTCATCTTGTATTTAACCAGGTAGGTCAAATGAGAGCGAGTTCTGTTTTGCAGTGACGGCCTGGCATGGCAGACAGCATGACAAGCAGCAACACGAACCTAACTAAAAAGCACAGACACTTAAGACAATGACCCCTGAAAGAAAGTACAAGACTCAATGTAAACCAGCATCTTATCCAGCTGTGTAAACCAGCATCTTATCCAGCTGTGTAAACCAGCATCTTATCCAGCTGTGTAAACTAGCATCCTATCCAGATATGTAAACCAGCATCCTATCCAGATATGTAAACCAGCATCTTATCCAGATGTGTAAACTAACATCCTATCCAGATATGTAAACCAGCATCTTATCCAGCTGTGTAACTAACATCCTATCCAGATATGTAAACTAGCGTATTCAGATGTGTATACTAGCATCTTATCCAGATATGTAAACTAGCATCCTATCCAAATACGTAAACTAACATCCTATCCAGATATGTGAACTAGCGTATTCAGATGTGTATACTAGCATCTTATCGAGTTGTGTAAACTAGCATCCTATCCAGATATGTAAACTAGCATCTTATCCAGATATGTGACCTAGCATCCTATTTAATAAGTTGGCTTCCATGACCCCCTCGAACGGGATTGTTTTTACTGCCTAATCACCACCTTCCCTTCCTCCAGGAAAGGAGTCTGTGTTGTATTTGTCTATTACTTCTTTCCAGCATACCTATCTCCCCCTCACACAGGCCTAATAACCCTAGGGCTGCCCTGCAGCTTACAGCCAAATCTCCCTCTCCTCTAAAGTGTCTATTCGGCACAATAAGACCGCAGGAGATGGGCTTATCTGCCGCTAAACTGACACAACCTGACTGTAAGCCAAGGCTACTGTATTTTCTCTCTCTCTCTCTCCCTTTCCCCCTCTCTCTCTTTCCCCCTCTCTATCTCTCCGTGTGTGCATGCCCCTCGCTGATGAGCCGTTGCTCTGGCGGCTGCGTGCGTGCTCGCTGGCCCCCGGGAGCCCCCTCTCAGGCTTCAGAGCGGCGCTGCGAGATGAGAGGCAGCGAGAGCGAGCGTGGCTGATGTCTGCTAATGGAGCTGATCTCTCCCCTACAGGGCTGGGGCGCGCCTCCTGGTGGGCGCGCCTCCTGGTGGGCGCGCCTCCTGGTGGATGGGCCTCCTGCCAGCCGCGCGCTACGCGTTCCCGACTCCTTTTTTTTTTTCTTCTCCTGCACTTGTTTTATTTATTTATTTATTTTTTTTTAAGTGAGATGCCTCCCCAACCAGGCCAGCTGGTCTCCAGAGGGGCGTCTGAGTCTTATGTAATGCAATAAAAAATTCACACATCATCTTATCATGGGAAATTGAGGGGTTTGTGCGTGTGTGTTATTGTGTATGTGTCTCTGTAAGAGAGGGCGGAGAGAGTGTGTGTTTGTGTGCGTGAGGGAGCAGTGTGTGTGTGTGTGTGTGTGAGAGTGTGTGTGTATATGTGTGTGTGTGTGTGTGTGTGTGTGTATGAGAGAGAGAGAAACAGTGTGAGTAGGAGTGAGCAGCACTCAAAGAGCGAGCGTGCGCGTGTTTAAAGAGGCTACAGCCAGCCGCTGCTGCAAACAGACATTCAAAATAACTGAAGAGCGCAGCGGGGGGGGGGTCGGGTACAAAACAGCCTTCAGTGACGGCCGCGCTGATTGGTGCCGCTACTGTGTCGAAAACACGCGAGCAAGGGAAGCCAACGAACCTTGAAATCTACAACACCCTCCCCCCCACATCCCCCCCCCCCCCATATCCCCCACTCTCTCCCTGCTTACCTATACAGTAAGTCATGCATATTGTATTGCACGCAGTACCAAACGCATTTCTCCCTTTTTATGACTTGGGTGAATTGCCTGGCACAGAGTTTTCTTGTGGGGGGGGAAAAAAAACTAACAACATGGCGGTCGATCAATCGCTGGTGCTCATGGAGGAGACTTTTCTTTCTCACCATCCATCATTACAGGGTCGGTATTTTCTCCCGCTAGTAGCCTATGGCTGTGCTGCGTTTTGGTTAGCGCTAGATTCAGGGTAGTCTCGTGTGGCCGTCCTTCCAGATCTTTCATTCTATGATATTTTATTTTATCTTTATTTCATCAGGTTGGTCTCGTTGAGATTTATAATCTATTTCGTGAGAGAGACCTGGCCAATAAAGTAGCACATACATTTACACACAAACGTAAATAAAACAAGACATTCTAAAAAAAATCTGAGCATATGAAATTCTATCTATAATTTGTTGAAGTGTGTTCCATGTAGATGGAGCAGGGAAGTTCACACTGAACTGGAGGTCAAGAGACTTTCCTCTCGGGCCTTCCAAATCAGAAGCCACGCGTTTGATTGGTACTCACAAACGTCACTCACTCTTTGGCGAAACCCTCCCCATTTCAAGACACACCCTCTTCCTGCTTTGAGCGACTCTATTCCCCTAACAAGCAACACACTTCTGTCTTTGAAGCTACTCCCGTTTAAATACGTAGTTCTAGTTCAATAGCAACACGTTGCTGGTCTCCACCTCCTTCGTACGGACTGTCGGCCCTCCCCAGGCTTTCAAACCGACGTGTAGAAAGCTGAAACCCAGGCCAGGTCCAAGACTACCTAAACGAGAGCACAGGAAAGCCAAGCGTTTTTGCTTATTACGCGGCTAAACACATTCCTGTTGGTCTTCGTCGGCTCTTCAACGCCGGGGGAGCGCCCCCAAAAAAGTCACGGCAACAATGGAGTTGTAAGCGGTTTGTCTGCGGGGCTGATAGCAGACACATCTGATTGGAACGGAATGAAAGGGAAGAGGGTTTTGCCACCGCTCGGCCCAAACCGTCTGCGTGAATTATTAATCCACTCAGTCCTTCTTCCGCGCGCCAGATCTGTCTCTCGCTCTCTCCGTCGCCGCCCTCTCTCAGCCTTCTGCTGGCCCCATCAGAGATATCTGTGCAACGCCGCTGGGCGTAAGCAGGGAAAACAGGGGTAAACGGGGGTAAACAGGGGTAAACGGGGGTAAACGGGGGTAAACGGGGGTAAACGGGGGTAAACAGGGGCAATAAAACCCGCTGCCCGCTCTTTACGTCGTCGTCGACGCGCCCGTTGGATACGCCAAATGGCCGTCTGGAGTACTGACAGACTGACTGACTGAAGAGAGAGAGCGAGAGAGAGCGGGAGACAAAAAGAGAGAGATTACCCCGTAGAGATAAGAAAGCACTGCTATCTCTATGTATCTATCTTTCGGGTTTTTAGGTTATCACCATGGTTACCTATGTTGTTGTTCTTTTGTGTTCACCAATCTCTGACGGTTCCCGATGCTTACTGTACAGTATTCCCTACCAATAAAGCGCACCGACTTGACATGGAATTTAATTAATTGAATTGAATTAATTCATGGGCTGAACCCAGCCCCCCCCCCCCCCCTTTAATTTTGCCCCATCCCCTCCCCCCTCCCCCCCCCCCTCCCCTCCCCCCTCATCCCCTCCCTTCTTTAAACCGTGTGCCTTTGGAGGGGGCCGGTCCCCAAGGCCCAGTGGGAATGGTGGCGAGGTGAGCCGGCCTTTGGTGTTTCCTGTCCGCACAGATCGCCCTCCGGCCCGACCATCCCCCCAGCGTTCCCTCCTCTGGCGTTCCCAGGCGGATCTCTCTGCGAATGGCATTAGAAAGTAGGTCAGGCTGAAGGCCGACTCCGCTCCCCGGGAGAGAGAGGGAGGAGGGAGGAGGGCTGCGGCGCGGCGGCAGTTCGAGGCGTCCGTCGGCCGAGGAGCGGGCGAGCGGAATGTGTTTGCATTGTGTCACTTTGTAGCCCCCCCCCCCCCACACACACACACACGTCTAATCGATCGAGAGGAGGCCAAAGCGAACACATATCTACACCTACGCAGTGACGTTGGCATGGCCATGACAGAACAATACCCCGCTCCACCGGCAGTGTCTCCCTAAGCGTCACTCGTCGGCCCTGGGGCCAACCAGTGGCCCTGGGGCCAACCAGTGGCCCTGGGACCAACCAGTGGCCCTGGGGCCAACCAGTGGCCTTGAAGTCCCAACGGAGCCTTGGTGTGCATGTTGATGCAGAAACAAGCCAGCTCTCCCTGCGGAGCTGCAGAGCCCACGCCATTTCTAAATGAAACACGCAATAAATATGTCAAGTCATGCTTAACGCAAACAAACACACACACACACACACAAATGGTTGGCGTAGCCCCCTGGACCAAAATGGCCCAGACTCCCATTCACACTCACTGCGACCCCCTTCTCCCTCCGAGATCCCGCCCCGCCCAACTCGACCTCTCGCCACGTTTGCTAACCCCGTACCGCCGGGCGCCGTCGTCATGCCAACACGCCGACGCCGCGTTAATTAAATGTGCTCCGCGACAGCTGCTCGGAGACTTTTTATTTTGTCAGTGGCAGCCGGTTCCATAAGTTATTCATTACCGAGCTCCCACTTGCGCAGCCGCCACATCCTCCAGCCCTGCCGGAACGGACCGGGTCAGAACGAGGCGAACTGGACAGACCGTCTGCTCCTGAAGTACCACCGCCGCCCCTCAGCCGCCTCGCAAAACTCACTGGGCCTCTTTGACTGTTCAGCAGGTTCATTCAGGAGTCAAGAGACCTCAAGTAGCCCGTTGCCATGGGACTAGGAGAAAGACATGGTGTTTTGTGTGTGTGTGTGTGTGTGTCAATATGTGTGCTAACGATAATAGGGCACGCACGAAGCCTGAACACAGTTTGTTTGTTTTTCGAAACACGATGACGAAATGATTCGAGTGTGAGGGTGGGGGAGAATCGACGTTCAAGTGTGTCTGGATGACCCTTCTCTCTCTCTCTCTCTCTCTCTCTCTCTCTCTCTCTCTCTCTCTCTCTCTCTCTCTCTCTCTCTCTCTCTCTCTCTCTCTCTCTCTCTCTCTCTCTCTCTCTCTCTCTCTCTCTCTCTCTCTCTCTCTCTCTCTCTCTCTCTCTCTCTCTCTCTCTCTCTCTCTCTCTCTCTCTCTCTCTCTCTCTCTCTCTCTCTCTCTCTCTCTCTCTCTCTCTCTCTCTCTCTCTCTCTCTCTCTCTCTCTCTCTCTCTCTCTCTCTCTCTCTCTCTCTCTCTCTCTCTCTCGAATGTCGTTTCCGGTTCATGAGGGGTTTCCACGTCCTTTATTCCCTCATGGGAGATATTTAGGGCTTGTCTGTCTCCTAAATTTGGCTCTGCCGTTGTCGATCCCCAGCAACACAACTCTTATGTCACTAATGTTAATGAGGAATTATTGAAAATTAATTAAGATTAAAAATAGGTCCCAGAGGTTGAGGACTCTTGCTTATTATTGCAGCGTGTAAATCTGCTATAATCCCTGGCACAGAGGCGCCCGCCAAACACTGCATATTTGTCCAAATGTATTTCAGAGAGGATCATTTATTCACAAACACGTAAACACACTCACACACACAATTTCCTTCTCTCTCTCACACACACGGTCGTACAGCCAAACGCACCCACGTGCACCACACTGGCAGGCAGGCAGGCAGGCAGGCAGGCAAACAGGCAGGCAGACACACACACACACACACACGGGAGACCCATCTGCCGAACTCCTTGCGTTCATCATACCAAACCCACACGCACATGCTCTTGAGATATTAATGAGGGTAGCACTGTTGCGCTCTGCCGCAGTCACACCCAAGGTTTCCACACTAAATATGTTACTCTGCAACCGAAACAAAGCTTTATATTCTGAGGTTAAGAAAACATCTGAAAAAGTGACTCAGCCAGTCCCAAAGTGAGTGCTGGTGGTTAACGTACTGTATGTTGTCTTACAATAATATATTCTAAATGTTGACTTATTTCGCCTATGTGTAAAAAAAATATGGTCAAAATCGAACTATGTTCTGTTGATGATAACAACAGCCAATGCTTTTAAGAAGTCACTGCTAAAAAGGTCCCCAAAACACAGCATTGTGAAAAACCTCGTTTTTACTATTATTATTATTAGACAGAGAGGAGCGCGTTCCTTCTGCCCCATCGGCCTCTCCGCACGGCGGCCGCCGGCCATCCCTCTCCCTCCTGGCCCAGGTGAGCGGAGGTGTCTGGCTACGGAGGATTACAAGCGGCCGCACGCAGGCGGGGACACAAATCCCGCATTAGCGGCCCGCCGGGTGCCATGTGGCACTTGGCTGCCGTGCCAGCGGGACGCGTGTGGATGAGCGCCACAGGTCGTTTTCAGAGATGTCCCCCCCCCCCCCCCCCCCCCCTGTACTTTTAACCCTGAGCGCCACAGGTCGTTTTCAGAGATGTCTTCCTGCGTGGCCTGCTGTTCCACAACCCCCCCCCCCCCCCTGTACTTTTGGCTGTACTTCTTACCCATTCATTAAAAATGTGCATCATTTTTTTGGCATATTGTGTCATGGTGTAATATATTCAAAATTGAATGAATGCACATAATAATAATTATTATCATAATAATAATATTATTACGCATGTAGAACACGTTTCTTAACCAAGTCAAGAAGTGCATGGTGGGTGCACAAAGATGGCACAGGACAGAGAGACAGAGAGTAAAACAGAAATGTGACGACGGCTAATTAATGAGGTACTCCTCTTACGAAAGGGGGGGAGGGGGGGAGGGAGGGAGAGAGAGAGAGAGAGAGAGAGACACGTGTTCTGGCACCCCCTGCAATGGTTGTCTACCAGACAAACACGGCCTGGCCCACTGCCAACCCTCCCCATCCCTTCCACCTCCACTTTCAGCCCCCGCATCAATCAAGAGGGTGAGGAGCTACCCACAATGCATGGCACCCGCTCTCAAGGTTAACGCGCGGTGCCTGCGGAGAGGCGGCGGGGGGGCAGGGGGGGGGCCCTGTCAGCCCCCTCGTTGTCCCCGGGTTAAGAATGTTTATCCACGACCAGCGGTTCATTACGGGGCGGCCTCCAGGGGCGGCGCGGGACACTTGACATCAAACAACGCCGCCCCGACCCATCAGGAAGCTCTGGGGCGAAGGCCAGGGCCGTGATTGGGGTGTCGACAGGAAGCCTGCCCCCCCCCGCCCCCCGGCACAAAGAGGATTCGTCTTCCATTTTCTTTTTTGGCAACCCCTAAAAAACAAATAAATAACAAGAGTCTCGCACATTCTGACACCGCACTATTCCTCGCGCCATAAATAAAATATGAAAACATCGAGAACAGAGGTTGGGAGGCAGCCAGACACCTCCAAAAACAGGGTAATTGTCAGGGTCCTGGTCTGAAAAAGGCGTGGAAGCCGTGAACAGGCACTTTTTCCCACACTTTCTCTCTCTCTCTCTCTCTTTTTCCGTGCGTTGAGGTGATCTCATTTAATATTGATGCTGACAAGCTGCTGTTGAGTAAATATATGCTGTGCCACACAATGTAACAGCAATTAGCAGATTAGCTGAATACAAAGCACAAAAATGTTTTCTGGACACAGAATCACACTAGATAGCCAAATTGCATTTGCTACTTTAATTTGTGTACGTTTTCAAAAAATACATAATTCAAGTTTTAGGTCTCTGAAATGAAATCATTTATTTGAAGATTTTGTGACCAAAGGATTTAAGATTGCTATTGTATCAAAAACACAAATTTTTTTTGTCATCATTATATGGGGGTAAATGTCACTTTAATTATAGTGGATGTCACATGTTAGACTAAATCACTTCAAATGTATTTACTTAGCGTCAATTATTGAACTATAAGCTCTTCCTCAGATTTAGAATTCCTTCAGAGACTCCATCAGCAGAGTAAAGCAGCCAGAACAAAGAGCCAGTTTCTCTGTCTCATGATGGCGGCCACGTCGCTCTGCATAGCTAAGCGATGACCTCGGCCGGGCTGAGGGCTCCTTCAGCCGACCCGCCCTCACAGGACCCCTTTGTGGAGGGGTGGATGTTCAGCATAGCTGTGTGGCAGGGCTGAGGGACGGCTGAAAAATGGATACAAAAAGAAAAGGAGAAAAAATCCCATTCCCCCAGTTCTATTTCAGGAAGTGATCCAGCAGTCGGAGAAATTTGCATATCTCTGCGGGGAAATAATCATTCGTTCCAAATGATTGTGGGAAAATGTGTCGTTGGTTCCGGGCGTGTGACTTTTAAAGCACCGCCAACGCCGGTCGTGGCAAGGGGGGGGGGGGGGGGGGGGGGGGTGGGGAGGTTTTGCGCTCCCAACGCGCTCGACGGATATGGCCATCTCTTTACAGAGAAAAAAAAAAGGTGCGTGGTGTATTTACCGTTCCTCGACAGACGAGGTTCCATTATAGATTCAAAGGTCAAGCTCCCATCGATCATTCATATATCGCCAATACGTAACACATGTTGCTGCTACCTCGACAGCATGTCCTGCTTCACACCATTGAATGTAATAATGCATTATGTAAATGCTGAATGTCTTACACCCTGCGTGTGGTGGTCTTAAAAGGCCGTTAAGTGCACTCGTAGGAGCACGGCAACCCACTGTCTACGTGCAGGGGTCCCTGGAGCAATGTGTACCAAGGGCCTTGGAGCTAGATGGACCACAAGTCATTTGTCACACCTTGCATTGTGGGTGCGTGGCGTCAAAGTGCCCGGCGGTTTATTGCTGGACCGAGAGGGGGGGGGGGGGGGGGCTGCTAACCAATTTAAAACGGAGCAGTGGCCTGTCCTTAAAAAAAGCCCGCTAGAGCAGAATTGGCCGCTTAACTACACAGGAATGAAATAGTCAACATGTGAGTTACGTGGGCTTGCTGTGGCTTTTCAAATAACCCGCGACGGCGTCCCATAAGTCACTTGGCACGACACAGCGAGGGAAAGTGAATGGCGGTCAATAGAGATATTCATTCACAGGTAGCGAAAAAGAAATGGCTGCGCAGGTGGCAATGAAAAGGAGAACGACACATCTGACAGGCATTTCTAAACTCCATTACAAGAGCCGATGTAGGCATCTCAGGGGGTGTTTGGGAAAGGGAACGCCCCTTTAACATGCGCATGGAAGGGATACTTGATTCCCGGAAAAAGCAGGTAAACACCAAAGTGAGCTAGTTTCCCCTAACAATCAAAATGAAAGCGTTCCTCTGGATTATCCGTGTAGTTTACGAAGGCGACACAGCATTATGGACCGCATCTCCCACAAGCCCCCAGGAATAAAACTAGGAAGATCAGAGCACCACGGCCGTAAACCCAGAAGTGTTCTCGATACATCCTAAGACGGGGCACGTTCTGTCTTTGGATTTATTTACCTTTCTGTTTCCCAATTCTGCCAGGCACACAGCAGAGTGGGGGGGGGGGGTGGGACATTCAAATGTATGTCTCGCATGGACCCCACCATCACGACTCCTATGAACACGTTGGCACATGAAAGGCGAAGGTGGGCAGAGGCGGGCCGGGGGATCCATTAGCGCCGCTCAGTCCCACCCGCTCCACTGTTCTCACGCTTTACCGTGGACCAGGCAAGGATGAACATGGGGGGGCACAATAGAGGTGGGGGGCACACCCCATAGGAGAGAGCAGCCACGGTATAGGCCATTTAAGGACCAAGGGGTTGATGTAGGCGTTATGGTTTAAAGGGAAGGGAGTGTGGTGGTGGGGGGGGGGAACGGGGGTCAAACCTTTTAATAACACAGCACCATATCTACGCACCTTTTACAAAACAACCCATTCGTTCATCCACCAATAGATTCCCATTACTATTTGACGACGGTTCATATTGATATTTGTAATAACAGACCCATTATGCCACTTGGGAGGGCACGTATCAAACAATGCTAATCACAGAATAAACCACCAAAAAAGAACGACTGTAGGTCAAACTTTGCATATCCTCTCCTCGTAATTCCTGGGATGACGGAGTTGTTGTCAGGGGGTCTCCAAGGGGAACATCAAGTCGGTACACATTGTTGCACAGTAAAGCTCCAGCCGCCAGCGGGGTCACTAAAGGCCACGGCGCCGGCTCTGCTCGGTGACATTTACATTTAACGAAACGTTCGTTAGGGAGCGTAAGTCTATCGCATGTGATGAATATCAAGATACGGACAACGATGAAGGTGAAGGATAATAATAATGATTACTGTTATTATACATGTACATTATTATACAAGTTATGAAGTATTATTATACTTTTTTATTTATTACTTTTATAATTTATTATTATTATTATTATTATTACCATCCTCATTATTATTGTCATACAAATAATACAACATTTTTGTACTTTTTTCTGATATGACAGTGGATTCAAACAAAGCAAAGCCCTACTGAAACAGAACAGGAGGGAAACAAACGACCAAAGCCAAGTAAAGGTCAGCCATCCGGTGATGAACTTCTGGGGTCGAGCAGCCTCAAAGGGAGCATTGATCACCGTGGCTGCACCGATCAATCTCACCCGGGCTCCGTGGTCCTGGCTAACACAATCCATTTGTCCATGGCGTCGACCAGTGGTCCCTACAGGTTTTTGGTAACCCACTAACCCAATAGAGGGCTTTTGTCAAGTTGTGCGACCTACCGTTGGTTAAGTATTATTATTGTTAGTTGTAAGTTTTATAATATACTATTATAGGAAAATACATATATATATATAAACATTATAAAGCACATGCAGGCCGGATGTCTCTTTCCATCAAACAACATTCCTCCACGGCAATAGATGTCGGCCATTGTTCCACGCTCAACGAGGACTCGCGTGACGACAGGCTCGGAGAGTCCATCTCCCCAAATAGGTCTTCAGCCGTCTGGGGAGGACTCAAACACCCCCCCGAACGGGAAGCTGCTCTCTCCAATGAGGCGTCTCAGTGAGAGTTTGGACGCCCCATTCCACCGCACTAAGAATAGAGGGGGCTGGGGGAGGGGGGGGGGGGTCATATTCGAGCGGGGAGTTTTAATTGCACTTCTGTGGCTCAGGGCGCCCCACTTGGCCAGGCGCTAATATGAATCGAATGGTTATTGTCTCGGCCCTGTCTTTCCGGGTGAAACACACGGGGCGCGTTGCACAGATCGCCGCCCCCCCCCCCCCCCCCCCCCCGCCGCCCCCCCCGCCGCCCCGTAATCACATTAGGATGGATACAGTTGGAAATAACCACGCTGCAGGCTGTCGTGCTGTTGGGTTGGGGGTTCACGTCAGTCTTATTTCCCCTACAAGGCAAGGCAGGGTTAGGGTTACTAGTCAGTGCTCGCTCTGTTTCCTGGCCGGGGGGGGGGGGGCGGGGGGGGGGTTGAATGGGAGGGAGACCTCCTGTTGCCTGGTGTGATGGTTTGTCGGCAGGGTTAGGGTGCTGAGGTAAGACTGAGGGACGCTTGGTGCGGCTGGCGAGATTTCCACTGTGGTCCTCAAACGGCCTCCACTGGCAGACTGGGTCGGATTAAAGATGGCCTCAAATGTGGCATATAGTTGGGAAAAACAAAAGACTAGGTATATTTCCAGAGCTCAAAGTGGAGATGTGTGTGTGTGTGTGTGTGTGTGCGTGGGTACAAGACTATTGACTATATTACACCACTGTACCTAAAGTATGAATTATGAACAGGAGATCCAGTTGCCGGGCGATTGGCATACTGTCACCGTTGCGTCGGTCGACCCCATCTCCATCCCGTTCCCTCCCGTGGCTCATCCCGTGGCTCATCCCGTGGCTCATCCCGTGGCTCATCCCGTGGCTCATCCCGTGGCTCATCCCGCCTCACTCCCACGGACGGAGGGGACTTAACCCAGGGCCGAGCGTCCAGCGGCGAGCCGCGGCCTGGCTCGCCACGCTCTGTTCCCACGTCGAGGGGAATTAATCATTACACTTTCCTTTGCCCTCTCTTTTTGTTGGCGCGGCAACTGGGGGTGTGGGGGGGCGGGTGGGGGGAACAAAGCAAATGGTTGTGTGTGCCCTCACAGGGCTCGGTGGAAAGAAAAAAAAAAGAAAAAGAAAAGAAAGAAAAGAAAGGAGCGACTCGCAGGAAGCATTCTGAAGGTCTGCCCAGGAGAGCATCAAACGGGCCTTATTCATCAAAAGGTCTCTCGACAAGAACATGAAAAGACATTTGGTTTTTGATGCCGTCTTCCTCCCTTTATTCATTTTAATTTCGTATCGCAGGGGGGGGGGGAATAACGACGGCGTCCCTCGGAGAAAAAGGAACGCCGCCTTCCCGGGAGACGACCTGCGTGGTGTCGTCTTGGAGACGAAAGGCCGCCGTAGGGCACGGCCAACGCGGCCCCCTTTCGCCTCCGTCTTCACAAACGTTCAAGAGGGATGTGTTTCGCTCTCCGTTCCCACCATACTCCTGCTGGCACGTTATCCGCCAGGTTTGGGCCAATGGAGAGGCGGGGATGTGCCGAGTGACATTTTGGGCCCTCGGCCGACCAGACCGACGGAGGAGAGTATTTCCCCAAAGTGCGGTTCACATCAGCCAAACCGCTGTCTTGACCCTCCTTTGGAGGATTCACTACCGACACAAACACGACCGATGGTGCCGAAACCTCTAGCGCACAGAAATCTAACGATCAAATTTAATAGGAGTTGTCTCTCTCTCTCTCTCTCTCTCTCTCTCTCTCTCTCTCTCTCTCTCTCTCTCTCTCTCTCTCTCTCTCTCTCTCTCTCTCTCTCTCTCTCTCTCTCTCTCTCTCTCTCTCTCTCTCTCTCTCTCTCTCTCTCTCTCTCTCTCTCTCTCTCTCTCTCTCTCTCTCTCTCTCTCTCTCTCTCTCTCTCTCTCTCTCTCTCTCTCTCTCTCTCCCTCCCTCTCCCTCGCCCCCCCCCCCCCCTGGTTGTGATCCATCCCCCCTAGGAGGTCCGATTCTATCTCGTCTCCTCCGTCAGCCATGTCGGCTGTCATCCCTGCTGAGCGAGTTGCAGCCCAATCTCCGGGCCACTCTCCATCTCGTCTTTAGGTCTGACAGGCAGGCAAGTCACCAGGGCAGAGAGGGAAAAAAGAGGGGTGATGGAGGGGGAGAGATATCGGGGGAGAAAGAGAAGGCCGGGTGTATGTGTGTGTGAGGGGGGTAAGGGAGGGGGGGGGCGTGCTTCTGTGTGAGGAGAGACTTGGAGGGAGAACAAAACAGCTGCATGGAACATATGGAGCCGCTGCAGGAGAGCTGGCAAGGGCCCCCCCGATCACTGTGATGGATGCTGGGCAAACAGCAGAGGTCCCCCCCCTGATCTGGGCATGGGTGTGGGGGTGATTCCCAGTCAGGGGAACCTCACTGACACCCCCCCCTCCACCCCGCCCTCCCCCCCCCCCCCCCCCGCCCACCCCCTCCTCCTCAAAGGGCTGGAGAGCGAGGTTTCAGGGGTGTCCTCCAGACGGGAGGAAGAAAATGGCAGCATCACTGTTTGCCCAAACACTCAAAGCCAAGTAAACAGATGAGCCTATCGTATAGCATACAAAAACTACCGCACAAGCACGCACTTACAAACAAACAAGCAAACAAACAAACAATCATTACATAGATAGCACTAAATGTTTGCAACACTAGCGGTTAGCAGCAGCTCCTTTGAATCGCTCTTCCTGTGGTGGGCAAAAAAAAGCTGCTTTCAAAATGTGCATTAGCATGGCTAATGTACCACACACACACACACACACACACACACACACACACACACACACACACACACACACACACACACACAGGTGCATGAGCAGAGACACATTCACACAAAATAACCTACACCATTCATTATCACCACCTCTCTTTCTTTTGTGCACACAGATACTGCAGAGCACACCCACATACACACACACAAACCGACACACACACACACACACACACACACACTGCACCATCTTGGTGCCATACCCCATACTGGAGCGAATCAGCATGGCAGACGGCAGACAGCATTCCCCAGGCAAGCGTCAAGACTATCTCTGCCTCTCCAGCTTTAGACGCACACGCACGCACACACACACACACACACACACACACACACACACACACACACACACACACACACACACACACACACACACACACAAAGCACACCACACCACAATCTGGTTCTAGGTCACATAAGGCCTATTTGTGCATGCATATATCATACTTATGTACACACTTGTGTGCACGCAATCAATTACGCTCACACATGTTAACACGTGTGATTAACCTTTGGCAAAAAAAACTAAACATGCATATCCATGTGCGTCGAGTCAAGTTATCACAGCGGCGCACAGAAGGGGCAGGATGTTTGCACATGTGCGACGGCTGCGAGGGACACGTCCAGAACCCGTACTGGAAGCGGACACAGAGACGCCCGGCTCCAGGCCGCTGGTCTTGGGAACGTCCCAGCAAATGAAGCCCGCGACGGGCCTTGTTCTCCCCGGCTCCCCGGAGGGAGGAGTAGCTAAGCAGGCTTTTTCCTGAGTGATTCTGCCAGGGTCAGTCCCAATCTGTGGGCGAGGGGGGCCGTTATGAGTATAGCAGGGGACGTGCGCGCACACACAGACACACACACACACACACACACACACACACACACACACAAGGGCGGACTGCAACCCGTTCCGAAATGTCTGTCGCATCCTGGGAAACGCTGTCCCAGTAATGGAGAGAGTGAGATTAGTTCAGGGCGAGATGAATGTGCTTTTTCTTGACGCTTTTTTTAGACTGAGGTAGGACATGTTTGCTTATAGACATTCAGAAGTGTGTCGACGCACAAACACCCAAGCCCATTTTGTGTGGCCTATGTCATCGCACACCCCTCCTGGGCCTACACACACACACACACACCTTCAGAACTGGGATGGTTCTCTCACAGAACCCAAGCCACGTATCCATCGCACTGGCCTAGAAACAATGCTCGCTAGGCGTCTTTTTACCCCCCACACCCCCACCCCCCCACACACACACACACACAATCGCAGTGCGTTCGGGAAGGACTGCCTTAGCCGGGGTTGAATAGGGAATCAATTCAGCCTGGGGTCTGCGGCCGGGTCTTGCCCAGCACACACAGCGGTGCTGGAAGGGGGAGCTCCTGCTGGGACGACGATCACAAAGGGCCGGGCGTGTCTTTGATGTGGGCAGCCGCAGGCGCAGAGGCATGCAGCACCAAGAGAAGACGAGGAGGAGCCGGCCTGGGCCAGAACCACGGCACGTCCCGGGGGGGGGGGGGGGGGGGGGGGGGGGAGAGAGAAGGGTTTCAATGGTGGCTCGGTATAAAAGAACGGTGAACAGAAAATAACACCAAAGGGAGCTAGGTGCCAGCGGACACAAAGAAAGATGTGTGTGTGTGTGTGTGTGTGTGTGTGTGTGTGAGTGAGTAACATTGAGCACGCTTGCTTTTGTGTGCGGGCAACAAGACTCAACAACGTCTGCATGTGTGTGTGGATGGGTGTGTGTGTGTGTGTGTGTGCGCGACACGCCTCAGTGAATGTATGTGTGTGTGTGATTTGTTAGGAAGAAACAAATGCGCCCCGTGCCCTGGGTGGGAGGTTGATTTAGTGCCAAGCACGGCGCTGCCAGCCTCTGAGACTGGGGAAGGGTGGCACTGGAAGTGGCAGAAGCCCTCTCTCTGCCCAGAAAATACGGCCTTTTTCCTCCCCTCTGTGCAGCACGCTGCCCTTGGGCGCCGCCTATTTTTCATCTCACAAATGGCCAATTTGAAGCGTCAACCTAGCAGGAGAAACGTCGGCATAAAAGTAATGTAATATCGCCTTGAGAACGGCGAGGCGAATTGGATTTCCATTCATAGTTTTTTGGGGGAATATATAGTATATATATATATATATACACACACACAGTTTTTATATATTGGTTGGGTTTCTATGGTAATGGACTGGACCCAGTTCTCTCTTCTTAACTGGTGGAGAAGTGGGAGGAGTAGTAAGAAATAACAAGCTTCCATTCCACAGCCTTCAGATATAGAACTTGCCCAGTGGACGTGGTCCAACATGCAGGGATCTCGTCCGATTAAACGCCTCACAACAACCTGGGTTTGAATCCAGCAAACAGTCTTCCTCCATGTCCTCCACTGGGCTTCTCCCAATGAAGCGATAAATTGCTTAAAAAATAAATAAATAAATAAATAAAAAATACCAAAAAAGCACAGCGGTGGTGGGTTCCGACGCGATGCGTGAGATTGAAGTGAATCGCGGAAACTTTCCACTTGCCTAGTTGAATTTATTTCTTTTATTTATTTGACTAATCTCAGCTCCAACAAACGCGTATTGGGTTTCCTTGGCACGCCTTGCTTCTCTGCCTGGAGTCGAGACCGTACAAAGCTGTGTTATTAATCTTAGGCCACAGCCCCATTTATCACGGCTGACATGGAAAGATAATTATTGAAGGGCCGGACAGGACTTTGGGAGCTCACTTATTGTCCTGCCCAGCTCGCTTTGGAGCGCCACCAGCTCTGTGAGTTGGCGCCGGGAACCATTCTCCGCTTATAAATGGCCCTTTGTGTAACTAGCCCTATCTGAACTCGAGACTATTTCTTCTCTTTTTTTGTACGTTAACGGAACGTCAATTCGGAACATAGAAGAGTGTGTGCAATTGCGATCCCTGTTTTTGTGTGTATGTGTGTGTGTGTAAGAGAGAGAGAAAGTGTAGACTTAAGTGTCTGTCTGAGCTTGTGTGTGTGTGTGTGTGTGTGTGTGATACTACAACCACTACTGCCACTTCCACTAACGTTCAGGCGTCCTGCCAGCCACACGAGGTGGAAGTAAAGAAATCCCCCCACGAGCGACACAACACTGAATTACCGGGCATGAAAAGCATCTCGCCCGACAACGTTGTCACGACGGAGGGGAAGCACGATCCCATTCCACCAAGACCGCCTCCACCAAGACCGCCTCCACCAAGACCGCCTCCAACAAGACCGCCTCCACCAAGACCGCCTCCACCAAGACCGCCTCCACCAGCAGACTTCGCCGGGCAACAGACAACTTCCCTGAAGTCAAGCAATGCTTATTTTAAAACCCACGGCTACGAACGCCAAAGACTTGGTGACATTGACAGATTATGTACACGGTCCCCCAAATACCCCTCACTGGCGTAGCCTAAAGATGATCGATGCTTTGTTTGTTTTGGAAATCAGGTTGGCCGGTACAGAAACACAGCAGTGACAGGTGCTGCAGGACGGTCCAAAAGTTATCAAGAGAAAAGTCTTTTGCACATCTGAAAGAAAAACTTTCCATGAAAGCGCGTGGGAGTTCTCTTTTTCTACTTTGTGGCAAGGCTGATATTTAACACAGTGAGTGGTCTGATTTTTACTTTACTTTATTTGAGTTTGGTGCAACCATTACATTGGCATCTACTTTAATTTAGGACAATCAGTCAAGTGTACAAATAGTTGTTTGGCCACCAGAATTCAGTAGTAAACATGTTTATACTTATTCTCAACCCTTCATCTGCAATACATCAGCTGTAATAACTTTGTGTTTAACCTGTGTCAATAAAACTGCCCGCTAACACAGCACAGAGAAAAACTCATTTCAACTTTTAATAGCTCAGATAATGCATTGCTTTTGTTGACGTGACAACAGTTAATCATTTCCGCACACTTGTTGATGCAAATGATTCCTAAATGCAACCTCATGCTGTGTTTTACACTTTCATTATCAGAGTGTTGTAAGTGTTGTGTATTTTATTTGAGGGGAAATTAACCTGTTGACTCCCTCCTTCAGTCTAATAAACAGAACACTAATTTAAAAAAATGTCATGATACAAGATATTTGGAATTGGAGGAGTGTACACTCAAAGTGATTGACGGTCAATAATCAGAAGCCAACGTAATTAATC
This sequence comes from Aplochiton taeniatus, assembly GCA_017639675.1. Taxonomy (NCBI): domain Eukaryota; kingdom Metazoa; phylum Chordata; class Actinopteri; order Galaxiiformes; family Galaxiidae; genus Aplochiton; species Aplochiton taeniatus. The sequence goes on from CM030191.1 coordinate 8,641,160, forward strand.
CGAGCTGGCCAATGGATGATCGATTGCACCACAGCTACAAAACACCCAATTCTACAGCTTCCCTAAAAAGCACAGGCTTAACTCAGCCTTGCCACTGCTTATCGCAGATGTAAAACAAGAGAAAAACTATTCTGAAGGGTCCTTGAAAAGCATGTCTGAGCCAGCCTTGCAATATTAGCATATTGGAGATTTCCCCCCCCCCCAAAAAAAAATCTGCAGCCTTCCCTAAAAAGCATATGTTTAGGTTAGCCTTGCCAATGCATATGGGAGATTTAACTAAACAATACAAAAAATGAATTCTGACGGGACCCTAAAAAGCATATGTCTGGGCCAGCCTTGCCGATGCATATCACAGAGCCGGAGCGCTATAATGGGCTACCTTGGGGCCTCCAGCCTCTGACAGCCGGCATCACGGGCAGAGTGCATTGGCAGCGTTGGCATACGCTATGGCTCGCCCCGCGGGGACATAGGAGTTTTCCCCGCGGCCCTTTCCTGTCACACTGCCACATAATTGGCACCCTGCCTCTCTGGTGCCACGCAAGCTGTGCTCGCTGTCAAACCCCTTCGGACGGCACACTGAAACCGGGGGGGCAGGGGGGGGTTGGTGCCCCCCTACCAGCCGCCCCCCCCCCCACACACACACACACACACACACACACGTCCTTTTTCCATACTGCCACGACGACACATTGTCTCAGCTTCTGAGGAAGTGCTGAGACGGTGCAATCTGGAAGTTAGGGAGGAGAAAGTTTGGGGCTCTTATCCCTTTTTTCTCGTGCTTCACCGAGAAGATCGGACGCCAGAAACAAGGTGGAGGACTGGTTGAGGATATAAGATGGAGGAAGGGTTGAGGATATGAGGTGGAGGAAGGGTTGAGGATATAAGATGGAGGAAGGGTTGAGGATATAAGATGGAGGACTGGTTGAGGATATAAGATGGAGGAAAGGTTGAAGATATAAGATGGAGGAAGGGTTGAGGATATAAGATGGAGGACAGGTTGAAGATATAAGATGGAGGAAGGGTTGAGGATATAAGATGGAGGAAGGGTTGAGGATATAAGATGGAGGAAGGGTTGAGGATATAAGATGGAGGACTGGTTGAGGATATAAGATGGGGGAAGGGTTGAGGATATACGATGGAGGAAGGGTTGAGGAAATAAGATGGAGGACAGGTTGAGGAAATAAGATGGAGGAAGGGTTGAGGATATAAGATGGAGGACAGGTTGAGGATATAAGATGGAGGACTGGTTGAGGATATAAGATGGAGGACAGGTTGAAGATATAAGATGGAGGAAGGGTTGAGGATATAAGATGGAGGAAGGGTTGAGGATATAAGATGGAGGACAGGTTGAGGATATAAGATGGAGGAAGGGTTGAGGATATAAGATGGAGGAAGGGTTGAGGATATAAGATGGAGGAAGGGTTGAGGATATAAGATGGAGGACAGGTTGAAGATATAAGATGGAGGACGGGTTGAGGATATAAGATGGAGGACTGGTTGAGGATATAAGATGGAGGAAGGGTTGAGGATATAAGATGGAGGACAGGTTGAGGATATAAGATGGAGGAAGGGTTGAGGATATAAGATGGAGGAAGGGTTGAGGATATAAGATGGAGGAAGGGTTAAGGATATAAGATGGAGGAAGGGTGGAGAATATAAGATGGAGGACAGGTTGAAGATATAAGATGGAGGAAGGGTTGAGGATTTAAGATGGAGGACAGGTTGAGGATATAAGATGGAGGAAGGGTTGAGGATATAAGATGGAGGAAGGGTTGAGGATATAAGATGGAGGAAGGGTTGAGGATATAAGATGGAGGAAGGGTTGAGGATATAAGATGGAGGAAGGGTTGAGGATATAAGATGGAGGACAGGTTGAAGATATAAGATGGAGGACAGGTTGAAGATATAAGATGGAGGACAGGTTGAGGATATAAGATGGAGGAAGGGTTGATGATGAAACTCCTTCACTGGGTATGATAATGATTCTTCAATATAATAGGAGAACTCAGGCGTTTGTAGCAGGTGTCAGACTTGAGAAAAGCATTCTGTAGGTTAACCATTCACAGGATTTTCCAAAAACAAGGAAAACAGCCCTTCACTAAACCAGTAACAACCCCCACCCTGGGAAAACCAACCGCTGAGTGCTACTGTAAAACCCACACAAGACCTGGTCTGGCCAAAAGTGAGATGACTCTCACAGTCGTCGTCCCCCCCCCCCACACACACACACACACACACACCCTCTCTCTGTGTTTCTATCTCTCCCTATGTTTCTCTCCTTTTCAATGAACCTTCTGTTTGACAAGTGAAACCTGGGAGATGCGGTATCAGCTGGTGGAGGACTCAGCCATGACACCTGCCTGTATCTTAGGCCCCACCTTGGAGAGGCCTGGACAGCATAAAGGGCTATAGAGGGACAGATATGTGTAGAGCGGCCATCAGCAATGCCCAAGGGGTCCTAGACTCTGGGGCTGCCGCGCAAACTCCGTAATGGCCGGATAAGCGCTATCTCTCGGAGAGAAGAGAAACATTCAATGGCTGGTCGGGTGGTGATGTTGATGGGGGAGGAGGGGTGAAGCCTTTTGGGGAATGGTAGGGCAAACAAAAGTGCATGGTGGGTATAAGTATTGCACAGGAGGTGTGTGTATGTGCGTGTTAGTGTGTGTGCGTGTTAGTGTGTGTGTGTGTGTCTTTCTATCTCGGCTTTTCACCGCAAGGGAACTGAGGGGGAAAAAACGCGGGAGAAACGAGAATAAAGGAAAGAGAAAAAAAAACTCAGAGCGAAGAGAGAGAGAGAGAGAGAGAGAGAGAGAGAGAGAGAGAGAGAGAGAGAGAGAGAGAGAGAGAGAGAGAGAGAGAGAAACAATACCTAACCAGGGCTTGTATGCACATTAAGCCGAGAGGTTTGACAACCGGCTGCGTAACCACGGCAACATCCATGGAATGAGGTCGATCTCAAATTCAATTATGAAATGCTTCAGCACTAACGAGAAAATTTGTCTTTTTGGGGGGTATCAGAGGGTAGAATTGTTTTTGAAAGCCACAATTTCCAATATCTTGGCAGACAAATGAAGGTTCTAGTAAGGCACTCAAGTTAGCACAGTATCGGTTTCCCAATTTCTGTAGTAATTTCTGTTTGCTTCCCAACAAATCTTAATAACTGATCAAAAAAAAGCTTGTTTGCACATTTTAATAAAAAGCCAATGTAAATTTACTTTTAAATGTATGCATTTATTTTTGCTTAGGAAGACACACGACACACAATAGAAACAAACTGCAGCCCCACATCATGGTCGCAAAGGGACCTTTACTCTGAGATAACGCGGAAGGGGGACGCTGACTTCAGGTATTCCACAAGGAGGTGGCTGGGCAACATGGCCGACCTAACTGACGAAACAAATATACTTACCATCAAATTATATTGTTATCAATTTGAGCAAGGGGAAACAAACGATAAAAGCTATTAAATGATGTTATTGCTTCGGCTAGGTCCCCCTGCAGGTCTCATACAATGGGTTTATCTGTATTAAGGTCAGTACCCTGGGGAGTTTGAAGTGCCTTTGAAGTGTTCCCAGCTTATCTCCACCAAACACATGCTCTGCTGGCAGGGCGCGGGCCAATCAGAAGCCCCTGGAGGTCTAAAGGCATCTAATGTGAGCCTATCAGCGAGCCCCGAGGACCCCCGCTGTAAGCCCGCCTATGAAAGAGCGTCACTCACGTTACATGAGACGTGTGTGTGTGTGTGTGTGTGTGTGTGTGTGTGTGTGTGTGTGTGTGTGTGTGTGTGTGTGTGTGTGTGTGGCTTGTTATAAATGCATTCGGCTTTCTGGGGGGGTAGGACTGTGACAAATCGCTTATACCTCTGTGGGATAAGGTGGTTTTCACAACGGCTTCTGAATAGCATGTATATGTCCCCTCTCCGGGGAAACATTGCAGGTGGATAATGGCTTCTCAACAATAGCCAGTGAGGCAGCGCTGGAAAAGAGAGTTGTGAGGAGAGGGGGAGGGAAATAGAGGGATGGAGGGAACGAGAGATAATAAAAGAAGAACGAGTGGGGACAGGAGGGAGGGGAAAACACAGAAGAAGAAGTGGAGAGAAGAAGTCAGAAGCGATTAGGGTTAGGTAGGAAAGGGAAAGAAACCCATTTCACGAGAGTAAGTGGGAAAGGGAGAAGCTGTAACATGTAAGAAATAGCTGAGGATAAGGGTCGAGTGAGTGAGAGAGAGAGAGAGAGAGAGAGGGGGGGGGGGGTGGGGGGGGGGGGAGAGAGAACACAAAACAGTGAGTGAGTGAGTGAGAGAGTGAGAGAGAGAGAGAGAGAGAGAGAGAGAGAGAGAGAGAGAGAGAGAGAGAGAGAGAGAGAGAGAGAGAGAGAGAGAGAGAGAGAGCAAAACAGACCCGACTGAGCAAGCCTGAAAGAGGGGTAAATTCAGCAGACAAACAGACAGAGCGAGTCGAGGGGGGAGACAGGAGATGGTGAGAGACACACAGACAGAGCGAGTCGAGGGGGGAGACAGGAGATGGTGAGAGACAAACAGGCAGAGCGAGTCGAAGGGGGAGACAGGTCGTACGGATTGGCAAGACGCCGCTCTTTTTCGCTGACGCTGGGGGGATGAATGGAGGCGAGACCAGCGAACCATCATTAAAACTTGAGACCAGGAGACAATCTGCGACCGGGCTGACACACGAAAACACACACACACACACACACACACACACACACACACACACACAAATACCTCCCAAAAGAAAAGCCTGCTGAACGAGCGCACATTGACATACATACACACGCGCACACACACACACACACAAAACCGCAAGCAGTTGGCTGGTTGTGCCCCCAAAGGATCTAGGCATGTTGAACCTTCTGTCAGCACCTTGATAAATAATTCACGGGGCCCCAGCACTTTGGCAAGGGGAGGCATCAGGGTAAGGAAGCTAGCTAGCACATCTTTGCTAGCCACGTCTTCCTCCTTCCCCCTAGATGCGACATGTTTAACCCAGAACCAGTTCCACACGGCATTTAAAAAAATCCATTCCAACACCTCCCTCAAACCTCAGCCTCTCCAACATTTAAGTTTATATATTTAAAAAAAAAAATTGGACAGATTAGTCTTTATCGTCCTGTCTTGTTGCAATGAAAGGCAGCATGGGCTGAACTCTGCTACATTAGCCCGTGATTGGTTTCATCATGCCCCCTTGTGAGATCCCAGCAGATCTGAGCACCATCCCCGGCTCTAGATCCTAGTTTCCTCTCTAGCAGGCTGCAGAGAGGAAAGTGGGTCAGGTTGAGCCGGAATGGGCTCCACCGGAGCAGAAACCCACTGAACCGTTGGCTCTCACCGCCCCACTCCCTCATCACGGATACGCACTCTTTTTTTTCTGTCTTTCATTTCTGCAATACTTGCGTCTTTCTCTCTCTCTCCCCTAAACCTTTTCCCCTGCCCCTTCTGTGCCTACCCCATCTCTCTGAACCCCCCCCCCCCCCCTCTGCTTTCACTTACCTCTTCCAGCCCCACTTCCACACACTCTCCATTTTCCCCCTCTCTCATCCCCTTCCCTATCTCTTTCACTCAGAAACTCTTTCTCTATTTTTTCCCTGAAGTGTAGATGGCTGGGTAAAAAAAAAAGAAAAAAGTACAACGTTTCGTGGAGAGTGTTGCCGCATGTCAACTCAAGGATCGAGGTACTTTTGTGAAAGGCATCATATTCTATTCACAGTCTGCCGACTTTAGGTTTTGGACGGTGACTAAGTGCAGCAGATGTGACAGGGGTTCAAACCTAATTCTTATCCAATTGCTATTTATTTCTCCTGACGGGAATGTCAAATACTTTTCCCGACTTCTGAATAACGTATTACATACACCGTGAGTACATACATATATATCTGTAGTCATATGATAATCACATGGGGGGTAATAACTATACTACGCAGATAATCTAAAAAGAATGGCACTGTTAAGCTCTAAGCGACCACGGCTTTACAGTGGCAAAATAAAAGCTCAATTGAACACAGAGCTATCATGTGGCCAAGCCCCCTGGGTGACGCGGGGATACGGTAATGTACTCGGACAAATCCGCCTCCTTCTCCCCCCGGCGCGCACTCCTAGCCCACATCCTGGTCCGTTGACCCCCCGGGGCCCCCCGATGAGCAGCCCTCCATGGTGAGATGCCTGCTCGGTGGAGGAGCCACTCAAGAGCCAGGAGCTGTCCTTCCTCCTCATCGTCCACTTGTTCAGCGCACCGTGCGTGACGGAGGAACGCTCGACGAGAACTCCCGAGTCGGGCGGCGTTTAAGGGTCCCTGGTGGCAAAGAAGCCGTCACTAGGACTCAGACTGGTGGTGAGATGAGGATCTCCTCTTTAGAGAGGGTGCCACTAGATTGGCGCTGGAGATCACGGTGTTACGTTAAAGAGCTGGCTCGAAGGCACCACATATGGACACATTATGAATTCTGTCTGGATTCCATTGTGGCATTATTTTAATTTTTTTTATCAAAATCAACTGGTAGTACTAAATCCATAGACGGCCTCGATAAAAAGGAATTGATAGTAAACAAACTGCCGAAACACACAGTTGCATATAGTTTCTGTTGTTGAAATAATCTTATTTCCATAATACCATTTGCTAAATTATTGTTTACAAAAAGAAAATATGACTTGTTTGTACATGGACCCTGCGCTATCAACCACTACCCAAGATGAGGGTGGTTCACTACCTAGGTGGAGAGTGGTGTCCAAGGACCTTCACAGAATCTGTGAATAATCATCTGTATGTGTATATCATCTGTATCATATTCTTATCCTGGCTTAGAATGTACAGGTGATAAAAGTCAGAGTTAAACAGTCGTACTCTCAGCCCTTAGCAACTAACCAGACATGGGGGTGTACCAGTAGGTCACTGTAAAAACTAATACGGTCATCAATAATCATGCACATCAGAATACGGAAATATAGGATTATTTCAACGCTGTGTGCTAGCCACGGCTACCTTCATCTCTTCCTTAGCTTGAAAGGCCAATTAGGGGGCAGTGTAGCTGGTGTCTTTCTTTCCGAAGGAAACGGAACATCCGGACAGCTCGGGCTATTTCTGGAATGCCGGTGTTGTTTTGTTCTAGAACAACGCGGCCGTCTCAGTCGCGCTCTTATCCAACCTGAAATTTTCCTTTGACTCCTCCGGCAGGATCTTATCTTCGAGCGGATGCTAATTAGCAGGGAATTGGACGAAGCCTTATATGTGCTGTTGCTGGTTAGCGCGCAGAGCGCCTTCCGCTTTGAAATCTGTGAGGGTCAGGAGATTGATGACAGTGAGGAGACTTAGAGAGCATCAGTGGACTGTTCGTATAGACAACATGGCTGCCGGGACATGTCTGGACACGTCAGGGTTTTACATGGGTGATTTTGGCACATGTTTGTGGGCTAACACCGTATCAGTGGGCTAACGCTGTCACATCACCAAAAAAGAGACTGCCAGCACATTTTTTGGAAGTGGATTTGGCTGTTTCAACATAACAACTGTTGTGGAAATGTGTTCTTTTTTTTTTTTATATATGAATCTGAATATGCTAGGGTCTTTACCACATCTCAACAGTCATCTCACAGTGCAAAACCATAATTTTTACTACCATATTCATAACGTAACTCATAATGTGAATGGAGGGAAACATCAAGACTTCTGGGATAACAGTCATAAAAAGGGCATAGCTTTACAACTATCGAGCCAATGCAACTATCCCTCCTAATGCAATTTCTAGTTTGTAATTCCCTTCCCTTCACCTTTTTTACTAGATTCCAAGAGATTAGGGTTGAATCACAGTGCACCATTGGAATGAAGCCTCCAGGCCACACGAGATGGTCTGCGGATGAAGGGAGAAATATGCAATCATCAGTCCCAAATGCATCACTTGACTTAACTGAACGAGTGGCTTTATAGCTCGCAGCACAGTGAATTATATTACTCATAACCAATTTGCCCATTTTCCCTACTCGGTAATGAATGGTAGGGGGAGCCACCGTTGACTATGTGGGAACGATGCTGTCTCTGTTTCTTTTTGAGCCGGACTCCTCTTTCTCTCTCTCTTCCTCTTCTTTCTCTCTGTTTCTGTCTCATCCCCCTTTTTCAGTCAGTATTCCTCCGTCTCCAATCCCTGTCCGTGTTGTTCTCCAAACCCCCTTCGCCACTCCAAATGTTTAACAGGATCCTTGAGAAAAACCATCTCCACTTCTGTTGCCACGGCAACCCGCCGGCATTTCGAAATTGATGACATCTCGTGATCGCCCACTCGCGCTTTGGCGCCAAAAACAGACTCCCCGTGAAACAACTTCAGCATTGTGTGCTTTTTCCTTTTTCCTTTCCGGTGCAAACCCTTCTTTTCCATAATTATAGACAAAGAAACGGCGAGGGAGAAGTAAAAGAAATCAAATAAAAATTACCCAAAACAGATCAGAGCCAGTCGAGTGCATAAAAAAAAAAAAAAGGTTTGCCAAGAGAGGAAAGGAACCACCACAGAACCCGTCTTGCCTGGAAGCCCCCAGGCCATGTTTCACCGTCCATTCCAGCCTAGTCAAGGGCACGGCCGGGGATGTAAAAAAACACAAGGTGCTCCCTCGTCACTGAGCAGCGTGGGTGGCAAAGGCCTCCTAGTCAAAGCCTTTGTCTAATGGCGTCTCCTCCTCCTCCTCCTGTCCCCCGTGGCCGTCATTAACCCGGACGGGTGCAGCTTCGGGGTGAGGACCCTCAGAGAGACTGCTCCGTGTCACCTTGTTACCCGTGCTTAACGGCTCCGACGAGGGACAAGGGGACAGGGGGACAGGGGAGGCTGGGGGGACCGGGGGGGCTGGGGGGAACGGGAGGGGGGTGTATTCACGAACAGGGTCCTAAGACTCGCTCTCTCCATTCTCATCTAACTTCCAGAGACGCAGAAAGCGAGGACACTGAAAGGTTTCACTGGAAAACTCACGTTAAAAATCCCCCCAAGACCATTATATGCCTTTAGGTATCATACACCAATCATTAAAACCCCGTAACATAATCCTAATATGATATATGCATATATGTATTATATCTACATATACACTGCATGTTTATGCACACTACAGCCATAAACAAACTCTCATAGCATTTGAAGGCAGACCATGCTCTCTTACAGCGTACAGTACTCATATACAGTACTCTTATAGCGTGCAGTACTCATATACAGTACTTTTACACAGTACGCTTGGAGCGTACAGTATTCATATACAGTACTCTTACAGTACTCATATACAGTACTCTTACAGCGTACAGTACTCATATAGAGTACTCTTACACTGTACTCTTGCAGCGCACAGTACTCATATACAGTACTCTTACAGCGTACAGTACTCATACACAGTACTCTTACAGCGTACAGTACTCATATACAGTACGCTTACAGCGTACAGTACTCCTATACAGTACGCTTACAGCGTACAGTACTCTTACACAGTACTCTTGCAGCGTACAGTACTCATATACAGTACTCTTACAGCGTACAGTACTCATATACAGTACTCTTACACAGTACTCATATACAGTACTCTTACACAGTACTCTTGCAGCGTACAGTTCTCATATACAGTACTCTTGCAGCGTACAGTACTCATATACAGTACTCTTGCAGCGTACAGTACTCATTTACAGTACTCTTACACAGTACTCTTGCAGCGTACAGTACTCATACACAGTGCTCTTACACAGTACTCTTACAGCGTACAGTACTCATATACAGTACTCTTACACAGTACTCATGCAGCTACAGTAAATAGTAATGTGCCTCGTATTCATGTGCGGGGGTTATTTTTAGACTAGTACTGGTGTTGGTCCAGAACATGAACAGGAAACCACAGTGTGTATCGGTCTTCCCTCAAACACAGAAGCAAAGGCCGGAGTGCTTCAGGGGACGCGTGGTCGGAGAACCAACGCTCCAAAATGCCTGCTTCTTAGCCACAACAAATACCCCAGAACATCTTCCTTGCGTTAAAATCGATAAAAAAAAGTGTTACGACCTGTTACGAAACAAAGAAAGAAAGTGGACTACTTATCCGCTGTCTCTCAACTGAGCTCTTACTTGACTGACTGAAAGAGCAGGAAGTTAAGGCCTGCAGACAAGGCCTACCCTTGGCGATGAGTTGACAAAGGAGCGGAAAGGCCACACGAGAGCCGCGCCCGCTCCTCCCTTTCACTGGACAACGTCAGGGTCTTGAGTCGGGCTCAACCGTGGGACATGTGGGTCGACAGCAGATCGGCTTGTTAATCCGGCGTGAATTAGGAACCGGATTCTCGGTTCAATCCATCCCGGAGATGAATTGGTCACTCAGGAGCTCGCAGCGCTCGGGGCCGCCGTCGCCGCCATGTTTGTTTATTGTCAAACACAAATTTGTTTTGTTTCGTCTAATTAACTGGGCTCCTAATGGGGGACGTTTAGCCCGGTTTTGTTTTTGTCCTACGGTCAATAATCCCAGCCGCTAAACCAGTCGGAGAAGACCCCTGATGTCGGCAGCGAGAGCGACCACAGTTCCGAGCTTGGAGTTTGGCGCAGACCTTTAGGATTGGATAATCCTATCATATTGTGTCGTGCGGAGGATGTTGTGTGTGTGTGAGGTTACGGCCCGCTGCTAATCCACCCGATGGTCACGGTTTAGAGTAGAAAGAGTGTGTGTGTGTGTGTGTGTGTGTGTGTGTGTCAGCTAGAGTTTATTATCACAGACAGGTACACACACACACACACACACACACACACACACACACACAGGCAACACATTCTTCCCTCAACTCTAGCGGCTGGGTTTTAGGCTCTCGTGATTCAAGAGATTATTCCCGCCTGTAACCATGTGACCAACACGTTTAAAATGCTGTCGTATCTCTGGTACTCTGGTAGCTTTTAGCTAAAACCCCTCAAGCGTTATAAGAGCACTGCACAGGAACCAGACCGTACCGGACCGGACCCCACCATAATCCCCGACTACATTACCCAACAGCACAACACGTCATGTGTGTTGCATGGAATGTTGTTTTTTCAACGTCGATTTATGGCATAGTTTAGGGCCTGACTTTCAGGCGTGCACCAAGACCCACACACACACACACACACACACACACACACTACCACTGCAACGTTTGTTGTGATTATTTGTAATAACTCCTGCCGGTATACATAATCGATCCAATAGTCAGGGCGGGTACCCCTGGAGGAGATGGCCTACGACCACCAGAGGCCCCCGGTGTATGTTTGAATATCTCAACGAGTGGAGCCCCGGCACAGTTTAGACCCCTCTTTGTTTGCTGAGCTCTGCCTGTGTCAGGCAGGAAGACATGCGCAGTTCAGGGTGGGTTTAAAAAAAAAAATTTAAAAAATAAATAAAAAACGCCTGGAGGAAGTTGTAGTGAGAGCGTGGGTGTTAGTTAGCGAGTAGAGAAACGGTGGAAGAGGGAGGGTGTTGAACAGGTTAAAGCTGCCCTTCAACTCTCTCTCTCTCTCTCTCTCTCTCTCTCTCTCTCTCTCTCTCTCTCTCTCTCTCTCTCTCTCTCTCTCTCTCTCTCTCTCTACCCCTTTTTCTATTTGTCTTAATCTCCTTCGCTCCCCCTCTGTCTTTTTCTCACCGTCTTTTCCTTGTATGCTCTTCTGCTCCCCCTCTCTTTTTTCTGTCTCTCTCTTTCTCTGTACCTCTATATCTATCCATCTTCCTTGCAGAGTGTATTAAAAAAGGGGGGCTGAACAACTTGCCCGTGGAATCCCTCGCCACCAACAGCCGAAGTCAGCCGGCCTTTGGGATGTTTGCATAAAATGAGGCCACTTATATCACTCAATTATAGCTGTTGACATCGACGGCGCATTGCATTCTACTAGTGTTTGGCACACAATTTCACAGATATGAAATGTCTGCCTAATCCCCCCCCCCCCCCTTTTTGGAGATCAAAAGAAACGCTGAAATTGAATCTCGTGGAGTTTATTTTTTCTTCTTCTTCTTCTTCTTCGAAATGCCTTTGTGCTATCAGTGTAATTCCAATGCCATCTACCACACAGACCCTTCTTTGCTTTGCACTTATGGGGCTGTGGGAAATGAAAGGGGTGTATTTCGGTTTGTTGGCGTTTGATGTTTCTGCGTCAGTGCAGTGGGAGGGAGCCTTTTGGCGAGAGAAAGCGCTACAAGATGGCCCCGATTCAAATCTCAACGGCTACAATCGGTGCCGTGCTACGCGTCCCAAAGATTCCTCACAGATGTTTGCATGTAAATGCGGATGCTTTCTGACCGCGTAGCGCAAGATACAATAGGAAGAAGGTGCTATTCAATTTGACAAACATCTGGTTTTTTTTTTGTTTTTGTCTTTTTTTTTTTTTTTAAAGCTGCCGAAAGAAACGGTGTGTGTAATCTAAACAGTATCCCATCAAGTGGCCTGCAATGGCATTGTGTTTCTTCTGAGACGCAGAAGGAAAAGCATGATGATTTGGGCTGGTAATAAAGAGGTGAGGGATCAACAACCCCTTGCTCTGTATGAACAACTCCTAACTGCCACCGTCTCTCTCTCTCTCTCTCTCTCTCTCTCTCTCTCTCTCTCTCTCTCTCTCTCTCTCTCTCTCTCTCTCTCTCTCTCTCTCTCTCTCTCTCTCTCTCTCTCTCTCTCTCTCTCTCTCTCTCTCTCTCTCTCTCTCTCTCTCTCTCTCTCTCTCTCTCTCTCTCTCTCTCTCTCTCTCTCTCTCTCTCTCTCTCTCTCTCTCTCTCTCTCTCTCTCTCTCTCTCTCTCTCTCTCTGCTGGGCTAATCTATCATTTACATAATAAAAGAGATGCGAGATGCACATAGAGGAGCCTAAGCCGTTGCAGTCCTTGCGTTAGTCATAACCTGGCAACCGGAGACCGTAAAGCGACTGCGTGCTGTTGGAAAGCGTTGCAACAGCAGAACAACGAGACAGACCTTCTCGGCCTACACGGCGTGCTCGCTGCAAACGGATGAGGGTGGCACACCGCCTCACCGTAAACAGGACACCATCCGAATCATCACTCTTCCTGTTGTTTGAAAGGCATTTCATGTGGACACATGAAATGTTTACGAATGTTTCATGTTGTCAAGGGCAACGGCCTAAACAACACTAATGCCTTCTGGTTCCGTTTGCTTCCTCCCGACGGGCCAAGAGGACTTCCTAAACGGCTGCCTGGGGGCCGTGGAATCTCATGGACAGGGACGCTCCTTCCACCAGCGGCCATGTTTAAGAAGGAACAAAAAACGGAAGAGGACCGTGGCAACCCCCCCCCCCCCCCCCCCCCCCAAAAAAAAAAACCTTGTGGCATTGATTAATCGTAAATAATCCCTTATCCACACTCTAATAAATTGTTTTGGCAGGGCAGGGGGGGGGAAATGGAAGGTCAGCCCCCTTGTAAAGACACGGCGTAAATCAGTCTGGGAGCCATCGTACCCGCACTTCCCTCTCCCGTTGGCCCTCTAACTGACGGCCCAGTGCGGGGCACTGGGGGGCCGTGGGGCGGGTAGGATGCGTGGTGAACGAGGGAGCCCAGAGAGGACTACCACGCTCATTAGGAGCCAAGAGAGGCCCTGGCGCTCTAGAATCAAACACCTCTGACGGAGGGTTGGCACGCCTTCATGATGTTCGTTAGAGCGACAGTCCTTCATTTTTCTGTTCTTGTTGTCCATCACCACAGGGGTTTTGTTGCTGAGGTTTCTGAAAACATGAACTACGTCAGGCATCGAGTTACCATGTTGAGAGGCACTTAGCAAAATAGTAGAGTGAAAAAAGTAGCAGCATTCATAAAGCCCAGAGGCAGAACACACACACACACACACACACACACACACACACACACACACACACACACAAACGATACGTGGAGAGAGAAGAGCGATGTTTTGAGAGAGAGAGCACGATCCTTCTCTGGGGGTCTGCCGAGAAGGGGGCAGCAGGGGATTGTGGGCCAGGTGCGTGGGGGGGGGGGGGGGGGGGGGGGGGGGGGAGACACGAAAAGACACAAAGGAGTCCCAATGGGCCCCCGTTACAACAACACGCTTATAACGCCATAGCTATTATTCATTATTATATTATTATTATAATATATTCTACCGTCACTATTACCATATCAGGTCTCAGCAGAGCTAGGATGAAAGTAGTTGAGGAAAAAAATGCCCCAGCCCAAAAAAAGGGGAAAAGGAACTGTGAACTTTGACCTTGAGCTGCGGTCCAGTTCATGGAGCAGGCCCCATTCCCACGTCTCCAGATCCAACCAGAATAATGCCAGTTTGTGTTTGAGTTGAGGCGGAGGCATGGAAACAAAGGCTGAGCTCAAAACACAAACCTAGGTTAACTACACGCCAAAACTACACTCCCACATTGAACTACAAATCCCAACCCCCCTCTGGTTCTCCTCAACGGGTAGGTGGAATGCGCGTCGTTCGTTTGTCACGCTAGGTGACGCTGGCTCGGGAGTCGTGCGGCTGCGCTGGGTGGGAAAACGCGAGGCGTCCGCTCTGGAGCGCTTTATTTATGTTTCTCACATTAATGGAATCTAATCTTTCAAAAAGACCGGCGAGGGGCTGTAAAAGGCTTTTCATGGTCGCTTCATAAACGGCAGATGAGAACTTTTGCTCTGATTCACGTTTACAGAGCAGTAATGTTCTGGCACTCTGTGTCATATAAACAGGGAATCAATGAATGACACTTTCTAATAAATTGCAGTTGAGAAGCAACCCCCCCTTACGCACGCACGCACACACACAAGCACACTCCGGCAGCCCCCCCAGGCACTACCCCCCCCACCCACCCACCCACCCACCCCCACCCCCATCTGAATCCACGGCACTGACAAAGCATAAATACAAAAGCAAAATACATCTTACTCTCTCTCCCTCACGAAGCCACACACACACACACACACACACACACACACACACACACACACACAATCTTTGTTGCGTGTACACACAGAAACCTCTTTCAAATACGCTGGTGTAACCCCCCCCCCTATCCGCACCTGTGTAACACCCACGCACGTGGGTGTCTTGCGCAGCACACATTGGGCGCAGTGCGCTGCTTCCTGATTGGCTGATGAACGAGGCCCCGGAGTGCGCCCGCCTCCCAGGGAGGCCGAGGGTGTTTGACAGTGGAACTTAATTAATATGTAAAATTTATTGATCATAGCACTGCAGGGAAATCATCTGGCATCTTCAGCCATTTTAGATCCTTACAGAGAATCATAAACAACGCGCAATAAATAGCTCAAGCGCATGTCAAGGCCAAAGCGCAAGACAATAAACGGGACAGGGAAATATGTGACAGTGCATCTACATAAATCGTGGCAAATTAAAAACAGACACAGCGCTGAAACTCTCCCCGTGGGAAAGGCAAAGAGACGCTTTTGATCTTAAATGGAGCCGGGAGATTTGAAATCAGTGGGAAAGAGGGCAAAAGGGAAACGTTTGAAAAATGGAACTGTCTCAGATATCCCAGGCGTTTGACAGCACTGCATCAATGGTACTCGCTAATAAGACCAAAATAAAAAAACTCCTTTTGACCTTAGGAAGAATGAAAAAATACACTCCCATGGAAAAACAAAGGTTGAATGGAACTTGTCTGTACCTTCAGACCATAAAAAGGTACAAACCTTAGAAAACAACTTTAGAATGTGGACCCATTGAGCACAGGAACCATAGAACAAAAGAGAAACAAAACTAGAGTGCAAACGAGAAAAGAAGAAGAAAAAAAAGAAAAACCTGCCATTTGAATTGCCTTCGTTCCAAAATAGAGACGGCTTGGTTTTCATCCAGGTCTCCCGAGGCACCTTAGTCCTGTGCCGACAACAAATACACACTTCTCAGCGAGCAGGCGAGCCCACATCCCTTTTCGCTGAAACTTGGCCGGCGTCCCTGGCGACCAATAAGAATTCAGTCTTCTCACTCTGTGTGTGTCTTTGTTGCTGAAATAGGCTGGTTGTGCTTGTGGGGAATTTCCAGCTCCTCCAGTGGCGGCAGGAAAAAAAATAAAATAAAACACAAAGAAAACAAGAAAGAAGTGTTTTTAGAAAACAACGTGGAGCCGAGAAACAAGAGAGGCGAACGGAGTCGGAGAGGATGTTTTCAAACTTTTCCGAATGGGAGCGGGGGAAAAGGGCCACATGCTGAGACGCTGGTAGTGACGCTGTTTGACAGCCCGTCAAACGCCCAGAGCTGGAAGACTTCCTGGATTGACAAAGCTCCCTCTCGAACCGACCCCAAGCTAATTCAAGGTTCTTGTTTCGAATTTGCGGGTTACAATCTGTGCCCTTGATAAGAGAGAAAACAAAGGTAGCCCCTTTTTTTCTGGAACGGCCTTTGAATTCAGTATTTAAACGGCTTAGTATTCCATACAGTACGCGGTGAACCCACCCAGCTTTCTAAGCAGGGACATCGCATTTCAATGCACCCAGCGAACCGGAACTTTCGTCTTTATTCGAGATTCCGGGGAATAAATAACCACCTCTCTTTTGAAAAGCACAATGACCAGTAGTACGTGACTCATGCGGAAAAATGTCTTGCACAGCAGTCATACAATGTTGCAATTCAGACATTGAAGGGCCCGCTTCCTCAAGCTATGTCCGTCGCCTGGCAACGCTATTCTGCTGGCGATTCTAATTGGAACTAGCTAAGCCATCGTGTGCCAAAGGTACCTCCTTTGTTGAAAGGCTCTGGACTCCATAAAAGGTGGAGGCACTGAAGACCACATAAAGCTAAGGTTGGGCTAAGCTCTCTTCTGGGAGTCGCCAGTCTGTTGTCTGACTGTCGTTACATTGACTGGCTCGTTTATAGAACAGTCCCTCACCGCCTCCCACTCCACTAACCCTCCTCAGAAGGAGCAATGCCTTCAACCAAAATAGTATTGGGGTGATGTATAGAAACACCCCAGACAAGCAATAGATGTTGATAGTTGTCTGGGTGACAGGGAGAAGAAGAAAATGGGGCCCTCTTTTGTCTTGAACTATCAATAGAGTATGATCCTGGCAAAAAATCTATAGAAAAGTATGTTAAAAGCATCGGGGGTTGGAAGCACTTAATATTTCAGCTTGTGGTCTGCACTAATTTGTGCTACAGCACATCACTTTGCAGGAAAACACCATCGTTCAACAGATATAAATAGGGGTAATGATATGCTCTTTCAGTTGTGCACTGTGGCAAAAGGATGCTTAAACATGTACGCAACCAGACAATGGCCAAGCGGAAAAAAACATGTTATTATTGTGAATGCTGGTTTCCGAACAAAGCCAGACACTTTTATTTACGCTGGTAACACATCAATTATGGATACATGTGCATTGATCCTTGAACTAAATGAATATCTCCACCGGAAAATCTAACTAAATCCAGTAGTTACGATCAAACCAGTCCCAAAAATCTATGTAAAACCAATGTTCTGTGCGCAGGGAAAGAACACATCCTGTGCAAGCAACGAAGCAATGAATGACGAACGCGCTGATCAAATGATCTGCTCTTGTTATATCGTCACATCGAAAGTACACAGGGAAATCTCTCCCACCATCACGTGAGCTACAAAGGTTGCCGTTGCTGTGCGGCAACTTCGTTCCAACCGGAACAATCTCAGTCCAACTGTACTGTGTGCTGATCATCGGCGGAGCACAGCAGGCGGGATGACAAGGTGGAACAAGTAATGGGACTAGAGAGCTACTCTTGCCTGTCGCGGGTGTCAATTGTTATGGTAATTATTTGCCGAAACATCCCCCCCCCTCCGCCTCTACTCCCCCCACGGTCCCTCCCGAACACCTGTAACACCGTTGTAATCGCTGTTTGCAAAGATTCCTGCCACTCACACTCGTCATCTTGTTGGCCCAAAGAGAGACAGAGTGGTGTGGAACGAAAGACGGAAGGGGGGGGGGGGGGAGGGCCCAGCCAAAAGGATTAATGATCCCGCTCGGCCCCAGGTTCAGAGAGAAAAAGAAAAGAAAACTGTGATATTTCGGGCACTGTCCCATCCAGGGCCCCCGAGCCATTGGCATCATACTGAGAGCACAGCTCCCTTCTCCCTGTGGGCTGGGATTTGTGTGAGCCAGCTAGTGGGGAAGATAAGAATAATTTCCGGGGACATTGCTGTCCAATTGCCCTAACCTTATTACTGAGCGTGTGTGTGTGTGTGTGTGTGTGTGTGTGTGAGTGAGAGTGTGTGTGTGTGTGTGTGTGTGTGAGAGAGAGAGAGTGTGTGTGTGTGTTGCTCCTTCCCAAGCCATAGTCCCTAAACCGCATGGAGGATTTTCTTAAATTAAGCAGCGAGGGCAACTGTGCCGGCCATCTCAACGCTGGAATCCTCTTTCTGCCTAAAGCTCATTATCAACCATACATGTAATCTCCTAAATTGGCAACAAATGGCCCACTTTGAAGGTAGGCTGCAGAACGTCTGTGAGAGAGTCTGAAACAAACACGTCCCTTCTCCAAGTGAAAACGTTCACCTCACATTCACATCACCTTCACCGGTGGAGGAAAATAAAGTTACTTTCTTTACCATACTGCATTTACAATCAATCTTGAAAGTAACAGCGCTAATATTAAAGTATTGACACCAAAGATGGAAAAGTGTTTAAGAATGACATCCTTAAACTACACGCACAGCCTTTCACTAAGGGTAAAGATGTTCCCTTGGGTTCAAATAGGAATTGAATATGCAGAGGGGTCACGCCCCCCAGTTTTTTTTTTTTGAGGGGGCAAAGTCTCCCAACTCCATGTACTCTAGGCCGCTTTAGCGCATTATACATCATACCACGGTCTTGATTTCAAGCCACTGTCTCAGAGGATCGGGGGGCCACGTCCCCCGCCTCAGCGTGAGCAAGCGTGAGCAGGCATGACGCCTCTGGGGCCGTGGCTAATGCTCTCAAGTTGACACAATGCAGCTTGACGTGTCTTTTTTTTTTTTTTTTTTTAAATACGGCACCCGCTCTCTGCGGTGTTTGCCTATGGCCACGTCATCTTACAGCCTTCCCCGACTTGACGGACAGACGTACGCAGAACAGAGTGTCAGTGGCATGGTGACCCCAAAGGAGAGAGAACGCTGGGAGGGGGGGATCTGCCCCCATGGGGGGGGGGGGGTATCGGAAGAGATCGTTCCAGAGATATTCCTCCTAGGAAGATGGGAGTGGGCTTCAATACCAAAATGTATTGGCGTGTTTTTCTGCCTGAAAATAATATATGAATATAATAGCACATCAGTGTTAACCCTTTTTATTATTATAATTTGTATGTATACTGCATATGCAAGCTGGGTTCAGTAAAGGAATTTCATTTGAAATACCAGGCAAGGCACAGATCAATCGTTTTCTAATATGGAGTAGCATAAATGGTCTATCAATATGCCTCGGCTGCATGCTAATCTTTGATCAAAAGGACCTAATTGACTGTGAGACTGAAATGTAAAATGTACAGAACAGAGTACGCCCCACGAGGAACAAGAATTTTAAGTATAAACTGTGGTCGATGAGCAATTTCTGACAGCCTGTTGCGGAATCTTCGACTATCAACGTCCATGGTTTTATGCATTTGGACCCTTCATTTCAGTTTAATTCCCTTTCTAAATGTCATTCCCTGCTGCTGACAACAGACGTCGATTGCGTGCGAGAGTTACACAAAGACCGCACACCTGCCTCAAGCCGTTCACAGTTTACATTCAAACGGGGTTCGGGTAACGTTCTCTTTTCTGTAAGTGTTGGACATTCCGACGTGATTTCTAAACCATTGCCCCACCCCCAGACGGCTCTCTGTTTCCCGGCCGTAAACGTGTTTCCCTTGCTGTTCCTCGCGTTGAGCGCAACACTATTAGGAAGCACGGGGAAACCAACCGCAGCGGCGCGACCGTCGGACACGCTCATAAATCGCAGGATTGATCGGCGGCGATCTCACATGGCGAGCCGGAGCGCCTCTTCTCCCGACTCCCCGAGGAGTAGGATCCATAACAGACTCCTCCCTCGCGGCCGGCGGCCCGTCCGGCAGCGCGCCGAGCGAGCGGCCTCCATCCTCTCCTGAAGCGGCGGGGAGAGGAAAACATGTGCAAACGGAGTGGCCGACTATTCCATTTCCCGATATCGCGCGCGTGATCCATCTCTGTGAACTAGCGACGTAGCGGAGGCCATCGTTCAACGATTTCTGGCAGGTATAGGAGAGTATTGACCCCAGCCAGGCTGTGTGTGTGTGTGTGTGTGTGTGTGTGTGTGTGTGTGTGTGTGCGCATGGCACGGCTTCTACGGGTGAGTGTATGTGTGAGGCCTCTGTTTGGCCTCTACATGCCCTAACTGTTTATCATCGAACGTTTCAACCGTCAACTGAACGTGTAGCTGGAAAAAAAGGACCATTTTCATCTTTGAAATAGCTTTTTTTCCCAATGCTTTGTTTTTGCTGGGATGTGGGGATTTTAGTTGGCACTCCAACCTGACGTTCAACAACAAAGCCAAAAAGCATCTCTTCATTTCATGAAGTCGGGCATGGCCACTGCTGACAGCTCGTCGCCATATTTAACGCCCTTTAATATCAATGACAAAGTCAAGTGACTGACTGTAATTGAATCCGTGCCGTGCGCTCGACGTCCCCCGTTACAAACTCACTGTCATCTCCAATTAGGGCGGCCCTATTATTGGCTAGGCCGTGAGTAGCCCCGTTTAGGCCGGCCGGCGATTCCCGCTGTCGCTGACGTATGAATCTTGACGTCCCCCCCTTAGTTGAAAGTCTCGTGTGTGAGAGACTGTAACATTTCATCGACTGCCAACGACATCCTTGGTCCTTCCAGTGGGAAGAAGGAAGGCGGAGAGGGATGTCGAGCCGTGAGATGCGTGCCTCTGGGCGTCGCGACGCGGGATAAACAGCGGTAAGAAGACGGACCACGTTCGGAGGCTCTGCCGAGCCCCTAATGGGCATCAAGGACTTGTCATAGGTGTAGATGTGCTTATTTTATTTACCACCCCTCTCCATCACAAAAATGGCACTTCAAGCCTTCAATGCACCCCTTCACCAGAAACTTGAGGGATCGGGAGATTATTTCAGCTTGCAGTCGCTGTGGAAATCATTTCGAATTGGACGGAAAGGGCCCCCGCGATTGCCCTGCCCCCCTCTTCCCCTTTACATATGCATGAGAGCTTCTCCCAGTGATAGATACGGCAGAGCCAGGGCCGTGGTAATGTGAGGCGGGAATCGCCGGGAGATTGGGAGAAGGTGGGTGTCATCTGTCTCCAGGACCCGTCGATGTCTGCCAAATGGAATGGATACTAATGACGCGAGATGGCTCCCTGTCCAGCAGCGAGAAGGAGAGAGGCCACATTTGTCTCAATCAACGTCAGAGGAGAGAGTGGGGGGGGGGGTCCACCACTGTCATCGGTGTTTGCTCGGCCGGGGACATCTGTCGACGAAATTCGTTTTTACATTGGGGGACTGTCAACAGGGTAGAACGTTTGGGGAAAGATTTCAATAAATGAAGTTCAAATGAAGACGACCCAGTGTGTTTATGACGTTGAGACGTATTGCGCCATGGCAATTGACCTACTGATAAGACTTGACACGTCGACTCTCTGCGACTATTCAAAAACCTTCACTTCCTAAATAATACGTATAGCTTATTGCAATGGAGGGCTAGCGTTCTATCCGTTCTACCACGTCACGGGTGTTCTTCCTCTTGCTTTATCCAGTATGTGCCCCCCAAGAGGAACCCATCACGTTGATGTGTTCAATACTCAATTCTGCAGAAACAAAAAAAAACAACCTAGATATGTTTATTTTAAGAGGCAAAAGCCATTAGGCTGACTCTGCTACCCTAGAAAGGAACCCCTCCAGAGGCATCGTGGCTTGGCTGAAAGAGGCACTGGTAGGTCAGGGGGGGGGGCTTCATCTGCTCTACTCGCGGTCATTTTTTGAAAGCAACACTTAAGGGTTGTTGACATGGCTAAGACACTCCACAGAGAGATGTCACGAGTGTGTCGAGAGGTGACAAGACCAACGACGGAACAAATAAAAAAGAAAAACAACCGTCCAGAAAAGAGAGCAACATAAATAGTCAGTAGACGAGGTGGGGGGCGGGGTGGGGAGGGGTGGGGGGGGGTCTTGGTCAAACATTGCGGCCTGATCGGTGATACTGTTTATAGAATAAGAATTGCCCACATCTTCCATGACGAGAGAAAAAAAAATTATCCTCGCTGAACAGGGGGGGGGGGGGGGGGGGGGGGGGGGGGGGGGGGGGGGGGGGGGGGCTCACGTCCTGCTTATATTAAATATGAATCCACATGCGAAAGGGACCCTCTGTAACGTGTCACACGATGTGCTGCATTAGGCAAAATAATAAGCGCAAACACAACGCATAATTGCCTTGTTCCACCAACCGTTCAGTCAACCTCAGCATTCCCTCGGAACAAAGGTGAGAAGACTCGGGACAAACGGATTCGTTCCCTGGCACACAATGCATTGTGGGGGTTCTCAGACGCACGAATGACAGATATGCTGTTTGTGAGCATTACATGTTTCACACCGTTCCGCTTCGGTGGATAAGCAGACAAAGCCAACCTTAAAAAAAAACGGGGATATGAAATTTGTTTATTAACAGTCCACAGAAGATATTTGCACAGGTACAGCTCAATGCCGGGCAGGAGCGTATGCATAAGGCGGTGTGTGTGTGTGTGTGTGTGTGTGTGTGTGTGTGTGTGTGTGTGTACGTTGTATAGTCAAAAAAGAAAGAGTGGGAACTGTGTGAGGAGAGAGAGATATCAGGAGGAGAAAAGGTAGACTGAGAAAGAGGATCAACTAAGGAACTGGGTTAAAAAAAAAAAAAGAGATGAGATCAGAGGAGGTGTTGCGGTCCATGTTGCCGTAGATACCAGGACTTCAGAGGACTTGGACTGCGAGGGCTCCAGCTGCACGAGGCCCCCCTAATTAAACACCATTGTGCACCGACCACTTCACCACTACTTGTCTTCAAGGAGTGTGCGACCACTGGAAGGCCTAGAAGCCCCCACACTGTATGAGGGGTGAACACACCGACACACAACCGTATTCTGTCCGCCATCTTCCCCCTGTGTGAGCGTCAAGGTTCCCCTTCTCTGCCCTTGGCCACGAGCATATCCCTTTCACGACCGTGCCACTTTTCAATTTGTTTAAAAAAAAAAACTAAGCCCCTGCAATGCACGCAAACTATCCATAAATACACAAGAACATAAAAACTACATTGCATGAATAATTGATTGCAAAAGGCAATACACGTATTGGACAGCCCACTGTTTAACACGCCGTAAAACGGTTCAAACAGAGCTGGTGCTATTCCAATGGCTCCCGTCACCGTTTTGGGTCAGAAGGATAAACTGGCCTATCCAAAAGGTGTGTGGGGGGGGGGTTTAAACACAATGCACAGACGGCCCCCGGGGGGGGGGGGCCGGAGACTCGCAAACAACTCCATCATTCACGCACATTACCCATCCGCGAGAGCCCGCACGCCTTGCAGACCCGACCCACATCCTCGTCCGCGAAAAGATGCCTGGGTCAGCCGTTCCCGAAAGCCGTTCCATCCAGTGGAGGTAAGCAACTAACTTGATTTATCCAATGAAGCCGTGTCACGGTGAGGGGGGGGCGGGGGGCAGGGAGGGGGGGGGGGGGCAGCAGACAGGGTTCATTTGTCAGAGGACACATTTAAAAGCCTCGCCCCCCCAGGCATCCGTTAAGTTAGCCTTTTCAAAGGAAAGAAGCCCACAGGGAACGCCGGAGTGAGCGGGGGAAAACCATTTGATGAGCTTTAAGGGTACTCCGCGTACCTGAATGGAATACGCGTGGAGATGGAGGAGGACCAAAAAAAATAAAAACACATGCCGATGGCCTTCTGAAAATAGGCGGAGGAAACCGCTGCACGTTTCAAAACCGGATGTTTCACATTGATATTGACTGATCGCCTTTGCACTTGCCGCAGTATAGAGTCCACTTAATCCCCCCCCCCCCCAAATAAAAACGAATGCAACACATAACAAGTCAGGCAGACGTCACATAATGGCGCCCTGAAATTGCATTCCAGGCCCAGCAGTAAGGTCGAGTTGATTTAGGCCTCTGAAGACCGTAGAAAACACTATAACAGAGACCTGGGTGTAGTTAATGGATGTGAGTCATACTGGCGCACCGCAAACCCTTGAATCACTATTGAATTCCTGTAGCTCTATATACATGTACAACTGAAACAACACACTTTCCTGTGTATATTCCCAATTGCTCATGCCACGAGCCAAGGCCTGCTTGGAACTTAGATGTCTTTACCTAGCATGTCCTCAAATTCGACGTTTGTATAACAAAATCTCAACGCTGAAGGACACAGAGACCCAAAAGGCAAAATAACGGACATTCAATACTGCAAAAGCGCAGGGGAACATAAAATGACAAGAAAAAAAACGGTAAAAAAACGGAAATCTCGATCCCGGCTTTGCCTACACAGCCAACCGGGCTCACCGACGTGGTGGGCGGGCGGAGCCATGTCGCCCCGCGTGACACAGGCAGAACAGGATGAGACACTTACCCGAACCTCGCTTCGAAACCACTTTCATGCAGCGGACGACGACGGCGTACAACAGGATCTGGAGAGGGCCGGGCGCTCTCATTGTTCACCAGTCCGGGGGGTCCTGGAGTCCAAAGACAGAGAGAGAGTTCAGCGGCAGTTGTAATCCTGAACATGAGAACATACAGCGGAGGATATTTATGGATTGATGTACTGATAGTTATTGATTGGTTTATGGATATTTATTTATTTATTATTATTTTTTTAAGGAGAAACTTGTACATGATTCGTCAAATACAGCCCTAAAAGGCCGTGATAAGCCCTGAAGCTATCCAACACAATGCTTAGCCGAAATCATGATTGTAACTAAACCTAAATGTGTTTTGGTAGAGGGAACCCTTCGAGGCACGGTGTTGTTACCATGGACACAAATACAGCATGTTTGATAGCTGACCTGGGCTCTAACTCCCCATTCAAGACTAATCATTTATAATTGTGCAGCATGAACACCAACGTTTACGTTGTAAAGGCTGACACACATACAGTATGTTTGATAGCTGACCGAGGCTCCAAACTAACATTTACATTGTAAATGCCATGGTCAATGCAGACAAGGTATACACAGCGGTTTGACAAATATGAAGGAAAAAAACAGTCTGATAGAACTGCTTGGAAACAGCAACAGAACCATTCGCTTGCGAAGCTTGTCCACAACGGCAGGCTCAGCGAGTTAAAGGCACAGTTTATTAACGCAGCAGCCCGGGTTTGACTCTTGCCCGGGCCCTATGCTGCCTCTCTCTCTCTCTCTCTCTCTCTCTCTCTCTCTCTCTCTCTCTCTCCCCCTCCCCCTCTCTCTCTCTCTCTTTCTCTCTCTCTCTCTCTCTCTCCCTCTCCCTCTCTCCCCCCCTCCCCCTCCCTCCCTCTCTCCCTCCCGTCAATCCACTCTACTGCCTATAGAAAATAAATCTAAAATGCCTCAAATAAATATCTTAAAAAAAAAAAAGCAGGCCTCAGTGAGGCACTTTTCAATAAACGTTTGGCTTTTGAGCCTCCCATCAATAGAAGAGGAAAAACAGACAGACACCCAGACGTTTGTCTCATTCGGTTGTGAAAGGTGTTGGGGGTGAGAGGTGAGCCCTCTGTCTGACGTCTATTAGAATCAAACGAGGCCAGTGCAGCCGGGTCAGAGTGCTGAGTTATTTATACTCCCTGGCAATGATAACAAAGGTTTGAAATCACCCGATGTACATCATTTAAAGACAGCTATAACCTAGGAGAAAGGACATGAAACATGCAACAGCAGTAATGGGGCATGGTGTCAGAGGAGGTGAGTGGTTTTCTGTTGAACCGTAATGCCAGGGGGGTATCATAGCATTTCCTACTCCATTACAGCCCCGCTTCCTCACCCTCAGCGTTTAAAAGACCTTATAAACCCCTCACTTATGAGCCGGTCCTTTTTCCGAGTCCGGTTTTTAAAGTGGTTCCATCTCCAGTCGGACATCAAAAACCAGATCGTTTACCACCCCAAAGGCGAGCCGACCCGCATCGCTCCGCAAGCCCTGAAATAAGAGCGCCTTGTACGATTTCTGGGATCACCAAGCGCACATTGTACGCCGCATGGCATGTGAGTTAGGACAGAGATTCCACAGATAAGATGTCATAAAGATACCATAGAGAACCACAGAGGGGTCGGCCATTAATAAGCTTTGACTTGAGTCCCAGTGGCATGAAGAGTGGGACGGGGGGGGGGGGGCAGTAAGCAGGGCCACCTCAAAGGACCACTCTCTCCCCAACTCTGACGGTCGCCTCGCCGCAGACGCTGGAATCTTATCGTTTTAATGAACTCTCCCGCCCCAGTCGCGGCACAACGCGTTCACAAAAGCTCTGGTTCCGTCTCCTTTTCAAACCCAGGAGGGAAAATGGCTGATTTGGCCAGTTTTCACTCAGTGCCTCTCGACGCGATATTTAGGATAACGTGGCGGCGTAGATGACAACATACTCCCTTTTACAATGCACAATACAAATAAAGTCAACAAATACTCCCTGAGATAAGAAATAATTCCCTTCAAGTTGGTATATTTGGAGTAGGGGACATCATGCATTGACACAGAGGTGCTTTTTGAAACAACAGAGAAAGGGACTCAGGGACCCTAACCTACACTACTGCTCTTAGAACACACAAGGGCCCCTGGACGACGCAATGGGCCCTAGACCACACAATGGCCCCTAGACATCACAATGGCCCCTAGACTATACCATGGCCCCTAGACATCACAATGGCCCCTACATTATACAATGGCCCCTACACGATACAATGGCCCCTACACGATACAATGGCCCCTAGACATCACAATGGAACCTACACTATACAAGGGGCCCTAGACATCACAATGGACCCTGCACTACACAATGGCCCCTAAACCACAAAATAGCAATTAGACCATGCGATGGCCCTTACAAAGCATAAAGGTTTTGCCAACAATGTGGAGTTTAATGGCGGCCTTGTAGCCAGAACTCCGGCTCCCAGAGTTCATGGCTGCACCTCTCACGTCACGTGCACACGCCAGTGCACCAGGATCATCTTCAAACGGCGGACTAAAGACCGAGTCATGGTTTCGCAGTAGACAGATCATGGCTGTGGTGCGTCTATGGAAAGCAGAACAAACAGGGATTAGGGGATTAGCCACTGTATGTACCGTAAGAGAATTGCAAATGAATATGTCACATTCAGGGCTCCGCTTGGCCTGCGAGGCAGTGCCGTGAAAGAGCTTGAAAAGCCCAGGCTTCTTTCAGCGGTTTCTAAGGACACTGATCTCGTTGAGGCTTGTGGGTGGTATTTCTCTCTTGTGAGGAGAGCGAAGCGAAGAGGGAAAGTGACAAGGTTTAATTTTAGAGTGACAGGGGCCACAGCAGGGTTACCATTGGCCCATTTTTTCTCTCTCGAGCACGGCAACTGAAAACGGCGATGTATTTTCAAGTGACCGCTGAATCCCACATACTTGAAGGGATCCATTTGTTTTACATATTCCGTCAAATAAGACTATCACATTTTAAAAGGAAACATCCCAGGTGAACACATCAGTCGTCCACCGTGATTTCAACGCGTTTATGGGCCATTATGGCTAACACATGGACGACTTCTTCAGAGCCAGAAAACCAAACCCTTGGAAGTTGCACTGACCCACTGTGAGGTATCGGCGGTCACACACTACCTTTTCGAATCACTTTTCGTCTCCGGGATCCTGTTTTTCTCCTCCGTGAATTTTTTCCCCCCATCGGATGCCACCCAAATCCATTGACTTTGTCGAAGGTTCGGTGATAGACGGCCACTTTCCTACAAGTGCCTGTGTAGTGGCGCAAGCCCGGAGGAATGCATGTGTATCTCTCTCTCTCTTTTTTTTCTACTTTATCGGCTCTCGTTCTCTCCCTCTTTTCGTCCTCTCTTTCCTTTGCTCTTGCACGCACACGCACACACAGGCATGCACGCACGCGCGCACACACACACCCTATCCCTTTCCGTCTGCTTTCCCCTTCGTTCAAGGTGAAAAATTGATATGCACTCTGCTGTGCGCTTTATTAACATTTCTATTTGTGAGAGACTGTTCTGAGGCCCCATACCCCTCAGTGACACACACACACACACACACACACACACACACACACACACACACACACACACACACACACACACACACACACACACACACACACACACACACACACACACACACAAAACACTGCGCTCCTGCCTGAATTATTCCGTTTATGATTATTTACTATTCCTGCCTGCGCCATTTCCCCCGTTGTTCCCGCTACAGCAGAGATTGTTCCAACAAGGTAGTTACATCGCCTTGCTTTCTCTTAGGAAATGGAGAAAAAAATATCGCCCCCTCCCATTTTTGGGTTGTTAGCTTTGGGCTACAGAGTAGTCATAGACACAGCGGCTACAAGAGTAGACTTAAAAACTCACGAACGGTTAACAACGAAATACTAAATAAAGCCACATTCGTTCAGTTTCTCAAAAGTCCTGGAACACACACATAGTATACACACAGTATATTAGCTGTATGCTGTAATTCTCTCTGTTTGGCAAACATGTTGACTTCCTAAAACCAGACTTCCATCCAGTGGACAAGCTGTATTTCAAAAAACACTGTAGATAGTATTGGCCTTTTTGCTTCATTAATGGCTTAATTGTAGGTATTATGGCAAAAACTGAAAATTACGTTGAAACCGTTATTACCTTGAAAGTATTCATCGTACTTTAAAGTTTATACAGACACTAAAAGTCCCCCCCCCCCTAGAGATACATCCTAGAATACCGAAGATGGAGGTGAGGGAGGGAAGACTCTATCCGAGGAGAAGAGGGAGGAGGAGAAGAGGAGGTACCTACACCGTTAGCCTTTGCTCACCAACAGACTTGATTAATAAAATATAGGCAATCCCATCTCAAAGCTGGCCAGATATACATATAATGCCATCGCCATGGTTTAAAGCCTGCCTTATTCAAGTACGGCTGGTTCCATTTCTGCGCCTGGCCTGAACAACCCTTCGCATGCAATTGGCAGAGCTTGACATGGGGAGGAAATAGGGGCTCGTTCGGAACGGACGAGTCTAGTTCTGTTCCCGCTCATCCATTAGTTCCTCATTTGAATTTACAAGACTCCTCGCCCACACACACAGAGGGAAGAAAGGGAGGGGGGGGGGGATGCTTCGGCTGATATGGCCTCTCAGGTTGCATTTCTGCCTCAGCTCTTAGAACACTTGATTGCCCACAACGTCGTGCAGAAGCAAGTTCATCGCTCTGGCGCAATTTAGGATGTCTTCTGAATGGTGGGGTTTTAAAGAACGCTTTAGCCACGATTCGACGGAGAGGCAGCTAGGTGTATTACCTCAGAACACTTGACTTCCAAAACAACTCGAAATAGCGACTATGTGCTTACATCGCCCACCTTTGGCTATCAGTGATTATGAAACCCCCCTGGAGAATTAAACGTATCAGTTATGGAGAAAAGGCCCAGTAGGCAACTATAATAGACTGTTGCTCAGGCACAAAAGTCTGAGACATGGGCTGGCAGAGATAGGTGTACTCCATGTTATTTCTGAACATGTGCGGCTGACAGTTGGATCAACGGTCAATGACGACTCATCATAACTTTTCCCTATTCTGCAGTTTAGGACGTGAAAAATGTCATCGTCGTAAACATTGGGGATAACGTTTTGCACAAGTCAGTTGTAAAGAGTACATAGCCTATTCAACAGTCTGTCTGAGTCTGTGTGTGTGTGTGTGTGTGTGTGTGTGTGTGTGTGTGCTGAAGAGATCGCGTAAAAGTATATGAGGGAAGTCATCCAGAATTCAGAAAGGAGGCTTGAAGCCTGGATGTGCTGCAACAAGGTCAATACTAAGACTTCAACTTGCCTCTCTAATTAGAAAAGAGCCAAACATTCTCTCAAGAACAAAATCCCCTTCTCTTTTCGGTTATTCTTCTAATAATTAACGGAACCAAATGCGATTTCTAGATAAACAAAACACTTGGAATGAACCCACTCTTTCGAAATAGACCATGGCAGTAGCTAACAAGTCTGCACCCTGTGAAAAATGAATTCCTACCGAAACACTGGTGAGCAAAGCTTCCATGGAACCAATAAATGTCGGGCCCTCATCCAATACAGGCCCTCAGCTATCCTTCTGTTTTTACTGGCCTGGCCTACGCCACTGTAAATACCAGAGGCAAATAAAGGGCTGGAGCTGACTCCATCACGGCCTCTAGTAGTGCCAACCACACAGCTAGGTCTAAAATTAACTTTGGCCGGCCAGGTCCTTTTGTCACCGGGAAAGATCTACCCAGGAACACTGTAAGGGTCTCAGCTGAGAAGCAGGGGAAAGATCCACCCAGGAACACTGTAAGGGTCTCAGCTGAGAAGCTGGAGAGGTTTCAGGGGCCAAGAAAAGGGCATCGGCCAATAAACATAACTGTTTATATGGCTGTACCACACATGCGCACGCACGCGCACACGCACACACACACACACACACACACACACACACACACACACACACACACACACCTTAATCAGCATCCTCTTTGAATTTGCTCTGTATTTTGCTCTCCGGCACCAAAAGCCCACCGCCGGGCTTTCCTCGCAATCACTCCCCATTAAACTGCAGGAGGTTGGTGATATGCTGTATAGCTACAGGACAGAGAGAGAGAGAGTTTTCTATATGCTTGCACGACACAAAACGGATCAACTTAGAATCCACGTCTCCACAGCGGGCAGTTCCCGATTCAACATGAGAGGACAAAGAGTGCGTTTTCCCCCAGGTCCCTGCTCACGAAGTGGCCAATAAATCAGGCGTCTGTTGAGAATTTGCCTCTCTGGATTCGGCCGACCGAGGAACAAGTACAGGGACCGTCACTTTAGCGTCAAAGCAAAGTGCTAAAAGCTGTGATACACACTCACAATGTTAAATCACAACTGGAGAGCTCCCATAAAATCATTTCTTCTCCATTGTAGAGTGATGTAGAAAAATAGATTTCTATTATAGCATGCAGAGTTTGTGAGGCCGACTTTTTTTTATATATATACACACACACCTTGCCGTAAATTTCACTTAGCAGGTGGTTTGTCCAGTGACTTACAAGTAGGGCATTTACTCTTGAGGCATTTTTTGTCACAAAACCAAGATCAATGCCAGGCCTTAGGGTTGGTCTGGCTGGTTGATTTTCAGTTTGCTTGGATTCGTAAAAAAATATTCACAAGCCGATATGCTTTGAAAGGCTCTAGGCTTCTGCCATTCAATATGCACAAAGCAAAACATTGTGTACAGAGTGGTCTATTATGGAAAACTAGTAGTTTGAACCCAAGCACCCCTTACGAAGGGCAAATCTAGGCCTTCTATAGCCTCTATGGTAATGTGACTAGTGCCACCACAAAACATCCATGAATGAATAAGCAGGAAAATCAAAAGAGAGAAGGGGGGATAGTTGAAACGGGGATGGGGGGCGGCGGGGGGGGGGGGGGGGGGGGGGGGGGGGGGGGGGGGGGCATTCTCGCTTTCCCCACGCAATTTCCATCTTCTTTCATGCCTATCTATGACATCAACTTCCGTCCTCTGGAGCTGGGGGTGCACCTCGAGGATCACCTGCAGACAAAAAAAATGGCTTTGCTGGTGCCAAAGGATGAGACTGATTACTGCGTGCTCTGGCTTTGGACCTGGACGGCACAATCCATAACAGATCTTTTTTCTTTTTTTTTTTTAAACGAAGTGGTCTACACAGCTTAGGCCCCCGAGGCAAGAGACAGATATAGGAGACATTAGAGCACACTTGGGAAAGTTATTTTGATCAATCTCTCCCCGCGTGTGTAACAATTGACTGGTATTTCATTTAAGCTCCAGGGGCGACTCGCTCTGTCTGACCTCACGGCAATTTCTAACAGAACCGTTCAGGAAAAGATGGACAAATAAAGAACCGTTATTTTTTTTTTTTTTTGTATTGCGTTTGACTCCAGCCGACTGTATTATTCTGAGTTCCCCGCCCCCCCCCCCAACGGGAAGCATCTTTATACGTTTTTTCCCCTCTCACGACCAATTCAAACAGACAGTCAGGGGGGAAATGAGTCCATTACGATTCATGTGTGGTAAGCATTAGCCGGCCCACGTTATGATAGAACCGCCGATACACCGAGAGGGTGAATAAAAGCTACGTCTGAATCTGTGACAATGGCACACGGCTCCTCGGATGGGTTCATTTCAGTGCCGAAGGCCTTCCCCCGCCCACGCCCCCCGTCTGTGAATATGAAGTAAAAAAATATATAATAACAATAAGTGGCCCATGAAAACGGTTCGGTTGGGAGGAAGGGGACAGTTTTCCTTTGCTACATCTCCACTGGACGATAATGGGAATGTGCACATAGGGGGAAAGCGCTGGAAGGTCCATGAATGTAAAGAAGGTCCCATTTTCAACGCCATTTTGTTTGGCTAAAGCTATACAGCCTAGTGTTGCCTCCAGTCTGCGTTCTCTAGATCGTGTTGCATGTGAATCCTTTAGCGGTTCTTTGGAAGACCGCTATATGGCTTCTTGCTCGATGTTCTAGGAAGAGTATATTCCATAGAGGACTATGCTTCGCTTTGGTTTTACGCCATATTAAAAGGATCGGTTCACTTGAAAACGGGTGTAAAAATGTCAGAGATGTCATTAGTAGTCTACAACTGAAGCCACAACGTATTCATACTAATGATGAAATTGTCGGCCAATTAGCCAAATTGCAGAGTGCAACGAAGATCATGTTGAATTGCTGACCATATCTGACCCCTGGCCCCAGCTAAAAGTGCAGCTCTCTTCGCAAAAGTGGTAGAATACTCTTGGTTACACAAAATGTGTCCTAAATAAAGAAAGCCTTTTTTAAATGTGAATTTTTTTATGAACCATAACATTCCACTGCACTCCAGTTTAGGTCTGGTTTATATTGTGTACATAAAAAAAAAAGTGTTATTTCCGCCAGCATATTTATCCATGTGGAATGAAGGAAAAATTGGCTGCATACCGTAAGCTACCCTTACATGTCAAATCTGCTCAGGTTCCATGTACTGCTATATAAATCAATGTGTCAGGTTAAGTCTTCTGATGACGATAGTGTACATCTTGCTTTGGGAGAGACGCTCAAATATAACCTTGAGGAGTTCAGAGAAGATCATTAAAGAGCAGCAGCAGAGGCATAACAACTTCTTCACGTCTTTGAGTAACGCTATAAGACGATGTATCAACCTATTGAATAATATGGAAAAGGAATATGTCAGGCTGTTTTTCACCTCTGTCAATAACAGCAAAGGAACACGTGCATGTGCACGCACGTACACACGCACACACACACACACACACACACACACACACACACACACACGCACGTTAAAGCTACCGCAGGAACATTTCCATCAGTGTCTTGTTAATGTAATCTAATAATGATAAAGGCAGCAGTTATGACCGCCGTTCCCTCCTTCCCATCCACCTCACCGGCCATCGCTTCCAAACCCTCGGCGATTGTTCCCAGCACGCCTTCCCCATCACCGAGTCAACGCCTACCAGCCAGTCAGACATCTCCCAGCACATTAATGAACCCTTTCATTAGAAAACCTTTGACACTGCCTCCTGATTGCCGAGCTATATAGCCGAAAGCCCTCGGTGACAGCGCCATGAAAATTAAAAGTATCAATCAAGGTATCTAGGGGCTCTCGCAATGGCACTCGATCCAGCTGTCAGTGTCAGAGAGAGAGAGAGAGAGGGAGAGAAAGAGAAACTCCACCCAAACAGAGACATCACGGAGAGAGCGAGAGACAGAACGGGGCTACTTAGCAGCTGCCAGTGGGTTTAAGTGCAGATGAGACCAGCGGGGTGAAATGATATGGTCCAGTGCCAAAAGCCCGGTTAGTAAAAACGTTTAGCCTCCCAAAAGGAGGTTGACTGCAACCGTCTAGGTTACATAACCTTGGCAACTTACACCTCGATCGACCCAAGATAGTATTTTGAAGGCCCATAAGCATATTTACTGCACATAGCCTGAATGCATTCTTTTTACGAGTGGGGTGGGCCTACATTTCCCATGGGCCCCCAAGTGCTTTTACTAAGAATGCCCCGTCAGTGGTCAGCTCTGAACAACTCCGAAATAAAACTGCTGGATGATATAGCTAACCGCTTTCTAAATTAATTGGTACAGGAAGCGGTATGCTTAGTTCAATAAATGGCCCCAGAGCTGTCCTTGGCAAATGCTTAAGGGCATGAGGAGCTTGTACAGCAAACTCAAATAATGTGGCAATGATAGCATACGTCTGCAATTGCTGCGCACAGCAGTGCTTAGCTAGACCAAAGTCCATACTGTCAATTCACAAAGAAAAAAAAGAAACATTACATTGTTTATGCAGTGGGCTAATGTCAGTTGTAGTCAACACTTCACCTAAGACGTAGTAACCTATAGGGATTGTGAGCGCGTAGGTAAAATACACGCATCGTGGGCATCAGTCCGAATATCTTTGGTGGAAAAGTTTAGGTTAATCTCTATTCCCCCCAAAATCTAGGCAAACCGTGGATATCTCTATCAATCTGTCATTTTAAGGAAGTGCCCTCAAACGACAACCTGATCGACCACTCAGCCAATCGGTCCTGTGTTAGGCCAATACAAAGTACAGACCCACCCTTACAGCACTTGCTCACCGCCACCCCGTTCCTTCTCTACCCACACTTAAGTCAACATGTTTGACGCACTCGCACACGACATTCACACACGCAAGCAATGTCAGTAGATGTACCTCCCCGCACTATTTTAATCGTTTAGATCATGCTTAACACAAAGATAACCGTGTATCATATTACAGGCTTAAAATGTACGTTTCATGCTTTAAATAGTCTCAAACTATGTGTGTAGCCTATATCAGTAACTATGATGAATCAATGCGCAACGTTCTGCTGTATTTGTTTTCAACACTCGTAATTTGTTGTGTTTCAGGAGTATTTGTAATGCCTAAGCAAAACAAATTAAGCACATTTTTTCCACATAAAAGGCTCCGATTGTGTTTCCTCTAAACATGAATTTGGTCTATTTTAAAACAGACAGGTAGTAAGCCAATACCTAATTATTCAACTTTTATATAGGTTACTGCGTAAATACATAATACTATTGGGGGGGGGGGGGGGGGGGGGGGGGGGGGGGGGGGGGGGGGAGAAACTTACCCACAAGCACTTTTTATGATGTGGTATTCTGGTGTCAATTCAGATTACAAAATATCACCATTACAATGCTGATGAATAGGGTAAAACCTGTTCCTTGCTCTAGAAAATGAATGAGTGATGAAGCCGACAAACCAAAAATCCAAACAAGAAAGACAATTTTTCCAGATGCTTATCTAATCCAAAAGACGTAGCCCACGAAGGTTGTCAACCGTTATTTAGGTCCCAGTTTTAAATCGCAGGCAACAGAGAGAGAGAGAAAAAAAATCTACCAGCTTTAAGAAAAAGTGGAAAACGGTTTACAGAATCAATGGTGGGTAATTTCAAACCTTAATGATGGTCGGGGTCTTTTTTATGGGTCGCTAAGAAGACCTTCACTGGAAAATCCAGACATTCCTCTTGAGCAGATGGGCACACTATTAGAATGGTATTTAAGCTAGTTTTCAGCCATGTGAGATACGAGATCCAATCTTCCCTTTTCGCCGCATGTGCCGCTATGCAAGACGAGCACGGGCAGTGCAGTGTAGTGGTCGATGCGACGCGTCCTTTCCTCCTGGTCCTCTAGCCCGCGCTGCGCTCTACCTCGCTGGTATCACCAAGAAGCGCAAAACCCCCAAAAACGTTCATACCAAAAACCAAACAAATAAATCGACTCTTAAAACATAAACCTGGTTAGAGTAAATTGTGTGAAAGGGAGAGCGTTATTTTATTCTATCCCCAAGCTATTCGCTTCATTCCATCATACTCATACTCTCCACCTCTCAGTATGGACCGCTGGCGATGCAGTCAGTGCAGCTTAAGTTTGAGTATAGATGTAGCCTACTGCCGCCCAATGGAAAATGTAGAAACGATGCTGAAGTCAAGACACCCATATCAATTCATGCAATTTCATCTATTGGCATTATTAGCGACGGGCTTACAGAACACGCATGATGGTACCGTTTATATTCACAAGTTATGATGACTATGAATTTTTTTTGCAGGCGACACCAGCCAAGATACAATACATAGCCCATCATGAAGTCTCAGGACCTCCCTCATTTCATAATCGAGCATTGTTTTAATACACGACAATATTTCCTGCAAGTTATACACATGGGTTATAATAACGTTACATAATTACAGTTACATCATCATTTCACACAAACACAAACGCTCATACACACACATGCACATTCATATTTTCGTCACATAACTAATCATTGTGTCCTTAAAGTAAAGAGATGAGTAGAAAATTTGTAGCACCCTGTAAGTTTAACAAAAAAATTGATATAATTATTTTAAAATGTACTTTTTTTTTTTACTGTGTAGAACAACTGAAACACATAAAGCATGTTAGCATAGCCAGAATTGTAAACCCACTAAGCTGAAATATAGTGTTTCTTGCCGATTACTTAGCAATGACCCAGTTCTTTTTATATATCCCTCTACTTCTCACCGGAGGTATATTCAGTTTGGTACACTACAATATCTGGCATTGTTTTAACAATAACAACCCATTTAAAAATAATTGACAGTTTCGTTTTGTCTTAGTCTTTTTTTCTTTTTCTTTCTTCACCTTGAACTACATACCATGGGGCCACGGTGTCATTTTCCCCATAGGCAGACACTTCCCACAAGGCCAAACACAGCCTCTGGATCAAGTGCTGATGTTAAAGCCTGCTCTTAGGCTTCCATGCTTTTTTGGCTCGGCCGGGGAAATGAAAGGGCCTCGTTTGATATCTCCAGCACTGGGCAAACCCCTGTCAGGCCCCTGCCCCTCTGGATGGAGCCCCTGCCATGCTCGGCGCATTTAGATGAGGCAGGGCTTTGAGGCCGAAGAAAAGGCCACCCTCCTCGGACTGAGAACGGGCACTGTGTGCTCCCTCTGTCATACGTACAGCCCTGGCAGCCCCTCAGACTCCTTAATGAGGGGAGGAAACGGACAAAACCCGCCATTGATTCATTCACGGTGCCCTTTTTATCCGAGGTTGTTGTCTGCAAAGGCGTTTTTTTTTTTTTTTTAAACTGCCTTGCTCTGTAACAAGTTTGGAAACTTTGGGGAGCTACCTTGCTGTTCATAGAATTTCATAGACAATGGTGGCACAATAATGGCTGACGCTATGAAGAATCTTACGGTTGTTGTTCAAAAAAAAATATGCAAAAGAAAGCAAGACTTTTACAAGTGAGACAAGAAACCAAATGCCCAAATAGTTGTATTTCCAGGGTGGCATCACTGGTAATTCTCTTACTAGGCAAACAAACGCATCGCAGCAGCGTCACACGCCGCTGAAGTTATCAGACATGCCCCAAAAAATGTATGACTAAATGTTTTTATATTCGGTGTGTGTGTGTGTGTGTGTGTGTGTGTGTGTGTGTGTGAGAGAGAGGGGTTGGGGGGGATTCCACTGCGATGATGTACACACAATGTCTCACTCTCTCTCGGGAGACATAACACGACTAGCAGAACCAGGACCGCGTGTGGACATGACACTTCTTCTATTAGGGATTGTCGTTGTTAAAATATCACCAGCTGTTCCTGTCTCAATTACTCAGTTGGTAGTGAGGGGGCATTGTGAGTCCTTTGTCATTCTGCTCTTTCAGCATGGTTGGAGGATAATCCTTGCCGACTTGTTCATATTGTGTGCTTCGTAATAAGGCTCTTATTTTGTGGTACTGGGTAAAGAGGAAAACAGTCAACAAAGAGTAGACAAACAGGAAAAATACAACGCATTCATACAAATCCGCCGGAATTCAGAATTCGGATCAGTCAATTTTCTGAAAGTGCACCATATTTTCAGAAGGACTAAAAGGTGATTTTACACAGACATTACTTCCATCAAGAGCCACCATTATGAAGAACCAAGTTATTGACGGTTACGTTGCACTCTGCAGCCGGTGTACATGCGTCAACTGCGTGCGGCAGTGCACGGCTCCGCTCCGTTCAGGACAGGGCCACGTGATCCTCCAGCGCCAGCGATGTAAAAATCCCCTTGCGTCGTTTTGCTCCCAGGTGATTATGATGTAGTAGGTGTAGCCCAGCTTGTACTACTAATCAGCCAAAGGGATTGAGATGCTCTGTGAGTCGACCTCATCAAAGAGCCCTGCTCGGCTCTCGCGTGCCAAGCCTGAATTATAGATCAAGCAGTTCAATCGCGCTATTCAGGAGGTTGCCACGAGACAAAAAAAGGCTTTGGGAGAACTCTTGAGACCGACCTCAGGATGGATCTCTTAATTAATGGGAAAGTGGCCATGTAGTCTTCAGCGGATTGCCTGTATACTGTATATTCAGAAGCGGGTTCGCGTTGTGTAGTGAAAGATGACAGGAAATTCTGGTAAAGAACCCAGTAATGGCTTGCACTTGAATCTTTTTTTTATAACTTAGACAATGTTTGTTATGAAGCTCTCCTGGTAATTGTTCTCTTTTTATGCGATACAATTGATTCCTATTTATGTCGTTTTTTAATTTTATTTATTTTACAAACATTGCCAGTAACAGACAGCGTAGTTGAGTTAAGTTTGGGGCAAGTGCCTGAGTGTAAATATGCTTACATCACTACTGCCTTTGAAATGTGTCCGTGCCCCGCATAAGATGTGCCAGGTCTTTCCATCAGCTGATATGATGCCCTCAGTGTTCATTTCCTGTTTGGTGTTGCCCTGAGAGACCAAGCGCAGTGTTCGTTTCCTGTTTGGTGTTGCCCTAAGAGACCAAACGCAGTGTTCGTTTCCTGTTTGGTGTTGCCCTGAGAGACCAAGCGCAGTGTTCGTTTCCTGTTTGGTGTTGCCCTGAGAGACCAAGCGCAGTGTTCATTGTTCGCTCATGCAATTCCATCAAGCTGTGGCCTCCACTTTATCCTTCAGATGGAACACTGTGGTGAAAGGGATGAGCTCCACATGTTCTCGAAGGCCATACATTCTGGGATGTATTTTGAGTGACAAAGGTTTGGAACCTACGCAGTGGCGTCGGCCACCTCTGTCTTCTTTTGGCAATGTTTGCCTGGGTGTAGCATGCTCTGCTCTATGACCATTTCCTTTGATACACGATTATGAAAATCGTGATCAGTCAGCATGATGAACCTTACCAAACAATAGCAGGTAAAACACTACAGAATAACCACATACCCAAAGATTGGACGAGACGTCCCATGATGCATAACTCAATCACAAACAACTGACATAGCTGGCATAGCTGCAGGGCAACGACCAGAAGGATACATTCCATCTACGGGCACACACAAGTGTCTTCATGAGCAGGAAGGCCCCATGACCAGAGGTTGACGGGATAAAGATGGCATGTGGGAAACGTGCACAGACAAAAAGCAGAATCCAACCTCTTTGTGACCTAAAATGGGGCGGACGTCTACAATGTAGGCTTGCTGTTACAGTCCCAATGTCCCCCTTTTCCCAAATCAAGTGTTTGACCATAACGTCAATGCTTTATTGAGAGACCCCTACTGCTTGTCCTCAAATGGAGCATTGACTTTGTCAGACTGGCTGGCTGCACGGAACTTGATCACTGAAGATGAGACTCACAGTTCAGGCTTTTCTGGAACAAGATCACAGACTGAGAACATCAACCCCACTAATCATTTTACAAGCTGTAAAAGGTACTGCCAACCATTCGGACCAATTAATGCTCTGCTACATACAGTCCCCTCCAAAAGTATTGGAACAGTAATGCCAATTCCTTTATTTTTGCTGTAGACTGAAAGCGTTTGGGTTTGACACCAAAAGATGAATAT
The DNA here is from genome assembly GCA_017639675.1 of Aplochiton taeniatus. Taxonomy (NCBI): domain Eukaryota; kingdom Metazoa; phylum Chordata; class Actinopteri; order Galaxiiformes; family Galaxiidae; genus Aplochiton; species Aplochiton taeniatus. The sequence continues at coordinate 8,681,103 of CM030191.1, forward strand.
GAGACAAAAGATCAATATGTCAGCTTTTATTTCCAGGTATTTTCATCTGGATCTGATAAACAACTTAGAAGATATCATTATTTGTAAAGGAACACCACATTTTTTGTTGAGCAAAAGTATTGGAACATGTGACTAACAGGTGTGTTTTGTTGCCCAGATGTGTCTCATTACATTTATTATTCAAACAATAAATAACACTGAATGTCTAGGCTCAGTTTCAGATTCTGGTTTTGCCTGTGCAGACTGCAGTTATAGTAATCAACATGAAAAGCAGAGAACTGTCTATGGGTGAAAAGAAAGCAATTGTGAAGCTAGAGAAGATGGGAAATCAATCAGAGCCATTGCACAGACACTAGCCATAGCCAGTACAACAATTTGGAATATCCTCAGGAAGAAACAAACTACTGGTGTACTAAGTAACAGACATCGAACGGGACGACCAAGGAAAACAACAGCAGTTGACGACAGAAACATTGTCAGAGCTGTGAAGAAAGACCCTAAAACTACTGTTGGTGAGATCAACAACAACCTCCAGAGGGCAGGAGTGAAGGTTTCAGAATCCACTGTTCGCAGAAGACTTAATGGACAACAGTACAGAGGCTACACCAGAAGATGCAAGCCATTCATTAGCATAAAGAATAGGAAGGCCAGGCTGGATTTTGCCAAAAAGTACAGAGACGAGCCTCAAAAATTCTGGGAAAAAGTTTTATGGACTGATGAGACGAAGATTAACTTCTACCAGAGTGATGGAAAGGCTAAGGTTTGGAGAAAAAAAGGATCTGCTCATGACCCCCAAAACACAAGCTCATCTGTGAAACACGGTGGAGGTAATGTGATGGCTTGGGCTTCAATGGCTTCTTCTGGGACGGGCCTCATTAATCTTCATTGATGATGTAACACATGATGGCGGCAGCAAAAATGAATTCGGAAGTCTACAGAAACATTTTGTCTGCCAATTTTAAGAAGGATGCAACCAACTGATTGGGAGATCCTTTGTCATGCAGCAAGATAATGACCCTAAACACACTGCAAAAGCAACAAAGGAGTTCATCAGGGGCAAGAAGTGGAAGGTCCTAGACTGGCCAAGTCAATCTCCAGACTTAAACCCTATAGAGCATTCTTTTTACCTTCTTAAAAGGAGACTGAAGGGAGAAACCCCCCAAAACAAGCAACAACTGAAAGAGGCTGCAGTGAAAGCCTGGAAAGGCATAACAAAAGAAGAATGCAAAAGTTTGGTGATGTCCATGGGTCGCAGGCTTGATGCAGTTATTGAAAGCAAAGGATTTGCAACAAAATATTGAGTCTTATTCACTTAAATCCATTTCAAGTCTATCTGTTCCAATACTTTTGCTCATCTAAAAATGTGGTCTTTCTTTTCAAATAATGATATCTTCTAAGTTGTTTATCAGATCCAGATGAAAATACCTGGAAATAAAAGCTGACATATTGATCTTTTGTCTCATATCATCTTTTGGTGTCAAACCCAAACGCTTTCAGTCTACAGCAAAAATAAAGGAATTGGCATTACTGTTCCAATACTTTTGGAGGGGACTGTATATCAAGCTGTGCAGATGGAAGGTGGCTCCGCCATTGTAACAGACTTCCTCGTTGAAACTGGACAGTGGGATTGGTGTGTGAGCGTTGCGGTTGTGAGATTAGTGCATGGGTTATCGAAGTACGACAGGGTAACCTGGAGGAACGCGTGGAGCCGCGTGACAAAAAATGAACTGTCGGGAAAAATTGTCGTCTTGATTTAGTGAGGCTTTCAGGTACAATTCGCGCGATCCATCAGACAGTCTGTGCACTCCTGACAAGTGCGTCTTGACAGTGAGCCAAGTGCTGACAAAATCAGTTTTTTAAATGAAATATCCAATAGTTGTACCCTCATACTTTCCCAACGACGTTGTCGTGCAGTGTCTCCCTTCAACCCCATTGAGCTGCTATGCAGTGAGATACACCACGACATCCATTTCAGGAGAGGGTGTAGTGCAGTCATATAGCACTTCCTATTGGATGTCAACGACGAGGTTCAAAATCCCTCCCCCATCGCGGGCGACAATGAATTGCCGGTGGCAAGCGGGGCGGCCGGCCTCGACGGGAGACGCGATGGATCCTTTTCTGATGATGTGCGACAAGGCCTTACAGAGCGGCCCCACCGACGGCCAGGTCTGTTTGAAGTTCTCGTTGCGCTCGGCAACGCGCCAGCGGCCGTGACCCAGATTCGTCGGCCTCGGGCTCTCGCAAGAGAGCGTGGCGGCGGCGGCGGCGGCTTCAGGCCCGTTTTCGAGGGGCCGTCCCTCCAAAGTGTGTCAACGTTGCCTGCAAACGCGTAAGGCGGCGAGTGTCCTCGCCCTCAATCTTACCCGCAGCACAACCTGTGCTTTCTGTTGTGTCCACTTAGCAAGAGCTCGCTTGGCCTCAGCCTCGCGTGATGATCCAAATAATGAAGTGGACATCGGAAAGGCAGAGGAAGTCAGGGGACACAGCAAAGGGGCACTAGTCACCTCCAACGGGAAGATAAGGAGATTCCCGAGCGAGCGAGATGTGGGTCAGGGTTCTGTTTTTGTGTTTGACAAGAGCTGATTGTCAAGCCTCCTCTACTCCTCTCTTTCTCTCAGAGAGAGAGAGAGAGGCCAGTGCAAGCTGTGACCCGTCAAACGAGGTGCAGGTTTTACTGCCTCTCGTCTGCAGATGGATCCCCGAACGTGGGAGATAAGTCAGACGGTCGCTCTGACAATGACGGGCATCCATTCTCGTCAGTCCCATTTCAAATGTTTTTTTTTTTTCTGTCTTGCCGTTACCGTTTTTGCGGATGACGCGCGCTGTCATCTGTCGGTCGGTCTATCCGTCTTTCAATTTATCTCTCACTCTGGCTCCCTCCCCGCTCCCTCTCCCTCTCCCCACACACACGCACGTGCGCGCCTCAAGAATCCCGGGCCAGCCTTATTCATAACAACCACCAAAGGGAGCCCAGCTGGAGCTGCTCCTCTCCATTGGAGAGATTTATTCAGCCTCCAAGGCTCGGTTTAATTTTGATCTTGTCTAAAAGTGGCCCCTGAAAAAAATAAAAAATAAGAATCAAGCAGCCTTCCTCTCTCTCTCTCTCTCTCTCTCTCTCTCTCTCTCTCTCTCTCTCTCTCTCTCTCTCTCTCTCTCTCCTCTCTCTCTCTCTCGCTCTCTCTCGCTCTCTCTCGCTCTCTCTCGCTCTCTCTCTCTCTCTCTCTCTCTCTCTCTCTCTCTCTCGCTCTCTCGCTCTCCTTCCTTCCCACACACCCAAAGGGGACACACTCCAGTGATGAGTACACAGCACTGATGAAGAGAGCGAGAGAGAATGCTTCTCCATGGATAAAGAGAGAGGGAGGGACACACACACACACACACACACACACACACACACACACACACACACACACACACACACACAGGGGGAGTGGGGGGTTAGAGGGAAAAAAAAACATTACGACTGCTCCGTCTGAACAGCAGGGATCAACAAGCCTGGGAGAGGACTAGTGTGCGGGGCCACCTTTTTAACTATGCATGCTGTGTGGCTCTGTCAGTCAGAGGGAGAGATTACACCCGCCGTCTATTTCTGGCCTCCTAGCTGGTTACCTAGGTGACAATTTCATTCTAACATCATTAGACAAGTTTGGTAGACCTGGTTGCCTGGCTACCCTGTGTTAATCTCGCACGACTTTCTCTGTTGTTTCATCGCGGCGTGGAATGCGGTTCATTTTAGATTCGGGCCTTAATTAGGCGGCAAGCAGGGTGAGTTAGGCAGCGATGGTTTCAACATCACGGTCGAGGACAGGTATGGGTGAGCTAGCGTTAGTGTTTCCTCATTGTTCATCACGAGTCCAGACTATTATTGAAAGTCGCCACGCTTTGAAATACTCAAACCAACTGATGGGTCGAAAGCAATCAACTGAGAAATTCAATCTTCGTCGGCAAATGCATCTCACTCCTCGTCAACGACAACTACACTCTGCACTGACTGGAGCCGGAACCCCAAGGACCTTGACCGTTGTTCACTTCCTTTGAGCGAGCGCACAAAGGTGAAAAGTGCATAGAATGAGGTTGTAGAACGCTTAGAGGCGGACCTCCACTCCCACCCCCCCCCCCCCCCCCACACCCCCCCCCCCCCCCCCCCCCCCCCCCCCCCCCCCCCCCCCCCCCCCCGGAACCAGCGGAAATGATAAAGAGGGCGAAATGGCGAGATTCAGTCCAGATGAACCATGGCGACCCTGTGGGGAACATACATCACCTTCTCCCGGAGATAAAGAGGGCTCCGGAGCTAAAACTGTCCCTGGTGCTTGCACAGGAAGTAATCTAAGGGCAGATAATCGGCTCGATACACGCCACGACAACAAACGGTTTGCCCCGCGCATCCATAGTTCCAGCTTTGTGTGGTCGCACCATTCCGGGGATCTTCACCGGCATGGGTAGTGTCCTTTATCTTCTGTTGCCCCCCCTCTCCCTCTCATCCTATGCTGACTTGTCTCAGAGTGATGAAATACCCGCTCCCCCCCGGTTCTACAGCTACATAAATCTAAAAGAGAAAATTCACTTAACCCCATTCCGAGGTAAAAGCGCTGAAAGCAGAATCTTTAAAAAAATGGGTTTGAAAAAGTTCATATTAAAGTTCATACATAGGTCTGCATTGCCTTCATGTGTTAGTTGGATCAGTATCAATATGCAACTGTCACGTGTTGTTTTTGGACACCGTGAAATCATCCTGATGAGACAACAGTCATCTTCCTATTTCAGTCCCCCCCCCCTCTGCTCCCCCTCTGTTCCAATACGGCGCCTTTAAACCACGTCTTTGAACTGAACTTTTACACTGACAACAGAACGGAACAGTCTCCCGCTTCACTGCGGGAATAGAGTGAGAGGGAGCAATTACAAATCATTACAATCGGCATAATGTCGTCTCTGATTCCGCAAACGTGCTCAAGGGCACCTACTGTCTCTTTCTCTCTCTCTCTCTCACACACACTCTCACTCTAACCACGGAGAAGGCCTCCAGCTGGTTCTGCTGCTTAGCATCAAAAGGTGACTGTAGATCCCAGGAAACTACACGTACCTAACAGATGCGAGAGGCAGTGTTTGCCCCGGAATTGGAATGACTTTGAACTCTGCTCAATTGCACTAGGACGCCATGGCTTTCATCTGTTCTACACAGCGAAGCTTATAGTGTTGTTCGAGACCAAGGCCTTGGGCGTATGCGCCTATACCAAGGAGTCCTCATGTCAGCCAATTTTGTCATCATTTCAGACGTTTGAAAACTTGATATGACATACAACACAGTGGAGGAAGTTTTCTTCGGTAGCATATGTAGGATAAACTAATTTTGGTAACATCTCCTCAGCCACGCAGGACTTAAAAGTATGAAATAATAATGGTAAATTCCGTTTTATCTCACGAACTGAAGACGTGCAGCAATAAATGCTGTTTGGCCAGGGCAATACAGATAGTCACGTACAAAAAATATCCAATTGATTACAAACTGAAAAGGGAAGTTGGCCCATACTTTGAGTAAGCTGAATGTGGCCCCCTGCTTCGACTGTGCCTCCACCTAATACCGGTTACAGGCGGAAGGGTCTCTAAGAGCAAAAGAGTTTCTAACCATGTTTTAGCTAGAGGTGATTTATGCAATCTTACAAAAAACCTACCCAAGTATAATCCCAGATGGAGGAAGACGTAACTTTTCTAAAAGCATACGATTTTGTCCGCCCCGACATTTCTGGACCCAATTTTGTGATTTTCTTTCTACCCCAAAATGCGTATAGGCCTTTGTGTCTGTGTGTGTGTATCTGTGAACGTGTGTCTTATTCTGAGTAACTTTCGTCCGATGAGAAAGTAATGGGTGTGATGACATTCACTTAGTATAGAACAGAAACGCTCCAAAACCTTTAAAACAGAATCACTCTCTACAGTAATGGCTTTAGCTCTGCAAAGTCTCTGCTAATGATAATCCAGCTATTCGCTGGCCTGTGCCCATCCTTAGGCACTAACTGAATCCTGATTGAGAGAAGAGGAGGAAATGTATGACTTGACAAAGCACCTTTAAATACAAAGAAGTCTCATTATAAATACATCATCATTACTAGCAATTCTCTGTCAATTGGCAATAAATTGGCTGTTTGGCATCGCAGCATGCCTGTCTACTCTGAATGAGGTGCTTTCAACCAAACTAATGAATGGAACTTTTGCCAGCCCCCTCGTTCCATTTTCAGAAGAGTTCATCACTCCCCCCCCAACACACACACACACACACACACACACACACACACACACACACACACACACACACGCCTCAAATCCCCTCTCCGGGTACACCACAGCTTGTTATGATTGACCTAACTTCATCGGCCTCCAATCTGAACCCCCCACAGATGGCTTGTCGACGTTCGTACACTAAACCAGACGTCCCCTCCGCAAATCCGCATATTTAGTGTCAAATTATGCGGCACAGGAACATTGGACAGTTGTAATTCAATGTAGTGCACAAGTTCACCGAGAGGAGAACAACCAATTAAGAAAAATAAAGGGCCGATTTTGTTTTTGGACTTGTGGATGCTGTTTGAATGTGAAATATGTTCACTTACTGTGACTGATGCGCAAATGGGTCGAGGTGAATAACTTTCTCACTCTCTGTGTTGGATGAACACCATATGTGGTACGTAGATCACGGCACAGGGGTCATTCCGAATTGTGGTGCGCCAGCAAGTTCTCAGGAGGGCCCAGACTGGATGGAGCCTGAGAAGTATGTATTTATAAATGCCTATAAATATATAAATTTAAAAATAAATTAAAAAATAATAATATATGTGTTTATATATATATATATATATATATATATATATATATATATATATATATATATGTTAGTCATCAATATTTCAACACACTTTATTGTAGCCCTTAAAAAGCGTTCAAGTGAAGCTTGAATGTTTTTACAATATAACTGGTAATCACACACATCTGCACGTACAATGGAAACAAGTAACGATATTGATAAGACAAATGTTGTAGTATTATCATAGCGATATCTTGATTCTGTAAAGTTGGACAAGTAGTTTCAAATGGCACTCTGACCAGTGCGTCCCATTAGCTAAGGCTCAAAACCATCAGCAGACCGCCCATCCCTAGCAGTGCCAACCAGTTCTCGGCTTTTAACATGGCGGTCTATTCAAACACACTCATACATACACATCCCTCTACTACACACACTGCCTGGGCTTGAGCTGGGGATGATGCAAATTGTGTACATATGTCTTACTGTGAGCTTGGCGCTAATGTCCTTCACTGTTTAAAGTTCCCAGGTTGCAGAGTCTAATTAGACACGTATTTTTCCGAATTATTTCAGAATTTCTTCTCTACTAGAGCTGGTTTAACGAACGTCTGACCAGTAGGCGTCATATTAGGCACCGGGCGCTATCATGAACAAATAAACACAAAGGAAGGCGCAACATTAAAACATATAAACATATTTTAAAACAGACAAAAACAAATACGTCGAATGGAATCGAATCAAAACTAAACACAGGTGAAACAAATAAACTTAACGAGAAGCACCTGTTGAACTCCACCAAGACGCGACAGCATGCTGCTAGATTTATCACAACATTAGCCTATGCCCCAACACTGTCTCAATGTGCACTAAACTTTGAAGCGCAAACCCGACCCCATGTGGGTTTTTAGCCAGTTATAAATTCTCCACATAATTGTGAACCTTTTCATATACTCTTTTGACTCTTTCCTCTGTACAATATGGTTCGATATGGTAGCCAAATAATCTTTTGGGGGGAATTAGTATATGAAATCTTTTTGACAAGGGAGGATTACTTCAAATAATCACGTGTATTTATAATATTTGCCAATACTACTTCTTCTCTTCAATATGCAGAGTAGATGTGTGGCGTGTTATAAACGCAATACAATCGATTTGCATCTCTACTTCCTATTCAGGTACAGAAAAGCATTTCAGAATATTTAGGTTCAGGCCGGAAAGGGTTAATTCAAGGGTTTTCCTACAAGTCTTCAAACCAACTGTCTCTTTATAAAAAAAAGCCTTCAGTCTGCAATCACGGAGCCACAAGTGGCAGACTGTAGCTGATTGAGAGGGAAGCGGAGAAAATAGTATACTCGATAGGCCCTTTAGATAGATTATTGTTCCCTGCCTTTACATCATAATGTTTAGATAGATGAGGGTGGCAAATCCAACCCAGGCCTCTTTTCCCAGGTATGTTATCATTGCAATGGATTTCTTTCACAATTATCCTGTAAATGTCAGCCGCACTTGGGTTTCTCACCGACGCGGCTCCCTCGGTCGGTGTTGGAGTGTCAGCACAAAGAACAATGGCTCTCTAGTGGGTGGCCCATAGAGATGGCGTCTCTACCAGCCCCTGTCTGTGCAGTCGGTTCCCGGCAGCTTTAATTCGACAACCGTACATCCACAGCCATACGCTACACACATTGCCTGTGCATGGTGATGCTGACAACCTACCTACTCTGTGTAGGCCTATTAGTTCCTTGTATTAACCGTGCACTTATATATTGAGGAGAAAACTCTAAAGGCGGAAGATCCACTGTGTCCTTACTCAGTGGTATGTTATAAAGAGACATTTCAAATATTGTATAACTGGTTTAGGAAAGGTAATAAGGTAAGGGCTAAAAAAACGTTAAAACTGGTGGGAGATGCAACGGATCCTCCCGCTCATATTTCTCTCCAGGAGTTTTCCATCGGCGCTGCAAGTCGACGTTTCCAAGCGAACGACATAATCTTCACAATTCAGTGGATTGAACGTTTGCGTTAAAGTCGCAATAGAGGGTTTACAGTTTGCACTTGTATAAGGCAGACCGGCTCATACACCTTGAAAGCCAACGTGACCTTCCTTTACACCGGAACTGTCCTCGTAGCAGAGGTTGGCGATTATCACCTGGGCTTTACAACCACAAACGGTTGTTATCAACCATGTCTGTATTTTAGACAAGATAAGCAGTTTTGTTTCACACCTTACTTGGTATTCACTCACCACCGCTGATTAATTTCTATGATGATTCTGTGCTTGTTGAATGGGAATACGAAAATGACAGGATTACGCTAAGAATCCCAAGTCCTGCCCTTCCATCTCTCCCTCACAGCTTGATAGTGGCTCTATCCAGCACACAAGGACACAATCAAAGAACACATCTGACCACAACAAATCAAAGAGCCCTGCCTCAACGTATCTGATGAACATTTTTCCGTAGCAGAGATGTGGGGTGTTGATTGCGGAGCGTGTCGGCTGAGTGAAGCAGAATCTAGCGTAAAAGGCTGACGGAATTGAGCGCGTCCCAGACTGAAGTCCCTTTGAGAAATACTACAGAGCGACACAATTATGGTGTAACAATAAATAAAAGAAAAAGAAACGTGACAAAAATGTGCGGACTTTTTAACACAGTACGTTGATCAATGATTGCATATTATTGTAGATGATTGATGTAGAGCAGGCCGGTGGCGATGGTGCTACAAGTGGCACCATTATTCTCATGTAACGTGTAATTTCCGTGTAATTCTACGGTGTATGGAGCGCGCACGTTCGCCAACTTTGATGTGGCATAATACAGTTAACTTCTGTGCTTGGAGGGCCTTCTAAATGCCAAACTGCGTGTTAACCAATGCATGTTCTTTTTTTTTTTTTTTTTAAAGCTTTTGGAACTATCTATGTAATTATAATCATGTCGGAGCTGATTTGAATTGTTTTTCATTTGTTTAATATTTTATGAAACCCATGACTAGGCCAATCAATGGCTCAGGTCAAATCATCCAGTATGTCTGTGGAAATGGAATAGCTTTAGCTTGATCCGGCGTGTGAGCCAGTGCCCGGGCCTGAGCAACCTGCCAATCAGTCTATCACTATGGAGACCTGCAACTCAATCTAGGTTGTAGGAGGGAGCCAGTCAGTTCCATCTAAAGATTGCAGGGTAATATAAAGCCAACTCGCACTCCTGCCGTATCTGTGTCTAATTACAAATGTACACGGACCTTGAACCAGAATCTTGCCTCAGGCCACAGTCTAGGAGCTGGCAGTTATCCTGTCCAAGGGCACTGGATGGGCAGGAGAGTGACCTCCTCTGTGTGTGTGTGTGTGTGTGTGTGTGTCTATGGGTGCCCAACAGCCAACACTGATCACAGCGAGAGCAACACTGTAACTGTCAGCCTCGAGGGCATGCATTAAGAAACCCCTCCAGCCAGATGGCCATTGAAGAGCACTTCTCACTCTTGCCGTGCATTCAACACATCAAGTTCTGTCCTCCAGCCCTCCTCCTCCTCCTCCTCCTCCTCCTCCTCCTCCCTATTTGCGGAGGAAGCGTTGACCTGGGTAAAAAAAAAGAAAGAAAAAAAAGAATACTTTTCACACATGTATTGGTTTTTGTAGGAAAAGTGATCCCAGTTGGCCATGTACCAAGAACAACTTGTCTACAAAACCAGGCCGTCAGACTCTATGATGTCAAATATGTAACACATCCCCCTCTCCTCACGTTTTGGTCTGCTTCTTTCTCTTCCTTCCTCTTAGCCTGTCACTCCTGCCCACTCACTCCACCAAATCATTTGCGATGTATCCCTCTTTTTTTTTTTTACCCTCCCTCTTTTCGCGGGCTTTCATATACCTTTGCCAGGAATAAGTTCTGCAGTTAGCGAGCTATGCACCTGGTTTATCTGCAATCAAAGGAAGGTGAGCAGTCACGTTTCCCTCTTTGAACACCCCGTGACGCGCGACCAGATCTGTGATGTATAATTCACGTGTCACGTGACCCTGGAGTGATTATTCCCTCTAGAATGCACGAGGGGGTGGGTGGGTGGGGGGGGGGGGGGGTGGGGGGGAGTGGGCGCAATATACAATAGAGAACCTGCAGGAAGGCTTGGAAAGACAGACAGAGCAGGTTGACGACAACATCGTTTACGGGGTGTTCACAGGCAAAAGGTTTGAGTGTACACTAACAGGATAACAGACAGCGTTCTTCTCCGTATGGTTTACATTTTCATGAATGTGAAGAAAAAAAAACGGATGCATCCGTCTGTTCTCTGAGATGTTCTTTTGTGAGCCCTATAGGGTGGGAAAAATACACTGGAGCCCATGGATGTGAATGCACATCCACCCTGAGGGGGCGCCAAGGCCTAGCGCATACATGGATACATATCTGGCTTTGTGCAGCGTGAAAAATGTATTTCTAGGACAATGATTGGGGTCATAAGTTGAACTCCAAGCATTCGTCTTGGACGCTTACCACTAAATACTGTACAGCTTGCCTGCAGCATCAAATACTATGCAGTATTTGATGTGTCAGTAATTATCGCTGCCCGTGTTGGGTTTTCCCATGGCCCGTGGACTGCACTTGACCCTGACCAAAAGTCAGACCGCGCCATGTGTAGTGACCGACGTTAAACATGCAGCGGTGAATCCACACAGCGGTTGGCACGAGTGCACTTAAGTCTCGGTAAGTGCAGAGGTATCCCGTGTTTCACCTTCTCTGCCTGCTTCCCATTTAAAAGGAACTGGCCTGAACAATCTTCCAGAGTGATGAAGTTGCACGCGTCAAAGAAGGGTACGTCCCGAACTTTGTGTTTTGTTAGGGTACTCATTACCTGGACGGGCTGCTGAAGGTTTGAGCATCCTCGATGGCGTCGCTGGTTGACGACAGAGCTTTGCATGGAGGGGATATGGTGGGCTCCTAAGGGTAAAGGTCTAACAGATTTCTTTCCTCGCAATGACAAGACGTTTTTTCAAGCTCAGTCTAGTTTTAATCCTTACATATAGGATTGTACACACGGTGTGAATTCTTATTTAGAAACGTTGACGTGAGAAATAACAGCATGAGAAGACCCGAGAAGAACAGTGTCGCACACGTAGCGCCAACCGCTAAAGCAGAGGCCCAAAGAGCTGGTCAAACTGTAGCCGCTCTGTAGTTGAGCAGTCTAACAATAGATTAGATTACAGACTGGAAATGAAGTGGCTGTTGACAATAATAACATACATAAATCAAACTCAAATCTGTTGTTATTTAGTAGGTGGGATCTGGGGGGGGGTCATTAATACATGATACTTCCCAGGATCCTAAACCCAAGAAAGACATTTGTCAGGGGGCTTGGTTAAAATCCATCCCACCCACCATAAATGTTTTTTAATACAGCGCCACCTTTCCCAAGCGCTCCCCAGCGGAGCCATAGTGAGCTCCTTGAAAGGAGCTGTGGGTGGCCGTGCTGTGAGCCTGGCCCCTACCAGGTGGCCCCTTCTTCACACCTCTGCTAACTGACAACCCCTTGGTGCCAACTGACGTTCTCTGATCTCCTCTCTCTGTGTGTGTCTCTCTCTCTCTCTCTCTCTTCCCACTCATTCTCGCTGTCTCTTTCTTGCGCTCTCTCGCTCTCTCTCTCTCTCTCTCTCTCTCTCTCTCTCTCTCTCTCTCTCTCTCTCTCTCTCTCTCTCTCTCTCTCCGTGTTTCTTGTTCTGTGTCGATGTCCCACTCCAGTTCTTGCTCAAGTCTGTCGTTTCTTACCTCCGGTGTATGTCTGTTTCTTTTTCTCATAGTTGTCCCATGCATCACATCTTCTTGTCTTTATGGGCCCCCTTTATTATACATTTTTTTACCTGGATTTTAAATAGGTAGGGTAAACAATAACTATGTTAACGTCTATATTGACTGTTCTGTACCCTCCTTTTCTGTTTTACGATTGATAAGACGTCTTTGTTTGTCATTTTTTATTACTGTCTTGAGTGAGTCCCTTAAAATGTGTGAGGGGTACACTTTCTTTTTGGTCCCCTTAAAGGTTACGTCTTCAACCCTGGCCTTCTACCCGACAGATGCTCAAATCTGTGCAGTTCTAGAACGACTCCTTCAACAAACAATCAGTGGTAGTTGTGATGGGAACACAGATCAATAGTTTCAGACAGATTATTTCCCACTTTTGGTCAAAATAAGTTCTGAATTTACAGATTCAGAAACCCGTGTCACACAGTGGCTTGGGGCTAGCTATTTTCTCTCTGTTCCCACTTAAACAAGTTCTCCTCCTGCACTGGCTCTCATTAAACACCCACTTTAGGACCTCAAATCTCCCCATTGTCTCGTGGCAATTCTAGGTACTAGAATAACCGCAACGACTTAAAGAGGTAAATGGGGTCTATTCATAACAGTAAGAGTGGGTTAATAGCTAGTTGTCAGCGCCGACGGCGAGCCAGCCCACCCCACAGCTGAGGGGTTAATCTCCGCCACAGACCTGTAAGGCTAGCTCCATAGCACTGCATTGGGCGGCTGCAGCGAAATTAGCGAGGCGATATCCAAACTGTTATTACCAAGGCTTCTTCTGTGCATGTGGAATAATTACCAAGCCACAGTGCCGGCGTCACTCTGGAGAGTAAGCAAAGGCACGCTGTGTCTCTCGACCGGTTTGAAGAGATCAGCTCAAATGGCTTCAAAATGACTGGTGTTTTCGTCGCTCCTGCATTTTTGAACAAGAGTGCTCAGTGTATGATTATCTGAAGCTGGATCTTAATTATTGATGTGCATACTCTTTGTCAAGCCTTAAAGGGAGTGATTGTGAAGAGTTACACAGTGCTATTAGCATGCCAAGAAGACATCTGAAGGGAATCCTGAAAGAAAAGAAACGTACACATAAAAAACATAAGACATTATATCTGAAGTGTACATTTAGGTTGACATTCCGCCTTAGGCCCAAAAGTCTCAATAATTTATTCAGCTACTGTATTCCAACATGCACATGTTTAATTAAAAAAAGTTTTAAATTACTGTCAACTTGCATTAAGGTCAGCTGTTAGTACTTCTGAAGCTCTACAATTATCATTGGAAGCCATTTGCAATTCATTTTTTTCTTCTTTTTTCAGGCAGGCCTCCTTAGAGCGTCTCTGGTTTGAAGCTGGTCGGTTGCTAATCTCTCGGAACCTTTTCTACCGAGTGTTGGAACAGTTATGTGTCTAGAATCTGCGTGGGAGGCTGTCTCTTACAATAAGGGTCCACGAGGTTGAAGCTTTGTCCAAAAGTGACGATATAATGTTACATTTGACTTTTCTCGTTTCAACTGCCTCAGGCGCGACATTATTTGAATCACGGTGCAAACGGGGTGTGTGTGCTGATGGCACTCCATTGAGACAATCACAGCATATATCATATGGAAGAGATAGTAACATATATCATATGGAAGAGATAGTGACATATATCATATGGAAGAGATAGTGACATATATCATATGGAAGAGATAGTGACATATATCATATGGAAGAGATAGTGACATATATCATATGGAAGAGATAGTGACATATATCATATGGAAGAGATAGTAACATATATCATATGGAAGAGATAGTAACTGTCAGGGTCCGGGTGCCCCTGCCACCACCAGAGGGCGCGGCGGCCAGGCACCTAGGACAGCACCTAGGAAGCCATCGTGCAGCCAAGCTGTGTAGTCATGCCCTACTCATTTGTTGATGGTTTTCACCTGGGCTCTATTATCTTTCTGTGTTTGGTTCCTATTTAAGTCCCTCTCCCTGTTCAGTTCATGTTCCGACATTACGTTTTGCTGTGCCGTATGGCCGTGCCTTGTAAGCCTGTTTCTTTAAGTAAAGCAAAAGCTCAACTACACGTCTCTGGCTTCGAATGTTTATTTGAGTGTCTGCATTTGGATCTTCACTGATAGAGATCATAACAGAATGTCGGAACCATCACCTGATCCAGCGGACTTAGCGACCGTACATAACGCTGTACAGCTCCAGGGAGTCATCATCGGGCAGCAACGGGAGGAGCTGCTGACTCTGGGCGGCCAGGTCCAGGCGCTTGCCCAGGCCATGGAGCAGCTAGCGGCTTCCCAGGCCGCGCTCCACACTGCCATGCAGGCGGCGATTCCGGCCGCTGCAGCTTCGGGGTGGGATCCTTCGGACTCCTCGTCGTCTCAAGCCGTGGCGTCGCCTGTCCGGGAGGTGAGCCTTCCTGCCCCGGAGAGGTACGACGGCCGCCCTGGAGGCTGCCGGAGCTTTTTACTACAGTGCTCCAACGTCTTTCGCTGTCAGCCCGAGGCGTTCCAGAGGGAGTCGACACGGGTGGCGTATGTCATGGCCCTGCTCACTGGCAGAGCGTTAGCCTGGGCTACCGCGGTGGCGGAGCACCAGCCGTCAGCTCTCCGTGATTGTGCGCTGTTCATGGCAGATTTCCGTCGCACCTTCGACCACCAATGCAGCAGCGACGAGGCAGCCACTCGTTTGCTCCAACTCCGCCAGGGATTGCGTAGTGTGGCAGATTACGTGGTTGATTTCCGTTCTCTCGCAGTGGAGAGCGAGTGGAATGCAGCTGCTTTGATTACTTCCTTCCGCCGCGGCCTCAGCGAGAGGATACAGGACGAGCTGGCTGCTCGGGAGGACATCACGGACCTTGAGGCGCTCATCACGGTGTCTCTGCGGATTGACAAGCGGCTCCAGGAACGACGTCGGCAACGCCAGCTCGCTGCTGTTCGAGAGCCCCCCACTACTCAGGGGGATGCGCGTGGCGGATCGCTGCCTCAGGAGTGGTCCGCCTCCCCAGCGACTGAGCCCATGGAGGTGGGCCGTTCCAGGCTGTCTGTGGAGGAGAGGGATCGCCGCAAGAGGGAGCGACGTTGCCTCTACTGCGGTGCCTCGGACCACTTCCGGGACCGCTGTTCCCGACAGCCGGGAAACGCCAGGGCTCACCAGTTATAGGGAGGAAACTGGTGAGTACATGCGTCCTCTCAACTTCTGTTCCGTCACGTCTTCTGCTCTCTGTTTCTGTGTCTTGGGATGGCAGGCGGGTTCCCGTCGACGCCTTTGTCGACTCAGGAGCGGCTGTCAGTTTCATCGATGAGACCTGGGCCAAGCAGCACAATGTGCCCCTATGGCGTTTGGACCGGCCCCTGCCGGTGGTGGCTCTGGATGGTCGGGCTCTGGGCACCGGGTCCGTGGAGCACATCACTGGGCCCGTAGAGCTGTGTGCGGCTCAAAGACACCGGGAGGTAATCCAATTTCACGTGATCCATTCCCCCGGCCTTCCCATTGTCCTTGGCTATCCATGGCTGGCCCAGCACGACCCCCGTATCTGCTGGTCCACCGGTACCCTACTGAACTGGGGGGAGCGGTGTCGGACCTCCTGCCTTCTGGATCCTGTTGCCGCTGACCCACCAGTGCTTGGTCCTGAGGCTGACTTGTCCATGGTGCCAGGCCACTATCATGACCTCGGGGCGGTGTTTAGCAAGGCCGGTAGCTGTGTTCTTCCCCCTCATCGCGATCTGGACTGTGCCATCAACCTCCTCCCTGGCACCATGCCACCCAGGGGGCGGACCTTCGCTCTGTCAGCTCCGGAACACCGGGCGATGGAGACCTACGTCGAGGAGGCTCTGGCAGCCGGATTTATCCGCCCTTCCACCTCACCTGCTGGCGCAGGGTTTTTCTTCGTGGGCAAGAAAGGGGGTGACCTCCGTCCGTGCGTGGACTACAGGGGGCTTAACCGGATTACCATAAAGAACCGGTATCCCCTTCCCCTCATGGACACTGCATTTGAGAGACTCCAGGGGGCCTCCTGGTTTACAAAACTGGATCTGCGGAGCGCCTACAACCAAGTGCGCATACGGGAGGGCGACGAATGGAAGACTGCCTTTAACACCCCAAATGGGCACTACGAGTACCTGGTGATGCCGTTTGGACTCACTAATGCTCCAGCGGTCTTCCAGGCCCTCATCAACTCTGTGCTCCATGACCTCCTGGGCCTCTTTGTCCATGTGTACCTGGACGACATCCTGGTGTTTTCTGGGTCAGAGAAGGAACACGTGGGCCACGTCCGGATTGTCCTCGGACGCCTGCTCCAGAACCGGTTGTTTGTAAAGCCCGTTAAGTGCGACTTCCACGTCCGGAGAGTGTCCTTCCTGGGCTATGTGGTGTCCAAGGGGAGGCTGGAGATGGACCTTGGCAAGGTACGTGCGGTCCAAGACTGGCCGGCGCCTACCTCAGTGAAGGAGGTCCAACGGTTCCTGGGGTTTGCCAACTTCTACCGGCGCTTCATCAGGGACTTTGGATCATTGGCACTTCCCCTCACGGAGCTTACCAGAAAGGCAGCGGGCCGTTTCGTCTTTGGCCCTGCGGCTGACAGGGCCTTCGGCGAGCTCAAGAGGCGCTTTACCACGGCCCCGGTCCTGCAGTTGCCCGACCCAGGTCATCCCTTCATCGTTGAGGTGGACGCCTCAGAAACTGGGGCTGGAGCCGTTCTGTCCCAACGTTGCCACCCTGATGGGAAGCTCCGCCCCTGTGCTTACTTCTCGAGACGCCTATCTCCAGCGGAGCGCAATTACAGCATCGGTGACAGAGAGCTGCTCGCGGTGAAGATGGCGTTGGAGGAGTGGAGACACTGGCTAGAGGGGGCCAGACATCCGGTGGTGGTGTGGACGGACCACAAGAACCTGGAGTTTGTTCGAGCCGCCAAAAGGCTGAACCCTAGACAGGCACGTTGGGCTCTGTTCTTTGAGCGGTTTGAGATCACTATCACCTACCGCCCGGGGTCGAAGAACGGTAAGCCTGACACACTGTCCCGTCTCCCTGGCCCTTCCCCACCCCCGCCGGTTGACGACACCATCTTTCCTGCCTCCCACGTGGTGGCTCCTGTCCAGTGGGGGATCGTGGAGGAGGTTCACCGTGCTACTCGGGGCACCCAGCCACCTCCCGGGGGCCCTGCGCACTGCCTTTTTGTGCCTCCTCGGCTTCGACCCAAAGTCCTGGCCTGGGCCCACGCCTCACCCTGGTCTTGTCATCCTGGAAGGACTCGGACTCTGAGGCTTCTGCTGCGACGCTTCTGGTGGCCCAGCGCTAAGAAGGATGTGGAGACCTACGTGACTGCATGCTCCACGTGTGCTCGTAACAAGAGGCCCTCTACTCCTCCGGCTGGTCTGCTGCATCCCCTTCCTGTTCCGAGACGACCCTGGTCCCATGTCTCTTTAGACTTCGTCACTGGCCTTCCTGCCTCTCAAGGCAATACGGTGGTCCTCGTTATGGTTGACCGATTCTCAAAAACGGCACGCTTCGTACCCCTGCCCAAACTTCCGTCAGCTCCAGAGACGGCCGAACTGGTCCTGAACCACGTCTTCCGTTTCCACGGTCTCCCGGTGGACGTCGTCAGTGACCGGGGTCCACAGTTCACCTCCAGGTTTTGGCGGGCCTTCTGCCGTCTGCTGGGAGCCTCTGTAAGCCTGTCTTCAGGCTTCCATCCCCAATCCAACGGCCAGACAGAAAGGGTCAACCAAGATCTCGAGACCTGCCTGCGCTGCCTGGCATCGAAAACCCCCGCCGACTGGAGTCGACAGCTGCTGTGGGCAGAATTCGCCCACAACACCTTGTGGCACTCGGCCTTGGGCATGTCACCCTTTGAGTGCCAGTTCGGCTACCCTGTTCCCCTGTTTCCTGAGGAGGAGCAGGATGTTGGGGTGCCTTCGGCCACTGCCTTTGTGAAGCGTTGTCGACGTGCCTGGACGGCGGCCCGGGCCGCACTGCTCCGCACTCGCAGGACCACGGAGAAGCAAGCCAACCGCCGCCGCATACGGGGTCCTCCGTACAGGGTAGGTCAGTGGGTCTGGCTCTCCACCAGGGACTTGCCTATTCGAGGGACTCCGCCTAAGCTCCACCCTCGCTTCATCGGGCCCTACCAGATCATCCGAAGGGTCAATCCTGTTTCCTTCCGGCTCCGGCTGCCTGCCTCTCTTCGGGTTCACCCAGTGTTCCACACCTCCCAGCTCAAGCCCAGGGTCATCAGCCCTCTCTGCCCCCCTGATGCGCCGGCGCCAGCTCCTCGTCACATCCAGGGGGGTCCTGCCTATACCGTGCGGGCCATCCTGGCCTCACGGCTGGTCCGTAGGCGCCGACAGTACCTGGTGGACTGGGAGGGCTACGGTCCTGAGGAGCGCTCATGGGTGCCGGCTTCTGACATTTTGGATAAATCTGTGATATCTAACTTTCTGTCCTCCTCCCATAGGGGGCCTCTGGCCCGCGTCCGGAGCCGCGCGTCGGGCCGGGGGTCCTGTCAGGGTCCGGGTGCCCCTGCCACCACCAGAGGGCGCGGCGGCCAGGCACCTAGGACAGCACCTAGGAAGCCATCGTGCAGCCAAGCTGTGTAGTCATGCCCTACTCATTTGTTGATGGTTTTCACCTGGGCTCTATTATCTTTCTGTGTTTGGTTCCTATTTAAGTCCCTCTCCCTGTTCAGTTCATGTTCCGACATTACGTTTTGCTGTGCCGTATGGCCGTGCCTTGTAAGCCTGTTTCTTTAAGTAAAGCAAAAGCTCAACTACACGTCTCTGGCTTCGAATGTTTATTTGAGTGTCTGCATTTGGATCTTCACTGATAGAGATCATAACAGTAACATATATCATATGGAAGAGATAGTAACATATATCATATGGAAGAGATAGTGACATATATCATATGGAAGAGATAGTGACATATATCATATGGAAGAGATAGTGACATATATCATATGGAAGAGATAGTGACATATATCATATGGAAGAGATAGTAACATATATCATATGGAAGAGATAGTAACATATATCATATGGAAGAGATAGTGACATATATCATATGGAAGAGATAGTGACATATATCATATGGAAGAGATAGTGACATATATCATATGGAAGAGATAGTAACATATATCATATGGAAGAGATAGTGACATATATCATATGGAAGAGATAGTGACATATATCATATGGAAGAGATAGTAACATATATCATATGGAAGAGATAGTGACATATATCATATGGAAGAGATAGTGACATATATCATATGGAAGAGATAGTAACATATATCATATGGAAGAGATAGTAACATATATCATATGGAAGAGATAGTAACATATATCATATGGAAGAGATAGTAACATATATCATATGGAAGAGATAGTGACATATATCATATGGAAGAGATAGTGACATATATCATATGGAAGAGATAGTAACATATATCATATGGAAGAGATAGTGACATATATCATATGGAAGAGATAGTAACATATATCATATGGAAGAGATAGTAACATATATCATATGGAAGAGATAGTGACATATATCATATGGAAGAGATGGTAACATATATCATATGGAAGAGATAGTGACATATATCATATGGAAGAGATAGTAACATATATCATATGGAAGAGATAGTAACATATATCATATGGAAGAGATAGTGACATATATCATATGGAAGAGATAGTAACATATATCATATGGAAGAGATAGTAACATATCATATGTGTCAGGGGCTGGGTGCCATACAGAAGAGATAGTAACATATATCATATGGAAGAGATAGTAACATATATCATATGGAAGAGAGAGTGACATATATCATATTGAAGAGATAGTGACATATATCATATGGAAGAGATAGTGACATATATCATATGGAAGAGATAGTAACATATATCATATGGAAGAGATAGTGACATATATCATATGGAAGAGATAGTGACATATATCATATGGAAGAGATAGTGACATATATCATATGGAAGAGATAGTAACATATATCATATGGAAGAGATAGTAACATATATCATATGGAAGAGATAGTAACATATATCATATGGAAGAGATAGTAACATATATCATATGGAAGAGATAGTGACATATATCATATGGAAGAGATAGTGACATATATCATATGGAAGAGATAGTAACATATATCATATGGAAGAGATAGTGACATATATCATATGGAAGAGATAGTAACATATATCATATGGAAGAGATAGTAACATATATCATATGGAAGAGATAGTGACATATATCATATGGAAGAGATGGTAACATATATCATATGGAAGAGATAGTGACATATATCATATGGAAGAGATAGTAACATATATCATATGGAAGAGATAGTAACATATATCATATGGAAGAGATAGTGACATATATCATATGGAAGAGATAGTAACATATATCATATGGAAGAGATAGTAACATATCATATGTGTCAGGGGCTGGGTGCCATACAGAAGAGATAGTAACATATATCATATGGAAGAGATAGTAACATATATCATATGGAAGAGAGAGTGACATATATCATATTGAAGAGATAGTGACATATATCATATGGAAGAGATAGTGACATATATCATATGGAAGAGAGAGTAACATATATCATATGGAAGAGATAGTAACATATATCATATGGAAGAGATAGTAACATATATCATATGGAAGAGATAGTGACATATATCATATGGAAGAGATAGTAACATATATCATATGGAAGAGATAGTAACATATATCATATGGAAGAGATAGTGACATATATCATATGGAAGAGATAGTAACATATATCATATGGAAGAGATAGTAACATATCATATGTGTCAGGGCCTGGGTGCCATACAGAAGAGATAGTAACATATATCATATGGAAGAGATAGTAACATATATCATATGGAAGAGAGAGTGACATATATCATATGGAAGAGATAGTGACATATATCATATGGAAGAGAGAGTGACATATATCATATGGAAGAGATAGTAACATATATCATATGGAAGAGATAGTAACATATATCATATGGAAGAGATAGTAACATATATCATATGGAAGAGATAGTAACATATATCATATGGAAGAGATAGTAACATATATCATATGGAAGAGACAGTAACATATATCATATGGAAGAGATAGTAACATATATCATATGGAAGAGATAGTAACACATATCATATGGAAGAGATAGTAACATATATCATATGGAAGAGATAGTAACATATATCATATGGAAGAGATAGTAACATATATCATATGGAAGAGAGAGTGACATATATCATATGGAATAGATAGTGACATATATCATATGGAAGAGAGAGTGACATATATCATATGGAAGAGATAGTGACATATATCATATGGAAGAGATAGTGACATATATCATATGGAAGAGATAGTGACATATATCATATGGAAGAGAGAGTGACATATATCATATGGAAGAGATAGTGACATATATCATACAGAAGAGATAGTAACATATATCATATGGAAGAGATAGTAACATATCATATGTGTCAGGGCCTGGGTGCCATACAGAAGAGATAGTAACATATATCATATGGAAGAGATAGTGACATATATCATATGGAAGAGATAGTAACATATATCATATGGAAGAGATAGTAACATATATCATATGGAAGAGATAGTGACATATATCATATGGAAGAGATAGTAACATATATCATATGGAAGAGATAGTGACATATATCATATGGAAGAGATAGTGACATATATCATATGGAAGAGATAGTAACATATATCATATGGAAGAGATAGTGACATATATCATATGGAAGAGATAGTAACATATATCATATGGAAGAGATAGTAACATATATCATATGGAAGAGATAGTAACATATATCATATGGAAGAGATAGTAACATATATCATATGGAAGAGATAGTGACATATATCATATGGAAGAGATAGTAACATATATCATATGGAAGAGATAGTAACATATATCATATGGAAGAGATAGTGACATATATCATATAGAAGAGATAGTAACATATATCATATGGAAGAGATAGTAACACTTGAGGCAGATAATCATGTTGTCTTTTTCATCTTTTTCTAACACAGTGCAATACAACACAAGCAGCTGCTGAATCCATTCTACACACACACTTAGTAGCCTTCATCTGTTAAATCCTTTACCTGTCTTAAAACAAAGCAAGCATCTCATTAGTATAATGTTTTTTTTTTTTTTTTTGTCAAAATCAAAACAGATTACAATGTATTTTACAGTACCTGAATGCCTTGGGTAAAAAATATAGAACATTGTGTACAGGAAACAAAGACTCAACACTTTAATAAACTGATTCATCTTCCAATGTGTAGTGCATACAGTCTATTAAAAGTAGAACCGTATGCAGAAGCTCCATTTTTCAGACACCTGAAAGACATGTTCTGTTCTATTTTATTTAGCCTCATCACTTGTATGTGTGTCCTCAACGGTTTCTATGGTTGCAGTGAGCGAGAATGACTAAGGTGCCAACCAACCATGGCTCCTCTCTCTCTCTCTCTCTCTCTCTCTCTCTCTCTCTCTCTCTCTCTCTCTCTCTCTCTCTCTCTCTCTCTCTCTCTCTCTCTCTCTCTCTCTCTCTCTCTCTCTCTCTCTCTCTCTCTCTCTCTCTCTCTCTCTCTCTCTCTCTCTCTCTTTGCACATCCTACGGATCCCAATTCTGCACAGGAAATGCTGCACCTGCCAAGTCAAGAGTTCAAAGATGGGGGACATGGATTAAAGAGAAAAAAAAAGAGCACAATCTCTTGTCCTTGGCTTGTAGAAAACCGACTGGAGTTGAGTTGTCAGCACATGTTATGACCATTTTGGTGCAGAGAGGTGGTGTTCCCAGTAATGGCAGAATGTCCAATGTGTTACATTGAGACAGAGAGAGAACAATGACTGAGAAATAAGGGAATTCAGTTGGCAGGGACGAGAGAAAGAAAAGTCCTATTTTTTACTCATGCTGCAAATTCCTGGCTACAATGTAACTTTAGGGTTTGGAGCACTGGGAGAGAGATTTGAATAGAACGTTTTAATAAGTGATTGGAAAGAACAGTTATGTAAGCAAAACTAAATTATTACCCCTTGACCACAGTCTTGGGGCCCTGTTGGATTTTCAATTTCTAATTTACTGGCAATCAAGTGGAATAGAATCATCTTGTTAGTGTGACACAGTCTAGTTTTCTACATACCTTCACACACCTGGAAGTCATTTTAGTGCATAAGGTCGTGGTCAACAACTTATACCACAATGTGGGCACGTGACAAAGCAAGGCCTATAACACCGTGTAAATACAGGACCAGATCAATAGCTTAAGGTCTTTAGTGTCTTTATAGATGGAACCCAAGCTTTATCTCTCAATTCAACTTGAAACCACATTGCTTTCTACAATCAATATCCCTCATTTCACTAATGTCCTTGCTCATGTCTCATAACGTTTTTGCACATTCTTTACGTATATCTGCATACATGTATGAGTATACGTACGTCTACTCTACATGCAAATGGTCTTATATAATGCAGTTTGTTTAAATGAAGTATGGCTGCATTCTTACTTATTTATAATCTATGGGGTTTCACTTCCCTTGAGATAGAATGTATAGTGTTTTAATATGATTTGTTTTAAAGGGTCTTTAAATGGCCATGCTGACACACAGATTATTCAGGTACGGCCTGACAGGGATTACAAATGGCCCAATTTCCAGGTGCACAACACCCCCTGCAAGTTTGGTAATTAAGGCAACGCTTTGACAAACTACCCTTTCAATGAACTTCTGGCAGGGGCGGAGACTAAAAGAAAAATGGCCGTCGGACTCTCCACCATCAGCGTTACAGGGGTTTCGAAATAAAATCCTTAATTGGCTTAATGGCCGTTCACCACTACGGGTGTGCATAGAACAACATATTAAAGCATGGAATAACAGATGGGCGGGATATATGAGATTCAAGAAAAGCCTTAACTAAACAATTATTATCTATGTATTTTTTTAATCTCCGCATTGAAGACTTAGTCACTTCAATTGAACAGGGCCATTTCCCCTTCTGAAGTGCATGCGGCTCTGGGAGGCAGAGGTCTCAGGAGCACGGGCCATATGACCGGTCCATATGCTGTGGGCAACTAACCTCCAGGGCAGCCTCTTATTCTCCATAGCAGATGCAGAGAACACAGTTACTGCTCGCTGGGTGCACGCCACAGAGGCTTCGTTCCACTTCGGTCCAAAGCAGAAAAAGGCTCCTGGGGGAACTCCCGCCAGCACAGTGGTCAAATGGCCAGCCATTGTGCAGCTGCGAATGGAAAGGACCTTTGACCCAAAGGTCAAACTGGTCTGTGCAAAAGTTCTAAGAACGTCCTGTTACCTTTGAAAAAGGACGTAAATGAGAAATCGTTTTTCAGATTATGCATCTTTTTTTCCCCAACAGGTTTGGCTTTGTGAAAAGTATAGTGTTGAGATAAATAGATATTTCATATGATTGACTATTTTAATGAATGCGGCTCTACTAAAATAATCAGATACCAGCCTTAAATAGTGGTGTGCACATTAAAAAATCTGCTAATTTTGTACAAAAGCGCTGAAAGGGCTCCAATGTGGAACCCAAGGTCAGAATAATAACAACCAGTTGAATTATAAGTTATAAGTCCACACACTTGTCAAGACAAAGAATATGTTCTGTTTTTCATAAGGCCCCTTGATGCCCAGGATCCCAAGTGAAAACACTTGGAAGCTATGGATTTTTTTTTTTGCAAGTTATTTATCAAAGCAACAATGTCTCAACGTGACGGCGCAGAATGCACCTTTTCCCACCCAGAACGAGCCTTGGCTGACCAATTCCCCATCACACACCGTGAACCCATTTTGGGAGAAGCCGTGCGCGATTTTATTGCCACAACCCCTCAACCGGATGGGGACTCATAAAGTTGACGGGCGTGATAACTCGTCCGCCACCTTGTCAACGGGACGACGAGAAGAATGGGACGAAGGTGCGTGGGGAAAGGGCAGGAAGTCATCCGTTCGCGAGGTGTTGAATAGTTGATCCAGCCGCATCTTGTCGGCGCGCTGTGAGAGCGGGAGAGCCCCCCCACCCCCCCACCCTACCGCAAAGTGAATTTGTGACCAAGCTACAAAATAATAATTTAATGTTAGAGTTTGAAAGCTTACCATGCATGCAGTTAGAGGCTTTTACTACAACCAATCAATGAAAACGGTACTTATGTTTTTATATTGGTATATCAAACACACACACAAACAAACACCTGTGTCTTTGGCTAGAAGGAACAGCTGACCGGTGCTCGAACGCAAACTTATTACTTGTGTAAATCATACAAAAGCTACAGCCTCTGCTAGCCTCAACATGAATATTTAAAACCGTATACACACTACACACCACCAATGGTTTAGGCTCTCTATAGTATTATCTTCTTGCCTTCAGTTATAGGTGAATTATGTTTATGTCAGGCAGCCAACAGCCTTTTACCCTTTAACTATGTGCTGTGCTTTTACTTCTGTAAGTTAGATGGAAATGAATGCGGATTTTGGTATATATAAAGATGCCACTTGATGTAATATCAATTTCACTTAATTGAAACCTTGTATTTGTATATTTTTTTTTATTTCAAGACACCAAGTAGCATATGTTGACTAAATCCAATAATTTGGTATGTGACATTTTATCAGGATTATAGAAATACTGGATTCCTGAAATGCTGTATTTTGAATCAATTTTTGTGATGGTAGAAGTGCAGGGAAAACATGTTGGTGTGTAATTGGCACATGACACAGGCTGAAACAAAACATACAACATGGACAAAGACTGACAGAAATCTCCAAACAATAATGAAAAAAAAAAAAACATTTCAGAGATACCCGTTTTCTGTTGTACAGGTTGGCCTCCGGATGGGTTCACAGAGGACAGAGAGAACTGACTGGATGTATCCACGGCGATGCCTCAACGGGCATAGACGAATGACACTCCCCTAGACCCACCCACCCACCCACACCCATCGGTTTACTCCCCAGAATCAAGATTCACGACTCTATTTTCTCCTGCCCTGCTAGCCAGGGGTGTTCTGTTTCGCCCGGTGTTAAACGAATTAAATGGGCAGCCAGCCAAAACACCACACGCTATATGCGGCCTCACCTCACAGGCCTGAAGAATGGGAGATGTAGACCTGTGTGATGTGTGTGGGTGTGTGTGGGTGTGAGTTTGTAAAGTGTGTGGGCTAGCGCCGAAGAATAATTCCGTGATTGATTTTGAAAAATCATTCTGACAAACTTACAAAGTCTTCCAAGCCAAATGCGACCTCTCCTCAAAGTCCTCCAACACAAAAACAGCAGCGACTGTTTTCTCCCAACTTGGTCACCAAACCTACCAGTAGTAAGACTTGAGGTTACATCCTCCAATAGCCCCCCCCCCCCCCCCCCCCCCCCCCGTAAACCTAGTGTGGAGGGAGAGAGGGAGGAAAAGAAGCTGCCACCGCCAGACAGGCGAGGGCCTTGGCGTTGCATGACTACCTCCGTCATCAGCGGCATACGGCGTTCGGCACCGGCCAGGTGGTCCACACATCTGGCCCATTAGCTCTCAACCACTGCAATGACTCTCCGACGCAGCTGACAGCCTGTTGAAATCATCTCCACAGGACCCCTGAGTCAGAGTGCTGTCTCTTTCATGGCCTGTTTGGAATGAGGCAAGAGTGAGCCGTGGCAAGGTGCATTTGCCCTTTCTAACGTTTACGGCTTTGCTGGCAGGTTTTCTGTTTGCGTTGTTGAAAAAAATACGACCGCCGTGTAGCCTACTGAAATTGTATTTCACGGTCGGAAAAGTAACCTTCAAAACTGTTTTTGAGACTGAAGGCCAGATGTGAAATTAATACTCCTGACAGTTTTAGGTATGTGCGCAAACTTGGTTTTGCATTATACCACATCTGTCTGAGACGATAAGAAAATAAGAAACAGGATGTTGATTTCTCTTTTCCCTGCAGATTTTGCCGCACCTGATTGTACAGAAAGTCAGTGAAAAGACTTGTCTCCTGCAAGTTAGCTCAAGCGTTAACGTCTCGGCTCTTGGCCTTTACCCAGCATTCTCCCCATGGACACTGAGGGTGAAGGGGAAGGGGGGGACGCAACCTTGCCTGTCTTTTGCCTCTGAGCACTGCGCCTAACGACACATTCTCTCCATCGCGCTCCTGTGACTGGTCGAGGCACGCACGCGCGCGCGCGCACGCACACACACACACACACACACACACACACACAAATACACAAATTATATATATATATATATATATATATATATATATATATATATATATATATATATATATATATATATATATATATATATATATGCAGTCACGGCAGATTTTTCATGCATACCATATTCTTGGTCCGTCCAATGCCTTTAACCCCGCAGAGACAGGCACAGGAAGAGTGGAGCTTTGAAGATGGATTACCGGCTCACGTCACCGAGAGAAGCCCGCTACGAGAGCAGCAATCTCAGCGAAAAAAGGCACTCCAAAGCAGAGAGTCTGTATGCATGAGGGGTGGAATACAGATGCCTGTTTTGGTGGGGAGTGTGTTCGTTTTTGAGGAGCGGAAATTACCTGCAGGATCGGCGTCGTCGACGTCTTTCAATTTGCCTCGCCATTACGACCCCCCGAACCGCCCCGTGAGTGAAACACAAATGTCACTTGCGAGAATCTAAAATTACCGGCGGGTCGCACGGATGTCGAGCGAGTGAGTCGACACTGCTCACTGTGATTACGCCGGCGTGTCCTCTTAGTACACCCTGTGCACCGCGACGGCTGACAGGTGCTCATTGTGCCCCTGTTTAGTCAACACCTCCGAAATTGATGCGTCTATAATCTGACCGTCTCTGTAAATCAGGGCAGAGACAGGTTGCACAGTGTCAGGTTAGTGAACGAGGAGGGCAAGGTTGACGCAAAACTAAAAGTGCTGTCTGTCCATCCATGTCTCACTGGAGAAAGGGGGAAAAGGGCGAAAAGGGAGTGAGAATGCTAGAGAGAGAGGAGCGAGAGAGGGGCTTGTTTGATCCTGTCTCCATTCTGTCTCTCTCGTGAAAAGCCGAACCTTTGCCCCTTGCTTTTTGTTGTCCTTAAATGACAGGGGCTTACTGATGAAGTTGCTCCTAAATAAAGACAGACTGCTGTAATGAATGCCTCCGCCCCTCCTGCCAAAAACTGCATTACGGCCTTCCTAATGCTCCCCCTTGTCCGAATCAGTCTATCACTGGGGGCTGCTCTCCCGGCTGGAGTGAATTAAAAATCCTGAGAGGAATTAAGGTTGAAATTGGAGGTGAAAAGGGGAGAGGGAAGGAGGGGAGGACGGCATCGGCTAAAGGCAGAGCAGGTACATGACCCCATTCTCCAACCAGGGCCCAGGCGTCAATTACTCGAGCTCGTGTCCAATAAAAAGGCACTCCATCACTTCCAAGGTGAACAGCCTTCAGTCTTATCTTTCATGGTGTGTGTGTTCCCCCCCCCCCCTTCCTAATCCCAATTCCTCACTGTCCGTTCGCAGGATGAGGAGGCGCAGAGGTGACAAATGCATGGTGACACAGTTTACTAGCAGCCTTTTAGTCTCCGATTTACTTCTGCTCTTTCGTCATTTCTCCTAGTACTTTGAAACTTTCCTGTAGCTTTCTCGCTGCAACACCCCAGTTAAACTATACGTTTAGATGTAAAGATGTATAAAACGTAAATAAAACGAACATCTTAAAAACAAGATTTAATGTTAGGGTAGGAAGTAAGTAGGCTGCTTATCACACCGCATGTAATTCACTACTGATAGAAAGCTGTGGCCCTAGCCCTCTAAGCATGCATTCCCAACCGTTTGACTACTACTGCTCCTGTTTGGAATGCAAAACACGCGCTATTTGTTCAATATATTCCTGCCGGTGCAAGGAGACCCCATTTATTTCCCTCAAGAAATAGCCATCCTAATGCATGCATACACCACACCTGCTGCAATACCCACACTACAGCTTATGAGTTATTGCTTGATCAACATATTTTCAGATACCTTTTTTTGTGTGTGTGCTGGGATCTATAAAGTGCCAAACCAGCAGTTTCGATTCTAAATAACAGAGCTATCTAGCTATGTGTTATGTACCCCAAAGCCTAAAACCTCAGGAGGGCTGGTTGCTAAGGGGGACCAACAGCTAAGTTGCCTATCAACCAACCAAAGGAAGGAGTCCAGAAACGGGACCGTAGAAGAAAGAAAGAATTCTAAATAGGTTTCCAGGTGGAAATCTACAAAGGTGGCAGAACGACTAATTCCCAGCGATTTACAGACAGAACTCCCAGTCTGAAAAAAAAACACTAGATTTGGCTAAAATTAATTAATTAAAACCCTCCCAAAGAAACAGATACGGTACAACAGGCATTTCAAACCAAAACCTAGCATCAATCAACCAACCAAAGGAAAAGGAGTAAAGCTCAAAATAAAACAGCCATCGAAAGCACTGAACATTGATGTTCATCACTTTGTAGCTGCAATCCAATTAACGTAGTGAATAGCTAACCATATAAGAATTGCCAGCTACCACAGCTGAAACCAACCTCAATTGAAGAGGGCACCCTCAGCTGAGAAGGAGGTCTCTCCTCAGGCATTCAACAAACCCTAGATACACAAAAACTAAGCAACCCTAGTTAAACAAAAATTAACCAACCCTAATTAAACAAAAACAAACTAGCCCAGGATAAATAAAAACCACGCAACCCTAGTTAATGAAAACGAACCAACCCAAGATAAATAAAAACTGAACAAACCCAAGTTAAACAAAAACTAAGCAACCCTGGTTAAACAAAACTAACCGTAGTTGAACAACAACTAAGCTAGACATATCAAAACAACCCAACCCTTAATAGGGCGGAACAATGAGACCTGTAACAAACGTCTTGAGGTTAAAAAGTGAAACTAGCATTTGGTCTGAACAATCATAGAGCCAGAATTCATTAGTATCAACGCTGTCACTTACAATGCACTGTGTGTTTTCCCGTTGTAACACTGGCACCGACAATTGTCCGTTTTTCGTTCAGCAGGTCTGTCCCGAGAGAGAGGGGCAGACGGGACAGGGGAAAGAGCAACAGCGGATTGCTAATTCATAATCACAATGAACGAATGATTGAGAGAGAGTGAAAGGCGTGAGGCATATGGGAGGGAACAGGGCTGCTGATGCTCGTCGTTACCGAGGGGCTTCCAGGAAAGATAACTATTCTTTCGCCTGGCATGCTACATACACACTAAGACATGTGCATGCGCGCCCACACACATCACATCACACACACACACACACACACAGGACAGATGTACAGTGCACAGGCACAATGGAACCATGCGTGCACACCTATACACAGATCATGCATACATTGACACACATGCTAAGCATACCCCCCCCCCCCACACACACACACAGACACACACACACAAACCCCCTTGTAACGCCTATCAATTCAATTAATCTACTCAAGTCCCTTCGTTATTCATGAAGAGATTCTGCAACCAACGAGTGTTATCTTTGATTTCTGACTCAAATAATGTAGTCATCCCTTATCAGTGAACTGAATCACACACACCAAACATAGCCCATGAGTAGGCGGATGGTGTGTGCATTTTGAAGGCCGTTTTCTCTGTGGAACTGTTGTCCATTCTTCAAGCAGTCGGAGGGGCTCTCTTTCCTTTGACCAGAAGGATTATCTAGGCCAGCAACAAAGACGTCTCCTCGGATGTATTTCCTGGAAGGAGAATATTGGGCCTCCTATCTTCAGTCGATACAATATTGCCAGGGGAGACGGGGGAAAGTACTTAGAGACGGTGGCACCTACTCTGTCTGCTTTCAATATAAACAGACAGTGGGGGGAAAGAAGAGAAAATAAGCAAAGACCTGTTTATCCCTGGCAATAACTCTGGGAATGGATGTCCGGCTGGCATTTTGTCAAAATATATGCGTTTAAAAAGCAAATTCCACACTTTCGCTTTTTCATTGTGAAGGTGTGAAAAAAGTTGATGTACTGGAAAAGTTTATTTTTTTTACTGTTTCAGCATAAGATAGTTGGTCTTCTTTAGAGAGAGAGAGAGAGAGAGAGAGAGAGAGAGAGAGAGAGAGAGAGAGAGAGACGTTGGGTTGTTTGTCTCTATTTGTGGTTAAGTGAACTGTTGTAGGGATCTTCACCACCATCTTCCCTCCTTTTCGGCTGGGGAAGCCATTTTAGGCCAACACAGGTTACAGAGATGGCCCACAAGAGCCTGAGTATGTGTACACCGAATCCCCTATTTCAATGAGATTATTAAAGGACAATATAACCCAATGTTAAGAATTTAAAATATATAACTTGCTCCTAACAGCAATTGAAAGTAATTAATTTCAATACAATAATTATAAATGAAAATCTTTCTTGAAAAGCCTTTGGTAAACACACTCTCTCACACACACACACACACCGCTGCGTCGGTGACGTCAGTTCGGGCCCAGACAACATGTCAAAGGGGAAAGAGGGCGTTCTCGTGTTGCTCCCTCTCCATCTGTGAAACGCTGTGTTTTGTCTTCTCCCTTGGCACTGTTTGTTCCCTTTCTTCCCACCCTGTTCTACCAAGGGGAAGGAAAATGGCAACAGCCGTGACCTCAGAAGAGCAACGACGTCAAATGGCTTGCCCTATGCTGTTGCATAACGGTATGGTCGGTACCGTACATGGGATTTTCAACATCCCAGTGCAACTTGCTTTTACTGACATGACACATTGGTGTAATTTGGACTGTTTGAACATTTGATACTAATATGTGTAGCGTAACGTCTATCATAAAATTGGAATGTGCTGACATCAATAGGAACTACATGCATCTCCAACGGAAGGCCTTTTAGACCACCTGTGTCCTGCAATGTGTGTACATTCACAAGAATCTGAGTACCGAAGATTGAGGGCGGCCTTACTTGTCTTTAGAACGTTATAGATTGACTCAGTAACGGCTTAAAACATAATTTCATAGACATTTATTTCTGCAGAGCTCAAAAACACAGTAATTACTGTAAATCTCTTGTCAGTCCGTCGAAGTCACTTAAGTCGTCACCACTAAGTGCACGTTGACTGGCTCCCGGCAGAGCTCCGGAATATCAAAGTATACATGACGCAGGTGTTTATTTCCGTTTTTTTGGAGAGAAAAAGCCCCGCTGACTTCGCCAGACCAAGGATAGGGCCATAGGGTTTTGTCCTGTTGTTCGGCACCACCCCCTGCGGACGGCGCGAAACACAAGGCGCAGAGTCGTCTGTGGCTTTGGTCCCTCTCCGCTCGTTTTCCCGACCTCCTCTCGTTTTTCTTCTTCTTTTGACAAATAAATACTGACCGATGGAGAGACCGATGTCGGGATGTCTGGCTCATACCCCTCCGCCCCCCATCGGAAGATGTGACAGCCAGTCGCCGTGGGGCGCTGTCCTCCCGGGCCAATGTTTCGACACGCAGACCCTCCAGGAACGCTCTGTCAACACCGTCCCACCCCTTTCCATTCCCACTATAGACGGTGGCATTTCTTTTTTTATATACATTTATTTATTCATAAAACAGGTCAAATGAAACACTATTCACATTAAGGACTGCGTTTTTTTCGATTTTTTTTCCTTCCCCCATTGACCACAACCCTACCCCCCCCCCCCCAATCCCAGGTCCTACAGAGTATATGAAGAAAAGAAAAAAAAGCATTTAATAATAATAAATTGAATAGATAAATCCCTTCTCAACACAATCAAATAAACGAGTATGCTAACTACAACATTGCAAATTAGATGACAGAGTGCACATCTATGGTGAGTGCTTCAATTTCCCTGTAAAGTCTTCAATTTAACTAAATAATTGATGACAGTGATATTTCTGTCGAATTGATGCATAAGGCTGTACCCAGAACGTCTGCCAAATCACTGTAATGCATGAAAAGTTTTTGTTAATACTCCAAAACTCCCCCTCAGAATCAATGACGATCTATTTAACTTTTTCTCATAAGCCTGGTGTTGTACATCATACAGACATCAACATCAAACATGGCAAATGCCCCATAACAGCTAGGACAAGAACATACAGTAATCTTTTCCAAGTCTTTGGTGTCACCACGGCAAGCTTGAGAGAACTGAGACACAGTTGGTCCACTGTGTATGCCGCTGTGGCAGTTGCAATATGCATCTCTTTCCCCCTATCTCCCCCTATCTCCCCCCTCCCTCAACGCTTAACAGCTTGCAGTGTAACTTTGCTACTGTAGGGCTGCAGCTATAAGTCCATGGTATGTCCCAGGGGGGCAGGAGGGGGGGGCTCTCTTTCTTCCCTCCTCTGTAAGGATTGCAAACAAGAAAGAGACACGTGTTCCCAGAGATAAAGGGAAACAATACAGAGGGAAGGTAAACAACGGTACACAGGCAAGGAAATAAATAAACATATAAGCCCGAGACAGAGAAAAAGAGAGAGAGAAGGCCAAAGAGATAAAGCAAAAGCGAGAGAGAGCGAGCGAGCGAGCGAGCGAGCGAGAGACGGAGAGTGAGATAACGTGTCTGAGAGGTTGCAACTTCTATTGCTTTCTCATTTGAAAGTGTCAAGTCCCCTTCATCTTTCTCATTGCCTCTGAAAGCTCCTTTCCGCACCAGAAGACTGAGGAAAAACTCCGGCGCCCAAATATGACTTTAGGAAATATCTGCAAGGCAACGAGGAAGACACACAGATAAGCCCGCTGAGACGGGAGACGTTTGCAAAAGGCTTTCAGAGCGAGTAAAAACTGTCATATTGCATACCCTGCCTCTGTCCTCCAGGAGCAGACAGGGCAAAAGTTGAACTTGTTCAAATTGTAACAGAGAGAATGGAGGGAGAGAGAAATGAACTTTTCATTTCAGCACCAGGCAGAAGGCGTGATTATACAGCTGACAGAAAAGCATGAATACAACATTACGCTATTGTAATGCAGACAGCCATATGTAATTGTAGGCAAAGTTGTCCGGCACAACCTATTTGGCACCAGTTTCTTTTATTTATTTTTTTGCAATTGATAAATATTTCAACGAAGTACTATCACCATGCCACACCAGAAGAACAGGGGAAAAGCTCACAAGGTAGGAACAATCGGATTGACACCCAAATGCAGGTACAGTAGGCGAGAATGAGTGATGGTGTTAGCGCAGGGCCCCAGGCTGGTTGTGTTGCTCGGTGCTCCTGGTTAATTTGCGTCTGCCAGCGATGTGTTAAACGGCCATCTGTGGTGGGGTGAGAGCCTCACTAATGACTTCCTCGCCCGGCCGAGGAAAGCTGGCGTGTTGGAGGCCGACGGGGAGGAGGACATGCTCTTTGAGTTGCTACTTTGCAAAATGAGGACAGTCTCCTCAAGGGCTAAGATGGCTGATGCTAAACGTACATGGACGACGATGATTTGTTGAAACATTTTAACCAGAGTCATTTTACAAAGCCGTTTTTGAGATGTTTTTCCTTCAAACTAGATTCACCACAAGTCTTCAAATTGGGTTGAGTTTTCGGCTAAATGATTTGAAAATAGCTTTGCAAGCGTGTTTAAAAAAAAATTCTAAACAGTAGCAGAAGTCCTACGGTTGGCAGTCCTCGTGTTACCCATCAGGCCCACAGAAAGCGACCGCGGAGGGCGAGAGGAGAGTAGGCCTATACGCATGCATGACTGCCACTGAACCAGACCTGCCAGTCAACGTTACTCAGTCAGGAGCCACTCGTACACTGTGGTTCTGTCAGGGCCCCCGCGTTAAATAGTGTTGCTCTGGTTTCAGTCGAGAAAACTAGAACGCGACTTCAGGTCCACTAAGTGAATTTGCGCTGCGCATTTTATATATATATATATTTTTTTACTTTTTACATGAACTGTACCATGCACACAAGAGAGTGGCTGTTGAGGAGTGTGAAAAGAAAATTATGATCCAACACTTTCTTGTCATTTATGGACCTAAATGTATCATTATTAGCCTTAACATTCTCAATCACTGTTCCACTTTACTGAGATGATGATGAAAGACAGACAGGGGCCGGCGTCCCATTACATAGAAAACATGCAGGCAGACTACTACGCCGCATTACACAGAATAACTCTAGAATCAAACCCTATTGAAATTCAATGAGAGGGCTCACTAAGTGGCCATTTGCGGCGACCTCAGGAATGCAGGGCTCACCTTTGAGGGTACCTACTAGTGGATAATTGGCCCTAATCATCGGCTTGCGGAGACTAGCATGTAATTGTATAGCATCATGCTTTGGACAGCTTACCCTCTGCTTACAGCGTGCTCAGCAGTACCGGATCACTGTGGAGATGCGGTGGGCAGTCATTAGGTATTCCTCTACAGAGCAGAGTCCGTTGTACCCGTGTGTGGAGCGAGGCGTGATTAAAAAACCCAGTTCAAAACGCGGATGTTTTTGTGTGTTCTCTCTCTCTCTCGGCCTGGGTCTGCGTTCCATGGAAAACTAAACGCTAGCTGAAATGTTCGCAAAAGCTGTTGACACTGGATCAATCTCAAACCTGGGGCCGACACTGGTTAATTGTGTGCTGAAGCCAATTGAATGAGCCAACAATTTGCAAACTCACCATAAAAGGAAATCCGCTTACAGGGGGTGAACTATTGAAAGAGAAGATTTTCCCCCCTTGATGAATAAAATATCCCTTCTTGTTATCGCTTGTCCTGCCAACAGCAACAATCATAATTTCAACACAATTTTTAGGCCGTGACATGTTTGTGGTTGGAAAATATCACTGGAAATACTTCTGAAGTGCCCCTCAGAGTCAATTTGCTGTCTGTTTGGCTATGCGTGTGTCTGTGTGTGTGTGTGTGCGTGCGTGCTTGTTCAAGGGGATAAGAAAGAGAGGGGGGGGGGGGGGGGGCTACCGTCTACAGTGAAGGCTCAATACAGCCATTTTCCCAGAGTGTAGCAAAGTGAGGACACACACTGCAGGCGCTGCCAGGCCTTTACCGGTCAGGCATGAAAACAGCATTGGTTGTTCCCCCACCGCAGGAGCAGCCTAGGAGACCGCCATGGAGCCAGACCCCCTAACGACACATTACCCCGGGACGCCCCGGGTCAGCGCGCCCGCCTGCGCCCGCGACACGAGCGTCCTCCCTTGTCATTTTGAACCCCCGCTCGCACGCACGCACGCACGCTGCACTCTTCTCGCTCCTTCAAAAACGCATTCAGAGGCCAAACGAAGCACAGATAGAGAAATGGGACTATGTCTATCTTAGCGCCTGCTCGCCAAGTCACTTGGTCCTCTGAAAGAATGAACGCTACCTTGGAAGTCTATGTTAGAACTCTCGTTTTTCAAACTAATGTCTAGCTTTTTTTCTTTTTCGGTACAAAGTCCTAGTGTGCCGCTGTGATGGTACTCGACGAGTCTAAAGCCGTAGCGAGAAGAGCTGATAAGCGGTACGCTGGGAATCGATACGACCTCATCACGGCAGTGTTCTCTAATCAAGCGCTGTCTGGCTCCCTGGTTGAGCACTGCAGTAAAGTGTTTGGAAATGCGGTTTGATTTTTTCTGCGGTCCTCGGGTCCAGACCAGCCTGGTGCTTGTGAACGGGCCTACTGAGAAATTAAAGATGCGTGAAGTTATTCATTAGGAGAACTCAAATTCTTACAAGGTTACTCTCCCCTTTCACCCCGCTTCTCTCTCTCTCTCTCTCTCTCTCTCTCTCTCTCTCTCTCTCTCTCTCTCTCTCTCTCTCTCTCTCTCTCTCTCTCTCTCTCTCTCTCTCTCTCTCTCTCTCTCTCTCTCTCTCTCTCTCTCTCTCTCTCTCTCTCTCTCTCTCTCTCTCTCTCTCTCTCTCTCTCTCTCTCTCTCTCTCTCTCTCTCTCTCTCTCTCTCTCTCTCTCTCTCTCTCTCTCTCTCTCTCTCTCTCTCTCTCTCTCTCTCTCTCTCTCTCTCTCTCTCTCTCTCTCTCTCTCTCTCTCTCTCTCTCTCTCTCTCTCTCTCTCTCTCTCTCTCTCTCCCCTCTTGCATTCGGGAGTTGGACATGGCTGTCATGGCGTGTCCTGTTTGCTTTCTCCCCAGGTGCCCTGAGGCCCGGCTCTGTGCAGACAGCACTGGGCTGCGTCCCGTCCCCAAGCAGGACAAAAAAAACACGGCCAACTGTCTTCCCAGAACTCTCTCCGAGATGAGCCAGTATGTTTTTTAGTCGACAAGGGTTGCCACGGAGAGGCTTGGCACAGAGCAGGGTCCATTACGCATATGTAAACAAAAACCTGAGACATCAGGTGCCCTTGTCTTGTCAGAAAAAATATAAATTCCATCGCTTTTCGTTGATTAGGATTAAAAAACAAACTAATAGTACAGAACAAAAGCAATGAAATAATTATTTATCATTCATATTATTTAAAAAAGAATATTTAAAATGTTTATACATATTTATTTAGTTATAATGCTTATAAACGTATATGTATTTTTCATTGGGTTGGGAATACTGAATATTCTTGCTTAGTAAATCAAACTATTATAAATCTGAATATATATTCTACTGCAATGTGGAGGCAGTGTCTCAACACAAACATAATTAAACTGGATATAGACACGTAACTACAGGTGACACTCAGTTTAACATCACCACACTTTAGTTGGCCAATTTCAATGAAGTTTAAAGGGTACACAAAGGCGATATGAGCTTGCAATACATATATACATATACATACAGTGTATACAGTAAAGTATTTAGTCAGCCACTGATTGTGCAAGTTGCATCCCAAGAACACCATACCTACTGTGAAGCATGGGGGTGGAAACATCATGCTTTGGGGCTGTTTTACTGCAAAGGGGACAGGACGACTGATCCGTGTTAAGGGAAGAATGAACTGGGCCATGTATCGTGAGATTTTAAGCCAAAACCTTCCATCAGTGAGAGCATTGAAGATGGAACGTGCCTGGGTCTTCCAGCATGACAATGATCCCAAACACACCGCTCGGGCAACGAAGGAGTGGCTCCGTAAAAAGTATTTCAAGGTCCTGGATTGGCCTAGCCAGTCTCCAGACCTCAACCCCATAGAAAATTTGTGGAGGGAGTTGAAAGTCTGTGTTGCCCAGCGACAGCCCCAAAACATGACTGCTCTAGAGGAGATCTGCATGGAGGAATGGGCCAAAATACCAGCTACAGTGTGTGCAAACCTGGTGAAGACTTACAGGAAACGTTTGACCTCTGTCATTGCCAACAAAGGTTATGTTACAAAGTATTGAGTTGAACTTTTGTTATTGACCAAATACTTATTTTCCACCATCATTTACAAATAAATTCTTTAAAAATCCTACAACGTGATTTCCTGGATTTTTTTTTCTCATTTTTGTCTCTCATAGTTGAAGTGTCCCTTTGATGAAAATTACAGACCTCTCTCATCTTTCTAAGTAGGAGAACTTGCACAATCAGTGGCTGACTAAATACTTTTTGGCCCCACTGTATATATGTGTGCAATATAAATATGCATTTATATTTGAATGAAGGTTAACTAAAATGTTGTGTTGTGTTGATGGACAATGTAGCTTTTAATTTGACAATTGCTCAATAATGAAGGATGGCATTGTAATTGCTGCTGAACAGGCTGCAGCCTTGAATGGAAGAAGAAAAAACATCACTGGGAAAGACTTATTAGGATCCCGTCCAGTTGAATTTCCAGTAGGTGATCAATTTACCCTCGAGAGTAAGAATTTTGATAGGTAAACTCATTAGTTTACTCAAGGATGACTGGCCAACTGATAGCGTTAGGGGCAGAGGAGTCGTAAAGAGAATGATAAAGTGAAAGAGAGGGTAGATGAGGTAAGGATTAGCCAAGTGGCTCAGAAGAGGCATGGAATACTCTTCTCCTCCCGTTATCACCTCAGTGAGACAGAACAATCAACCACGAGATATCCTCCTCTTCCAAAATGATTTTGATTTTATCATTGGTTCCAGGACTGAGCGCTGTCCCCTGTCCCTTATAATTAACTGTGGCACATCTGTCAAGCCGCTTGAAGCCACGGAGACAGACGATGAGGTTTGGTCCGGCTAATTGGCGAGCAGTTACCAAGGCCACTGATGACAGCTTGCTGAGGTGGCAAGGCTCTCCTCAGGCCCCCGATCACAGTGTTTTTCTGTGTGAACACAAGGCTCTGCGTGGCGCAGACGGACGTCAAACGAGTCCCTCTTTCATAAAATCCAGTAGTCGTGTTTTGTTGTAGATTTTGGGGGAAATTGCACTTTTAGTCTACAATGGTATTTGGCACTTTAAAAAATATATTTTTGAGATGTGGGGTGAATGCAGGTTATTTTCATATGCAGGAGGGCTGTTCAGAGTTTGAAGGGCAACAGAAAATTTGAAGCCAGGGGTCCATTTCAATGATTGGTTGAAAGGAGAGTTAGACTTGAGTTGGTGAATGACAGCTCTAAATGTACCTTTGAACACTTCCTAGAGTCAAAGGCTGATTCAGACGAGCCAGAGCTTATAAAAACCATTGTCAGGATAAATATCTCCCTGGACACTTACCTTAAGCCGTTTCGAAACGGCATGATTGAATGGATATTTGTAGTGTTATAGTTAAAGGTCATGTAGGGCTGACTACCAACCATGAAAAAGTTATATCCATTTGGCATAGACCTAACCGCCAGGATTCGTAGTAACTCACAGGCCAGACCATAATAATACAAAATATTTCTCAAACCTAGCATGAGTTAACTAGCTAGTCGGTTCTTCCAAACTAATGAAAGAGCTGTTCTGGTCAGTGGACCCCTTGAATCATTGACTTGGTAAATGGTTCTTAAGTAATGGGTCCTTTGAAAATCCTTTTCACACAAAGAATAAGCTGGTCATCTGCTCGTCAAACTCTTCCACATCAACCTAATAATGAGTGATGGGGAATGGGTCTAAAAGATTGCATTGGATGCAACTTCCAATCGGCCTAAACAAAAACAGTAGTGTGATAGATGCATATATTCATGGCTGATGTACATCACGTTTACTACACAAAAACAGAAGGCATCCTCTCCAAGGCACATAAGGTGCAACACGTGGGATTGTGTACTTGGGCAAAACAAGCAGCACTAGCCAAACAGAGCGCAACAAAAAAAAAAGAAAAAAAAAGATTGAATGTTACAAGATTCTCCAGCACATTCACTTTAGTGCAACTTTTGAATGTGAAATGTTACTCCATGTGGAATAACGGATATAGAATTATTTTAGAATTTAAACATATACATTGAAAGACAGCAAGCATGGGACGCCACATGAATAGAATGAATATTGTATTCGGCCTGTCAAACACGAGGGGATCATCCCAGCATGTAAGCAGCAAGCCCCTTACGTTAGGCACAAACCTGTTCCGGCAAGTCGTTTGCTGTATAAATCAGCATTTTCCGGGTTACGGCATCCACTGTTACCTAACAGGACAAAACCAGGATTTAAGTAGGCCTTGGGCTCCCTCTAGTGACACAAAATGCCAAACTATTCCCAACTGTCACAAGACGAGTTTCTCTGCAGACTTCTTTAGGACTGGCAATCAAATGATTGTTCGTTGATTGATCTCTCTGTCTGTATTCTTCTTCTTCAAAAAAGAACCGGTAGAACTTTAACACACTACTTCACAAGGTCACATGTGGATCGTGCTTCGAATGAAATTGCAGTAATACATTTATTTAAATTAAAGAGTTCTAGTTCAAAACATTTTCAAGTTTTCAGGGCACATGAACAGTGCAAGTTGCGGCACAGAAGAATAGCAAAACAAAGGTAGACCTAGGTTAGTCGTTCCTTTACACACTCTTAATCTGAAAGAATAAAATAAAATAAATGAAATTCATTTCTTTTGGCTTGGCATTTGGACACATTCTGTTGCTATGGCATTTAGAGATGGTCTGATACTATTATTATTTATTTATTTACTGACATTCTCAAGTACCTAGTTCCCATAAAGATAAGAGTCTTGATTCTCAGCTTGTTCAATGCACCAACAATCAATTCAAGTTTTTCAAATATATTTTAAGCTCCTCAAAATGTGTTGCGCACCCCCTCACGCAACAACGACACAGCAGTTTCAAGTATATTGGAACTATTTCTAAACAAAAAAAAATACGTCCCTTTAAAAAAAAAAAAAACTAGGAGGGTATCTAAGTCATTTTCTAATTTGTCAACAGTTAAAGTCGTTGCCATTTCAGTAGGTCACAGTAAAAACAGGTCATTTAATACAAACTGCTTATAAAATACTCAATTCAAAAGGCGAATGTATGGTAGTTCATTAATCACAGCTATCTATTTTTTTGACAGGAAGGAACACATCATCTCAGGTCCAACCCGTACCACAAAAAGACTAGAGGGTAGCTGCCATGTCTTTGTAACACTGTTTGGAAGTTCAAGTGAGGACAGTCACAGCACCAATAAAAAGATCAAGGATTTGGTCGTCGCCCACTATTTGAATTTGAAGCAGTAGCGGTTGATGATTCCTTGAAAGTCTTGTGTGACTTTTTGGTTTCTCCCTTTTCCCACGCGTCCTCCACTTCCCTTCGTCCTACCTTGTGCCCGTGGCGAGGCCACCTGGGTTTGCCAGTGGACGCGAGCCGGCTGGATCAAAGTCTGCTGGTCTTTTTCAAGTGGCGTCCACTGAAGAGGCGTGGAGGTCCTGGAGGATCCTCTGTAGTTCCTGGATGCAGGGCGCCATGGCCTGGCTGTGCACCTGGGCCAGCTTCAACCTTGAAAGGCAAAGAGAAAGACAGGTCTAGTTCATGTTCAGCTGGATTGACATGCCTGTACTTTTGAGCATTATGCAATATAAAAAGAATGCAGTCAAGCCGACCCTTCATAACTGAAGTTACCCCTTAACAGGAAACAGGAATAAGCTAGTGTGGACCTTGAAGTCCTTTACACACAACCCTTTTACTATAATATCTACTATTATACATATAGTTTAACAATATAACTATAATAAAAATAAACCTTCAAAGAAAAACACCTCCCACCATTCACACGGTATATATCCCCTTTCCTAGAAAGGCCCCAGCATTCTAGCACCCCAAGCTAAAGCAGCGTACCTCCTGAGCAGGTCCTGTCCCTTGCCGGCCCGGGGCCTGTAGTGTTGCAGAGCGGCGCTACACTGGGTGGCCAGCACGCAGTAGCACTGCTCCCTCAGGGCGTTGTGCGTGGCCGTGTCCCAGTGGGGGAGCTCGCTGGTGGAGCGCCAGGCCATCAGCGCGTGCTCCAAGGCAGACTCCCATGCTTTGTCACGGAGCAGCACCTGGCTCCACTCCTCACATGAAACCTGAAGGGGTAGGGGCAACCGTTTAGTTTGGGATCGGTCCTTTTCAAGGCCGATAGCGGAACGAAAATTGCGTAAGAGAT
The DNA here is from genome assembly GCA_017639675.1 of Aplochiton taeniatus. Classification (NCBI taxonomy): domain Eukaryota; kingdom Metazoa; phylum Chordata; class Actinopteri; order Galaxiiformes; family Galaxiidae; genus Aplochiton; species Aplochiton taeniatus. The sequence goes on from CM030191.1 coordinate 8,724,038, forward strand.
TGACGAATATGCAGAGGCCTTGTAAGAGGAAATCCAGTATGAAACAATAATAGTTCTCAGGAGTTTGTAGCATTGCCACCTACAACTGAATAACATTAGAGTCATTTCATTGCTTGCATGCTGTAATCCGCACCTAGATAGTGCTTAACATGTGCCAAATCTGAGACAGACTAATTAGAGGGGTCTGAGAAATCTGACAAAACCAAATACATTTTTTCTTATGACGTACCTCTAAAATATTTCATTCATATAATTATGCTGATAACTCTTCAACCATCTGTATTTTGTTGAGTTTTGGCTACTAACTATGTCCATCTGCTCAAGATCTTTGATCTTCAAATCTCACACTGGTACATTCAAAGCACCAAAAACCTTTAGGGTATCAGTTAAAAAATGACATGCTGTATTTCCACCTTTGCAAAAAGACCACACGTCCCTTAACATGTGTGAACCGCAACAACTCCGAAACCGATATATTAGACGGCGCTCACTTTGAACGCTAAGAGGTGTGGATATGCTTTTCTGTAGCAGTGGGCGTCCCGGTTGGAGCCCAGCCGCGAGTACGGTATCGACCGGTAAACATTGGCCTTCTTCAGCTGCAGGTCTTCTTGAAGATACTTGAGGTCGGACGTGAGGTTCCTCTGCTCCTGACTCTGTGGGTTGATAGATAGAACAAAAAGGCCATGGCTTATGAGTACACGCAAACTAAGTCACTGGGTTTCACTGCATCAATATTATGAGCTGTCAAATATTCCCCCTACATCATGTTCATTTAAAGTGATGGAAATGGGAGGTTGAAAGCTAGGCTGATAAATACCTGTTCAACTAGGATAAGGGACCGTATGAGCTGCACCAGCTGCTGTTTAGAGAGGGGCATCGGCCCGTCCACCATTTTGTCACACTGGTCATCCAGGCTGCCTCTCCATGGCCTGCTGATGGAGTCCACTGGAAAACATTGATCAAATTGATTGTTACCACAGACGCTATTCCACTGCATATGGAGTGAATGAGACAGTGAAATATGTAATAGTTAAATTCAATAGGTTTATCTAATTACATTATTCGAGGGCTATAATTTAATTTGGGTGAACAATAATATATTATAATATATATAAAAAGAGTATATTATTGTATAAACAAGTCCGTTTGCGACGTCTACTTACATGGCCCACGTCTTGAGTTTGTGGAAAGGTTTCTGCTTCTAGGAGTTGCTGATAATGGACCCATCCGGGAACTTAGAATCTCTAGGTAAGACCTTCTCATACGGACTGGAAAAGATTCAGGTAAGACGATTTAATTAATGTTATAGTATATGGCAAAATCAAGTCTTTCGTGACAATTTAAAGTGGCAATGTACATGATGTGATTTGCTTATTCGCAGTACAATATCACATTTAAAAAGTTATCCTAACACTACAGGTCAGCTGTTGCATTTTGAATAGGAAACTGCGTTATAAATGGATATATAACATAGCTACTGAGATAAGATGCTATAAGTTGTAGCGCGCGCGCGTTTCTAGCTGGACTGGCGCGTTGACGTTGTACTACTAGCAAGTTAGAAGTGGGGCTGTTGATTGCACCTTGCATTCTAAGTTGAACGTAACCCACTAACAAATGTTTTTTAAGATGTTACAACCTACCAGCAATTTTCGGTTGCGGAGCTGGAATTTCCATCAGGGCACGTCTTTGATGACATATTGTAGCCATTGTTGCTTACTTGATATTTACAACAATAGGTTAGCAACGACAGCTAGCGCTAGCTTTCCAAGTTGCAAGCTTCCCTGTTTAGGGTGACAAGTAGCTAGGTTGCTCAGTTAGCTCTTCGCAACAACTTCAAGTGCGCTTCTGGAAGAAAAAAAGTTTGTCCAATCAAATGTTAGCTAAATATACTTTATTAATTCCGTTCAAACATTTGCACAGCTACTATCTGTCTAAAATTGTTATTGACCAAGTTCCTAATTAGATAGGCAAGCTAACTACCCTGGACAAGAAACCAACTTTTTGGTTTTCACGACCACAATGCAATGTACTGCTTGAAGCGCGCGACACTAGATTCACACCAAGTTGCCGCGCGGGCGTGGTTTAGTGTATCTGTCAACTAGATTGGTCAACTCGAGCCATGCGTCAAACAAGCGCCCAATATGCAAATGATATACTAGGACGGATGTAGGCCTATAACTTGTACTTTATTTTTGGTTTGATTTATGGAGTACAGTATTAGCCAAACCTATTAGGCATGTACTGGATTAGTTGGATTCTTAATTTTAGTGGGTTCTTGCTTTACAGTTTAATAAAGAGACCATAAAGCAAGAGAATACGACACAGAAATACTTTTGTACTTGTGCACCTATTACATTATTAAGCAAAGCTAGCATAAGGTGATGCGCTTCATCCATGCATGTTAAGCTTTTGAGTGAGAGGGTAGGTGTGCTAGAAGCTCTTTGCCATGACTTTCTAAGGAATTCTTATATGTCTAATACTATGCTGATACTTGTTTTAATATGTTTATGTTATAATGTCCTATGCATTTGTATCGTTTGATATTTTGTTTTTAACTGCTGAATTGGATCTGAATCTGCACAACAAATTTCCCCGTGGGTTCTATTAAAGAAACCTTAAATATTATTTTAAATAGCTAATTTGATTTAACATGGTGTATGCCTTTAGTTCTAAAATTTGATTATTTCAGATAAATTAACAACCTTTGCATGCCTTTGGCTAAAAACTGACTAAACTAAGATATTCTTGTCATCAAGTCTTCAATAATATGCCTGAGTGTTTAGTGGCTGGTTGATAAGAGTCAATTAAAGTCAATAGACTTTTCAGGACCTTATAGAAGACAAAAACTTGGTGCAAGAATTCAATCGACGAGACTGGAGTCGAAGAGGTTTGTCTTGGGTACATTTTATTATCAACAACAAATTGCGAAGCCGTTCGCAAAGGGTCTGTCCAACCTGCCCCAGGACACAGTTTATTTACCTTTTTGCCTTACATAACATGTTTTTCTCATTTGTCCTGTATTAGTGGTAAATCATTTGAATTGCCACTTTCAGACACCTGTTCTGCTTGTACATGCCTGGTCAGCAAAACAATCCCCCATCCACAATCCCCCATCTTATCGGTGCTTCTAGTATACTCAAGGACAATCGTACTCTTTTGGCTTTTGATTGGTAGGGCTTCAAATCCTCAAATGACAAGTTATGTGTGTTAGTTCATGAAAAGGACAAAGCTGATAATACTGATGAAAAATGGATGTTATGAAAAGGACACTACTGATAATACTGTTCAAAATATACCGTAATCGCCATAGATTTATCGTTTTCATGGGTGCTGGTCCCTTAGTGTACTCCCTGGCCCGTTCTTGGTATTCCAGACCCAGTGTTACTCACCGGTCAGTACCCCAAAGGTCATGCCCATACGTACATGCTGTTAACAATATTCTGATTTGTCGGTTTCTTGATATATTGCCTTCATTCTGAACATATGCTTTATAGTGATAGCATACCGTGTCATGAAATATACCATAACCTCTGTTAAACCTAAAATGAAAGTGCCCTTCCCCCAACCAAAACAGTGTTTGCCAGACTTGCAGAGCAAATCAACATGGAATGGAGAGCATAGAGACACACTAAGAAAGAAATCTTGAAAGCCACTTTTATTCAAACTGCATAATGATGCTGTATACTTCTTATTCTGTCAACCCTTCTCTGCTTTTAGTGCAATGCATTTGTGTATGTGATAAATAAATAACTATAAGAGAACATCCTAAAGAAAAACCTTTGCTGAAACACGATAAGTGGACAAATATCTATTTCAGAATGATAAGGTTTGCATGGCTTGCAATATTCAAACATGAATACATCACTTACACACACATTTGAAAAGTTGTTTTAATGCAGTGGTTGCTTTTATTGTGTATAAAATCTTATATATTAACCAAAAATTACATACTTGTTACATTTTTACAGGCTATAACCAGGAGGGCAGATCAAAACACATCAATAATACATCTTTATGTACATTATTGCCACTTATCATCGAAAACATTTATGTTTTTTAGTTAAAGAATTCGGGCATGACCTCTGTGTCAATCTACATCAGATACTAAGAAAACACAACTATTATTGTTTACATAATATCAATATATCACAGTGTCAAACCTACTTATAACTAGCATATTCTTCTGCTCCACAGCATTTGCGCATTAATTTGTGTCTGTTATTGTATGCTTTGTCTTAATGGAAGGGAACAACAATATTCCATTGCCATTGGAGTTTGCAAAAACATTTTGCCTAAAATAGATCTATAACATATTGTTGGTATACTGATATGTTGGCATAGGTATTGACACATAAGGCAAAATAGTGTTTACACAAAAAAAAAAAAAAAAACATTTTCAGTACTTATAGCACCAGAAATAAGGTAGGGAAAAGCTTCAAAAATGCGATTGTGAAAACGAAATACCAACATCATCCATTCTATGATAATTTAGACGGACAGTTAATCATGTTGAGATTGTTGGATACACTGGCAGGAGTGCGTTTATCTTTCCCTGTGGTGAGGGAAGAATGCGGAATCTCCTTGGCATGCTGTCCAGGACTAACGGCACTGTTTGTACCTTTTGTGATGCTGTAGCCCTTAGGTTTCGGAATCCTTGTTGGGCCCGGTCTTCGGAATGATTCTATAGGTATCTGGGAAGAGCAAGGAACAATGTGATTGAAGTGAAACTTAAATTGTGCATTTACACTGGTTATTTATATACATCCTATCATCGTAAAATATGACAAAAATTAAAGTCTGAAAAGTGAGTTTTGTTCTGATGACCAATTTTGAACTGGACTGAATATGAAAAAACAAACAAACAAAAGAAAACACTTATGTGAAGTACATGTCATGATGGATCACCCCAAACTGAACTCTAGATGGAGACAAATGGTTATATGTCTTACCTATATCTTTACTACCCTCCGGTCTAAAATTGTACATAAGGATGTGCTTTGGCAAATACTTTCCTAATAGTTACTGTTAAAACGTAATGCGCTATTAGTTTGACACGCCATGCACTGAAATCCCATTGAATTAAGGGTAAACAGTGTTAGCATTCTCTACTCTCTCTTGTGTTCACTCAAGGCTACAAACACTTTTTAGTGACCACTGAGCAAGGGTTTTAGTATAAGACATGAAAGCAAAACGAAACTTTTCTTGAATTTTCTTTTTGTCATATATATATATATATATATATATATATATATATATATATATATATATATATATATATATATATATATATATATACGCAAACGGTATCTGTGAGCCTTCTCTGCTTTCCTTTCCCCCTCATACTCAGAACAAGGGTTGGAGTCTGTAGGGGAGACAGGTGTTGGATCCCCTCCCCGACAAATCTGATAAGTCACACAGGAAATGGAGGAGTCTGGTGGGAGTTTGCATCAGTATGAGTGTTTACAGCACAGTCAGCTCAGGCTGCCCCCCACCCCCGCCACACACACACACACACACACACACGTTCCACATCAGTGTTGCCAGAGGGTGATGTCACCGCGTTGGAGACAGCGGTAGTCATCCCTCCTCAGATGAGCGCCACTCATTTTGGTCCTTCCCACCGCAAACCCAGTGAATCTGACTCTGCTCTTGGTTTTAATAACGGATAAAAGACTACGAGTTCAGTTCATTTAAAGGAATGAATTCATCAAGATGAAGTGGACCTTCTATCTCTATTTCTCTTTCCCTCTATATTGATATAATATCAATGTTGTGATTGGTATTGATCATCTCGTCTGACTGAAGGTAATTAGGAACATGTCTTATTTTCCAAAAAGTTAAAACATCCCTTGACTGAGCAGAGGCAAGAGAGAGAAAGAGGAAGACAATAAAGGGAAAGAGAAATAGAGAGAGAAGGAAAGCGTTGGCTTTGGTTGGAATCGCCTGCCATGCATCCTTCACATATTACATTTGACAAAAAATAAGTAACCAGTATGCCAACTGTACATATAGTATGTGAAGGTTGTGTATGGAAACAGTTTCCAGATGACATACTATACTTGGGAAAATGTTTAGTAGGGCCTACCCAAGAAATGTTGCTAGACCATGCTTCACGCCCCAGAATGCAATGCGCAACTTTCCTTCCGGCTTTGACGGAATACAAAATAGTGCCGGGGTTTTGATCACGTTCCAGTTGAGTATATTAACAATTTAAGCAACTCTTTGTAAAAAGTAGGCTACTAGATTTCGGTTTCAGTAAGCAGTGTACAGTATGTACTTATTGAGTGTATAGCAGGTAGTTTTAAAGTGTGTGGTTCCGAACATATCCATCTTAATTGATTGAAGACGCCAAAGCACTTCCACTATGCACCCTCAGTATGCTGTCCTGAACTTTTGAACATTGCTACGTGTTTTATCACCCTATGCATTTCCCTGAAGGTAGCCTACAGGCAACGAATCTCACTCAAGGTCAGTAAAAAATCACTCTGATAAGATCCATAAATGTTTTGGGGTTTTGAGAATTAAAAGGAGAAAAAAAAACGTGCAACTACCACATGTCCCAAACTTTCATGCAGGAAAAAAAAACGGACTATGGAGAGGTGCCTATCCCTTAGCAGCACTTACGACGTATACAATTGGAACGGTGACGGTGTCACGCCAAGGCCATGTTGATTCTAGGCCGAATGGCCCTTCGTTTAACGTCTGCTCCCGTTTGAGCGGTGCAGGCATGGGAGCTTGGAGTGCTCATGCACTTTCTCGGCCAGACTCGCAGCGCAGCGCAGTCGACGGTTCTTGGCGAGGCCGTCTCCGTGGCAACCAAACACAAGGTTTGTTTTGAGGGCTTGGGTTTGCATGGCTGTGGAGGACGCCGGCGCTCACGGCTTGCGGCGTATCCTCTTTCGTTCACAACACAAAGCCTTTGTTCCTCGTGGGGCCCTTGCCGGATTATTGGCCGTTTTCCTGGTTGAAGCGGACTCATTGGTTTGGAAACGCGTGAGGATTTTGTTGTAAATGCCCTGATTGCAGACTACACAATGTAATCTGTCCTAAGCCAAAGATTTGGCTGACTGACACTGCTTATCTTATTGGCAAGTGTGTGTTGATTTAAATAGTCCGATTTGTCTGACTGTAATCCGTGGGAATAGAAAGGGGTTGGAGGGAGAGCACTTAAATCGTGTTCTCTCTAACCACAATTGTTTTAAGTTGAAATAAACCTTAGTCAAATTGATGTCCCATATATTCTTTCCCCCCACACTTGTCTGTCGCCTTCCCCTCAAAATAAACTATTGGTGAACCGTTCTTAGAACGATTGTCTTTCAAACCAACTGACACTAGGCTCCAAGTGCTCACAGGCTACATGGGCTAATAAAGAGCTGATAGAGGGTCTGTAAGGACACACACACACACACACACAAACACAGGAGAATTACAGGTGCCCTCATCCTATACTGACAGAGATCCTCTTGATTGGCCTGGCAACTCTGTCTAACATACAATACAGACTTATCAGGATCTGGCCACCGAAGAGGCCATTGTTTTCAGTCTGAATGAATGTATCATTGGGAAAATAAACTGCTACTCGTGATGAAACTGACTCATGTAGCATATGCGTTTGTGTGTGTGTGTGTGTGTGTGTGTGTGTGTGTGTGTGTGTGTGTGTGTGGTGGTAGACATATGTCTGTGTGTGTGTGTGTGTGTGTGTGTGTGTTATCATATAAGGTAGTCATTTCTATTCACTCCTTCCATTCCCCTCACATCCGCAGTGAGGACTGTTTCATTTTGGGTGAACTGCAGCGACAGACTCAGTCGTAAATGATTAGAGGGGCTCTTTTATGTCTTTTTTTTCTTTCTGTGGCCACTCCACAGGATGTGTATGATCCGGGCTGACTTTCCATTGTAAGATTAAAGAGCACCTCGACTTCTCACACGGCGTCGTAAGCTCTTGGTTACTGGGTTTATGTGCTTTGGATAAAGGACGAAAATCTATGACATCATCAGCCTAGGAATTGAACTCAAGCAAGCAAACACATGTCAGAACACCTCTCTCTCTCTCTCTCTCTCCCCCCAAACGTATTCCCCTTCATTTCTACAATGTTGAATGGTGAATAGTGAACACAGGGGTGTCTCAGAGAAATCCTCTAAGGTAAAGTCCAACTTTAAATGAGCATCTTTTTTAAGGTTTTGAATATTCCGACAATTGTCAGCATAGAAGGAGGATACGGTCCAACATTTCTTTTCTGTGAATTGGGTTGATTTCCCCCATCAGGGAACACATAAACACCATTGAACCTGATCTGACCTAAATGAACAAAATCTGCCTACTTTGTTTTAACAGTGTTTTTTCCTAGTAACCTGGCAACCTAATATTTACTGGTAATAAATACTAGTGTAAATATTAAGTATTTTAATGGAATGAAGAATCATAAAGAGTTAGAGAACATGCAACTGAAAATAGATCAGACAATTGTTCAATCTGGTCATAATCTCAAGATTGTTATTTCCAATCGCCACAATTCAAAACATGCTGAATTTGTTTTGTGAGTAAATTATACATGTGAAATGGACGACAAACCAAAACATCCTCTTTTCCACGCTTTAATATTAAGAAAATAAAACAGCAAAATGCACGGTGTCTAATAAGAAATACCAACAATTATTAAAATGTGACATCAGTAAACAATCATAAACCATTGAGCCGTAATACAGTAAGTGCACACAGTTATAGGCAAACCTGGTGTGGAGTAAATGTTTCTAGTGCTTTCAGACAGTTTTTTTTTTTTCCTTTTTTTTCATGCACACAAACATACTTTCAAACAGAACCAACTAAACAAAACCAAAACTTCCCCCCGGACCTCAGCTCAAGCATAAGGCCTTGGATTTCATCTTGAATTGGGTTGGGTGGGTGACTGTTATGGATTAAATGGATCTTTCAAGTGAATCTAGTGAATCTATAGTGTTTCTAACGGGGTATAAAGGATCTAGTGGACAGGACTGGATTCACTGCAGGGTTTCAGGGCGAAGCCGTCAATCATAGACATTACTTACTGTAATCTGCGATGGCCTTTGGATGGGGGTGGAGGTGGGCTTTATAGTGATGCTACTTGTGACTTTGCTGTTGCCTTTGGCCGGGGTCACGCCGTTGGAAAGCGCTGGAGTTCTCGGCTCCTGTCCTGGCATGTGACAAGGGCTCGGGGGCTGCGTAGGACTACCATTAATACTCTGAATGAAGGGACTTCCTAAGTGGATGTGGATTTTATTGTCCTCCGTGGTGATGACGTTGGGGCCGGAGCTGTTTGACCTTTGAACCTGCCAGCCGCTCTGCCTCTCCGGGGTCACTCGGAAGACGGCGTGACCCCCGACGACCTCCACCGGCTCGGCCGACACGGAGCGGTCGGGGGTGCCCGTGGTGACCGACACGATCTGCATGGGCGACAAGGCCCGGTCAGGGGTCACCGAGCCAGAGGAGTCGGGGGTCATTGTTCGGGGATAGGCGGCCACGGTGAAGGGCGACATGGCTCTGTCTGGGCTGCACAGGCCCTCGGAGGGCGAGGGGGAGAGTTTGGACTTGGTGGTGGGGGAGACCGAGGTGTTCTGGATGATGGTGATCCTGGGCTTGGGCGGGCCCCCGCTGGTGGGGATCACGGCCGTGCTGGTGTAGCATGGCGCGCCGCTCTCGGCGGTGGGGCTGGTGATCTCCAGCACGGCCCGGTTGTGGCCGTGGTCCGGCGTTACCTTGATGTGCAGCGGCTGCCCGGGGCTGTGGTGGGTCAGGACCACGTCGCCCGGATGCACGTGGTTTCCGTTCTGCCGGGGCGCCGCCTTGCCGTTGATGCCGTGCGGGGCCGTCGTCTCGTTGTTTCTGAGGAAGGGCACTCGCGCCCGCCGCATGTTGTTGTTCAGGTTGTTGACGTTGTTCATGAGCGAGGGGCTGCACCTCGACAGCGGCAGCTGGTGGTTGTAGCCGGGCTCGTCCTCCGGGTCGCTCTCATCGTACAGCCGGCCGTTCACCACGGCGCGCTCCAGCGGCGCCACGCCGGCGCAGTTGGGGAGCAGGTGGTCGGGCGGGTCCGTCTGGACCTCTTTGGTGGACAGGTGCAGGTCGGAGAAGCGCCTGCCGTTCATCCCGGGGCGCAGGCTTTTGCTGAAGCGTCGGTACCTCTCCAGCTCGCGGGTGAGCGTCTCCATCTCCCTTGCCAGCTCCTTGTTCCTCACCTCCTGCTGGGTCAGTTTCCTCTGCAGCGTCGAGTGGTCGTTTTTCATCCGACAGATGTTCTCCTCCGTGCTCATGTACTCGTGGATCTTTTCCTTCAGCGCCTCCACCTCTCTGGTCAGGTGGCTGGACTTGGCCTCCTCCTCTTTCAGGCGTTTGTAAATGACGTGCTCCTGGTTGGACTCCTTCTTCTCCGCCAGCTGGTACTTAGACAGTTCTTTCCGGGATATCTCCAACTCCTCCATCAGGGCTCTCGCTCGTTCTTGCTCGTTGGAGTATCTCTTTTCCAGCGTCTCCACCTCGTCCTCCGTTTTCAACAGGTCGTCCTCGACGACCTTCATGTCCTTCAGTTTACGCCTTAATCTCTCCACCTCCTGTGTCAAATCCTTGACTTTGTTGTCCTCTTGCTGGAAGCGGTTGGCCACTGGCTTTTGGATGTTTTCCTCTTTGGCTTTGCTCCTGAGAAACTCTCGCTCCACGGCCTCAAGAGATTGCAACCTTTTGCTCATCATGTTGACCTTTGATTCCAGGTCGTTACTCTTTTCCTCCTCGGCTTTGAGCTTGTCCTTCAGTTCATCCCTTTCCTTGGTGGCCTTGCACATTTTCTCTTCCAGCTCCGCCTTGGACTTCAGTGTTTTCTTGCTCTCTTCGATTAGCTTCTCTGTGACCGTGGTGACCTTGTCCTGCTCCGCTTGTAATTTCCCGGTGCTGTTGTGCACTTTGCTCTCCATCAGTTTCAGCTTCTCGGCCATCGTCTTCCTGTCGTCGACCAGCATCACAGTCAGAGTCTTTAGTTTGGTGAGGTCTTCTTTCAGCGCGAGTTCCGTCTTCTCCAGTTCGCCCTCGGCGGTCTCCATGTCCCGGATCCTCCCGTTCAGGACGTCCAGCTCGCTGGTCAGCACCCTCGACACGGTCTTCTCCTTCTCCAGGTGGCACCTGAGCGAGTCGCACTCCGTTTTGCTCTTGCCGAACGCCTCCTCCAGCTTCTCCAGGTCCATGATCCGGTGGCTGAGCTTGTCCACCTCGGCTTTGAGGCTGCGGCTCTGGCTGGCCTCCTTCTCCAGCTTCTTGTTGAGGTCCCGGCACTGGTCCTCCATCCGGATCAACTCCTCGTCCTTGCCCTCCATCTCCAGGACCCTCTTCCGCAGCTCCTCCACCTCCGACATCAAGCTGGAGTTGCCGCACTCCCCCCGGCCGATCTTCTCCCTCAGTTCCTGGAGCTCGTCCTCGGCCCGACGCAGGGTCTTGTTGGTCTCCTCCAGCTCGTCCAGCTGCCGGCTGAGCGCCGACAGTTTCTGCCGGAGCTGGCGGTTCTGGGCGTCCTCGCCGCTCAGCTTGGCGGTCATGGCGTCCTGCTCCTGGTGGTGGCGACTGGCTTGGTCGCGGAGCTGCGTCTCTAAGGTGAAGACTTTGTGTTCCTCCTCCTGCAGTCGGGCGTTGGCGGAGCTCAGCTCCTCCTGGGCGTGCGACGCGCCGGCGCTTAGCTCCTGGACTTTGGCGGTCTGCTGGGCGAGTTGCTCGGTGAGGCGCTGCTGTTCATCGACCACCATCAACGCAAATGACTTCAGCTTGGTGAGCTCGTCCTTTAGGCCTGTGACCTTTTGGTTGCTTTCTTCTTCTTTTCTCTCCTGGTAGACCTTCTCTTGTTCGATCAGCACCTTCAATCTGTTCAGAGAAACACACGAGGCAGAAGAAGTAGGTGAGTATAACTCGATTCACTTTAACAATAGAACGCAGAAAAACATTTGGAAATTAAGAGCCATATATCTGTCAGTGTAAATGAGAAACACAATTTCAATGTTAATAAGAGACAACAAACTATTTATAAATAACATCCTCATTATTCATACGAGGTCTTTCATCAAATTCAATAGGGATTTTTGACTTGAAGTTTGTATTTACTGTACTTTTTAATGGGTGCTGACACACTGGCTTAGTTCAGTCACATGCAGTCCTTGGTCCAGTAGTCCAAATGCAGACATCAATAATAGCCCAGGTATGCTTAAAGGATTCGATTTATGTCATGGAAATCTTTACACATAGTGAAAACCACTGCTGTTTAACTATCCCAGGTCGGTAGCCTGAAATACTTTGAAGGTCCCTCGTTGCCATTTAATATCTGCATGGTCTGGAAAATGTACTCACAGCATTAAATCGAGAGCCCTGCGTATTAAGAGGTTTAAATCTAGGCAGTTAATTAATCCAAAAACCTTTAAAAATGAGCCAGAAAAGGCCATGATATTTATCTTTTAAAAGTTTAAATCATTAAAGAAGGGTTAGGACAGAAAACATCTCCCGGGAAAGACAAAGTGAGAGACATTTATCTACAGAATAAATGTCTGTATGTTATGCACGATTAAATGCAATGAGTCATGATGCGAGTGTAAGAACACTGACTCCATTTTGTACTTTGACCTGTCTTTCTTGCCACATTGACTAAAGAATGTAGCATGTTAACAGTGGCTTCATCTTGAGGAAAATAAAGTCCCACTAACTCAACTCAAGCATTACTCCTGCAATTCTGCACAGTTTAGGCTAAGCACAACCCCGTCAAAACCCCCAATCTTCATTTAATACAGCATTTGTATAAAGTACCCAATGAGGTATATCGTGTGCATGTAGAGGAGAGCCAAAAGGGGAACCTAGGTTCAAAGTGGCTGGCATGTAGAGGGTAAATCTCCAGCCCAAGTGCCGCCAGCGTCGGAGGGGGATGTTATGACTGCAGTGTGCCCAGCTGCCAGCAACCTCCCCAGAGGGTGTACTGGTATGGAGCGCTCTGGTAATGAAGGGGTTCCTTGACTTTAACCTTCCCCCTGCACTGCAACCCCCCCCCCCCCCCCCCCCCCCCATCCCCACCTGGAATTCCACCTGTCCCTTCGAAACCTCCATCCTTCCCTGTTTTCTTCCCTCTCTCCCTATCTCCTCTCTCTCTCCCCCTCTGTGTCTTTTTACACTGTTCTCCCATCTCTCTGTGTCTCGCTCCTACCCTAATTCCACACACACAGACTTGTGTGTCCACTGTTGAACGTGTGCTGTCAGTCGGGGACGGTGGGTCGTCTGCCCTGCAGCTACCGTGCGTCACCCGTCTAGGCCAGACTTGTGTTGGGTGGATTAGCAGAGTAGGAGGGAAGATGTAAGTGATCCCATGTGTTCCTGTGTGAAAGAACCAACCCCATCGACAGCATCTACTAGCATGGTGGGCAAGGGGAGGCCGTGGGATCGGGCATCGGCAAGGGAAACATTGAGATATTGGATCACATATGAATAGAATAGTTAGAGCTTGACCGCGACCTGCAAACAAATCTATCGTTAGACGACCCTTATCATGCTGTTGTTGATCAGAAATGAAAAGTCTGAAGAAAGCCTGCAGAGTAGCAAGGAATGGGACCAGCTGCATGTTCCACAGATGCATGGCGCCCCCACTGTGTTTACTCTCGGCTCTAAACTCCTCTTATCTAAACCAGTTGATCATCACTGTTGCTTTAGTGACGTCATCGAGGCCAACACAGACAGCCGACCGGACTTCAGACTCTGTTTGTCTGCCGGCTTTCACAACTCCGAAACCAAAAGTATTTTTCGAGTGGCGCCGAGCGCCTCGGACTTCTACGACCCACTTTAAAACACTGAAGATATATCCTTATAGAGGAAATGACATGTATTCCCATGCGCATTAATCACTTGGCATAACAGTTTAATTGCCCCAAAGGGACAGTAATTGGACTATATTTCCCATGGATGCCGTAATCTGTTGGCAGGGGAGTTGGATTAGGTTAGGATAACAAAGTTCGTGTCTAGGGTTTAGAGCGTCAAGTGGTGGGTCAGCTAAACTTGATTAGTAGACTTGATTTTTTTATGTAGGGAAGTTGTGGATTTCAAGTGATACATTCCAATCAAAACTGCAATAGAGCAATGAAGACTAGACTTCACTACATTATGTTCTTGAAGCTATCTAAAACGTATTTGTTATTAGGTCCTGTACTTGACAGAGGGCCAGAGTCCACATTCCGCTTAAAAATAGATTGATTTATCTCAGTCAATTCAAAAGAATGCTTACTAAAGGGTGTTATTATGAGCATGTTGATTACAAGGTGCAATATAACCCAAACTAGATCACACCACACACACACACACACACACACACACACACACACACACACACACACACACAAACACACAACCTCCAGCGTAAAAAGCTAAGAAGCTGCAGTGGTTCCAGTATTTGTTTAATGCACTATGTCATGGAAATCAGTGCCAGAGCAGGGTGTGGACACCCCACCCCACTTAGCCCAGTCACCAGGCCGGACCCAAAACGACCTTTAAGTCCATTAAGGGGGCCGCTGAGGGAGTGACCAGCAGCCCCACTATGACATCTTAACGCTGGGGTTCCCTCAGGTTGGCGGTCAAACGACGACCTCAATGCTGGAAACTCTGGCTCAGAGTTCTCAAAGGGAGCTGTGTGTGTGTGTGTGTGTGTGTGTGTGTGTGTGTATGTGTGTGTGTGTGTGTGTGTGTGTGCGCGTGCGTGTGCGTGTGAGCTGGTTGACTGTGCTGGCGAGAGTTCCTTAACGGCCACACCGTGTGACCGTCATGATTCTGTGATGCACATGCCAGACTTCTCTGTCATTTCCCCTCACCTCAGGATTAGGCTGTGCGTTCAATAAATGGAACCAAAATAGATCTAACGTTTTTCTACTTTTCTACTTTTTTATACTTTTGTATTTTTTGACTCTTCTGTCTTTTGGCCATGTTTTATTTGATCTATTTTTTTATTCTATTATTTCAGAAAAGGAATTATCCTATTGAGGTAAATGCAATTTATATTCTTGTTGAGTTACACATGTTCTTTATAGAAATGAACAGACATTTTTATTTTAAGGGGCTATCTTGGAGAGGGCAATCAACAATAATTAAGTAAAAAGAAAACCGTTCCAATGATGCATTTCATAATAACAATTACAATGATAATTGGAAATTCAAATGAACATTGAAAAAGAATGTAACAATAGAACACAACAAATAAGTTGAATAAAGGAAATAATTAATTTAACCATTTGAATGAATACATTATTATTATAATTATCATCTTTCTATTCCAAGTGAGGACTTTTTTTTCCGGCTAAGCTGAATAGTCTATGTCATCAATTAATAAACTACATACCCCATTTATTATCATATCATCTTGAAAACCATGCCATCTTTATAGTATTTTTTTGTAAAGAAAAAAGTACATATATAAATTGCCATATTGTCATGTCTGCAGTCAGATAGCAAAAAAAAAAGTACAAAAAAATAAATACAAAAAACTTTTGAAAAACAGTTCCCAACGACACAGACAAGCTGTCTTTGGGAGGTATTACAAACCTCTGATCAACAGCCCTGAACATCTCCAAATGCATAGAGAACGGTCCCTTAGTACTACAAATACGAAAAGTCATCCAAGCCCACTGTTGAGCGTACTGAGTACTGAACATCCCTAATATTAAGCCCTATCACAAGATCCCCACAAAGTTTCTCTCCAGAGTAAAACTCTTTAAATGGTCTGTTTTCATACCTGTTCCATACAGTGCTCTCCCGACTCAGTGATAAAAGTTCATTTTCTCGCCATGCACTCTCGAGCCTCTCAGGGGCCACGATGTGGACATTCCAGGAGTGGAACCAAACAATGAAGGATGTGCTCACCGCATGCTCTCTGCCTATGTAGCATGACATCATCCTCATGCCCTTATTTGGAGCTTTAAGTTGCCAAGACTCTGGAACGGGGGTGTGTTTTGCGGGCGTGTGAGTTGAATCTGGAGAGCAGAGTATGTGTGCGCCGTGTGTGTGTGCGTGCGTGTGTGTGCGCATATGTGCGTGCGTGTGTGTGTGTGTGTGTGTGTGTCCGTGTAAGCGTAAGTGTGTGTTTGTGCTGATAAAGGTGCTGTTATTAAACACGGGGCAGCCAAAGAAGAAAAAAAAGTTTTCTGGACATGTTTTTAGAGTAATATGAAATATCTGTTCTTTTTCTTTGTCTGCAGCCGAGGGTGAGGACAGATAAGTTGTTCTCGTTACAACATTTCCTTCTGACTCTGCACACGGCAAGTCATTAATTCAATCATGAAATGCACACCCACTCAGCTCTCACTGTGTGTAGATGGAAACAAATCTTTTCAGCTTTATATCGCTTCACCAAAATAGGCAATTCATTTAAAAAGTGTTATCCCACACTGGACAAATTGCGATAAGCCCTCTTATTTAAACTGTGACATGTCAACAATAGCCATACGATGTGAAACATTATAAATCGTGGAAAGCCTAATGCTAGATGGTAGGATTATGCATTGAGTTAATGCGCCATTCTGTTCATATCATGTTCTCCATATCCTGGCACGTCGGATTCGGTTGCCAGGTTGTCATCCATTAATCCAGCATATTTGTCTATTTGTCCTCACATTTCCCCCTCCTTGCACTTCATCTCTCTTATCACGACAGCTTTGCTCAATCCTCAAGGGCCTTAGCTTTGGCTAGATGACCAGACGCTATGGGCTGACGCAAGACGTTATATTGAACAATAAAAAACTAGGACTTTGAATCTAAATTTAAATACTTACATAACTGATCTAAATATTTTAAGACTATACTATAAAAACCAATATGAAACATACCATTAACATAATGTTACTTACAAAAAATTGAAGCTGCATATCATAATGGACTAATAACGTTAATTTCTTTTCAGTCAATACCCAGCTATATTGAAAAATGCGAAAGTCTTGGCCCGGCTTGCCCTCCTGATTCAATGCCCTCCACTGTCCGAGGGGGAAAAGAAACTCAGCTGTGGCTCCAACAATGGGGTGCCCCGGCAGCAGCAGCCTCCGAGCGGATCCAACCCAAGGCATCAATCATGTTCATTAGCAGGGAGCGGGGAAGCAGGGAGACTTAACTCTTCCTGCCTACCGCACTTTAAATCACAGGCAACCCAGTGTACAATAAGCCCGATAGGCTCGGCTCGGCCAAATGCGGAGGGAGAGCGCTGCCAAGACGCAGAAAAAATAAAGATGTTCTGGAAAGTTCCCCATGTTTCATTAGCATTCTTTTTCTGTTCCCCGAAATAAAAAAATAATTTAAAAAAAAACGTATTCGAAGTTCGGCCACGAAAGGTATTGAGGTCATGTGAGATTTGAATTTCAAATGAACCCTTTCAGACTGAACGAAAAAAAGTCTAAAAGTTCAAAGCATTTTTTAATCATATCTAAAGGTACAGTATAAAATAAAGATGCAGACATGAGTGTTCTATATCTATGGGTGTTACTGTAGCCAAATGCAGCGTGACGTGAGGTGCTAGAATGTTCTGAAAGCTCCGGGTGTTCTACTGTCAAATGTGATGGGAGGTTGAATAGTCAGAGACAGAGTGGTGGGGATGAGGCTGACACAAAGGGATGAGGAGGATGCTGGCCCGGGCCTTTTAGGGAGAATGTCTGGCTTTTTCGGAGGGGAAACACAGTGCATTCCTTCACAGTGCTGTTGGAATGACCTTTGGGGTAAGGTCAGTGGCCTTGTGTCGTCTTAAGAGTCATGGTTACATAGTTACACGCACGCACGCACGCACACACACACACACACACACACACACAAGGTGAGTTGATCAGTGTTATATTTAAATATCACCATGTTATCTTACTATGTTACATAATTTTTGTTTCCCTGTTATTTTAATTGACAGTTAAACATGTAAAGTTCTGCAAAGCATCCATATCTAAATATTTATGCTGCACTCTTTCCTGTTGCTCTGAAACAAACATGTTTGTTCTGAAAACAAACACATACATCTTTCCATCCAACCACATTTGGTCTATTTTTAAATGTGGACAATTCCAAGAGCTGCGTTCCCCTGAAATCAGATGTTCTCATTTGGACATCAATGTGGACCACATGAACATGATTTCTGTTTCAAGTGTGTGCCAGATTACAAACAGTGGAGGAGACCGAGGAGGGGGAAAAAAACAAGCTCTTATGTAAGCCTCGAGAAGTGATCGTTCTCTGACGCTTGGAGAGGGGACATCGAGTGGCCACGACTCGGTCGAGGATGAGTGACCGTGTCGTGTTCTCAGGCACCCCCTTCCCTAAACAGAGGGCTGCTAGCCCACAATGGCCCCCGGTCGTGACCTGTCCCGCAACACTTCTGTTACCCAACAAGGACCACAACGTCTTGATGGAAATTCCACGTCGTCCGACGGAGCCCAAATGTTTGGGTTGTCGCGGACGGACTCTCAGGTTGTGTCCAATTCTGAACCCGGCCTTCGAAATACAGCTCCACCAGTGGCGCTAGAGAATTCTACGACCCAGGTGCAGGAGTTGAGAGATAGGAGAAACAGTTCCTTGTTAGCTTTACGTGTCGGAACAAGATCCTCGGTCAGATACGTTTGCCTTTATTCAATTCATACAATACGGTCATATTACTGATAAGCTAAGCATGAAATGCCATCGCCGTGTGTCTAAGGGAACTATAGAAGACACTCACTCCGTGCAGTCTCCGTGTGTGAGTGTGTGTGTGTGTGTGTGTGCGTGTGTGTGTGTGATATGTCGAGCCCAGGGTGATTACCTGACATACATGACATCATCTGGGAGCCTTGTAATCAAACCCATATGGACTCTGCCTGCTCGCTCTTTGCTCCTCATGCTCCCCTGCCTCTCTCTCTCTCTCTCTCTCTCTCTCTCTCTCTCTCTCTCTCTCTCTCTCTCTCTCTCTCTCTCTCTCTCTCTCTCTCTCTCTCTCTCTCTGTTTCTCTGTTTCTCTGTCCTCTCATTCTTCTATTCTCTACCTCTCTTTCACGCTCACTCTCTCTCTCTCTTACTCTGCTCTGTCCCTTTCTCAATCTCTCTTTCCCTCTCTTTCTCTCATCCCTTCTGTTCTCTCTCTCTTGCTCCATTTCCTCTGCTCTGTCCCTCTCTGCCTCGGCCTCCTCCCTCTCTCAATCTCTCTTTCTCTCTCTCTCTCTTTCCTCTACTCTTTCTATATATATCCCTTTCATCTTCATATTCTGTCCCTCTCTCCCCCAAATGCTTTGCTCTACACATCTGGTCTCATGACCTCCATGCTTTTGTTAATTCTGATCATAATCCCTCTCTTTCTTTTCTCTCTCTCTCTCTCTCTCTCTCTCTCTCTCTCTCTCTCTCTCTCTCTCTCTCTCTCTCTCTCTGTCTCCGCTCTTTTGTTCATTTCTGATCTCTGCACTGTAGGCCTCAGCATAGTTCTCACGGTTAAAACCCAAAGGTTGGGTTTTACTGCAAACACACACACTCACACTCACACACACACACACACACACACACACAGATACACACAGTTGAGCAATATGCTCCAACAGAATATGTTTACGGTCACACCACTGGTTTGGCAACATTTTATCACTCGTGTCCCTGCCTTCCATCCATGAAGCTCCTGCTTTGAGGAGAGGGCTTTATGATAGGCTCACATCCTGGGTCTTTACACTGATTGTTCTAGCAGCCGTTAACCCATCCACACACACACACAAACAGACACTCGCACACACTCATAACCCCCACCCGCCCACCTGCACCCCAACCCCACCCCCCTCATCCGACACACATGCTTCACTTTCCCCTCTTTCCTCACGATTTCTTCCATTTCCTCCCATCCGTTTCTCTGCAGTGGGAACGGAGGAACTCTAGGCCAGAGTGTGTGCGACTGGGGACCTTTAACCCCGTGGCACATCCCCTGGAAGTTGTGTCTGGACCTCAGGGGCAGCGGTTGTTAAAATGAAGTAACCCCGACCCTATATATCTCCCCCTTTCCCATCCTCACCCCCCTTCCCCCACTGTCTCACATACCTTTCAGGGGGAATGGAGGCATGTCTGCCTGTTTACGCGCTCTTAAAACCTCTGGAGCCATGCTGTGACTGGCCTCAGGGGAAACCAAACTCCGGGACCGGTTGGTGACGTCATCGTTTGGCTTCCTGCTGTGATTAGTCTTTTTAAGAGTGAAAGCTATTCATTCTGTCATCCTTTCATGTCAACTTATTTTTATGATTATTTAATTTTTACTTGTGTTCTGTTTTTTAAATGCCAGATCATTGCCTGATTCCGCACTTGGGTCGATCCTAACTTGGATTTCCTTAAAGCATGCCTGATTAAATAGAACCAATTAAACCAGACTAAAAAGAACAAACGTGCCCCGAACGTCTCCACGTTAAAAACACCTCCTCGTAACGTCATATACCCGAGTCCGCCTTTAAAAGCAGAGCGCGAACAATTCCCATGGGCCGTTTGAGCTAATCGTCCAAACACACTGGCGCTTCTCTCTTGGTGTGACATCACGCCAAGGACAGGAGATTACAGGTGGGGGAACATAAATAGTGAAGCTGCAGTATAATACCCTGTCCAAACCGACAGGCTGTAATCTGATGCCAAATTACAGTCATTACCTCATAACGGCACACACTGTGCAGGCAATTGGAGATGAGTGACGGGCCATGAATGTGCTTTGAAAAGGGTAGCGTCTAACATGTCTGCCCGCGTGAGTGGTTGCGTGTGTGTGTGTGTGTGTGTGTGTGTCTTTTGGGTTGTATGGAGTTAGGTATGTTTCGTATTTTTTTCACTGAGGGTGAAGGAGCTCTGCTTCTAAGGAGAAAATGTGTTTAGGTGTGTGTGTCTCTCTCTGTGTGTAGGGGTGTGTGTGTGTGTGTGTATGTGTGTGTGTCTCTCTCTGTGTGTAGGGGTGTATGTGTGTGTGTGTGTGTGTGTGTGTGTGTGTGTGTGTGTGTGTGTGTGTGTGTGTGTGTGTGTGACCACAACAGGCAACGCAACAGGAGGCTCTGCTACCACCTCCTGCTGCATCTGATAGTAATTACCCCTCAAGTGTTTGGACTTTGAAGCTGGGGAGCTCTTAGGCTGACGCTCCAATAGCTGTTTTCTCAGTGGCGGTGGCGATCCACGCCCGGAGGCCAGGCGACGCAATCAACGGCAAAATGGCTACGCGATCCCCGGCTAGGGCTTTACCTGACCAAGGACAACCAAACAGTTCACTGGGGTCGGCGACGAGGCGCGGAAACGGTTCCGTAAACACGTCTCGGCTCCGCTGCCATACACGAGTACAGTGCAGACCTTAAACCACAGGAAATGGACACGAAACCTAAATCACACAGGTTGGATGTAGGAGGCCTCCAGGCTGGGGCATTCTCCATCAACACAGCAGGCGGTGCGGTAGCGAAATGAATGCATGGCGTGACACATTCGCCAAGCTAGCTGGCTACACCTAGCCTCGCACCACGCCCCCCCCCGCCGCCCCGCCCCCCACCACCCCAGGCCCTGGCCACGGGCCCAGTCTTCTAACCCCTGAGCTTAGCCCCGGCGTCTCCATTACCATCCCTTCTGGAAGGGAGGAGCGAAGGAAGCGCCTGATAAACACAGGCTCAGATCAGATCCGAGCTCTGTCTTAGATCCGTTTCAGCTGCCAGGTGAGCGTCACTTGTTTGCTCTGGGTAACGCTTTGATGCTCCACCGCACGGATAAGAGCCCATGGCTGTGGTTTCGCGTGGACGGCCAAAGCAAAGAATGAAACCTCCAATCATAACGAAATAGACCCCTCTTTTATCAAATGAGGTCAGACCTTTTTTTAAGTATAGATATGCTCAAATATTTCATTTAAACTATTAAATCCGCTCCGCTTTCCTACATGCTACTGTATGGACACGTCAAATAATACTTCAGGAAACTTGCTTCGGAAAGGGTACGTGTTGTCTCTGTTGTTTTTTCTTTATATTTTCATGAAAACACTTCAAAATGACAGTCACGCCCAGCGGAGTTACCTGGACGCAGGGTCAGGAGTACAGCGTAAGCCAAGACAAAGGGCATGATGAGCTCCTTCTATGCACGCTCACACTTCAAAGGCGCTTTAAGTGCTGCCGCCCGCGCCCGCCTGCGTTTACACCACTCTTAAGACGCCGCACTTTCCGCACGGAGGAAAATGGCGACGACGGCAGCCAGAGCACTTCACTCCCACTCTGGTGCATCGCTCTCCTTCCCCCGAAGTATATCCATAAACACTGTCCAGTCATTATATACAAAGGAAATGGGTTGAGAATCCTCTCGTTCATTTGTTTGAGATTGCATTAGACGTGGAACGAATCCAAGAGCCAAAGTGCCCCTATTAAGGTCTGATGGGATCTGTGGCCCGACGATAATGCAACGTCAGCGTAGAGCTATTTGCAGGCAAACTGGAGATACAAGGTTAGGTCTAAATAGAGTATCTTCTCTGTGAATAGCAGGGTCTTCTTTTTCAAGTGGAGTTTCATTGAACGCACAATTTTTTATTTAGCACGCAGGGATTTGGAAATCACAAAACAGACAGATTATTTTATAAGTCTGAAATTGGGGCGAGATACTTTCAATCCCTTTCTCTCTCTTTCTTCCGCCGTCTTTCTTTTTCCTTGTCTTCTCGCTCTCCCTCCATCTCTCTCTTGGTGCTGGGACCAGCCCAGCAGATGTGTCCCAACCTTCCCACATTGTGTCCGCATGGGGGTCAGCTCCACGGAAACGACGCCCCTGGAACCACACCGATGGTCGTCAGGAGGAACCCGCCGCCCCCCCCACGCGTGTTCTATATGAACAGGCGTTGTCCAATCCGTCTGACTTATCACGACCATTCTGGGTTTCCATCTTGGCGATTCCAACGGCGCCCGGGGACCTCCTCCCACTCGCTGCAGATGAAGACGTGGGCCTTTGTGTCGGGGAAAGAATGTAAATGATAGGGATTCTGGGACAGAGGCGTGACACAGGAATTTACTTAGAGGGAGAGAGACGGCCGGGACGTGTCTTTGTGGTGGTGTGTGTGTTTGGTTTGTTGTGGTTGAAATGCAGGGGTTTTGTCTCTCTCTCTCTCTCTCTCTCTCTCTCTCTCTCTCTCTCTCTCTCTCTCTCTCTCTCTCTCTCTCTCTCTCTCTCTCTCTCTCTCTCTCTCTCTCTCTCTCTCTCTCTCTCTCTCTCTCTCTCTCTCTCTCTCTCTCTCTCTCTCTCTCTCTCTCTCTCTCTCTCTCTCTCTCTCTCTCTCTCTCTCTCTCTCTCTCTCTCTCTCTCTCTCTCTCTCTCTCTCTCTCTATGACATCATGCCCTCCCGGAGTGCTTAAACGGGGATGAGAGACTGGGCTGTGGTTTGGAATCCCTGGACCGAGTTCAGCTCCTATTGTCTGAGCTCTTCCTGTCCGGGCTTGGGGCGCTCGTTAAAGGTAGACTCAGGAGTACGATGAAATCGAACCAGAGAGGGAGTGCCTGTCGCATCCTTCAGCATTTGAAGAACTGAGCAATTAAGCAGTCACTTCCATAAATTTGAAATAGTGAACGTAAGTAAATGGTCAACTAGATGTTTTAATACAACTTTTCATTGTCATCCTCCAGAACCTTTGCAACCCTTAAGCAACGGCCGGTTTATATAAATGTCCAGTTTGGACATAGTGATACAATGACTCATAAATCTACTGTATTGGGATTCCCTTTGCTTCCCGATCCTAATCTTGATCAAGTGCACTTGTGGGAGAACATATATGCAATTCATATCCAGGGTCCTGTCTGACAGGGGATCAACTCAGGGTGATAAATGAGGTCTCTGAGATGTCTCTCATATTCTCAAACGTCTAAGTTGATGGTGAAGTCATCGCCCGGACCATGGTCTTCCAGCACAGAACTAGAATGAACAGAGAGGAACCACCCACGTCCCCTCAACTTCCCCACAGTGGCAACAGAAATTGAGTGGATTCTGATGCCTGGAACTAGAGCCAGCTAGGCTGCTGTGCACACCATATAAGGTCTTATCCAATATACATATCTTCTGTTCCTATATATATATATATATATATGTATATATATATATATACTGTATATAATTTGTACACATAGGAACAGAAGATATATATCCTGGATAAGATCTTGTGGTGTGTTGTGGTCTGGGACTTTCCGTTCAAACCGATTCCTTCCAGTTCTATGTTTCTCACCTCGGGTGACAAGGGCAAGCAGATGTTTTGGAGGGGAAGAGGCTGATGCAGTCAGTATATTTACAGTGTGAACCTGGGGAGGGGATGGAGGACCGAGCCCTTTCTGGAGACTGGCCTCACTTGCCCGAGAGCCAAGGACAAAGCCCCACAGCCCCCTGTGTGTGTGGAAGTGCCAACAGAATGGGAGGGAAACTTTGTGTGTGGGGGGGGGGGGGGGGGGGGGGGGGGGGGGGGGGGGGGGGGGGTCACGGTCTTGGTATTTGTTACAGCATGTTTTAACATAAGAAAGTGGTGAGAAGGTAAAAGAGGCAAAATGTTGCTTGAGTTCAAAGAAAGTGTTGATAGTTTAACTCCTGTCTTGTATAGCACTGCTACCCATGCTCATCACTCAAAACGTTCACAATTCAAACTCTGTGTGACCTGAAGTTAGCAGCGATTTTGGTCTTTATTTTTTTAAGAACAAAACATTTTTAGACTCTAGGATCAGAGTTGAAGACTAGGTTTTTCTCAACTGCTATCCCCATCAATTCATAATGTCAAATTCCAGCTCGAATGCTGGTGCCAGAAGAACTAAGCCAAGACTGTAAGACAGCCAAAAGATATCCGATTTTTCATGTTATTTTCAGCCCGGATGAAAAAAAAAAAAACGTCCCCTAATATATGGCTTCTTGAAACGTGAGATCATTATGTTCTCCATTTTTATAAAGAATGAGCGCACTTTAAAAATGAGGTCATACCGTACTTACATTAAATTAGAGATCCTGGGTTTTGTGTTTATTCCCCCTTTTCATCTCTGCACACTCGCTCATCCAGACCACATCTCACTGTAGCTACTCCACATGCCTCCACTTTATGGGAATTGGCGAGGGTCATTTAATTTGCTGACCATGGCTGGAATGAGGGAAGAGAAAGATTGAGAGGATTATTTTACTGGCCATGGCCACGTCGGGCAATATGTTTCTTTCTATTCCACGTAGTAGTCCGAATACAGGGTCAACCAAAGTCTGGGACTTGCAAGGGGTTCAGTATCTTTCTCAAAGGCATCGTGGCTATGTTAGGCAGTACTTCTAGGTCAAATGGAACTTTAAAATATGGCCAGCGTTTTGGCTGACGTAACCTAAACATTAGATAACAGAGCAAATTCAGTCCAAAAAAAAATCTAAAAGTGGTTTCAGCTGTTGTCCATTGATACAAAAAAAAAAAATAAGACATAAAATAGAGTAAACTCTCTAGTCTAGGCTTTCCTGTTAAAATAAATGCATAGATTACAAATTGGCCTCAAACCTTCTCAACTGACAATTTATCCAAACCACCAGATGAAATTTCTAAAAGTCAAATCCGCTCCTAAATGAGATAGATACTTCCCTGAACAGTGTTTAAATAATCCCACTGCGTGGCTCTCGAAACTAAATAGAATTCAGTTAAATCTTCAACAAAACATCCTTCTCCATCTCAAGTCCATAAATCCATCTAATAAAAGGAACTCTTTCATGGCTTGGGGATTACCTGGTTGCTAACCCCAAGAGCATTTGTTCAAAGATATTAAATCCAGTAGTTACTGTATGGTCCTTATGTTTCATGAGTGGGGATGAAAAGGAAAGAGTAGATTAAAGGTTGGCTCAGTGATATGACACAAGAAAATCTGAGGCTTGTGTTGACACTTGGGATGGGTCACCACCATGTCAGTATGCTTCAATAGCATTGTATATTATTATTTTATCCGACACACTTTGTGTCTAGTAGGAAGAGAGAATTGGAAGCTCATTGCAGAGCGTAGCTTTAAAAGAGTTACTCAAGCGGGGGTTGGATTTCAGTTTATGGTTCAGTGTGTGCTAGCTAATCCCTTGTGCCCCCCAATGGCTTCGTGTACTGTTCCCTAACGCTTTCATCTTACAGGTCCGTCACACAAATTGCCCCTCACTCCTGTTTCACAGTGGCGATGACCCACAGAACCATTCAACTACTCGCGTCAACGCAGAAAATTATACCAATCTGAGCCAAACATTCCTCGAGGCTTATTGGATGATTTGATTTGGAAAGCATGATGACCTGAAACGGGTGTTTGTGGAAATATCCAGGCTTGTATAAAGTGCACTGCCAATCTAATCCAGATTTGATCTCCAATCGACTCGTTTTTTCGAAAATCCCAGCAGCTTTCAAAAGGCTCTGTGTGCAATGTGTGACCTGTGCTACTTTCATAATCAGCCGTCTGAGCCAATGGGCCAGCCGTATAGTTGTTTAAATGGACTCTCGGTCGGTTTCCTGCCCTCTTGTCACGAAAAGACAGCTTTTGGTTTCATGTTAAGTCATGCGTATAGGTACGAATTGAATTACGTTTATGTAATTGTTTCAAAGGGGCTCATTGTGGGCTTGCAAATTTCCAAAATAACCTCAACTCCTTTACAGCCAGTCCGTGTTCGACAATGAAAATAAAACTGATTTATGTACTTTTCATTTTACAGAGTTCATTCCAAATTGTTAAAGGTCGGCTGCATCATCAGTCACACTTCACAGTACACGACCACGTATTCGCTACATTTAAACTAAGTTATTAAATTAGTAGCATCATTGATAACTGGGAACTCAAAACGGATACACTACAGTCCTTGTGTGACCGGTTAATGCTGACCCAGCTCTCTGGGAGACGTTTCCTCATCAATCACTTCAAACACCTTGCATGGAGCTCAGCAGAAGGATGCAGGGGAGGACATTTAACACCCTACCATGCCTCTTATTTCCTGGTTTCTCTAGCCTCTTGTCAAAGCCCACAATGCACTGGGACTGGGTGGTCCGTCGACCTCTCTGACAGCTCGCCATTGTTTCCCGCCAAACGTTCAATCCCCTGGCGTCTCGCTAAAGGTTTCTGTGTCAAAACTCTTGACGTACGACTGCCTCGGCCTCGACAAGGCTACGTCTCGGGCTTCAGGATTTGGCCTTGACTTCCGTCTCTCTCGCCGCAAACTGAAAATCCCTCTCTCGGTCTCAGCTCTATTGTACCAGGGCTCACAAAAATGGAAAGTTGACACTAATAAATTCCCAGGGTACTAAATGTGGCTGAGAGGGTTCTTGGATAATAGGGCACATGAAAGCTGACCTCTCCCTCGCCTCAGCCAAAGAGCTGCCTTCATACTTAACAAGTAAACAAACATGGCGATTTTTCCATTCGATCTGCGTCAGCTGAACTTCGTCACGGAAAAGTGAATTAATCCCCCGTCCACAAAAATGTTACGAGTTTGCAGTCTTCACCTTGAAATGAGTAGTTTCCTCAAACTATCTCACCTAAAATGTACAAGCTTTCTTTTAAATCTGACACAAACACAGTAAAGTTCCCACAAAGTCTGTTTAAATTAAGACTCAGCTCTTACAACTTTGCTGAATGTGGTATTTTGTTTTTGACAATGCAGGGTTCCAAGCTCAGACAAACTGTACTGGTTTGCCTATCTACAGCGGTTACTTGCATTTTGAAAGGGGCATGATCTGGTCTGGCACAGTAAATTGGAGGTCATTGACTTGGTCTAATAACACACATAAAAGACAGATGACGTGTGGGGATTACATGATTATAACCAAATAACTCTTAACTGAACATAACTTTAACTTATTCAAAGACAACACACTGACGCAATAAAGTATGCTCAAGGTAGACGATATGGCCGGCTGTTGTGGGTCTCGCTGTTCTCCCGTAATAGGGTAGGTGATGTTTTGATTTGTGACCTATGGTTAGTCTTTGTTTATGTAGGGTTAGTTTATTTACCTAGAGTTAGTTCTTTTTTGTTTACCTAAGGTTGGTTGAATGCCCTTAGGAGAGCCCTCGTTAGAGGACCGGTTCAGCTGAGGGTCACCTCGTTACCTCGTAGTTGTTTTCAGCTGTGGTAGCTGGCCATTCGTATAAGACCAGCCAGCCACTCCAGTTAGTTGGATCGTTGCAATATAATGGGAAAGAACAGCCGGTCACTACCTGTACTGTGGCATTGGATGGAGGTTTGGGGTTTGCGGGTCTAAGAATATAGACCTAACGCCTACCTTACACCGGTTCAAAGGTTTAATTACATCTTTTATCAAGGCATGTCCGGCTGGCCATCTTGGTACCGTCTCAGTTTGATCACGTGCATTTTAAACGTGCCCGTCATGGCGGCTGTTGTCTTAAGACTGATGTGTGATGTAGTGTCTTTGCTCTGTCCTGATCTCCGCCCCAGACTTCTGATCCCTACCCACTTGCCAAATGAATCAAAGAAACAAAATAGTGACTCAATGTGACTGAAATGCAACAGGTGTGTAAGCATTGCCATCTGCCCTGGGGATACCTCTTACATTTACATACATTCCGAATACCAACAGCATAACGTCATGTGCTAGACAGGAGTGTTTTGTTGTTGGTTACAAATAACAGTCCCTGTATTTTAGATAACAAGGCTGTTAATGGGTGTATTTGTTCAGGTTGGTAATGTTGAACTTGGAATTCATTGTTAAAATGTACACAGAAACATGAGGTCATTGCCAACAGGGGTTTAGGCACTAGCAGGTCATTAGCCTAGCGTGAGCTTGGGTGAGAAGGCAAACAGCTAAATGTTGTCCCAAAGCACGTCTTGTGAGACTGTCTGTCTCTCACGACTCTATAAATGCAGCAGCCGTGGAACAGACCCTGTGTTTCAGGACGTCACTCCTGGTTCTTTGGTTTGTTTTGTTAGTTTGGTTTAACAGTAGCCAGGTTTGGTGCCGAAACGCCTGCTTTGAGTGTCCCGTTTTTGGAGTCGTTTCTTCGGTTGGTTGCCAGGCAACTTAGCTGTTGGTCCCCCAGAGCAACCGACCTGAAGTGTCAGTGTTTAGAGGACGCAAAAACGGAACTAAATATGCTGAATGAGTCCTTATTATCCCTTGCTGTTTCTTTTTTTTATTATTATTATTGTGTCACATTAATTCCTAAGACATCATGTCAAAGTGAAGTAATTCCTGACTAAGTGAAATATAGGGCCTGTGCAATCATAGCTGCCATTAGCTTGAAAAGGAAATGATGACACAGGCTGTGTTGACATAAGAGTTCCTGGCAAAACTGTCATCTGCAAAAGGGAATTGAAACCCTGACACTTGACATCGACGGCCACTAATGTGAAAAGACAGGAAAAATCTTCTTCACACTTGGGCTTTCTGGCCAATTTCCTTTTGTCCTTGTTTTTCTTTCAGACTCAGGCAACCTCTGGTTTAAATCACTATTCACCAGTTTAGAGTCTCTCTCTCTCTCTCTCTCTCTCTCTCTCTCTCTCTCTCTCTCTCTCTCTCTCTCTCTCTCTCTCTCTCTCTCTCTCTCTCTTCTCTGGCCTAGTTACTCAACACAAGGGGGTATGGCTCCCCTAAATGTTTAGGAAATGTGTTGTGCAGTAACACCCCATCACCAACAGACACACACACACTCACAAAAGTCAAAAGGAGACAAAGCTTGTCTTCCCTTTCCATGTTTGCACAATTGATCCACAAAGCCGACTAGAGAACATATTCCCCAAGGAGAGGAGGTTTCATTTGGCAGCGCTGTCGGACCATTTCCCGTCGATATTTTACTCAACGTCTTGACACTATGTTGGCTCAGAGCACTGAGCACGAGCTCATTGTTCAGTGGCAGCAGCTGCCAGCCACAAGGACCTAATGTCCAAGTCCTCGCCAATGCTTCCTTCCAGTCTGACAACACCATTGGAAAAAAAATATAGAACGGGCTACACTTCCCTCTAGTATGTTACGCCAAGATGTAGCTCCAGATCCGTCCACTAGAACAAATGCAAGTGAATGGTGAATTATTATTCTGAGGCCTGCTGGAGTGATGGTATCCTCTACATGTCGTCATTTGTATTTTTTTCTTTCTTTTTTATTTGTTGTCCTCTTTGGTGATTCAAGGCGTGATTTTGAACGCATGGATTCCAGCTTGAGATTTCAATTTTAGATTTGTCCCTTCTTCTGTCTAGAGCCTTTTACCGAAGTCAGACAGCATTGTGTGGTTCCAAGGAAACGAAGTCAAGCCATTTAAAACGCACACCGGGATTTTGGCCCCTCAATCTGCTCACTTTTACCATCACTAGTTTCCTTTGTCGCATGTATACAGGAAACTGGTGAAATGACTCAGGCAACGACAACTGTCTCTTTTTTTCAATTGTTAACTTCTCACCGTACATCCAACCCCACAGAGATACTGAGTGAACACGCAAAAGTAGCCATTGAAATACATATAGAGGAGACAGCCCTGGGGGGAAAGGGAAGCCAAAGTAGCTTGATCAAAAGCAAAGAGGAAGTTTCAAGGAAGGACCAGTGTTTATGATAGGACCGACAGCCTCCTTGTCACTTTCCGTGCAAAACCACCCCCCGAACCCTCTTCAGGCGACCCCAAACACTCTGAGCACCAGGTCAGCCCGGGTGGGGTGTAATCCTCAGGTGTTCCTTACACGGTTTCCCTCACAAAGGTTGAGAGTGGGGGAGGAATTAAAACCCTTCCATTGTTGCCCCTTTTAAGGCCAGTAACAGGAGAGTCTACGAGCTGTGAGTCTCCGTGCGGCGATGGCTGGGTCTGATCACTGCATTGTGTGGGGGTGGTGGGGTGGGGTGTAATGATCTCATGACGCCATGCCACAAGGGCTCTCTGGTCACCCCGGTTACCACACATACACATTCATAAAGACTCAGAGGAAAATGGATTCAACAAATGGATTCAATACATTCAACAAGGCCTGGATAATGGAATACACACCGTAACGGAGTGATGATGCGAATTAACACCCAATTTCACTCAGCCCTAGCCATCCAACTTTTTCAAAATAGTCTGACTGTCCCCATGTGAACAGCGTAGACGCTCAAACTCTTCCCAGAAAAAAAATGGAACGGCACCTCCTTAAACTGCCGTGTGCTGTCGTCTCCTGTGGACTCCTGACGAGTTTCCCATGGCCCAGTGAACGGGCCAACCCACTCCCTATCGGACCGGGGAAGGGAAAGGAAGGGTTGGCAGAGCGCACTTGGGACAAGCTCACAATCGTGATTTGGCTCACTTTTTCCAAAGTGTTGGACACACAGTGGTGTGGAGTGTGAAACTTGGACTGTGAGAGTGTTGGAAGGTGCGGGGGAGGAGGAGGGGAGGGGGGGGGGGGGGCTGGGGTGTCTTCTCCTGCTTGCACTTGCACTTTCTAACCCAGCTGAATGATCTGTTGTGGCCTGCTGGGATCCATAGCGTAATGGCTATGAAAAACATTACACTTGATTTAAAAGAAGCGGAGGCAATGTTTTTTGGCCACCAACATAGAATATCGACTATCCATATACAATGTATGAATTTGAGAAAGCTTCCGGGCGGAGAACTGAAGCACTCAAATTATTTCACACTACAAATCTCAAATAGCAGCGACGATCCTTGATCCCTCAAGTGAAAACAAACGTTGGCTGGTCCGCGCCCCTGATAAAATGTCCCCTTCTCGTTTCCCAGCCCCAAATATTGCTCGACTCCGTTGGCTCGGTGCCAGGCCTTGTTTTTTGGGGAGGGGAGAGGATATGGAGAGGAATGCATATGTGTCATATGTGCTTAGAGGGAAGCCGTGAATTTGTCACGTGTGTGTGTGAACTTTGACTGGACCATTGAGAAAAGTGCGGGACGTTCAGGTATGGCCACTGTCCCATGTTCCAACAATGTCACGGATTTTGACGGAGCTATGTCTTTCTTTGCTGACATTTCATGATGACGCAGAGGCAAAAAGTGAATCAATTGCATTGCATACTAGGCCACGCATGACAAAAGAAATAAATGAATATAATACAAATCTTGTATGCATCTGTAGAGAAAAAAAAGAGAACATGACAACCTCAGAGGAAAAAAAGTCCTTTTTTTTTTTTGATTTGTACCTTGTAATACAGAAACCACTGCATACCCTTACTTGACACATTTCCAACTTTCCCTATAACACGGCCTGGAAACCTAGATGAGAGCTTGGGGCAGGAATGACTGGCATGCGTGGGTGGATATAGAATATTTTCAAAGGGATCCACAATACAGGTGTGTTGCTCCAAAGAGTCCTGACAGACAGAAAGATATTCGGCTTGAGGCTCAGGAATCAAACTTGTCGGCAGCAGATGATGAATGAATGCTAATCTTTAATGGATACCTGCTCCGGGTGATAGCGACGCTGGGAAAGCCATCCATACCTTAAGGAGGATAGCTGCTCGCAACGGGGCTTCGTTGATATACGGTCGCTGTCGGACAACTCCTCGAACCTCAAACGTCTTTTATATAAGCTACGTGTGTTAATCATACAAAAACTATTTCATAACCCGTCTTGAAGCAGAAACACGCCAAAGGGAGATGGACCATAAATGATTTAACAAATTCCAGATAGCCTAATCATAACACAATGTTCTGTTGCAGATAGCAAGACAGGCCCGGGATAATAAGCATCTTGGCTGTGGCGGTGATGCCATAACTACGGAATGTTCCAGATGTACCTAACTGATGTCAACAGCGAAACCAAATTGAGTTAACTGACACACGGGGTGAAGTTAGCAGAGAGGTCGAGAAAGGTCACGTCTCTACGCAAGTAGCATGTCGAGCTAAGGGCTACCGTGTCCCTGGTCTGTTTGAGCTACGTTCAGCGCCTCCGGACCCAAACAAAAACAAAGTCAACATTTTCTGTGATTTTTCCCAGGGTCAAGAAAGTGTTTGTTTTCCAGAATAGCCTGAGGATATCGGCGCACTTGCTTTAGAATGTGTACTCTTGAAAAAGATAAAATAAGAAGAAGAACCTCAGAACTCTGGTTTTCCATCAGTTGAAACAGTGCATGTCATAGTTCACAACGCACAACAGCACAGAGTTCAAAGGGTTGGCCATAAAAAAAACGCTCAGACTTTCTCAGTTCAGTGCAGGAGTACTGACGAGAGTGTGAGCCGTTTTGCCCTGTGCCCTGCCTCTGTTCTATGCAACACGTGTGTGAGCGTTGAAGTCATGTTTTGGGGGCTGTAACATCTGTTGACGGTTAGCGCAGCGCACGGGCTCTGTTGTACCCGGCGTGTGGTGAGGTCATCGGGGCCCTGGACGGCCGCCCGATAGCCCAATTTATCCAAGGGGGACCGGTGGACCCCCCCCCCCCCCCATGGGTTAACATGCGTTTAGAGGGGTTGTGAGGAGGAGGTCAGCCCAACCGTCGGACACTCGCAGCCACGAAACAAGGTGAACACACGAATCGAGAGATAGAGAGAGAGAGAAGGAGAGAGAGGGGTTGTGTGTGTGTGTGTGTGTGTGTGTGTGTGTGTGTGTGTGTGTGTGTGTGTGTGCGTGTGTGTGTGTGTGTGTGTGCGCGTGTGCGTGTGTGTGTAAATATGAGCAAGGCCCGGTGTCTGTTCCCAGCTCCGTCCGCACATAGCCTTCAGAGTATGTAATGGCAGGGGCTCCTTGCCAGAGGCCCAGTCGAGGAAATGATTCCACGCAGCTAAAATGCACCGCGCAACAACGACAGGTTAACGAGCGTCAAATGAAAAGGCGATGCGACGCCGTGCCTCTCACACAGGCAGAGGAGCGAGGCGCTCGGAGAACTGAGAGGCTGGGTGGGAGCTCTCGTGTGTGTTTTTTTCACTGCAGCGATAACTGTTTCCCCTCAGAAGTCTGTTTGCTCTACCCGTTGTGTTAATGCTCTGTGTGTGTGTGTGTGTGTGGGGGGGGGGGGGGGGGGGGCGTTCGGCACAGAAGCTATAAGGCTAACTCTTATGTCCTCACATGGGTGAACGACTGGGGATGTCTTACCACACCTGCTAGATCTTTTTTTCTTCTTCTTTTTTCTGTGTGCTTGCCGGGATGTGTCTCCATTCTTGGTCAAAGTTGTCTGCGTTTAAATATTACGGTCAGTCTTAGTCATTTCCTTACAAGGAGCAAGAAAACCAACACCACCACCGTTTACAATCCTCGACCGAAGTTAAACAAAGCTGACTAAAGCTGACTAAAGCTACTCTTTCTCTCTTAAGTCTACATCAAAATGTACACCATGAGTTATGAAAAGCAACTGTAAGACTGTAGTCATACTGTAAATATTTAGTTCAGCTGACTTTTCAAAAGAGCAACAGGATGTGTTCAAATGAAAGGAATGTAGTGCAGGGTACATGTAAATTAGCGTTACAAATCCCAATAGACTGAACCAACTTTTGTTCCGTTTGCTCAAGCCAAAGTAATTATCAGTAACCCAATATCCAGTAATGCCGATTGTTACATCCAGTTGTTTATTGGTCCAGAAGGAATACTTCTAATAGTGTGGAGACCCCAAATGGGCTCCGACTGTTCCTGGAAGCCATGCGATTATGTTCGGCTATGATATAGTGTGACTCATAACTCCTCGGATTATAGCAGGGGAAACTCTAATCTCTCTTGTGAGAGTCGTCTAGCCAAATAGCCTGGGCCAGAAGACGAGGTAAGAGTACACCTCAGAAACGCACCGACTCTCTGGAGTGTAACAGAGCCCTTTGAGAAATGTCAACAAGGCCGATGGCCCCGGTCCGCGCGCAGACGACCGTGGCAGATGTTTGAGGCGCAGACCTCAAATGTCTGTCACCGGCAGACGTTAACGTGCGCGGCGGACGCCACCCCCCCCCCCCCCCCCCCCCCCCCCCCCCCCCCCCCCCCGGGGGAGGTCTGCGTTGGCCGCGCTCTGTGCCCGGCGCGTTGAACGAGGGGGAACGAGACACACGAGTCGCTGCTTCACGTGGCGTTCCCCTTTCCTGCTCTTTGTCTGTCCTCATTTCACATCCATTCATCCTTCTCTCTCTCTCTCTCTCTCTCTCTCTCTCTCCCTCTCCCTCTCCCTCTCTGGCTGTCTCACGAGCTAATTAACCTGACCCGACACAGAGAGGGCACTGTTGTTCGTGGCAGCCTCCGACTTCCTCACACGCTCGCCGGTGACGGAGCGCAGGCCCACCCCGACCCCCGGGCCCGCTCCAGACGGCAGCGCCAACCCAAACACCGCTTAACTGCTGCGACCGCACGGCCACCACCACGAGAGAGAGAGAGAGAGAGAGGGGGGGGGGGGTCACAGCTGAGGGACGGAGTCCAGCAGCCGTTTCCCTCTCCCGGACGCCGTGAGGAAGGGGACGTCGTTGAGAGGCCAGTGACCGTACCAGTACCGGCTCAGTCGCGGGTCCTCCGGGTGTCATCACGCTACGTCTGCCATCTGTTTCAACACAACTCACTGTCCGTGTCTCCCTCTTGGGTAACGGCCTCAAGCGCTGAAGGAGAGTCCATGTGCCAGAACTCTTCCCGCGGAGACCCGGAGTGTGTGTTTCCCGGGGGGACGACAAAAACGGACTCCGGCAGACACGAACGGAAACGGACGCAGGAATGCCGTGCGCCGCACTGACATGGCCTTATAAGGACGCCCTCCCTGGCCCGAGCGGCCAGGCCGTGCCGAAGCACGTGCTTATTGGAGCCTGGAGAAACATCGCTGTGACAACAACGCCAACCCATTCGCCTTGGCAACCGGGTCAGTTTATCCGACCCTGGTGAGCGACTGTTTAGTCGTGACTCCAACTTCCACTTCTCTAAAAACAGGGCGTCCAACAAACTCAGAGCACTGTTATTATAAGCGTTAGGTTCCATTCTCACACTTCTACTGTAGTCGTCTGTTTTGGGAATGTTTTCCCGCTCCCTGTTCGTAACGGTTCACAAAATGGCGGCGGCGGCACCGACCTCTCGCGCTCCTGCTCCAGCAGGTTGGTGAAGTCGTCGCTCTTCCTCATGAACTCGCCGTGGTTCTGCTTCTCCTCCTCCAGCTTGCACAGCGACTGCTTGTGGGCCTGCTCAGCCAGCAGGAGCTGCTCCAGCATGCGGCGGTGGCTCTCCCTCTGCTTCTCCACCAGCTTGTCCAGCTGAGGGGACGCGCGCACACACACACACACACACACACACACACACACACACACACACACACACACACACACACACACACACACACGCACACACGCACACACACACACACACACACACACACACACACACCTCCCGTTTACAGCACTGACGCGTTCGCGTTTTTTTTTTGTGTACAAGTTTTATTCCAATTGGGGTTAAAGGTCACCAAAAGAAAGTGACACCCGTTCTCAATATTCGACAGCTGACATGAAATCGACACTTGATTTTTCAATTCAAGATATATCTCCTTATCATTGTCTTTTACAATTGTACAGTACTTCAATGCTGATTTTTTAACCTGTTTTGTGCGTTTAAAAAACATGGCATGGACAATATTACTTTCGAAACGCATTCTATACACATAGGTCGTTCAAAGTGTTTTACAAGGCGAGCGGGCATACACACAAAGCAAGGCCTAGCGTCACCCTAACTACCTCCTCCATGGGTCTCTCGTAGATGTCCTCACTGAAGACGTCCGTCTTGCCCTGGACCGTGTCTCTCTGCAGGGCCTGCAGCACCGTCTGGGGGGTGACAAAGCCGTACTTGGCCTCCAGGAGGGCCATGTCGATCTTCTCTGCCTTCAGCACGGTGATCACCTCGTCTCTGGCCTGCCGGCCGAGGCGCCGAAAGAGAAATAGAAACGGGCTGAAGATTGTGACGTGTGTGTGTGTGTGTGTGTGTGTGTGTGTGTGTGTGTGTGTGTGTGGCTGTGTGTGTGTGTGTGTGTGTGTGTGGCTGTCTGTGTGTGTGTGTGTGTGTGTGTGTGTGGCTGTCTGTGTGTGTGTGTGTGTGTGTGTGTGTGTGTGTGTGTGTGTGTGTGTGTGTGTGTGTGTGTGTGGCTGTCTGTGTGTGTGTGTGGCTGTCTGTGTGTGTGTTCTTTTCACCAGGTGCATTTGACCAAGACAACCATCCCTTCATCGCAAAACCATGTAAAGAAATTCTATACCAACCCTATCATTTGTGTCTGCATCCACTGTTTCCCCTTTATGTCTTAATATCTTCAGTTAATATCATCAACTGCATGAATACAATAACAAATCCCTCAGTTATGAATAAGCATCACACCGCATCGCTAAGCTAGTCGGCGTCACACCCAGTGTGTTCTCACTCCGTCCCCCTTTCACTCTTCATCACCCCTACCCCACCCTCTCCCTCCTCCTTTACCCCCTCCTCACCCTCCTCACCCTCCTACCCCTCTCCTCCTCACCACGCCACCCCGATCCTCGACCTCTTCCTCCCCCCCACCTCCCCTTCCCCCTCCTCACCCTCGCCTCCCCCCTGCTCACCTGCAGCTCTCCCTCCAGCATGCTGAGGAGGAACAGGAGGTCGTCTCGGGAGAGGTCCCGGCTCCTCCCGCCCGGCGCCTTCTCCTTCCTGGCCCCGCTGGCCCCCCCGCCCCCGCCTCCCCCGCTGCCTCCGCTGCCGTCCTTGCCCCGCCGGTTCCTCTGGACGGTGCCGGTGTCGTCGGGGGGCTCCCGGTGCCCGCCCTCCCGGCTCCGCCCCCCGGCCGCCCGGCCCGCCGCCGGCTCGTCCCGCTCCCCGGCCCGCCGCCGCGACCGCTCCCGCTGCTGCGCCGGCTGGGCCTTGGGGTCCTCCAGGCTGTTGCTACGGGAACGCATCGCTGTTTACCTGGGGACAAAGAGAGACACCGGGGGGACGGTGAAGGATCGGGCGCCTGCTGGTTGGTGAACGGCAGAGCGCGTAGTCCCAGGTGTGTCGTTGGGGGGGGGGGACCGGAGCAGTTTCAGGACAGTGCAAACCAATGCGTAAACTAAAGACAATACCCTGTACTTGTTAGACTGGGCAAAATAAGCACTGCTGTTCACACTGTCGCTTTCTGACAAAAAAAATGATCTGGTAAACGATGCGCTCTTAATGACGTCTCACATCTCAGTGTCAAACCTCTAGAAGCTGAGCTAGTGTGCAATCGAGAGGGAGCCTTGAGGGGATTGACTCACAATAGTGATTGAGAACTACAAGTTGGGACTCTGTGGTAGAACAAAGCAGTCCAGAGGATTAATCCCCAGTGATTAATGGGTTTCTATTCAAGTTCGCTCTGACACCCAGCTCAATAAACATCCCGCAACGGAAGAGAGAGAGAGAGAAAGAAAGGAAACAAGAAACAGAAAAGAAAGTAGAGCGAGAGAGAGAGAGAGAGCGCGAGAGAGAGAGAGCGCAAGAGAGAGAGAGAGAGAGAGAGAGAGAGAGAGAGAGAAGGAGAAAACAGACAGACGGGGGGGGGGGGGGGGGGGGGGAATGATGTCAAAACAAAAACTCACAAAGAACCAAACCTTAAGCGTTTGATCGGAGCACGAAAGCAAATAAAAGTCCCGAGCTCTCCCCGCAGGCATTATATCATCAGCGTTTCATTAGCGAGCCTCTCTGTCAGTTTATGAGTCAGAGCGATGGCCGCGGTGATTACACCGCGCACGCTCACGGCTCTGCCACGGAACGACTCGGGGGTGATGTCATCTCCAAACGGTCTCTGTTCGGATCTGCTCCCGAGATCAGGGGCTGGTGTTCATCAGCGCTGCCAGGGGGGCTGATCTGGAGTCAGACTGGCCTTTTCAGAGTGTGTGAGAGCAGGAAGGTCAGACGGACCTGGGTGGAGTGGGGCTGGCTACTGACCTCACCCCCCCACCCCGTACGGGAGGGTGTGATTTGTGAGGGATGACCGTGGCGTGTTGTGGCTGTGTGTCAGGGATTTCTTCAGAGGTTTACAGCGCAGAGGACCTGAAGAGTTCGTAAATCAAAACAGGCTATCGGGACACACACACATGCACACATGCACATACTCAGCTATTTCTTTATCATCTTAGAAATGATTATAAAGGCTCTGTCAATACTAAAGAAACTCTACTCTCTCTAGCACACACACATCCATACACACATACACACACACACATCCACACACACACACACACGCATTTGTCTGTCAAGACACACTTCCACCTTTGACCCAAAGTTACCCAACATCCCTGCCAGGCCGGGCCAAACTTAGGGGGCTGTCTGCAGACATAATGTCCGCTATTTTCCCTCTGTGTCTGTTGGCTATCAGCATCATATCTCTGGTGGATCAGACACACGTGGCCCGGGCCCAGGGCTGCTGGGAGACTGAGTCCAGCGTCTGGCGTATCGCTCCATCTGACAAGTGCCATTCGTTACACAAAGGGACGTGTTGTGAGAGTCAACGTGGCTGACGGACCAGACTGGTCGGATTTGGCCTCACTCCACTCTGCTTTTATCAATCACACCCGGGGAAAAAAACACACGCAAACTCACACGGGTGCGTGTGTTTGGCTGCTGCTTTCAGTTCTGTGTACGAGGACTTTGGACCTTTGAACCCGGTGTCGATGATACAGAGAAAAGAGATTCAGATCAGTTGATGGACGGCGTTGTATGTTTTTTTTTTTTTTGTGTGTCACTTAGGATGCTGTCGACTGCCGGCAACCAATGGCGGAGCTGGCTGGCGTTACTGGTTTGTTACTGGTTTCACGTGGCTCGGCCAATCTGATTATTGTTCTGGCTTCAAGTCACATATTCGACGCTGCTTCTACGAAAGGTACAGTGGGGCCAAAAAGTATTTAGTCAGCCACTGATTGTGCAAGTTCTCCTACTTAGAAAGATGAGAGAGGTCTGTCATTTTCATCATAGGTACACTTCAACTGTGAGAGACAAAAATGAGAAAAAAAATCCAGGAAATCACATTGCAGGATTTTGTAAATTATGGTGGAAAATAAGTATTTGGTCAATAACAAAAGTTCAACTCAATACTTTATAACATAACCTTTGTTGGCAATGACAGAGATCAAACGTTTCCTGTAAGTCTTCACCAGGTTTACACACAC
The DNA here is from genome assembly GCA_017639675.1 of Aplochiton taeniatus. Classification (NCBI taxonomy): domain Eukaryota; kingdom Metazoa; phylum Chordata; class Actinopteri; order Galaxiiformes; family Galaxiidae; genus Aplochiton; species Aplochiton taeniatus. The sequence goes on from CM030191.1 coordinate 8,763,981, forward strand.
TGTAGCTGGTATTTTGGCCCATTCCTCCATGCAGATCTCCTCTAGAGCAGTCATATTTTGGGGCTGTCGCTGGGCAACACGGACTTTCAACTCCCTCCACAAATTTTCTATGGGGTTGAGGTCTGGAGACTGGCTAGGCCACTCCAGGACCTTGAAATGCTTTTTACGGAGCCACTCCTTCGTTGCCCGAGCGGTGTGTTTGGGATCATTGTCATGCTGGAAGACCCAGCCACGTTCCATCTTCAATGCTCTCACTGATGGAAGGAGGTTTTGGCTTAAAATCTCACGATACATGGCCCCGTTCATTCTTCCCTTAACACGGATCAGTCGTCCTGTCCCCTTTGCAGTAAAACAGCCCCAAAGCATGATGTGTCCACCCCCATGCTTCACAGTAGGTATGGTGTTCTTGGGATGCAACTCAGCATTCTTCTTCCTCCAAACACGAGGAGTTGAGTTTTTACCCAAAAGTTCTATTTTGGTTTCATCTGACCACATGATATTCTCCCAATCCTCTTCTGGATCATCCATATGCTCTCTGGCAAACTTCAGACGGGCCTGGACTTAAGCAGGGGGACACGCCTGGCACTGCAGGATTTGAGTCCCTCTCGGTGTAGTGTGTTACTGATGGTAGCCTTTGTTACTTTGGTCCCAGCTCTCTGCAGGTCATTCATCAGGTCCCTCCGTGTAGTTCTGGGATTTTTGCTCACCGTTCTCATGATCATTTTGACCCCACAGGATGAGATCTTGCGTGGGGCCCCAGATCGAGGGAGATTATCAATGGTCTTGTATGTCTTCCATTTTCTTACAATTGCTCCCACAGTTGATCTATTCACACCAACCTGCTTGCCTATTGCAGATTCACTCTTCCCAGCCTGGTGCAGGTCTACAATTTTCTTCCTGGTGTCCTTCGACAGCTCTTTGGTCTTGGCCATGGTTGAGTTTGGAGTCTGACTGTTTGAGGCTGTGGACAGGTGTCTTTTATACAGATGACGAGGTCAAACAGGTTCCATTAATACAGGTAACGAGTGGAGGACAGAAGAGCTTCTTAAAGAAGAAGTTACAGGTCTGTGAGAGCCAGAAATCTTGCTTGTTTGTGGGTGACCAAATACTTATTTTCCACCATAATTTACAAATCAATTCTTTAAAAATCCTACAATGTGATTTCCTGGATTTTGTTTCTCATTTTTGTCTCTCATAGTTGAAGTGTACCTATGATGAAAATTACAGACCTCTCTCATCTTTCTAAGTAGGAGAACTTGCACAATCAGTGGCTGACTAAATACTTTTTGGCCCCACTGTATGAGACCACAGCTTTGGTAAATATCAAGCTCTGATTTTCCGTTGCTGCCAGCTCCTAATTAGTTTCCATCCGAAACCCCCAAACCAAAACAAGTACGATGTGCAAGCAGTCTTTGGCAGGCAGCAGGGATGTTGAGAAGGCCTAATGAAAAAGCACAGTGTGAAAAATGATGTTTTGGCATTTCCCTGTGATCCCTGCTCTCAAAAGAGGACAAAACCACCCACACATGACTACACGTTCACACGTTCACACACACACACACACACACACACACACACACACACACACACACACACAACCATACTGCTCTCAAAAGAGGACAAAACACACCCACACACAACTACACACACACACACACACACACACACGCACGCATGCAGGCATACAAACACACACAACAAAACCGCTCTCAAATGAGGACAAAAACACACACACAGCTACACACACACACACACACGCACACACACACAACCATACTGCTCTCAAAAGAGGACAAACACTCTAAAAACACAGATACCCACACTGTACACACACTATACACACACACACACGCACACACAAACACACATGCGTAATCTCTCTTTTCTTGGTTGTCAGCTTGCTGAAGGTGCTACGAAAATGTTACCAGATCCCAGGCACAAAAAATGCATCGCTGTATGAATCCAAAGTCCCTGAATAACCCCGACGTGTTACTAATGAGGCTGCCATTTTACACCTCGACATTCCCTGAAATACAGGACAGAGAGGAAGAACAGGACTCGACTGAGAGTCAAAGTCAGGGCTGGCCTGGTTAGGTCTCTTTTCTTTCAATTTAGTGCCACTATCAACTTCCCAAAAAACGTATTTAGCCATTGTTATAGTATTTTAACCAAAATACAAGATACAAGTCCCCCCAAACCCCCCCCCCCCCCCACCACCACCAAACCCCCTCATAGCCAACAAATGTGAGAAATGCTTGTAAGGTTGGTACCTCTCCCCGTAAAGCAATCAACCACAGATCCCCCTGGAGCTCAGTGACATCAACTCTCTACCCCATGGACATGAGTGATCCTGGGACGTGTTTGAATCTGCCCAGAGGATGACTTATTCCCATCATCACTTTCCCCCGCTAAGCTCTATCCCGGGCCCGGCACCCATCCATCCTGCCATGGCCTCCGGCAAAACCTCAGACGCTTTGACGTTCTCCCCGCTCTCAAATGAGGGGGGTGGGGGGGAGGGGGGGGAGGGGGGTGTGTGTGTGTGTGGAGGGGGGGGAGGGGCCTGCCAAAAGGTGATCTAATGATCAGACTGACTCTTGTATCGTTTGGCTAAGGATTAGCCGTTTCCCTCCTGGCAGGTAGGGTTACGCCCGGAACACACTGATGAGTCTCACATCTTAGAGTGGGTTCGTGTGTGGAGGTGAACGAGGGGTTGACAGAAGGAGTAACGTGGCTTTAATAGCACTGAGCGAGGGGAGATATATGGGCTTTGGATTGGCCGCCGTGTACACACTCGCGCTACTTTCAGAGCGATAGCCAAGAGGGACGCTCTCCTCCCTGTCTCGCTCGCTTTCTCTCTCGACCTCGAACTCACAAAGGCACACACACACACACACACACACACACACACACACACACACACACTGTACCCACACACAATAACAAGTGGCTCGTAAGTCAGTTTCTTCCCACAAGCTGGCACGCTGGCTGTGGAGGGAGGGAGGAGGATGTGACATTAGGAGGCTGTTCTGTGGCCCCTTCATGAGGTCACGTAGCTGGCAGAGAACCACGGGGCCCTCGGCCGATGGACTTCTCCAAAGCGGGGCTTGACCTCGAATTCAGCGCCTCGCTCTCTTTCTCAACGCCTTTACTGTCAACCTATCGTATTTATGTCTCTCTCTCTCTCTTTCTCTCTATTTCTCCCCCCTCTCTCTCTCTCTCTCTCTCTCTCTCTCTCTCTCTCTCTCTCTCTCTCTCCACCTCCCCTCGTCTCTCTCTCTTTATTCCAATGGCTATGTAGTCAGTTATAGTTCTATCGTTTCTAACCCCTAGAGGAGCATGGCGTGCCTTTCTTTATCTTTCTGTCTTATTTCAGGCATTCCCTCTCAACTTCCTATATTCTCTTCTTTCTAACTCTCTTTCATCCCCTTCCTGTATCTCTTCCCCCCTCACCCTTTCTCTCTCCTCTCACCTTTTCTCTTTCACTTCCCCCCTCTCCTTTTCTCTAACCTTTCCCCCTCTCCATGCCTCCCTCTCTCTCTTCCAAATCTTTGTACTGTTCCCCTCTCCAGTATTGTGAAGAAGACTCGCCAGCTGGTCTGCTCTGCTCCGTAAGGATCCTTCATCACAATCAAGGTCATTCTACAAAACCAGATGGGCAGTTAGTCAGCGCGTGCCAGTCAGTCTGCCAGTCAGTCTGCCTATCGTTGAGTCAGTCCGAAAAAAGAACCACCGCCTCGGGCAGTCGCTCAGACAGACACTAATTCTGACAAACAGACACTCGGTCAGACCCCGAGTTATTAAGACAGTCAGTCAGACACTAGCTAGACACGTGACTGACTGCTTTTAACAGTCGAATGATCATTCACTTATTTCCACACGGACGGATAATGCTGACGCTTCAGACAACAGTTTTTTTTAATCGAAGATGCGATAGCACAACGCACGTGGCGTTTCTGTAATTGCGTCTGAAACTGCAAACGTATGCCTTTCTAAAACCAAAACCTCGACCGTCACCTCGAGTCCCCCCACCCACAGCCACATGACCCAGGACCAGCTTTTACAAGTCGCGGAGAATGGGAAGAACCTGGTCCCATCTGATCCCGGATCTGAAACTACAACCCCACAGTGTTAGATAAGACTTAACAAAGTGGGTTGAAGTGGCACGGCTTGATAGTATTTCCAACCTACTTCCGACATTCCATGAACACACAGTAATGCCTCGCTCCCCTCTCGCTGTTTCACACTGGGACTTCTGGGCTTCAGAATGTGTGTGTTTGCTCTTGCAGAATGTCAAGTGTGCTCTGGAGATGACATCACCTTTCGTGTGTGTGTGTGTGTGTGTGTGTGTGTGTGTGTGTGTGTGTGTGTGTGTGTGTGTGTGTGTGTGTGTGTGCGGGCGGGCTGAAAGTGCAGGGGAGGGGCAGGCCATTAACGTCAAAGGGTCGGAAGGTGAGGATGCAGGTGTGTTGTGAACACACGGCTCTTTTGTCCTTCCCTGCGGTGTTCAAACGCGTACACCAACACAGTCAAATACAGGTACAAAAATAAATATAAAGATATACAAAG
>CM030191.1:8773546-8781046 GCA_017639675.1 Aplochiton taeniatus
CACTATATAGCATGCGATACAGAACAAAAGGGAGATTTGTTTCAAAGAAGGAAGTGGTCATTATCAGGGAGCATGAAGGATGAAAAGCATAAACTTAGTGCACCAAGATATTATTATCCTCTGAGTTTGGCCACTGTATTATCCTCGCGTCAATGGAATAGAGGCAGGACTTCATTTCCGACCTCTTTTAAATGAGGCTCCTCACCATACAGACCCAATGACACCAAATAACACGTTTGTACAGTTCTCCTTTATCACAAGTCATTTGTCACGTTGACCTTGGTGTGGATGACAGTGTGAGTAACCGGGGTCAAAAGGTCAAATGTCTGCCTGTCTCCTACAAACAGTCAGAGGACGTCGCCAAGATCACGGGTGAGGAGTGAACAGAGGGAGCGACGGGGGAGAGCAGCTCGACCATACAGACGGCCAGCGCCTTTCCAAGGTCACCGTGAGGACGCACCGACAACCCGGCTGACCAGAGAACGCACCCGGTGACCCCCGTGATCCCACGCTGTCCTCCGTGGTCAACATGTAAAGATTGGACCCCCCCCCCCCCAGCTTATGAGCACCTGCAAGCTAATGACGCTAATCTCACAGGACCCCCCTCTCCCCTCCCCCCTAGCCATTTCAAGCTCTCCTGCCAACAGACCGATTAAGGCAGTCAAAAAGCCAAACGGTACACACAACCCGCCAGCAAGTGAAGCTCAGATCGAGTTTGCCCGATAGCAACTGAAACTAAGTGCAATGCAGGAATAGATTTAAAAGGAAAATAAACAGACATCAAAGATATCCTCAGGCTGAAAATATTTTGTTCTTAGAAAGCTGTGAGTTTTGCAGTGTACCATGTCTGGAGTGCATGCCCCATTTTTTTTAACTTTTCAAACATTCGTCACGGTATTTTTTTTAGATGACATGCACTTGGCATATTTTTCCGGATGCCTGCTCTCAATTTCACAGATAAGAATATACCATACGTATTTAGCACCTAGATCTCAATCTAAGTATACAATGATTACTCAGGAATATCGCAATGTCTATTTTAATGGGTTGGTTGGCTTTGCTAAGTAAGGCTCTGGGCTAAGAGAAGTTCATGACAAGGCAAAGTGGAGCAAGCAAAATATACCTCTTCAATCTGTGACAGTATAAAATAAAGAAGAAGAAGAAAAAAGAATAGTTCCAATGGCTGGTGGCACAACTGCCTTACTCTCTAACTTGAGTTCAACTTTCATTCATAAAGGAACTTTTAGTTACTAACAATCGACGATATCCCTATAATAATATGTCATATTTTATCTTAATTAAGAGTACATACATGCATAGTGGGTGACCCATTTAACATTAGATTCAACATTTTAGAGACAGCCCACACCCACACCCACAACCCCCCCCCACACACACACACACACACACACACACTCCAGCCTGCGCCTAGCCATCAATATATCCGCTCCTGCTCTCCACGCAGATGGCTCAGTCAAAGCCAGTGGCTGATATGGTATGGCTGGGACCTCACTGCCCATCCTGCCCTTATTAAGCCACCGCACCTCGGACTGGCTGGACCCCCCCCTCCCCCCAAATCCCGTCCGGCATCCCCCCCCTGTGTTTATGCGTCCGGACTTGAGTCGGGACGATCACCCTATAATTCACGGCCCCTCGTCGGACCGCGGACGGCGAGTTATAATTAGGGGCCACTCAATCCGCTGCACTGTACCGGCCCTGGGAAGGTGAGAGTAAAAAGACACCGGGGCCTGGCCCGGGACCAAGAGCGTAGAGCCGGAACGGATAGAAGGGAAGGAGCCCCCCCCCCCCCCCCCCAGCGCCACCGGCAGTCCGGCCTGGCGCCACCGCCGCGGGCCTGTCCGCTCCATGCTCTGGTTCTATGGCCCGGGCTCAGCTATAAATGCCGGCAGGGGGGAGAGCGTCTCTTTGCTCTACTTCTCAGACCGGTGCACTTCCCCATGGAGGAGTGGGTTCTGTGGACAGACGAGGTGTTATGGCCGATGTCGGAGCATGAATAATTCACCCCCGCTGACGAAACAAAGACGCACAGAAAGCGGTAACCACAACAACGAATAATGAGGCACGGCCGACGGTGAATCCCACCCCCCCCCCCTTCTTTGTCCCCAGTCCTCTTTTGCAGACCTGTCAATCATTGCGCTCTTCAACATACACGTGTCTTGACCGGCTGAATATGTCCTTTAAAAGGGTTGGATACCGTGGACCAATGATTAGTTAAACTCCCGATGGATGTTAGTGGTTTCTCACGCCTATAGTCACCTACTCGCTAAGCTGATTCGATCGGACTTTACGAAGCACTTGCCTTTTTTAATGGACACTGGTGATTTGTGTTGTGTGCAATAACGACATCATCACCCACAGTCATCGAAACGTTAAACTACAGTTCCTAGAACAAGAATCTTCCAGTGTTCTAGAACTAGTAACAGCATGCTCCTACAGTACCTAATTTGCAGTGAGTTATGACCACACAACTAGGATGAATGTAAAAAATATACACAATCGTTACACTCCAATACGTTAACTGTAAATACAGGCAAATTGTAAATGTGAAACTCATGACAGCCATCTTCACAGGCAGTACTGTAATTTAACGGTACTGTAACTTTGGCTTGCTTCTCCACAGCCAGCCCATGACTCAACTTTGCAGCCATTGTAATGTATACCCCCCCCCACCCCCCTTCCTCCCCAATCCCCCAACCCCCCTCTCTCTCACCCGCTACTAAACCATGTGATCTGTAGGCCAGGGCCCAGGGCCACACTATCACTGCAACAGATCTGCAAGGGCAAAAATAACATAACATTTATTATAAAAAGCTTACTACTCAAACAGCACTTATACATAATTGCTTAATAGTAAAGATATATTAGTCACTGAAATATTCCTGTGCTTGCCTTATATGATGAGTGTTGATGCCAAATGTTTGTATCTAAATTGTTGTGTACATGTTATGTGTATGTATTTTGTATATTCTCATGTTGCATGCCACTGCCAGGTCGTCACTATAAAAGAGAATTAATTCCCAGCTAACTTTCCTGGCTTAATAATGATAAATAAATCAATGGCTTGAACGCACTAGGTACTGGAAAAGCCATCGGGCAGTGACTAAATCGGACAGCGCCATTTTGAGTGGGACTGGCTTATTTCACACTGCTCAGTCTAATTGCATGACCTGACCTTTTTGTTGGACAAGCTGACGCGTTCCACTGAAGTTGCGTCGTAACACAAGAATTCGGTGGGAACGCGTGGCACAGGCCTGTTAAGTGAATAGCCCCCCTCAACGTACACGACATCATGCTTTGGAGAACACAGGGGGGTGGGGGGGGGGGGGGGGCAGAAAATAGCCTGATAATTGACCCTGTCATTCGGTGACTTCCAGAGCAATGCAAGAATGCAATGACAGTCTAAGCCCCCCGCCGCCATTTTTAGCACGGTCGCCATAGCGACGTGACATCACAGATGGAGAAAACAATGGCCGCACAATGGGGACGTTTGCAACTCACCGCTGACCCCGATGATCTCTCTCTCATTTATTCGCCGGAGCATATTTAGCGGACCGCCAGCACCTGTGCTGTCTTATCCAATCACGTCATATATCTGAGGAATTTCACAACCGAGCAATTGAGGGGGGTTGGGGGGAGCACAATGTAGGAATAGCTTCCAGGGAGGCAAGGGAGAGGGAAGGTCCGAGAAAAGGTTGTTGTTGCGTAAGGCCAAGGGCCAAGAGCTTAACATTGAGCAAAGCTTTCCTACGAAGAAAGGAGACACTTCATGTACTTTCATGTTTTGAAATATTTGACACTGCACAAAAAAAAAATCAAATCAATAACGATCTTTGTTCAGTCCAGCTCTTTGTCAAGAGTGTCAAAACTGTTATACACGTCCCTGTTGCAAAACGATGCAAGAATTTCTTGACATTCTTCCGATACTTCAGCTTTACCGAGGGACAACTAGTCAGCAGCACAGATTGAAGTTGACAGGGGTTGCAAGGTGTTAAATGTTAAAACGTTTGCATTTGATAATTTTTCTGCTGGATCGTGCTACATTTGAACCGATTGAACCTCAGTCAAGATCATTTTATTTCTGGTCTAGAGACTCACACGCAGTTTAATCACAAAGCTGTAAATCAATTCCCATGCCAATAAACGTTTTGCACTGTAATTTTACTCTCTTGCTAACATATGTAGAGTAAGGAATGCCTGGTACAGGATCCCCCCCAAAACACACACACACACACATGCACACGCACACGCACGCACGCACGCACGCACGCACGCACGCACGCACGCACGCACGCACACACACACACACACACACACGCCATAGGAAATGCAGCTGTGTAACAGAAGGCAGTTTAATAGCTCCCAGGAATCCGATGGGATATTCTCACCTCAGATTTAAACTGTACCGCAGGGGGCCTGAAAGTTGAGCTGGTAAAAATGACATGGTACAGTATGCAGAGGAGTCAGAGAGAACTGCACGACCGTGGGTCTAGATGTTTATTAAGATGTGAAAGAACCCACTAGGGTCCTTTATCTGTTTTTAATTTCGTTTTTGGTTCAAATCCTTGTTACCTCCTACCCTCATTCATAATCGACTTTTCTTTCCCAATTCATATTTCCTTCAATCACCACATCAAGGTTGTTGTTTCCTTTTCACAAAGGAACGGCAGGATTTCCTGATTGCCTTCTCTGATTTCTGCCCTCGCGCTGCCTCAAACGATGAATGATTAACTGGCACATGGATTTTGAAGCCTGGGCCATTAGATCTCCAACCCACCCACACAAACCTCAAGTGCATACTGCACATGCTGTTGCAGACAGCTTATTACTGGCCAGATCCATTTTGTAGAGGTGGCGGCGCATTAAGTCTTACATTGATGATTTATGAGGTATGAAGTTTAAGAAAGGGGTGGGGGGAAACTTCTGTTGATGCCCCCTCCCTTCACCGCATGGCCTGGACGTCAATAACAATCATTTTAAACTGTACTATTGGACATCCACGTTGCTGGCTATAAGCCTGGTCTGCAGGGATCTAACCCCGGTTGTCTTGTCATTTGAGAAGCACCAAAATGATAGAGAGAGGGGCTGGAGGGACTACCAGAACAACGCTTCAAAATCGGGGCCCCGCTAACACACTATGTACGTTTCAGTTATTTTCCTACCACGAGGCCCCCCGGAATCTTTCACACCTATTCTCCTCTCTCAAGGACCCCCCACCTCCCCCTCCACGCTGCTGAGGGGATCGCGCAGAGACGTGGAAGTCAGACCCTCTGACAGGTCTTCATTATAGCTGAATCACTTTGCCCCCGAACACCTCATAGATCGCACTGGTATGTCACCTTCAGACAACACCCTCCGTCCCCACCCTCATCTGCTGTGAGCCTCCCAGATGGCAACATGTCCGCCTCCTCTGCTCGGAGAGGGTCTACATTCCCCGTTACGCCCACCTCCGATGCTTCACGCGCCACGATGCACGGGTCGGCTGACTTTTCCTCACAAAGGTGTGGATCGCCGTCTACCTCGACTCCTCGGTTTCCTCAACGCAATGCCACGCCGCTAACAACCAAGACCAACCACGTGTGGCGAAGCAAATCACTCATCGTTCTCATTCCAGTTCTTCAGTCACTGACGAACACACACACACACACACACACTCAACATAACAGCCACACAATGGGTCCAACACGTACGTACATACGTATGTAGCATCTAACCACAACTCCACCCTATCGTTCCAGCAACAGCCGTCCAGGACAGACGTTGCAGCAGCAGCCCAGTGCTCTGGAGCTGGCGGTGGGGCCGAGGCCACGCTGAGCCCCCTTAGCGGTTTTCTTTGGGCCGGTATATTTAAAGCTCTTTTCCCAGAGCCTCCGCCGCTGGCATTCCCGCGGGGAAACAGGATCCCGTTGCTCTCTCCCAGAAAGCAGGGGAACGAGGCGAGCCATGTGCTTTGCCCCCCCCCCCCCCCCACACGTACCCCTGTGCGCTTGCTTCCAGTAGTTCTGGTGACACCCCAACCCCAGACCTCAATTTAGTTCAGTCACATGCAGGTGGGACAGCAGAACGTTATCTATGCAACAAATGGGGATGGAAATTCACGGTGGGAAAGAGAGCACTATTATGAGAAAAAGACAGTTGTGTGTGTAGCGAGAGAGAGAGAGAGACAGAGAGAGAGAGAGAGAGAGAGAGAGAGACATTGATATATATCGCTCAAGAGTGCAAGACGAGAGGTGTGCTTGGTCTGTCAACCACATTTGGCCTGGCTGCACATCAAGGGGCTATGGCTTAAGTGTGTGTGTGTGTGTGTGTGTGTGTGTGTGTGTGTGTGTGTGTGTGTGTGTGTGTGTGTGTGTGTGTGTGTGTTTTGGAAGAAGCTCGTGGGCTAAAGAGTAATGGGGCTGGAAAGGACAGCTAATGAAGTTCTCACTGCAGCAGCCCTGTTTTATTTACATGCAATGAACTGAAATGACCAGAGTAAATCTGCTCCACTGCATATTCCAATGAAAATTGACGGACGCATCAGCTTTAACTTTAACGCATCGTAAAGACAGCAATGGGTTTGGGGACTAAGCTTCACCCAACGGTTAATTGCCGTTCTTAAACAATCCGATACACCCGACAGCCATTAAAAGGGGACTCTGGGACTCTCTTCCTCATTGGTATCTCAGTCACCTCACCGAGAACCCAGGGGCTAAATCCTCTAATCCACCGAGTGCAGCTGGTGGCACTCCCGACGGCAGGGTGTGTGACTTAAGTCCCTGTCTGATTCACTGATTACTGCCCCACTTCACCCCAAACGTTAGTCAAGCTAACAGCTAGCCTTCGGAGCCAAGCGGAAGGCAGCGTGCACATGGCACAGGCAATTATCATGCGTGTGTGTGTGTTTGTTTGTGTGTGCGTGTGTGTGCGTGTGTGTGTGTGTGAGTGTGTGTGTTGTTGTGTTCTCTCAGGTCTCCCTGCCCTGTGTGTTACCAGAATGTTAGTCTGAGCTGCTGGAGTGCAAAGTTTCCGCTCCTCGCATCATGACGCAGTCTTGTAACTTACATCGCCTCTGTAACATTCAGCCTCTTCAGACTGCTTCAAAGATATACCAATAATCCGTCTACAACACATGCTTTAATAGAACATTGATCATAACAGCGCAGATCGGATATAAGTCTTTGATATCCGGGCTAGCGGGAAAGATCAATCCTAAATCCTCTTCAGAGACAAGCAGATGGGTGATAGGAATTTATAAGTTCTCATAAATACTGCTGACCCAGCCGGATTGAACCTGCCCATCTCCTCCCTCTCTCTCTCTCTCTCTCTCTCTCTCTCTCTCTCTCTCTCTCTCTCTCTCTCTCTCTCTCTCTCTCTCTCTCTCTCTCTCTCTCTGTCTCTCTGTCTCTCTGTCTCTCTCTCTCTGTCTCTCTCTCTCTCTCTCTTTCTCTCTCTCTCTCTCTCTCTCTCTCTCTCTCTCTCTCTCTCTCTCTCTCTCTCTCT
>CM030191.1:8783546-8881046 GCA_017639675.1 Aplochiton taeniatus
AACACGTTTTTAAAAGTGACTTTAGATCCATGTCAGTTGTGAAATGTCAAAGTAAAACTATTTTTGGGGTACGATGTCAAATTCTGTAACGTGCCTTTAAACCACCAGTCCTGGTTTGATGTCAAATCCAGTAGTGCACCTTTAAACCAGCGGTTCCGGAGGCGTGGTCACATGCTGCTTGGCCAAAGGCACTGTCCTCCGTGACTCACGCAACAGAGGACAACTGGAATAGAGTTATGAGCATTGTTGAATTTATGTGAACACATGCACAGGTCGCTTTGTTCCATGATAAAAGCTGGGGTACTGTAACCGACTATATTAAACACAACTGCCAAGTGTGTATGTGTGTGTGTGTGTGTGTGTGTGCATGCGTGTGTGTCTTTATGTATGTATAATTCATGCTTGTGTGTGTGCCAGGTTTGGATTTGCGTGAGAACACTTGTGAACCTGTGTGTTGTTGATGTATTGTAGGTGTGTGGGTGTGTGTGCATGTGCGTGTGTGTGTGTGTGTGTGTGCATGTGTGTGTGTGTGTGTGTGTGTGTGTGAGAGAGTGTTTTCAAGACCCATCTGTCTCTCTCCCAGACAACCCCCTCGTAAATTTTATACGAAACAAACCACAAGCCCCACCACCCAGCCTCCTAGAGCCTCTCAGAGCACCAAATATCTTCAGCCAGATCTCTAAAGATCTCATAGTCCTCTCTTAGCCTACTCATCATCCACTGGCCAGACAGCTGCCATTGCGACAGAGTGCTGTGTGTGTGTGTGTGTGGTGTAAGAGTCACCAGTTCTTCTTTATTGCTCCCCTACTGAGAACAATAAAGTTATTTCAAACGAACGCAAGGAACATCACAATGCTCTCAGCCCACAATAGCTGGAGGCCTCAGTGGAATGTTGTACAAAGAAGACGCTGGAAAAAAATAAGACATTCCATAACACATGGGACAACAGACTGTGGGTTTGTGTGCGTGTGTGTAGTACTTCTACGATGTTGTTGGTTAGATGTAATGAAAGTGTGTGTGTTTGTGTGTGTGTGTGTGTGTGTGTGTCTTGCCTACGAATGCATGTCTACACTGCTCTGAGAAATGGAAAAGCGCTCCTGCCCTACGCCGTGGTCTTTGGCATCACTTTGAAAGGGGGCCCAGCGAACATTGAGTTCATGCTCTCTGTCGCCCGTGTCCTCCTCAAAGTCCACGCGCAGTGTGTCGCCGCAAGCTCAAAATGTCCGCTGTCGTCTCTGTCTGGCAGGTGGTTCTCCCCAGACTAGGTAGGATAAGATGGATGGATAAGCGCTACGGCAACCAGACGGATGCTGCTGCTGCTGAATGCCCCCGCACTGATTTATTTCATTGACAGCTATGTCAGCCATTTTGGAGAGGGAGGCGTACCGGCGTTGGGTTTCTCCCGGTGTATTCACAGGACCTGTCGGAGCAATTTAACATCGCCCGTAACAAATGAGGTAGGTGGGAATTAAGGCTGCGTCACGCTCAAATGGTTCCCCCCCAGAAAGGACTGAGGTCTGTGAGGTAGGTCGAGGAACAGGTGCAAAGGAAAGGCACTGAGGAAGACCTGGCATTTTGAGCAGAATCTGAATACTTTCCAGGTTTATTTGATTATACCTTATTGTTGTTGTAAATTGTACCAATAACTCCTCTAATATTCTAAAGCCCCCTCTTCTCACTGTGTTTTCCTTTCAAATACTTTGGCAAGTCTCCCCAACGTACGCTTTATCTTATATTTATATATATATATATATATATATATATAGCTTTATCTACCCCTGCTAGCCCGATCAGTAAGAATTCTTCAAAAGTATTTTAAAAAAGGGGTTCTGGTTGTTGCCTCTGCTGTGGCTTGGACCAGGAGGACGTTTCTCCCTGGCAGCTCCTCAGGAGACGTAACTTTACCCCGCCAATCACAAGCCTCACGGAATTAACCTCGACCAGAGCCCCCCCCAACCCCCCCCCCCCCCCCCCCCCCCCCAGCGCCCTGAGAAGGGCTGGCCCAAAGTGCTGGGCTAGGAGTTTCCACGTAGCCATCTTTCATCAGCGGACAGGGTGAGGGGGGAGGTTATTCCTGTCGCCCAGACCCCCCCGCCCCCCCTCAGGGACACCCTATTCCACCTGTGGCTATCGGCTATGTTTTTACAGGGAAACTCGATTCTGTGGGACACAGACCGGAAAGAAAACAGTGGGGTTGCTGCTCCTTGGCACAGAGAGCAAATTATTCTGTCAAATGGCCTTTGGTTACTTTATGCATATATATTTTACATTATTTCGCAGCGTCTTCAGAATAAAGTCTCAAGGCAACTTGTATCGACATTCAAAGTATAGGTTTCAAAGTATATTTCTTTTATACGTGTTTTTGGATGTATTAGGTAATCAACTTTTTTATAATAATGGTGCAATGCCTGTCGGTTCAACAGTTCAGTTAGTAATCAAGGCCTAGAAATATGGACAAGGTCACCTATTTTAAAGGGTTTACACACCAGCCACTGTGTGACCTTTGCTCTCCCCCCCCCCCCCCCCCCCCCCCCCCCCCCCCCCCCCCCCCCTCATATTTGTCACGGGCAAGAGTCGAGTGCCTTTCCATGTACTTGCCAATAGCCACTCTTTCATGACATTGCGTTCACGAAGACTGTGACGCACTGAGACTCATGGTCACGCGGGCACAGGAGACCCCATTCTGAGTAATGCCCTTGGAACAAACGCCATGTAGACGAGAAGAAATACGCTATACGCTAAAGAACATGCCAATGAAGCTACTCTATACATTCTATATCTCTATACGTATATTCACCAAATATTCATATCCATAAAAAATAAAGCTTATGAGTCACTGAAGCACAAGCCGTGCCATCTACCTTCAACCCCATGTTGATTCTTTTTTTCTATGAATGAATGAAGGTTTGAATCACAGTTAGTGAAGTGCAGAAATGTTTTACTGAGCAACCACAAATGTGACTTCTTTCTGTAAATGCTGCAATGACTGAAGTGCAGTAGACTGTACTGTGGGGGTGGTGGGGGTGGTACTTGGTTTGACAGACCTCCCACCTGGCTTGCTGCCTGACTGGCTTTCTGCCTGACTGGCGGGTTGGCTGGCTGACTGACTGACTGACTGGCTGACTGACTGACTGGCTGACTGACTGACTGACTGACTGGCTGGCTGGCTAGTGGGCTGGCTGGCTGCCTCAGTAAACTCATGTTGCCCTTCCGGGGACAACAATTAGCACTTGATTTTTCCCCCCAGGGATAACGACCCATTTGTGGGTCTTGTGTGTCGTCTGTGGGTGTTCGCTCCTGTGCCTTTGGGTCGGCCCCTGTGTGTTTACATAATTCCAGTGTTCTGACTGTTCCCTACGCTTTGACTGCTGATGCTCACTCCATCAATCACACATCCCCGACATGCCTTCTCCTTGAAATAGAATGACTGTTTTATTATTTGAATTCAAATCAACCAAATATAGATGGCAACTGAATTGAGCATCCTTCTGAATGTCGACATTCCTCTCTTGCCTCTCACTGTCACCCAATTCCACGCCATCGTTTTTCCCCCCCTCCGATCTTTCACAATATTCTAAGAACAGAAGTGTTTCCACCACAGCGACTGGTCACCTGACTGAATGTTCCTGAACAGTGTGTCCCTAGGCATGTGCTTGCAGTGTGACACGCGCAGGAAGGCTTAAAGATAACTGCCCACTTTGCTTGGTTGTCTGATCTCCCATGCTTATTGAGATGCAAAGAGGTGGTGTAATTATGTGTGGATTGTGTGTATTTGAAAAAAAACTATTGTCATGTTTAAAAAATAAAAATAAAAAGACTCTTCCAAAGCACGAGTTAAAGTTATTGTTCACTTTCCAACTCTCCAGATATGATTGCTTTGTCATTACGTGGGAAACAGAGAGTATGTCACCACTTGGCATACCACAAAGTGACATATCTTTGTCTTAGACATAGGAAGGGGTTCCACATGTGAATGCTAACAAGCATCTCACTCAAGGACGAAGACAGGACCGGATGATTGAACGTGTTAGCACGTTAGAAACTGTCACATTGCTTGTGTGTGTGTGTGTGTGTGTGTGTGGGGGGGGGGGGGTCTGACGACGGGTGGGAATAGGAACACAGATATCTTATAATGGGACACTGCTCAAGTACAGGACAGGGGGTGATTTACACAATGCTCTAATAGCATTGCCAGGCCCGGCAGTTCCCAAACATCCTGAAGGCTTTGCGTTTGCCTGTGAAAGGTCAAGGCACACATGGCAAATTTGTTGTGATGTGTAAATGGCCAACACAAAGCAGGGGGTCGAAAAGTATGGCTCCATTAATATTTGTAACATTTAAGACTGTGAGAAAGTGAGTATTTTTTATTGTTGAAAAAAATCTGTAAACAGTATTGGTCATGTCCTTATGCCGTGACATTGCAAATGAGTTGACGTGTTTCTGAGTGTTTGTCTCCATCTGCTGGTCAAAATTAAGCAGTGTTTCCCTAACTCGGAGGAAGGACTAACGGACGTTGATGAGGTCATCAGCTTTCAGGTGCGTGGCATTATCCACTAATTGGCCAAGAGCTGGAGAATTTCAATACCACCCACTTCCCAACTGAGATGTGTAGCTTAGTTTGCAATAATTCACAGTTCTGTTTCACCATTAGATTACTCCGTTTTGGTTATTGAAATGTCAGACATGAATCAATCAATACTTGACGAGACAGTCACCAATCATATTCCATCCGGGCGCCAGCTGCGGAGGACTCCTATATTGGAAATCAAGAGAGCTCTTTCCTTCTCTGAGGATCACAGAACCCCCGCTACAGACATGAAATCGGAATCTCATGTGAGAAATACGCAGGCAAGCTCCTTCTTTTCAAGTATTAGTAAACAACTTTTTAATGTTTAATCTCTTCCACGTCTCCCGGAGTCTCCAAACGGTTAGCATTGTAGCGGGATGGGCAAACGCGTAATAATTCAATATACTGCCCACCTGCCGAGGCTATAAAAAAAATATCTGCAAGTCGGGACAACTCCGAGAGACGTGAAATAAGGTAAAGCTTCAGTGGCAGGGTTAGTAAACTATTCATTGAGGTCAATTGAGCCAACTGGTAATTTTGCAAGAAAAGAAGTGTGCTGTGCAGTGCCAAGTCCGTTGTTGTGTGTCGTAATAGTAAACATTCTTGTTCCATAGCATCCTACAGGAGTAAAACTAATTATATATATATATATAGAGAGAGAGAGAGAGAGAGAGAGAGAGAGACCGTGCCAAGTTGAAAAATGTACGTGGGAATTTACCTCACTTTGGCTACGTAACTTGACACGTTGGTCATGTGACTCTGTTGTACCCCAAGGTGTATTGTATGTTTTAGCAATCAAACTGGGCCTAAATATCTGAATTTGCCCTACGGACTTGCCTCCTGATCTTTTAAAGACTGTGGGTTCACCAAGGCAGCTGTCTCCAGATCATGGCCAAAATGTTACCTTTGACATGAACACGCCTCCATTGAGTCAACAGACTGACCGAGCAGGTGAGTAGTTATTTCTCATGGACCAAAAAGATGTACGTCATGTCATGAACTTGTTCTATCTCTATGGTGATACTATCGGAGGTGTCCAGAGTGCTTCTCTTTTAATGCTCTACAGTTTGTCCAGTTTGAACAAAATGACACCCAACTAGTGATGGGAATTCCGATTCTTTTCAGTGAGCCAGATCCTTTGGCTCAGCTCAGCAAGAAGAGCCGACTCTTTTGGCTCCCAAACGGCTCTTCTTTCAGTGGCACTTTTCAAAGTCAGCCAAAGTTAACAATATTTTGATTGATTTCTAGAACTGTTCAATGTAATATTACTATACCATTATATCACTATACTCTTTACCTTATAATACCATTTGCATTCTTTGTTATAAAAACTATAAAAAAGACATGCATAGATTTTTTTTATGTGACCTTGGCCTACTGTAAACCAACAGATTTGGAAAAATGCACATGAAAACAATCTGTTCTTATTACAAGTATAAATGACAAAGAGCTAAACTAAATCAGAATTCACCAGTTAGAAAGTTAACCAGTGGTGCGGTGCCCAGGTTGATGTTCTTATTACTGAGGCCACGTTTCTAAAAGAATATAATACATTTATAGGAATACTAATTTAAAATAACAGGTAATGTTATTTTCAATGGTGAACTTTCCGGGACTGTTGTTTGTGCGGGGCCTTGACAAAGGCTCAATTGCGAATTTGAAACGCCATGCTCCATTTTTTCCTTCTCTAAATTAAATGTACGTACTATTACATCCCACAAGCAGCAATGTAATCAGACCCTTGTGCTCACGCTGCCCACAGTAGATGCATTGTGACTAAGTTGTTACCGAACAAGTGATACGTTAAAATGTTGTAGGGTTTGTCTATTTAACTCAGACATCGTGAGATATGTATGTCTGGTTAATTTACACAAAAAAAACCGTCTCTTTGGACGTGAGAGCAGGCTCACCATCGTTCACCTGAAAGAGTCGACTCAAAGAGCCGACTCGTTTGCGAGCGACACATCGCACACTACTCCCAACACACACGTTTGTTGGTTTGTTGCCATTTCTTTTTAAAATCTCTGTAAAATGTGAAGCTTTATATAGGCGATGAGTCTATGACGTTAACTACAGTAGTCCTCTCTAAGTCTTCCACTCCACTCTGGGGCGCTATGAGACATTGGAAAGGCCCACCCACAGCCCGAGACTGGCGCCACTGTTCAGGAGCCGCCTCAGCTCTATCACTGGTGAGTTTAATTTAAATAAATAAAATATCCAATGATATGTCTTTAAAATCGGGGGGGGGGGGGGGTGGTTGTTGTTGTTGTTGTTGTTGTTATCTTAAGATTTTCCCTCAAGGTCACTGTCTGCATGTCCCGTTGCAGTTTGTGCTGCCAGTTTGGCACATGAGGACCCCCTTTCAGGGGTGAGAGAAATGGTCGGCTACCAGTTGACCTCCGACGACCTTCAGTTCATACAGAAAACCAAGAATGAACAGCAAGTAAAACGACTACAGGTTAGAAAAAAATGTGTCGTAGTGGGAACTGCAGTAATTACATTAGCATCGGATGTAGTTATATACGCTAACCATAATTAACAGTACACATTAACGCAACACTCATCAATGCATGCTTGAGTTAACATGCAGTCACACTTGCATCTTGAATTCAACGTGCCGCTTTAACCCGGATGCTACAGTACCAGGGATAAAACAGATTATTAAAGGGGCTTCATAAAGGAAGGTGTTTCTACTCATTCATATCTTATCATTATCATGCATGAATCAACGAGTCAAAACTCAGCCTCTTTCCGCTGCACGTTTTAATAGGGGGAAAAAAAGAATGTACACGAGACTGTTCATTTTGAAATAGTGCTCCGTCATCTTTGCCCCAGGAGGAACTGGAGGCGGCGCAGAGTCAGTTGAAGCAGCAGCAGCTGGCCCTCGCCTCCCTCGAGGAACTGCGGCTCTACCACAAATGGGTGAGAGTGCGCGCTCTCCTGTCATGGCTTCCACGCTAAAGGGGGTGTATGGGGGAAAAAAAACACGCCTGTTCAATTCCACCTGTTTCCATCAACCAGACCAAACAACAAGCGCAATAATATCTATAACCCCATTATCCTGAAGGGCTGGAATGGTTGATCAGAGTTTAAGATGTCTAGCAAGAGTTTCATTTACTCTAATAAATCACACAATTGAAGTCATTGTTTTCTTAACCCTGAATCATAAGATTCAAGGTATTCTTACATTTATAATATATTTATATTACTTAAATGTAAGTATATTACTTATATTCCCTTCATTCTTCTATTTCTTAAGAGCATCCCTCCGGACGTGCTCCCCCTCACAGGGGGACTGTCTTTGGGTGTGAAGAAGGGCATAGACCAAGGCGACATGGCAGTCTTGGTAAAACTCGAGAATGTAGAGGATGAGGTAGCTGACCGAGAGGGGCAGGAGGCCAAACATCAAGAACTCCTGAGGTGATAATGGTATATCTATTCCACTTGCTTCTTTTCCCCCTAATGGCGCAGGTAGCGTTGAGTGGAATTGAATAGTAGGGTTCATATTCTGTGTTATTTTCTTGCAATCCAGCCTTTAAAAATGATTTGATGGCATAAGCCAAAAAACTAGGCTCTGCTACCACTAGCCTAGGTAATCATCTTGTGTAATTGATTTCATCTCTCCCTGAAAATGATGTAAGTAGGATCCTACAAGAGATGGATAAATCAATAAATTAAAGCGTAACTTAGGACAATTACTAATGGCGAGTTTGTCTTGGTTTGTTCCTTTAGGAAGCCCATTTATCCAGCTCGCCTCAGGGATGAAGAGGAGCGTCAGACCAAAGCTGTAATGGACCTTGAATGTCATATAATATTCAATTACATCGCCTACTGTTTTCGATATTCATCTTCATCCCTTTTTTTTTTTTTTTTATTAGAGAAAGATAAATGAGCTGATGAGACGAATAAGCAGCCTGAATAGCCAACTAGCGGAAGTGGCGGTAAGGGGCCTTTCGTTTAGGTGTGACTGTAGGCAGATGTAGGAACCGTCGAGCTTTCTAACTTGACGACCGACCCCAAACCTCGCTCTACTTGACAGGAACCGAATGAAACCAGCAAGACAACCGGGGCCGCCTTGAAGGAAACGGATAATGCAACGAAGGGCGAAAAGGTAGACGCGCCTGCGGACCCTGGAGCCGCCACTGGCCAGGCAGCGTCTCGCAAAGACGCCAAGAGGAGAAGGACGGGCCCTCCAGCGACCACCAAAATGGAGGACGTCGCCGCCGAAGTCACCGCCGCTCGACAGCGGGCCCCGAAGGGGAGCCGGAGGAAAGTCAGGACAGGCGGAGCGGGAGGGCTGCCTTCGCAAGCTGACGCGCCAGCCAACCGGAGCACGAGGAACGCTCGACGGAACGCTCTCGAAGGACCCAAGGCAACCGCAAACGAAGGAGCGCCAGGGGTGGCGTCGCAGCCTGCGTCCCGGGCGACCTCAACCAAGCAGCAGCAGCAGAAGAAGAAGAAGAAGAACGCCACGAGTCAGCAGAAAAATGAAAACGACAACAACAGTGGAGACTCCAAGGAGGCCACGCAGGTCAAGACGAAGAAGAGGAAAGTTCCTGAAGCGCCGAAACTTACGGTGAAGGGTCAACCCGGCGAGCCTAAGGAAGTGTTAAAAGACTCCGGTCAGGTCACGGCCGCTACACCAACGAACCCTAAAACCACGAAGAAGCACACGCAAACCAAAGGGGGCAAAGTAAAGGAGAATGCAGCGGAGGAGAAGCCTGTGGAGGGTCTTAGGCGATCTAAAAGAATAGCTCAGGCAAAGGGCATGTAAGGGCTGCACCACTGTGTGGACAATGTGAGTGGAATTGCTAGAAGTGACTAGTGGATGCAAAACCTTGCGCTGTGACACCTTATGCTTGGAAGCTTAATGTGACGAACATTGTTCTGACAAACAATAGTGAAAGAGCACAGACTTTAGCTTTTATATGAAAATCTGCATGATCAAACTGTTAAAATTTCAATAAATCTTTTCATAAACATGATTTTGCATTTCAGAAATGTAGCACAGGATCGCATTTGTTTTTAAACAATTGAAATTTCATAAGTGTAAATTCAGAATAAAACAGTACATGAAAAAATAAGGTAATGTATCTCCAATGTTTTGTTTATATAAAATGTACAGAAGTATATACTTGCACTAATAATCAAACAATCTTATTCCATCCACTAAAAGATTCGATTTAGTTACCTGTTATAAGGTGTGTGCTGTGTTTACCTGGCTGCTTAAGGCATTGAGTTAGGATTATAATGTAGCAAAAAGAAAGAAACAACCCAAGTGTCATATATGCACAGCCAGAGGGCGGAGAGTGATGCTGCATTTTGCATGGCCCTACTGAACTGACCGGAGACACCAGACTGCCATCTAGTGGACACGTGGCAGTACTCACATTCACATTCCACAACTGTCTGTTGCACAAGAATGTAATGTATTAAAGGTAAAGATGTGCTATGTATGCCATGCTATGTGTATAGGTACCTTCAAATGATCAACCATAGTGTAACTAACCTGTAAATTGTTTAGTGTAGGGATTTCAACAGGTGGAACATCATGTTTTATGGCACGGTTAGCTTACGGCAGGTTCAGACCTCACTTGCTTTGCTGAGCCAATAACGCTGTGAATTGGTACAGCAAAAAGCATTGGTCTGTATTTCCTCAGTGCAATAGGAAAAAAAAAGTTAACGCAGGTCTTCTTTCACACGCGAACACACACACACACACACACACAGTAAGAGAGACTAAACACTCCATAATCACACTAAACCCCCTCAGTCAATTTTGGAGTAGCCTAGTGTGGAGAAAGAGCTGGCTGTAATAGAGCAAACTTCTTCCTAATCGACTGGTCTGCATGGAACACAACGCCCAGCACAGGATCGTGTCCGGAGGTTCAGTGTGAGCAGAGATAATTGATGTTGACGTTGGGAACGTTTTGAGACGTGCCCTAGATTGCTTCTGGGATCAGCCTTGACTAATTTTTCACTGTAACCGTGATGTTCTGTTTTATTCTCCACTTCTGCAGTGTTATATATTTTTTTTTGCTACCTTAGCATGTTTCCTGTCATTACCAATCACAAGTTAATTTCTTTTGGGAATATATAATATATATGTATATATATATATAATATATATAATAATATGGTGACAACAACATGTTCTCACTTGAGGCCAGCTCCTGAAAGTGCACCTGGAATTATCCTTGTTATAACTTTTCTATATAACGTCCCTTCCATAATGTGTGCTTCCACAGTTTATTTTTTTCTTCTCCTGGTAACATGGTTGCTTGGTAACAAAGACCTTTTCTGGATCAGTTAGCGGATGTCGTGAAAGCCCTTTTTGTTTCTCTCTTTGTCATCTATTTCCTGTTCCAGTTTGCAGTGCCAGTGTTTTGGGTGAGGACCCGTGTCCGTGCTCAGAGGAATGGTCATCACCTACCCGTTGACCTCCGACGACCTTCAGTACACCAGGCAGGAAAACCACATAAGACTGCAGGTAGGAGAATATGGCGTCACAATGGGATATTGAGTAAAGGAAATGAAGACCGTCTTAAGGATCAGTGATTTAGGCCTGTGTCTACTCATTGTATAATAACAACTCCTAAAGCAATGCATCACTTTTAATGTGTGTCTGTGAATTATGTGTCCTGTGTATCAAACCTTTGCCCTCACAAAAATATCATCTAAACATTAAAATAAGATGTTATCTTTGCAGCAGGACATGCCAGCCAGACTATTCTGTAGTAAAGATACCCTCTGAGCTGGGGCAAGTTTAAACAACCCCATGTTTGAGGGAATCTGATTAATCACGTCACAGAAAAGAAAATGCATTGAACAATTTGGAAAAAGAGATTAAAAAAGAAATACTGCAGGTAGGAAAATCTCCTCTTTATGGGAAATGTATTAATTATATTTATTTTGATAGGTCAGTGGTTTATGCAAATGTTTATTCACATAAAATTAACCAACACAAAACGTTGGGCATAGGATGGGAGCGTCTGTAAATAACATAACAATGACAACAAGGGTCAGGGTTGAAACCCAAGGAAAGGAACCACGCGCAGAATAGGAAAAGGTAACTAGGGGTCTTACAAAAAACTTGGAACAAGATAACCACGAACAATCTTATAAAGTAAAGGTTTCATTCCCTGGTTCTTCATGTACACAGGAAAATAATGGAACAAAGGACAGGGACCAAGGAGGCCCACACAGGTGGGGTTAACAATGTTAACAAGACAGGTGAGGGCACTCAGGGGTGAGGAGCAGAATCCTGACAGGGCTGCGTCTCAATAGCCTTCCTATTTAGTATCCCAAGAAAAGATTTTGTATGTCCCAATTGTCTTTCTGTATGCTACAGTATGTAATGTGTAAGGGCGGGCTGCAGTACGAACTAACAGTGAAAAGAACTAGTATGCGATTTGGGCCGCATCGCGACTGTCTCACTCACACTGACATCCATTGGTGTTATAGCACCAAAATACACCCACACCCTAACAGCAGGACGTGGCAGCCAGGCACTCACCCTTCAGTTTTTAAGTAAAGATGTCATGTGAAACGTTAGGGCGATCAGAGAGGGAGCGAAGTCTAAACAGCCCCACGTTTAAGGGAATCTGAACACTGGCTGAACACTCGTCACAGAAATGATCCATCATCACAATGGGCACCGTTTCATCAAAAAAGCTTTGCTCGACACATTTTTGTTTCTTTTTTCCAACAAAATAAAATCCAACGAAAGGTTACACTTTTACTTTGGGAAGTGTGTTGATGTCGTTTTTTTTAATTGAAAGTAAATGTTTTCCATTGTGATACGTTTCGTTTCAGTGAGGCCTGCATGTTATCCTCTTTTCTCCTAGAATTGTTTTGCCCTGAAAAGCTCATACAGTATTGCACAGAGGTTGTCAGGGAGCCTCAAAAACATCCATTTACGAAATCAGATCTGGCTTTGAAAAGAGGTCCAGCCAAGTAGTTGACATCCTAGGGCCAAGGAATTGTGGGTAGCAGATTAAACACAAACAGCTCATGTTTTTTGGCCACGTGGCCTATTGACAGTCACTCTGTTGCAATGTTGTACTGCATTTAGATGATCTCAAATCTTTCCTTCCCTTATTTTTTTCGTTCTTGCCCTTCAATAGATACAGACGTGAAGAAGCTCTTTTAAAACAATGGGAGTCTTCTAGATCAATCTGGAAGTGAATGTAATACAGTTGAGACCCCACAGTGTTCTGTTCGCCCTCTGACATCTGTTAAAACATTGAATCTGTCACGAGGTCAAACAGATTTCAATGGCTTTGCACACACACACACACACACACACACACACACACACACACACACACCCTCTTCCCAAGCCATCTGTCCTCTCCCGTATCCCTCCTGTGTTTAGCTTGGACACTGGGGGTGAAGCTGTCCCGCGCCCCCTCCAAGCCAACTCCTATAAAAGTGTGTTATGCCTCAGTCGCGAGCCCCAGACGAGTATGTGAAACTGTGGCACATGCAACTGTAGACATGCCAAGTCTAACTAAGCAGGAGGAGAAGGGTGTGTGTGTGTGTGTGTGTGTGTGTGTGTGTGTGTGTGTGTGTGTGTGTGTGTGTGTGCGCGCGTGCGTGCGTGCGTGCGTGTGTGTGTGTGTGTGTGTGTGTGTGCACGTGCACTGAAAACACTGTGGGACCCCATGTGCCAAACCAAATACTTCACAATAAAATTCCCTGACCAGGGGGAGCGTGTTTCTCCCCTTTGATGTATGTCAGCCTTCAACTGGCTGCACTGAAGCCACAGCAAATCAATGGACCTAGTCCCAGTTCAAGCTTCAGTGGCGCTTTATATTGTATTGAACTATTTCCCTGGAAATAGACTTGAACTTTACTTTCTATGCTTTCAAGTGCAGTGGTGCTTTATAATGTATTAAAGTATATCCCTGGAAATAGACTTGAACTACTTTCTATGCTTTTAAGTGCAACTATCTTTTGGAACCTTTTGGGTGAATCTCGTCAT
The DNA here is from genome assembly GCA_017639675.1 of Aplochiton taeniatus. Lineage (NCBI taxonomy): Eukaryota > Metazoa > Chordata > Actinopteri > Galaxiiformes > Galaxiidae > Aplochiton > Aplochiton taeniatus. The sequence continues at coordinate 8,797,100 of CM030191.1, forward strand.
CACAAAGCAGCTTTATGGTCCAAATGATGTTGGGTCTTTACTTTTGGCCTCCACACCCCTCAGTGTTGCTCTTATTACAGTGTGCTCTGCTTGGATTCAACTTCTGTGCTGAAGTACATAGAAACCATGCTGCCATGGGAGTATTACAAATAGAGTGTGGACTAGAGCCGGACCGATTTGAGTCGATATGGGCCTATATCACAGATATATCGAGATCGGAGTAAATGTTTTCCAATCTATTTTGTTTTTCTATCCTTTATTTAACCAGGCAAGTTCCGTTGAGATAGACATCTCTTTTACAGCCCTGGTCAAGACGAACACATCTGCAGAAAACATTGGGACAGAGGTAAAACAAGAACACAGGCAACATAAACACTATAACGATATTTGATTACACATCGTTTTCACAAGTGTATTGCATTGCAACGTTTGTGTTTTTATGTATATATTCTGTAACGGAAATATTTGACTCCCAAATATCGGTATAGGCATCGGCCCCAAAAATCCAGCATCGGGCTCAACAGGCCATAATATCTGAAATAGTTTGTTTTGTCTATATCCATTTATTGCAGGCTATTCCCTAACTAGCCAAATAAATGACAGCACTGAACCCATCTTTACCCGGAGCCAGGGCTAAAAGCTGCCAGTTAAGACGTATAGCAGGGCAGTTGGCTCGAGTTGACATGGCCTCCATCCCTCTCTCTCCGTACCGCCATCAAACTTGTTTGAGGAGCCGGGCCACTGCGGGTCGTTCTCCGTCTGAGCAAAGAGAGCGCTCAGCGGTGCGCTGAAGTCATTTGTTTTGCTACCCTGTTTGGAATGCCCTCGGAAAGACTGGCTCGCTCCGGAGCTTGGGGGAGAGACGCCTCAGGGAAACAGGCCCGGCGGAGAGAGACGCCTCAGGCCGAGTGTTGGCAGGGCGAGCTAGGCCCGGGAGAAACCAAACGAAAAGCAGCAGACTAAACATTTACACGCCGTCTGTTGGAGAGCTTGCGGTCTCCCTCGCGACGTGTGAGCGGCGGTGGACCGTTCGTAGTCGACACGGAATATTTACAGCCCAACGCGACACTCCATTAGAGAAACTCCCGGTATTAGAGGGGATGGCTCGCCACCCCGCCTCCCACTTTCTTCAAACGACATGGCGGAGATGACGGCATGGAAGAGCCAATACGATCGCCACATGGCAGGCTTAACGTTTGGTGGTTCCGCTTGCTTCCTTTGCAGGATCCCAATGAGCCAACCAAAAAGGGCCACAGCTTAAGTTCTGAGTCCATTCCAATCACCTCAATAGCCTGGTGTCCAAAGCAGGACTGAAAGGTAACTATACTTCTCACCAAAGACAGAATTATTACGAAACATATTGTACTCCACTATGATTTTCAGTAGAGGAACATGCTAATAACATGCTAGTAACTCTCGGCATGTTCAGTAGGCCCTATCCCTTGCTTCCTCTGCTCACATTAGGAATGAGACCACTGACATGCTATTTACTCCATAAAAGTAATTCTACACAGCTCAGGGGGAAACATATGAGCTTAGTGGTGTTTTCTGGACGTGCACCTCCAGCTATTCTACAGAACAAGGGTGATCTACAGAGCAGGCGCCACTGATTTGACAGGGCCGACAATGTTCTCTGTCCTCTGAGCTTCACCAGCAAAGGTCTACAAGAGGGACGAAAGCAAAGAACACGCTGGTATTTTCGGTGAAAACCTGCGCTTAGCAACCACGTGTAATCTCGGGGAGGGGAGGGCAACGAGCTGGCACATTTGCTTGCCGGGGTCAAGGGGTCACGACACTTTATGGAGGTCAGGATTTTTAGAGAGTCCAAAAGAATGTGTTTACAAGGCTAAAGAAAGGGCTCTTCACATCAGCACGTGGAAGGAGGAGAATGTCAGCCATCTTGGATGCTACAAGCACATATTTACCACCGCCATTCAAACATTTGAATTCAGTGTCAGGGGCAAGATGGCGGCCGCTGTACATGTCCAAATATGTTCTCTTTGAAATCCCGTACTGAACCAACAGGGATCTGTAAACTCGTCAAGTGCTTTTTATTAGTCGTCGTGTGGTTAGAAGGCGAGGCAATGATATGGCCATCGGTAAAAAAAACATTGTTGAGCCGTGGTCACGGAGCCCTGGACGCTTGGGGGGGATCAGAGAAAGGATGGGATTGTCATGTAGGCACTGAAAGTTGTAGGCATAATACATGTTCAGTCATAGACACACACACACACACACACACGGTCAGGGTGAGTGAGGGGCTGCTTGTCATTGCTTTGGTATTGTAAAACAAACTTCTTCCAACGTCACTGGACGTTAATGTGCTCTGAATAGATATGACAGGCTTTTTTGGGAGGGAACTGGGAGGGTTACTCACTTGTTTAACCATTGCTGTGAAGTATTCTGACCGATACGTTATTCATCTTCAGCGTTGGGTGTTAAGGAGTGGCATGCATTACAGCACTTTGCTAACAGTAATCCATGATGGAGTGTGTGGCAGATTGATATCAATGCAATACCAGCCACAAATGGCACGTAGCGAGTATTGTATGGCATCTTGAAGTCCGCCTCCTACATTGGGTCCTGCCTTGACTGCCTTGAGGAGGAGGAGGAGGAGGAAGAGGAGCACGACGACATCTTCTTTTTCAGGAAGCTGCAGATGCCCGACTATCTCCTACCTGCAATCAAACAACAGAACAATGACAATGACAGGGATCTACTACAACACTTTAAAATCTTGATGAGTTAAGTGACTTGGGACTGGCGTTCTTAATGGAGGAGGACTTGCTGACCTCTCATAAAAAATGGAACCCCAGTCTGCCCCCCCCCCCCCCCCATCCCCCAAAACCACCTCTCATAGGGTGTGAGGTTGTCTAGCCAGACCATCGCAATGGAGCAAAATTCATGGCTGTGAACCTCCACCTTTTCATCTTCTATGAAACTCAACTCTGCCTATGGTGGGTAAACCAATGGAGAATCTCTTCTCTTCTCTTTCCACTTTCCACTGTGTGTAATCGGGCTGTTGTTTGTGCCGGCGTTTCAGTTGCTCTACTAATGTACACTCAGGAAGGCTGTTAGAGTTTGTTCTGCTGGCAAGGAGCTGAGCGGGACATCAGTCGGTCCAAGTTCTGCAAGCAAGGGCCGGAGCTGGGCTGCGGAGAGAACTATTCGCTCTTGGAGAGAGCCAGAGAGGGGGAGAGAGAGATACACAAACACACACACAGATGTTCACACACACACACAGACACACACACACACACACACACACACACACACACACACACACACACACACACACAGTAGTCAGACCCTCTCTTTGGTTTCTCACTGCACTACTCTTGTTTCTTTCCCATCCTTCTAGTTTTCTTTTATGCTTTAATGACTATCATGTCAAGCAATTTTCCACTTTTTTGTTTTAAAACCCTCTATGTTGATTATAGCCCCCCCCCCCCTTCATTCTCTCTCTCTCTCTCTCTCTCTCTCTCTCTCTCTCTCTCTCTCTCTCTCTCTCTCTCTCTCTCTCTCTCTCTCTCTCTCTCTCTCTCTTTCTCTCTCTCTCTCTTTCTCTCTGTGTTTCTGAACATACCTGATTAGGCTGTGTTTTGACTTTATCAGGAAGCTGCAGGCCAAGATGCCCTGACTCCACCCTCAGTCTACGATTAAACATCAATGACAATAAGCAATGACAGGGACTAACTACGACACCTTAATATCCTCACGAGATAAGTGACTTGTGACTGTCTTAGTTAATGGAGGAGGACTGGCTAAGCTCTCCTGAAGTACTGAACCCCAGTCGGCCCCTGCAAAGACCACCTCTCTCTGAGATTGACAGGCCGCCCAGTGTAGCCAGGCCAAGGCCTCCCTGACCTGGGCAGCGTGGTGGAAGAGGGTCCGTTTATTCTGCTCCTCCACGGAATGCCCGGAATTGTTTGCACTGTCTGGTCTGGCTGCTGGTCCCACTGCTGGCCTAGCTTAGCTCGCTTCTCCCTCCCTCCCTCCCTCCCCTTCTCTTCTTCAACTGAATTTATGAATTTGTGTTTGAGCCTTCCCCCTCGCGCCACAGTCTGAAGGGCTTGGCGGTTGCGGCGGAGGACCACAAGGTTGTTATAGCACGTGTTTGTCTCGAGTGTTGTCGGCCAAACGTTTGGAAGTCTGTGTGTGTGTGTGTGTGTGTGTGTGTGTGTGTGTGTGTGTGTGTGTGTGTGTGTGTGTGTGTGTGGGGGGGGGGGGGGGGCAATATCTTTGTTCATCTTTTATGTGGAAGACGTTTAAACACAGGACATTTCAATTTGTGGATGATATACTATGCTTAAGGGTTGTTCCTTTCCTTCGAAACAGCACAACTGTCTGGGGCTGTCGTTTAAAAACTTCTCAAAAGGCTCAGTTTTAGCGGTTTTAGACACCTGTCTAGCCTTGTTTAAACAGCAGCCCCGTGAGGAACACCCCTGTGGCCTCAATCATCTACCCCTGAAAAAAACACAGAAAAGCCAAGCGCACCTTCAACACTTAGCCCCTGTACAGATACAATAATTTTATATTCACGGATTGAATCAATATTAAAATGAAAATGTACTCTCGAGTCTATACAGCCTACGGTGAGATAGTGGGTATCCAAAGATCTAGTCGGAGTCGAAACTGCCACATCTTCGCAGCAGTTTGCCATGGCGACAATGCCCTGTCAAGTAAGAATGGAGACGTAGAAACAACAGAGGGAAACGCCGCTTGGAGATGGGGAGGCCAGGAAGAGTTGCTTGTGTGTCCCACGATGTCCGTCCACACTTTGAGTTCTCCGTCAAAAGCCCGGTGTCAAACATTTGGTACAAACTCAGAGCCCCTGTCCAGACATTAGCCAAACAACTGTTAGATGAATAGACCATGACTTACGGGCCCTTTTTCTAAGGTCTCCAGTTTTTTGGGGTCAACCTTCGCTAAATTGATAAATTTACTGGCCAACAGAAAATGTAGGTATCTTCCAGTATAAATATATGGCGCCTGTTCCAAGGCTAGCTGTGGAATGAAGTGCGGTTGGCTTGACGCTGAAGGCAAATAAATACACTATTTAAGATCGGGATTGTCTCTGAATGCTGTTACTCACCCATACAGTAATCAAGATGGCTGGAAAAAACGACCTTGCTTCACAAGGCCACAAAGCCGTTCTGAATTAAAGAAGGGGAAGGGAAATACGTTTGTTTCAATCTTTGAGAAATAATAGAAAACGAATGCAGCATGTGTGTATTTATCCCTTGGCTGTCTGGGTTTGAAGCCAATGCTAAGGCTACTTTCAACGGGATCTAAAACGAGGCAAACCAAAGGCAATGTGCTCTCTGGGGTTAGTTTGGTGTCAGACGGAGGACTTCATACTTCACTGACTATCCATCTTCTGTCAGTCTCAACATTTCTCTCTTTCCATCAGGGTTTTTGCAGTTGCCAACATGTAATATTATTTCTATACCATGTAATATTATTTCATATGCCATGAAAGGGATCGGTGGGCAGGACTGAAATAGTTGCAATCCGTAGTACTTTTTTTTACAAACTACAATTGTATATATATTTTTTTATCAAAGTACTATGCCGTATGAGGTAAAAAGTAACTTTAATATAAAGTACAAGTTCCTTAAAACCGTGTCCTTTCCCTAAGCCATATTGGCAGAGTTCGATCTCTTTATTGGCCAAGCCACCTGTCCGTCTACTACTGCGTGTTTACAATTGGCTGCTGACGACATTAGCTCTTTAGGTTAACCTCCTGGAAAGCTAGATTAACATACAGTGGGGCCTTGGGGGATAACAACCTCGGGTAATTTATAACCCTCTTAAATACTAAAGCTAATCAGCCATTTCCTGCGACCTTGCACAAAGCTAGCTGTGCTTTGGTTGGCTCTATCGAACATGGTGGGCCTCGAGGGAAGATATTTAAGGCCTTCAACACCCAATCGAGTTGTACAACCCCCAAACACCACAAGTGACTCTGTCCTCAGACAAGGTTATAATACGACTCCAGACACACTCATTTTGAAAATATATGATATTAAGGGAATGTATGATCTTGCATATGATTTAGTTCCAGTCTGACTTCCCTGTTCTGAATTCTGTTCAAAAGGAATGTAAGTGTGTGTCTTGTTCGCTTGAGTGCACACTTGTGTGGAAAGTTATCAGAGCACTGGGTCCGACAGCGGAGGGTGATTGCGGTGGATAATGGGTCAGGCACGGTCTTGGATCCTCAGCAATGTGTGTGTGTGTGTGTGTGTGTGTGTGTGTGTGTGTGTGTGTGTACTAGTCTCAACGAAAGGTAGAGCGAGCCCTTCAGGGAACACTTTAGTGGTCTAAGTACTTTATCCCTTGAGCAGTATCTACATGCTGCTCCTAATGCTCCAGTCAAGCAGACATTTTCTATGCTCCTCTCCGTGAGCCCCCCAGTGTGACCCCCCAAAGAAAGACGAAATGTGTCTCTCTGCACGTACAATGAGTTGTTATTTATCTCGTCATTAGCGGACGTTCTTATCCAACTGGACTCTAGCCAAGAAAAACGTCACCCAGTCGGGAGGGACAGAGTTAAAACAGTAGACAAACAGGAATCGGTTGCTGGTTTGATTCCAGATGCAGAATTGTAGCGTAGCATCTGAATGGCTGGTGAAGAGACTAGATTCAGTGAGCCATACAGTAACCTAACCTACAGTAACAACAAAAAGGGGGGATACCGGAGCACACGGATCATATGAAATATTAAAGACATTGTTGTCGAAAGGTCAGTTGATGTTTAGCACCTCCGATAAATGATGGCATTGGATCCGTGTGCTCTGGTAGGCTATCCCCTGTTTTTGTTGTTTCTGGTCTCACTCCGAGGGCACCGGCCCTCATCTCTGAAAGGGGTTTAGCACGTGAGCTCTCTGTAGATAACCTACAGTTAGTCTTCGTTGCTACGCCCCGTTTCACTTTGGCCTGTCTGGTCACCTCACAAATTGATCTCCGTCTGTTGATCCACCCACAGTGATGAGATTAACGGCAACGCTGCAAATTCAAACTGGCTGCTGGCCAGAGGGCGCCGGGTTCCAGCAAACAACCTGCCAGAAATGGCACTGAGACGACCCCCCAGCTTCGGCCATTTTCCTTGCACTCTCGGTTGAGCCATGGGGCAACGGCAGTGTAGGTTACACCCGGACGTTTCCGTGCCGCCATACCGGGAAACTCGAGTGTCCTTTTTAGACGTTCCAGTCGCTGTGATACGTACGCTGTAAATGCGCCCATCCCAGACATGCGTGTATCTTCTGTCTTTTTACACTCGCTTATGAACAACGGACAGTTACAGTGGAGGAGTTTGCGAAACCAGTATGGTTCCATTTGGCTCGGAAGGGTGAAAAGGATCTAACATTTGTTGCCTAAGACGTCTGGCCTTGCCTCATTGCGCTCCTGTAAACAGTCTGCGTTTTTTTTTTTTTGCTGCATCATTTGATTTAATAACATCATGACAATTATAGCTCTGGTCCGCGCCCAGTGATGATTGAATAACCATTTGGGCCGGCAATTGCCATGAAATATGTCTCAAATCGCGCCAGTATAGACATAACTTAGAGGAAGCCTTTGATGGACCGTGATGGAAAGCTATTTCACATGATACTCAAGATTCTTTCTCATTAGAACACAAGTCAGTTTACACTAGTAGGAATCAATTTGAATGCAGACATTATCCACCACAGAATGATGTATGTGCAATCAAGTATGTGAAAATACTGTTGGCGATGCTATCCAGGAAATCTAAAAGCTTAAATGGTGACTTTTCCTTCAGTTTAGTGGTCTGCTAAACCTTCATCATCGGGTCAGAACATAAATACAAAATATTTATGAGGTGATATCTACTTTTTAGTAGGAGTTGTGGAATGCTGCCTTCACCCTAATATTTGCTAATTGTCAGTGGGAAGTCGCAGCGAAAATGTCAACTGCACACAGGTGATAATGCATGTCACAGACACTCACAAACACTTAAAAACACACTCATACTGTTTGCAACCATGTAAAAGTACATCATTGAGAATTGTATTTTTGGCCCATCACTAACCCTTCGCCACAAGCAATCAGTTATTCCACTGAGACATTTTCCTGAAAATGTGGCTTGTGGCTCAACTGTACACCAAACATGTTCCATTCAAATCATTCTAATCACGCCAGAGAAATGATCAGTAGAGTGTTAGCGAAATGTACGAGGTTCACCCCGTTCGTTTTGGAGCGGGCCAAAACAAAACAGAAGTACAGAACAGGTCAAAGAAACGGAAAACGCCTCGGTATCGCCGTGATTAATGGACGCTGTGAGAAAAAACGACCAGAGCGGACTTTATAAATCTCCTTGCGAGGCCCTTGAGTAATTGACTTGTTTCGCTAATAAGAGTCGCAGGCATTTTGACGGATGGGAGCTTCAAACGTGTATAGATCGCGTTTCCCAGGTTCACTCGCGGCTGGGTTCTGTCACTGATATGATGCATGTGCACTGGCATGGGCCTGCTAGCTGGCTCAGCTGGACAAAGGTCAATTCACAGCAGTCTTGTGTACAAAGGCCCATGTCTAGAGCATGATTTCCATGTGTGTGATGCTAACCATGGCTGGGGGGCTTGTGAATCCCACCGTGTTCTTATTTCTCTTGGCCTCAAAAAACATAATTTCAAGGCAATATGATTTGGTTAGTAAGGTTTTGGGCTTTTAGCCACTTGGTCTGGGAACAACTTTTTAAGAAAGATGCAAATGTTTTGTTTTTCTTCCCAAACTGCAGAGAGGGATATATTTCATCACAGCTTGCATATGGTAATAGTGCATGTGCAAATGAAGTGATAAGATAAGACACACTTCGGCCATTACTGCATTCTTCTTATGATAAAGTCATTATGTTAGCCTTTGTCTCGTTTTAAACTCTAGACATAGCACTACTCTCGATTTACTTCGCACCTGTGGAGTCAATCGTAGCACAAGCTGGAGCCAACACATAGAGAGAATTCATTAGTCTGTGTCTGAAATTCAGGCTACTTGTATAACAGTTTATTTTTATTTTTTTAAACAAAGATTTGCTTAGATTGTTAGTAGCCTATACTCAACTGAAACATGGGACCAATACCCCAGCATTTTGTTGAATGTTTTAATTACTGTTTAAAGCTTCCAGTGGTTGTGATTCACTAAAATACAATGATGCCGACTTGCATACAGTAGCCTTTTCTTTTATTCAGTAATATGTGAATTGATAACCGAAAGTACATAACAAAATTTGTATTCACACTTTTGACATCCAAATAATTGAAATGGTACAGAGATGGCTGTGCACACAGATTTTACCTTCCCCACACACGTTGAACCTTTGGCAGGAAGAATCAAGTGATTTATGTGAATCTGGGAACTGCCTGACTTCTGTTACAGCTAACTTCCTGTAAGCCTGATTGCAGTTTGTAAGCAACAATGAACCAATTAGTAACTAAAGAAAATTGAGCCTACGTCTCAGTCTGTTTAGTTGGACTACTTGAAATATACAGTATACGAAGCAGCAAAGACATTGAATTAGCTTTCCAGCAGGCAAGCTGGACAAAACCATTCAAGCTAACCTTAAAGGGAGAAAGACTAAACTCTCATCCACCTGCAAGCATTAGTCATGGCCACTAGCTGCCAAGCACAAGATTAAAGGAAGTTGACCAAACAAACAGGAGGCAGAGATTAATAATGGACGTTTACCAATGATGATTGGTGAGTTCGGCAGCTTGGCTCTGAGATGTAAGTGCAATCTTCATGGACAGGAAGTCTGCTGGACAGGTTGGAGGTAAACATCTCCACTCAGCTTCTCACTGTTTTCCAGGTTTTGTGAGAGTTTGGTGAAAAGGATGCATCTACTTGACCTTAAAGGTGGACTCGGGGATATGATGCCACAATGCCAACAGAGTTTGAAAAATGCATATATCATTAAAAAAAAAAGGTGTTTTGCATGATCCAGAATGTAAGAACTGTGGTTCCTCATCAGTGACTGCGTTCCGAGTAATGTCTATTGTGCATCTTAAAATGGTCATTTTAAGACGGAGGAAATGACCCCCTTGGGATGCTGTAATGTGAAGCAGGTGGTAAGAGAGATGCGGTCAAACTGTGTGTGTGTGTGTGTGTGTGTGTGTGTGTGTGTGTGTGTGTGTGTGTGTGTGTGTGTGTGTGTGTGTGTGTGTGTGTGTGTGTGTGTCGGTGTGTCTGCGCGCGTGTGCGTGTGTATTGGCATTACAAATTACTTTCAACAAGCAGATTGCAAGGCAAGCACTGCATGGCTGACAGAAAATCGGTGGTTGGGTTGAGATAATGTTTTCATAGTTAAACGGGACAGCAAAGAGAAACACGGCAAACAGCAACTTTACAAGCAAAACAAAAACATATTTTCCGAGCTGCACCAGATTTGGACCAGCTGTCACCAGGCAGAGGATTGGGTCAAGAATGACAGTATAACGTTCGTGCTTCTGACATTGATGATATAAGGATTCATGATTGATAAGATGATGATGAAGATAACTTTTTTTTTGTATCTCTTGCCGTGTCTATTCAAAGCCATCTCTCTTATAATGTGTTATTATTTCTCTGTTATGTAGTCTCTTTCTTTTTTTACGCTGTCTTTTGTTACAAATACATTCCATCTTTACAGTCTTTTCTCTCTGTTAAGTTGTGTTTCTCTCCTCTCCTTTTCAGCCCACCTTCTTTGAATACTCATGGGAGCTCCGCCCAGCTGCACATAAAAGCATGGTCCATGCCGTGGGGCTGCTGTTCCGAGGTTCTCTTCACACTTCTCTTAACTCCGGTGATCCTACGTTTCCCAGCAGACACACGCAGAGAGGTAGGAGCATCCCTATTGGCGAAGGGGCCTGTCATTAACAGGATAGCTGACATATTGTGCACTGTCGATTTTATAAGGAGGTTGGGTTTTGTTAACGCTGCTTCTTGATGCTCACAGAGATGGCACAGTGTTACGTCTGAGTTGGTGTCTGTGTGGTTTTGTCTGCCTACCCGTCTGTCTACCTCTGTCTGTCTCTGTCTCTTTGAATTGTCTTTCTTGGTTCCCCTTTCCTAATGTGTGTCCTGGCTCTTATTTTCTGACTCAGACATTTCAGTTTTCCTGTTCTGTAAAGTTCGAGTCTTGGCTCACTCTACAGTATCAGGAAAATGGGCTGCTTCTTGGCACTAGCCACACTGGCCCTCGCTGTTTTTGAATACAGAATGTAATGGAAGTAAAACCAAACAGAAATAGATGGCAAGGGAAATTAAGGAAAGGGTGATTCCAAATAACAACGTTATTGTATTGCTTGCTAAGTTGTGGGAGGCAATAACCACACAAAGCAAAAAAACGTTTCCGCCGTGTTGGTGTTTTTTGCCCAGGGATTGTCTAAGCCCTCCTCAGATGATGTGTGACATTTTCCAAACCCTGTTAATGATAAATCAACGCTCTTTCCACCGGGAGGTGCAAGAGTATTTTTCAGTGTAGATAGGCTTTTTTCTCTTTCCGGCAGTTGCCCTTCATACTGAAGGGTGCTCAGAGCTAAAGTTTATTTGCTGAATGGTACTTACCCAAGCAGGGGCCATCTTTGGAATCTATCTGTTTCTCCCAGCACAAGCACATCCTATCAATGTCTGTTGCTGTCCCGGTGTAGTCCCGGCCCTGCCGTCTGACCAATGAAAACGATTGGTCGTCTGGAGATTTCCCTGTGTTTCTTCAATAGGAGGAATTGGCTAACGCAGTATGAACCCAGGAAATTAGCCAAGCCAGGAACATTTTCAGATTTAGGTGTATCGTGGGAAACAAGCACTGAAGCCTGAGCGTCACACTGACCCTCCCCATAGTCAGTCCTGTTCAGTTTCCCTATGGAACAGTTAAAGGTTGCGCCCCTAATTTATATTGCTTTAACTTCTTCTTCTTTTTTTCACATGGTTGTGGTCAAATCACCGGTGTTGATGGCATCTTGCTTGCTGTATATTTAAATCGTTTCTTCCCAGTTGGTAATATCAAGGTGCTTCAGGAGGTAAATAGCAAACTAGAGTTTTATTATTTAGTAGTAGTGGTAGCATTAATTATTTAAATTTGATATATATATACAATACTTTCAACATAATGTTTCCATAATACAGTGGGGCCAAAAAGTATTTAGTCAGCCACTGATTGCGCAAGTTCTCCTACTTAGAAAGATGAGAGAGGTCTGTAATTTTCATCATAGGTACACTTCAACTATGAGAGAGGAAAATGAGAAAAAAAATCCAGGAAATCACATTGTAGGATTTTTAAAGAATTTATTTGTAAATGATGGTGGAAAATAAGTATTTGGTCAATAACAAAAGTTGAACTCAATACTTTTTAACATAACCTTTGTTGGCAATGACAGAGGTCAAACATTTCCTGTAAGTCTTCACCAGGTTTGCACACACTGTAGCTGGTATTTTGGCCCATTCCTCCATGCAGATCTCCTCTAGAGCAGTCATGTTTTGGGGCTGTCGCTGGGCAACACGGACATTCAACTCCCTCCACAAATGTTCTACGGGGTTGAGGTCTGGAGACTGGCTAGGCCACTCCAGGACCTTGAAATGCTTTTTACGGAGCCTCTCCTTCGTTGCCCGAGCGGTGTGTTTGGGATCATTGTCATGCTGGAAGACCCAGCCACGTTCCATCTTCAATGCTCTCACTGATGGAAGGAGGTTTTGGCTTAAAATCTCACGATACATGGCCCAGTTCATTCTTCCCTTAACACGGATCAGTCGTCCTGTCCCCTTTGCAGTAAAACAGCCCCAAAGCATGATGTTTCCACCCCCATGCTTCACAGTAGGTATGGTGTTCTTGGGATGCAACTCAGCATTCTTCTTCCTCCAAACACGACGAGTTGAGTTTTTACCAAAAAGTTCTATTTTGGTTTCATCTGACCACATGATATTCTCCCAATCCTCTTCTGGATCATCCATATGCTCTCTGGCAAACTTCAGACGGGCCTGGACATGTACTGGCTTAAGCAGGGGGACACGCCTGGCACTGCAGGATTTGAGTCCCTCTCGGCGTAGTGTGTTACTGATGGTAGCCTTTGTTACTTTGGTCCTAGCTCTCTGCAGGTCATTCATCAGGTCCCTCCATGTAGTTCTGGGATTTTTGCTCACCGTTCTCATGATCATTTTGACCCCACGGGATGAGATCTTGCGTGGGGCCCCAGATCGAGGGAGATTATCAATGGTCGTGTATGTCTTCCATTTTCTTACAATTGCTCCCACAGTTGATCTATTCACACCAACCTGCTTGCCTATTGCAGATTCACTCTTCCCAGCCTGGTGCAGGTCTACAATTTTCTTCCTGGTGTCCTTCCACAGCTCTTTGGTCTTGGCCATGGTTGAGTTTGGAGTCTGACTGTTTGAGGCTGTGGACAGGTGTCTTTTATACAGATGACGAGGTCAAACAGGTTCCATTAATACAGGTAACGAGTGGAGGACAGAAGAGCTTCTTAAAGAAGAAGTTACAGGTCTGTGAGAGCCAGAAATCTTGCTTGTTTGTGGGTGACCAAATACTTATTTTCCACCATAATTACAAATAAATTCTTTACAAATCCTACAATGTGATTTCCTGGATTTTTTTTCACATTTTTGTCTCTCATAGTTGAAGTGTACCTATGATGAAAATTACAGACCTCTCTCATCTTTCTAAGTAGGAGAACTTGCACAATCAGTGGCTGACTAAATACTTTTTGGCCCCACTGTATGTATTATTATATTATATTACCAGCCAGGACTATGACCACAAAACCATAGTAGCTGTGACTCTAGAGATCCCATGTGTCCTCAAGTACAGTAGCCCTGGGTTTTAACTCTCCATATGATGAGCTTTAGAGCAAGATAGAAGGGGTAGCAGTCCAGGGGCCCGGTTGTTCTGTACTGATAGACTGACTACACTTTAATCATACTAAGATGAATTGGACCAAATTATTTATATAATATATATATGCAGTACTGTGCAAAAGTTATAGGCAGGTGTGAAAAAATGCTGGCAAAAATTTGAAAGCAAAGAGTGGTCACAGCAAATATGGTTTGATTTAGATTGTTCATTTATTCATTTACTTTGCATATAGTTATTTATAAAAACAAACTATTAACACTTCGATTTTTGAAAGCATTCTTACTTTACACACCTGCCTAAAACTTTTGCACAGTACTGTATATATAATTATATTCATCGTAATTGTGTAAGGACATAAACCAAGCAAGCTTAACTTACAAGGTGAAGGTGTGCAGACAATACTAGTTTTGTTGTTTTGTTTTATTTAGGGACCTCCAACCCGTCAACTGTAGTTGGAATAACGATTGTGACAACATGGTCCGGCAAAGGATGCAATGAGAGTTACCACTGACGTCCAGTCAGGCACTGCTAGCTCTGGAATTACTGTCTCCTTCCAGCTGGTTGAAACAATTAGTGAGGCCAGGGGTCCACGAAAACGTAAACATCACATTTAGTTTAGTTTAGTTTTGAAAGGCCACATTTACTGCTCAGCAGCTAAGATCTTGGACAGTTGTTGGCACGGTGTTTGCGTACCGTGATCACTTTTCTTCTCGAATGTCCAAGAAGGCCTTGGGTGGTTGATGGTCTTGGTCAGTTCATCTTTCATGTAATAAACGCAGCATGAGACATGCCATAAGTGAATACTCTGCCTGTTTAGAAAGCCACCCACTTATATTCACTTTGAGAGAATACTGTATATTTAAATAAGTAAACAAATATGGCAATCTTTTTCATAGATTGGGTTTTACTTACAGTATATTCACTTTTACAAAAATAATTGAAGTAAGACTTGCTATGATTACGTGCAAAAACCTGAAGTGATTACAGGTGTATTTTTGTTACCACGCTGTTTTGACACAGTGAGCACTGTTATTTCCACCAACACATTGAGTATTGTCTTGAGTACTGTCCTGGCCAATAAAAATTCCAAAGAAGCTATTCCATGACAAAGAATCGAACTCCTGCCTCGTCTTGCCTACTATTTTAAACTTTCTTGTTAGGACTTCTGAATCTGGCCAGGCTGTACCGTAGAAATGGACCTATTTCAGTTCCCTGAGAGCTGCCGTCTCAGTTACATAACCTTGGTACCGCCTCACCTTCGGGAGCAGGGGGGTCCCTTTCCCCGCATCACCGTCTCCTGGCCCTCGTTCTGTAAAGAGATCGCCTATGTGTGAAGGAATGCTGGAAACGGGGAGGCGCTCCGAACAGAATTGCGGTTTGCTGAACGACGGGGTGTTGCCCGAGACGGTGACCTTTGACCTTTTGTCGGCCAGGCATTTGGACGCTGGCGAGGAAGTGTTTGAGGTGGCATAAATCATGTCGGCAGATCGAGAAAAGGCAGTGGTCAGGGTGAGTGGAGCGTTGAAAGTTAAACAACCTTGTGCGAACACACACACACACACACACTCGTACACCTTCAGTGGGACTGTACATACTATAAGATTGGAATGCTGTTGTGTTGTAGGGTGGGTGGTTGAGTTCAAACAACACCTTCTCTCGCTAATGGTATGAATGGACAGTTGAATGTGTGTTTTTGACTGCACATTATTCATGCTGCCGCTTGGGCCCAGATTCTGTTGACACAATGTCACAGGCACCAGCTGCTGATAACATGTCACAGTATACTTCAGCTGTGGGCATGGAAAAAGTCATAACAGCTGTAAAAACACCCAGATAGGCTACTGCTCATCTCATGTGCACCACCTTGCTTTTTCCCTAAAGGAAGCCTATGTGCATTAGGTCATACAGAAAGCAAATAGGGTTCAAATGAAATCCTGTCTCTCCTCAAATGAGTTGCCTCGGAGTCGGCATCAGTGACTTGCGCTTGAAGCTGATCGTTTATTACAGGTTACGTGAGGGCAATCTGAGGACGGAGATGGCTAGTGTGTTTTCAGGACAGGGCAGACGAGTGCATGTGGTTTGCAGTCCCCAGATGTGTGCGTGGCGCGTAATCGCCCGCGGTCAGAGAACCCTCTCGTTCCTGGGCGTGTCGGCGTGCGATGGAAACAGAAGGCCTGTTCTGAAGGTGTGACGGGGCGCATCCCATGTACCCGTGACTACCGAGAACGTCCAACGGAATCGACCCGTTCACGTTTTGGGAGGCAATAGCCAACCCTTGGATCGGGCAATGGACCCAGCGGATCGTCTCCCTGGTTCGCCGCGTTCTGTGTGCGTGGAAACGAGACGGGAGCCAGCGGCGGGGTGGTTTGAGCAGGGCGGGCCCCAGCCGCAGGCGGTTCCACCGGCAGGAGGACTGCGTAGTATCGGTCGGGGAACGACCTGCTCGGCGCTCTCCTCCTCGTTTGTCAGTCGGGCTTTTACAGCCCTCCATCTGGAAACGGTCAGACAAGAAACACGGGGGAGAAAATGGGAAAGGCGATTGTTTTCAAAGCCGAGGTAGGGGTGCCGATGAAAGACTTGTGGCGCATCACCAAGGAAGCGGTTGTGAGTGTTGGCGGAAAGGTTTGGGCGAGCGCAGACCTCTTTCCCGAGGGTCCGAGGCGAAAGGGCTTTGTTCCGCGCGATTGTCCTGGTGCCGTGAGGCCGTGACGAGGGAGCCGCGGTATTCCCAAGTGAAAGCAGCGAGGAAAAGCCTCACATTTGTCATCTCAAGTTCACTTTAATGTCTATAATGGTCCTCTGAAATCCCTGCATGATAAGTAAACTCACAGCATGATTACTTCCTGCTAATACTTGCCATACTGTTGAGGGAAAACAGATATTCGGCAGACATTTTTTTTTTTCCCTACTCCAGAGGAAGGGATGTGAGAACATAATTGCACCACTGTGAATGTATCAAATACAAACAGAAAGTAGAAGAAGGTGGAGGGAGGTTTCTACTTCTGCAGCTGGGTTTTGGGGTCATATACGTACATACTTACTCTTAGATTGGACAAATAGCCCAGAACCATGCCAATTAGTACTGAAGCACCCAAGATGGATGACCCATTGCTATATACACAGTTGTCATGGGCAACAAGGTAGACCGAACAACGTTTTGTTATGTCCCCAGAGTGGAATGATTTAGGCAATTCTTTTGTAATGATTCTAATTCAGTGGTTTGGTTTCATTACACTTAAGATTCTTATTGTAAAAATAAACTGTTAAATGTAGAATTGGCAGTTGACTTTGGATCTTTTTTTTGGCAAGAGGTATTAAAATCAGAATTACAGGAGTGTCCAAAACAGATTTGATACGGTCCTGATTAGAGGTGGGGAAAATAAATAGGATGTGTGCTTTTTTGGCTCTCCACTACAGTTTCCTATGTTGACATTTCCTTGGAGGGTACCACAAGTGTGTTTCTCACACCTCCTCTTTGGTGGACTAAGCTAAACGCTGTTGGTAACCACATCTTTCCCAATGCCAAGTATGCGCCTTGTTCTGCACAAAATGGCTGCCATGTGGAGAGTTGATTGAACCCAGCCATGTGGATTGATTTCTGTCAGTCCACAGGGCAGGCACGCATTGTTCTCATTGACTGAAGCCAGCGATTGGCAGTATGAACTGTCATCCCAATCAGCCTTGCATTGTACAAATTCCCCCACACCGCTAATTTAGCATGTGGCATTATCACATGATCTCCCTACTCTCTGTCTATGGTGCTGAGTTTAAACATGGCCATTGTTTCCATACTCTAGATCTCATGAGGACTCCTCCTCAACCAGGAATTTGTAGGTTTATTTAGGTTCTGTGGTGATTTCCTAATCACACCTCTTGATATTTGCCTCATGTTTGCATGTGAATAACATAATATCTGTCGTTATGTTCATATTGGCAACACAAAAGTCTTGTGAAAACTGTACAAAGTGGGGCGGTAACATAAATACTTTGAGGGTAAGCAATAATGGAAAAAAAAGATTATGAAGAAAAAACACTTTTTGACTGTGTAAGGAAAACAATTAAGAAAAATTAACAGCATGGGCTGCTTCAATTGAACCAGTCGAGGAAACCCAGGCTTCTGTCTGTTCTGCCATTCATAATGGTATTTTAAGGTTAGTTGATAATAGATTACTGTTTTCATTATTTATCAGTGATAGTGCCACTGACGTAACCATAACAGTGTGTATAAAGTCACAG
The DNA here is from genome assembly GCA_017639675.1 of Aplochiton taeniatus. Lineage (NCBI taxonomy): Eukaryota > Metazoa > Chordata > Actinopteri > Galaxiiformes > Galaxiidae > Aplochiton > Aplochiton taeniatus. The sequence continues at coordinate 8,815,191 of CM030191.1, forward strand.
TTTGCTGCTGAAAACAGACAAATTTAAAACCCCTGGATGCCCCACAACTGTAATGACAGCTCTGTTGTTTTGATGAACACGCAGCTTTTCCATCCGCTTTGATGGCCAACACTAAGCCCCGTTGAAAAACAGCTGTCACGTCCGAGCGGCTGGGCTGCTAAAGGTGGACTTACAGCCATTATTCTTAAATAGGATTCCCATCTCTCCTCCTTTCGCCAGCCGAATCGAGGACAGTGGAGGGGCTTCACAAGACGGCCTCGTACCGGGGGGCCAATCGCCCTCGAACGCCGGGGAGATGGCAGCTCTGTGTCAAAACACACGTCATGGCTCATCGCCGTCTCTCATTCGTCTTGGTCCCCGCAGGCCCCCGGACGGCTGCTAACAGCGGACACGTTGGCCAGAGGTCCTGGCTCATGCCTCGGGCCAGCCCCGCCGCCATCACCACAGCAGCCCAACACCACGGCAAAGGAGTCCGGGCCAAGTCCAGCTGAGCCGAGCCAAGTCGGGAACGAACAGCCGGAAAAAAACGAGAGGACTACCAGTGCCAGGGCGTTTTGAGAGGAGGAGACGTGCAGGGTAAGAGTGCGTGAGAGTGTGTTGGACACATTTGGACAAAATGTCTGGTGCGTTTTGGAGGGGTGAGAGAGGTGGTTTTTGAGTGTGATGGGGACTTGTGGGCACAGGCAGGAAACATGCTTAGCTTGAACGGCGGATATATCATGTTTTTATGATAAATACCAAATTGTTCCTTTTTTTCTGGATTGGATAGGAAGATGTAACAAATAAGTGTTGAAATGGTCATTTAACAGAATTGAAGGTGTATTGGAGAATATAAAAAGAGATTGATTGTTACGTTTTCCCCTCTTTGAAGGCTTCCTTTCACATTTGAAATGTAAACCAACTACAATGTCTTGAAAACGGTCATTCATGATGAACCATTTAAAAAAAAAAGAGGTACAAAAACTGAAAAAAACGTTGGTCTTGTCAGTGGCACCTTCGCAAGATCCACAAACACTGGAGTGAGGAAACATACAAGTACGCTCCGCAGTTTATTTTTGCACCAATCACTTGCAGTGCCGCGGGAATCAGTTTGTGTCGGACATGTTTAAAGGATTATGGGCAGCATTGTTCCACCGTCAAACCCGCTACCCAGCTCTCGTGCGGCCTCTTAATTGCATCCCACTCCTCCACACGTTACGCACGCTGGGGAAACGTGACGCCGAAGGCCCTCGCTTACTGTGGAAAGGAGGTAAAGGGGGAGACGGCAGGAGAGGAAGAGGCTTTGGGTTTGGCCCTCATAGGAAGCCAGTCAGTGTGACTTGGCTATTGGATTGCAGGAAATATTTCCCGCTGTTGACTTGACAAAACGTTAATCATAAGGCAGTTAGTAGGAGAGCAGAAGGGGATGCTGACATACAACTTTGGAACCTGAACAACTCATGAAAATCAGGAAAGACTCGCTGCTGAGACTTGTTACAATCAAACCTTGCTTGCTTGGGGGAAAAAATGAGTATTGAATATATATTTTTGGACTACGCTAAACATGAATATGTACTGCACGCTGTATGTCTGACCCAGGTGTGCCCTCTTGTGGTTAGTGTTGAATGTGGCTGTGTCTTGAATGACAGGGAAAGACAGAGAAACATTGAGTGAAGCGCCACCTGGTGGTAGTCAACCAGATATCTCCCTTTCCACCAACCCACTCAGCAGATAAATCACTATTTGAATGCTTTATTGCATTTCACAGATCATATCGCAATAAAGTTAAGGAATCCCCACAAAAAGTGAAGGACAAATATTAAGGGAACAGAAAGGTAATGGAAAGCTCCTTCTCCCCCACACACACAGGTTGCCTGTTGCAGATACAAAACATAATTTGTATATCTAAACACACACACACACACACACACACACACACACAATTATGTTTTGGTCTATAACAACGGGGTCCGTTGTGCAAGGCTAAATACTGTGAACTGGTCTAAACTGGTTCTGGCAATGTTGTCGCCATAACAGTCAACGAACCATCCGTCCTTGTTGTGTTTGGGATGTTTGCTGTCGCTTCCCTAGTCCTCTCTCCAGTCTCTGGCCCTTTCTTCCATGTTGCAGTGTGCTCGCCAAACATTATGATGGAAGATCCGCTCAGCTGTGACAGGAAGTGAGGCGGTTGTATGCACAGCACATGCATGCAGGCCCAAATATTTCGATCAAGTTAATAAATATATTTTTTAGTCGCCCCTTTCTGGCTGTCTATTCAGCACCTATCCCGAACCACACATTAACCTCAGTTGTCCTCTTGAGCGAGGAGCCTAACCAGGGTAGAAATACTGCGATGCTGTGGTACTTTAGAATAACTGTGCTTCCCCTCACTCTGTTCCATGGTGGCTGATGGAGTGTGGTGAGCGCAAAGAATGAAGGAGAACTTGAAGCCACTCTGGAACGTTTTTCACTCTGACTTTACACCAGCGGCTCGGTCAGAGTTGGGCTGCGACGAGGCGCTTTGCTGGAACTGGAACCCAATCGTGAGGAACTGGAACCCAATCGTGAGGAACTGGCCTCCATACTCGGCCAACCTAATCGAGGTTTGAACCGCGGATCAACTGCTTTTCTGACTCGAGACTGTCCACCCCAGTCTAAAGAAGAAACCCCTCTTCCGGTGGTCTTGTCACTTTGTTTTGCGTCTTCCCTCCCTCCTCCTCCTGAGGGTTTGCTGCGTGGTTTATCGGGGTCAGCTCACTAGGGTTGGCTTTCAAAACCGTCAGGTGTATTCCCTGCAAACCTGACGGCCCTCGCTCTGTTGTTTGGCTGCATACGTACAGAACATGGCTACACGTAAACGTTACGCACGTGCAACCAAATGTAAACAGTGAAAGGTATACGAATAGCCAGGTCTTTCACTGTTACGAGACCGAACGTTGTGCACATACATCCAAATGTAAACAATGGAACCTATACCATTTGCCAGGTCAGGTCTTTCATTGTTAAGAGGCCAAACATTACACACATACATCCAAATGTAAACAATAGAGCCTGTACCTTTAGCCAGGTCTTTCATTGTTAAGAGGCCAGATATTACACACACATCCAAATGTAAACAATAGAGCCTGTACCATTAGCCAGGTCTTTCATTGTTAAGAGGCCAAACATTACACACATACATCCAAATGTAAATGTATACCATTAGCCAGGTTTTTGCCTGTTAAGAGACCAGCGTATGTGTGTGTAGATCAGCCACATGTAAATGTATACCATCAGCCAGGTTTTACCCTGTTAAGAGACCAGCGTATGTGTGTGTAGATCAGTCACATGTAAATGTATACCATCAGCCAGGTTTTTCCCTGTTAAGAGACCAGCGTATGTGGGTGTAGATCAGCCACATGTAAATGTATACCATTAGCCAGGTTTTTCCCTGTTAAGAGACCAGCGTATGTATGTGTAGATCAGCCACATGTAAATGTATACCATTAGCCAGGTTTTTCCCTGTTAAGAGACCAGCGTATGTGTGTGTAGATCAGCCACATGTAAATGTATACCATTAGCCAGGTTTTTCCCTGTTAAGAGACCAGCGTATGTGGGTGTAGATCAGCCACATGTAAAACGCATCGCATCAACAAGTCATGCCACATATCCATCGACTGAAAATAAATCCAGAGCACCCCCAGCAATATTCTCACCTTCTACTTTTGACACAAGCAATTCAAAAGCCCACCTTTCCCTTTTCTAAGGCAGTGCCAAAATGTCTGCCTCGGCTAAATGTCTTGGCAGCCCATGTTGGCAGAGATGTTTGAAGAATAAATGTAATTTAAATGTGCAGATTAAATTTCCATCAAGAAGAGTTATTCTGTGTGACTGCAAGTAACTTGACCTTTCAAATATATCCTGAGAGTGTCTGGCTGTCCCTTTACTGTAACTGTGTTCCTGAAGTGCATGTTCTAAAAAGGCCAAATGAGACTATTTAAACTAGGGGAGGCAGAGAGCACGAGAAAAGGTAGAGAGAGAGAGGATAGAGAGAAAAGGTAGAGAGAGAGAGATAGACGAAGGGGAAAGTGAACCAACTTGTTGGCATTTTCTGATGCGGTTTGGTTAGGGTTAGGGTTAGGGGCGGCAGTCTACCATTTCGGTTTAACCAAATTAGTCTACCAGGACGGCACATGATTTGTTTATTTATTTTTTCTTTCCAGCTGCAATGCTGTAATTTCGGAACAAAAGTGCAGATGACCATAGCATTAATATCTCAGCCGGCCAATCCCTTCTTTTTATTCTGAAAACTGCCAGATACTACTGATAAAATTGGTTATAACCACATATCATTGGTTAAGGGGTCTTTGTCCCCTGTGAACCCTGTGGTTCTGCACCCTCTCTAACTGCAGTGACCCCCAGTTTTAATACGTTTATTTTTAGATTTTCTTTATTTTTTGTGCTCTCCTTAGGACATGGCAGCACACCTCCTTTCGGTCCACCTGTTCCTGGTGACCCTCCAGACGTTGTTGCTCCAACCTGCCCACGGAGGAGCATACTACGGGCAAAAACAGCCCCCTCCGCAGCAACAGCACCAACCCCAACCCCAGCACCACATGCCCCTGGCCAATGAGGGGTACCCACAGCAGCAGTACTTTGGAAAAGAGATGCCACACATGCCCTATGGCAATGAGATGCCGTTGATGCCTCAATATGGGAAGGAGTATCCACAGCTTCCATTGGACAAAGGCAAAGAGAGATTGGCCAATCAGGGCAAAGGTAAGATGGACGCACTTGATTTTTATTTTTTATTTATTATTAAATGCCTGCAACTTGACTGAATTTTAGCAGTGTCAAAATATACAACTATAGGTACATAAATAGCTAATTATTATTATCAATTAAATAAGGAAAATAATTATTATAATAAAGCTAATCTTTTTTCTTATTTAGTGACATTTTCCATACATTTTTAACAGTTTTCCTTTTTCTTCTAAATTCAAGTATTATGTAAACAGTTATGATTACTCATGTACATCATGTTGTTGATAGGACAAACATACCCGATGGAAAATGCGAAAGGACCTGCTCCCTTGGGCCCAGGTGGAGGTGGCCCTCCTCCTGAAGGACCCCAAGGAGAACAGGGGCCCCCGGGACCTCAAGGCCCCCCAGGGATGCCAGGTCATGGAATGCCAGGGCCCCCAGGAAAGTCCGGCCCACCTGGTCCCCAAGGTTACCCAGGGATAGGAAAACCGGGAATGCCAGGAATTCCAGGAAAACCAGGCCCACCTGGCCCTCCAGGTCACAAAGGCGAGTTGGGACCGGGTGGCGGCGAGGGACCGATTGGTTTGCCCGGGCCTGCGGGTCTTCCTGGGCCACCGGGGCTTCCAGGAATCGGGAAGCCAGGGGGGCAGGGACTCCCCGGTCAGCCAGGGCCGGGAGGTGAGCCTGGGCACAAAGGGCTGCCCGGACCTCCAGGCCCCGAAGGGCCCAAGGGGGATAAAGGAGTTGGTCTACCTGGGTTACCTGGTTTGAAGGGACCAGGTGGACCGCCGGGTCCTCCTGGACAAGGGGGCCCACCAGGGGCCGGGAAACCGGGTCTGAATGGCTTTCCCGGCATTCCTGGGGGACAAGGGAAACCTGGACCTCCGGGTGAGGCCGGTCCGGCAGGGCCACCAGGGGAAGGAGGAGAAGTAGGCCCGAAAGGTTTGCCAGGGGCCGGAAAACCTGGCCTCGTCGGCTTGCCAGGACAGCCCGGTTTCCCCGGTGGGAAAGGGGTACCGGGCCCGCCGGGTTTACCAGGGGGGCCGGGGTTGCCCGGCTACGGTAAGCCAGGATACCCGGGACCAAAAGGGGACAAGGGACATGGTGGCTTGCTTGGACCTCCCGGTCCTAAGGGGGACAAGGGACACGGCGGTCTCCCTGGGATGTTAGGTCCTCCAGGGCCTAACGGACCACCAGGCCCACCAGGTGCAATAGGACCCCCCGGAGGACTTGGTTTCCCAGGGCTAAAAGGAGAACCAGGCTTTGGGGGGTATAAAGGACCTCCGGGCCCCAATGGCGAGCCGGGGCCACCGGGATTCCCGGGTAAAGGAGGACTACCCGGAGAAGGCGGTGAGCCGGGGCAGAAAGGTTTGCCAGGGCCCATCGGCCCTAAAGGAGACAGCGGCCACAAAGGTCTGCCGGGCCTCCCTGGAGTTCCGGGTCTCCCAGGGCCCAGAGGAGAAGGTGGACAGCCGGGAGAGAAAGGTCCCCAGGGGCCCAAAGGAATCCCTGGACTCGGTGGCCCTGGCGGACCGATCGGTCCCCCTGGACAACCCGGACCAAAAGGCGAGCTCGGTCCACCAGGCAAACCCGGCTATCCTGGCGAGGGCAAATACGGAGCCCCGGGGGAAATAGGTCCGCAGGGGAAGCCTGGTGGCGGTGGGCCCCCTGGCGCTCCAGGACAGCCTGGACAACCGGGGCTCCCCGGACCACCAGGACCACCCGCTCAAACCCCAGGCGTCGGAGAAATCCTCCCGGTGACGGGACCTTACAACGGCGCCAAACCCGGTGGCTACAAGAAACCCAAGCACGCAGGGGGCAACGGGGGCAACGGCCTGGAGATGCCGGCGTTCACAGCTAAGCTGGCTAACCCCTTCCCTCCCGTGGGTTCCCCCATCGTCTTCGACAAGCTCCTGCACAATGGCAATCAGGACTACAACCCCCAAGATGGCGTGTTCACCTGCACCTTGCCAGGAGTCTATTACTTTGTCTATCACGTCCACTGCAAAGGAGCCAACGTCTGGGTGGCTTTGATGAGGAACAATGAGCCGATGATGTACACGTATGACGAGTACAAGAAGGGCTCCCTGGATCAGGCGTCAGGCAGTGCTGTGCTCCCTCTACAACAGGGAGACACTGTGCACCTGCAGCTGCCCTCTGACCAAGCAGCAGGACTCTATGCCGGTCAATATGTCCACTCTTCATTCTCTGGATATTTATTATATCCAATGTAACAAAATACTCAACAGAAAGGTTTTATTTTTTTTGTTTGTTTTTTACATCATCCACTGCATACTTTTATGCCAGTAATATAGAAGTATATATATATAATATATACAGATTTTTACAATTTGCCGTGTCATCATATGCTTGGTTTATGATGTATAAATGGTGCAATTTATTAAATGATTTGCTCGAAATGATTGAACCGTTCTAGAATATAAATCCACATGTCCAGATAGAGAGGGAGTAAATAAATATGAAATGATTATGCTATTTGTATGTATATATATATATATATATATATATATATATATATATATATATATATACACACACACACACACATAGAAAAGGGCTACAAAACACAGGGATACTGAAAATCCCACGGTAAAACATGAGACTTTCAATTTGACAAAAGTCAAAATCAATATCCTTTTGATTCATGCGAATGTCACAAGGTTGTTGGTAATATAGTATTAAAAGCATTAAACTGTATTTTTGGCCCTTGTATTTACATGAATCGTCTTGTATTATGAGTACTTCAGTGTAATCACCACTAATCCCAGCTGTTGGAGTTGAAAAATATTCTTGTATTTTCTAAACAATAACTAGTTGTTAAGTTATGGAAAGGGTGCATTACACCTTGGTGTAAAACCATTTGCAACATTAAGATGGCATATTCTAACATTGGTTTTATTAGTTGACGTTGTAAAACATGTAGTATTTAAAAAAATGTCAGCTTGATTTTCAAAGGCATAACTCAAAGTATTTTTTTGTGGAAGTGAGCTAATTCTAATAAGGAGGTCAAACATGGTCTATAAATGTTTTTAAACAGAGATAAAACTTGCAAAAGCAAAAAAAAAAAGCTAAAGGTTTGCCCTCAGCATCAAATCAAAGCGCAGTGCATGTCTTGGGCTGCGAGTAAGTGTAGCTGTCTATTTACAGCCTGCGTACATTTGGAAATGGAGCGTATCACATGTTGAAACCATCACATTTTTTCCCTTTTCCATGATTGTGTATAAAGAATAATGCATGCTGGCTGAACTGACAAATTATATTTTCTATCATTTCCAAGTCCCATCTTTGTATTGTATGAGACACAATGACACAATTATCAATGCATTCGTTTTTACTATAGAGAAGTTGTTGTTGATGACATTGCACATATACTGTACATTGTATATGTAGGCTACTGTATATATTTTGGTATTCATGACGCATTGCGTTGTATTCCTTAACCATATCAATTGAAAAATTACCTCCCCAATGGCACTTTTTGTATAAGGATACAGTAGAAGACTAATTAGTATTTATTATGCCTACTTTAGCTATAGTCAACATGTTTTGTGTTGATCATAAATAACATTTAATTGATGTAAATTAAAGATGACTAATGTTTGCTAAAAATCAACATGTTTAGGTTTTCCATGTGCAGTTATAGATTTTGTTAAATTCTAATAGCAACACAGGTCAAACATATTGTAAGGTTTAAGACTTGACTTTGCATTTACATGAAATTGGTCTAAAATAATGGCCCGTTGATGTTTTTTCAGATCCCCTTTTTCAACACAACTACATGGATTGGTAGAGTAAGGGCCAACTCACTTATTTTAGGTATTGTCAGTATTGCTTTTTTGTAATTTATTTGTTTGACTACTGATTGCCTGGAATCGTGTTGTATGTAATACATGTGGAGTCTGCTCGAAGTAAGTAAATATGAAGATATATTTTCTTTTTTAACTGAAAATGGTGCTAAGTATCTAACCAAATATGAAACTGTATAAAGAGTTTTGGGCTTTCTTTTTTAAATAAAGATGAAGTAATGAATTAAAAGAGTGTATATTCTTCCCCAAAAATATGCTGTAAGTGATAATGACACAGAACATCCTTGAAATTTGCTGTGGAAATGTTTTATTTTTCCTTAGACTTTCATCCTAAATTAAACATGGATGATTCGTATGATTTAATGTAGTTATAGAGTACTTTTAGAGTAGCTCTTTGTAGACACTAAAATTATCCCAAACTAAAATGTATTGCATCCAATATTAACTTTGTTGGGCACCAAGTATGCACATGTTTCATTCTTTGGTCCTATATATTTTGACTATGGATATTTGCATAGGTAATGGCAGGCAGGTGCGTAACATTTGTCATGAAACCGTGAAGTGATTGGTAGTACTGATATTGTAAGGGAGAACATTTTAGGTCAGGGTTAATATCCCAAAGCATTTCTGGCAGCCATTTACAAATCTATGTGGTTAAGACCACATTTGTATACACAAAGAAAAGGCACTACTGAGAAACATTCATTGGTAATGTATTTAGATACTGATGAAGAATGAAGTCATTCATATGTCCTATATCTTTTAACCATTGAAATTTGCATAGTTAATGATAGACAGGTGTGTAGCATTCGTGTTTAAACCGTGAAGTTGTTTGCAGTCTCAATATCATATGGGTAGAAATTCTGGTAGGGTTGGGTGGCTGGGGTTGGAATGTGGACGTTCAGTTCAAAGAACCGACTACTGTTTAAAATAGGAATTTTGACTATTTGTCTCAAAATTAAAAAGAAGCATTCTAAGTCAAGGATATTTGCATAATAATCATGTCTTAAGGTTTGCATTCTAACCACAAACTTTTCATTTTCAAAATGTGTTGTCTCATTAAAGTCCTAATTGATTCAAATATGTGGTCCTTCACTAAGACTTACTGGGAACACTGTGTAGATCCATGAAGTATGGTTCTGGGGATAGTAAACACTTATCCACTGACACTGCAATCCACATAACGGGCTGTTTAACAGTTCCTGCACACCTGTCTCTCATCTGCTATTTAGCATATTTAATGAGCTATTAGAATATTTAATGAGAGACAGGTGTGTACCTTTCTGTTTCACCCGTGAGGTGGTTTGTGGTACCAGTATGATAAGGGAGAAAATTCTGGCAAGGTTGGGTGGTGGGGTTTCGATTGTGGGTGTTGAGTTAAACCAACCAACCAACCAACCAACCAACCAACCAACCAACCAACCAACCAACCAACCAACCAACCGAACTACTGTTTTCAATGTGAAAAGAATCTATGTGGTTATGACCACATTTATATATACAATGAAAAAGGTACTACTGAGAAACATTCATTGCTCATGTATTTAGAAACTGATGAAGATGTGTCATTCTTATGTCCTATATCTTTCAACGATTGAAATTTGCATAGTTAATGATAGACAGGTGTGTAGAATTCGTGTTTAAACCGTCAAGTTGTTTGCAGTCTCAATATCATATGGGTAGAAATTCTGGTAGGGTCGGGTGGTCGGGGTTGGGTTGTGGGCGTTCATTTCAAGAAACCGACCAACGAACTACTGTTTAAAATAGTCATTAAGATAACTTGTCTCAAAATTATAAAGAAACATTCTAAGTCGAGGATATTTGCATATTAACAACTGACAGATGTGCAGGACTACTGTTTTTTTCATGATGTGCTCTCTAGCAACTTTATGTTTTATCTCAACATAAGAGCCCATGGCAAGAGCTACGCTTTCTCAATCTATAATGTTGTCACTGCCATCCACATTACGGTTGCACACCGTACACTTACTGCACACCTGTCTCTCATTAGCTATGCAGATTAAATTTAGTCACATGGGGAAGCAATGGTGTTGGAGAGGAAACATCAGCTTGACATGCCAAGAATATTGTGAGTTGAGATAGTTTGGATGAAATGATACAACCCCCCCAAAAAAACTGGAAGCCTTATTACAGTAAAATCGTTTATTGACCGGACTGTGTCAAATACCAAATAAATGTGATTCAAATCTGAAATAAACTAAAAGAGTGAGACAGATTTGTCTTGAATTATGGTAGTACAATAGCAACTTAAAAACAACTGAAACTCTCCTGATCAGGAACAGAAATCATATTTATCATATTTTAAACTAATATTATTGGCATATTTTTAAAAGTGCAAAACTGTATTTATGTCAAGTTTATCCCCCATCTAGACATTAAGACATTTAGGACAGTGGGCATATATATATATATATATATATATATATATATATATTCACTCAAAATCAGAGAGGAACACACAGCTAAGTACATTTTCTTATTGTTGTTTAACAGTAATAATTAACATTACAAATGAAGTCAAGTTTTGGATATAATTCAGTAAATATTTATTTTACAAAATCAAAGCCAGGTTTTCATCACAACAGACAAACAAGGTGAACTTGTGAAACTAACACTACCCTTTCTGTGAAAATGTCCGAGTCACATTCAAATCCCCTTACACCTTGGATAACTGCATCATACATTAACCATCCAACCTAACTTAATAAAAAAAATAAAAGTGAATTCCTCCATCAGACAGATCATCGCCTTTACAGGTCTCGGCAGAGAAAGAAGGTGGGTCTATGATGTAACAGCTCACGGTCAACCTTAAGCTCCAAGGTAAGTATGGTGTTAAGTGGCTAAGATCTGGGACATGAGACGGTGGCTGTGGCAATGACGTGGGCTCAAGAGCAGGACGTGGTTCTGAGGTCCCATCCAAGATCTGCCACAGGGAACCTTTCCAACGCCCTCATTGCCCCCTTTCATAAACCTCATTGGCTTAGCCCATAACCTAAAACAGGTTGTCTCAAGACAATTATCTCTGGCTTTAAAAAGGTGACTAGGACTCAAAGAGATACATGATTGAGAGTCGATTCAATGCTACTCATTAAATAGCAGTAGTATGTTTATTTGAGTGAAATGTTGACCGGGGAGACTGAAAGCAAGGAGTACTGCAAAAGATGATTTGCCAAGTACAACGTTTTAAAAACAGCGTGCCGTTTTGTTTAGCATGAAAACAATGAATGCATGAGCCACAGTACGGCCAGGCATAGCTTGCAGATGTAGACTAAAAATGGAAATTTGGACAGGAACACCCAAGATGGCTGATCCACAATTCATCATGACAGGAAGTATTTGTACAGGTTTACCAATGGCCTAACGCCTGAGAGAGTTATACTGGTATGGCAGAAGAAGATCTCCTTAGGGGCAGGAGGCAGTAGCAGTATAAGACTAGGCAGTCACGAGCGGTCCAACAATCCTTTTCCTTTCCCCCTTCCGTTTCACCTTTACTTCTTCTTCTTGTCCTGCGTGGAGGTGAACCACTGTTCTAGGAGCTTTTTGCTGTAGTAGATCTGCCAGGCGTGCACCTGGATGGCGATGATCATCACCAGGTACATGACGGACACGGCCGAGAAGCCGAAGATGAAGCGGTAGGCCTTGCCGTGCCGGTACAGCTGCTGCGCCACCGGGAACATCTCCATGCCGCCGTAGAGCAGCGGCGCCACGCAGAACAGCCCGGCGCTCACCATGGAGATGACCAGGTAGCTGATGTTGTTGCGCGGCAGCGCCATGAAGCTGAAGGCGGAGGGCAGGATGCTGAGGAGGTAGGGGTACTGCCAGTTGTACGGCGAGGCCACCACCCGGTGAGACACCAGGTTGAGCTGGCTCACCGTCACCTGGGCCGCCAGCAGCACCCACAGCACCACGTGGACGATGTTGAGCTTGCGGACCTCCGCTTTGAGGGCGACGCTGCGGGGGAGGAAAGGCGGAGGGGTTTTAGAGGCGGGGTTGCCGCGGCGGTGCGGAGGAAAGAAGTAGCTGCCTTAGACTGGCCACGTGGTGTAATCCTGGAGGGCTATCTGTTTGTGAAGGGAGCTAACCTCATCTGGTAGTGGGAGGCCACCCTCTCGCGGTGCTGGTAGTCGCTCCCGTCCGTGCCGGTGGCTCGTGGCCCAGCTCGTGAGGCCATGGCAGACGACTGTTCTCTGAAACTTGAAAAAGTACAACAGAAGGGAGCAAAAAATATATAAACAACAACATGTATTAAAATTCATAACACTGAGGGAAATTTGCACATTTAACAATAGACCCAATAAGAGTGAAATGGCACCTTGAAAGTGCTCTTTACTATGATTCCTAAAACAAGAAGTAAAGGGAGATATTGCGACAATGTTGTCCTCTATTTAAATGACCAAGAGTGTATATGTGACATCATTTCCATCAAGAAAACAGAGCTGACGCCCTGTTTAGTATTTCCCAACACTAATTGACTAATAGACTAATAGGAAACAATGAGCACTTGCGGTGCGTTTACACCCTGCTAGCCTAGTTAGCACAGCAGGAAGTGAGGATATCACAGGATATCGTTACAGGATTTGGGATATCACCTAATTGGCTTGCAACGATACAGCCTGGGACTCTCTCCCCTGTGTCTACCTTCGGCTCATCAGCTGGTATTACCTCTAGGGTGATGGGTCCGACCCTGGCTAAGCAATGCCATTATAGACAGCAAACAAACTAAATACTGCAAGTGTTTAGGGGAGCTGTACAAAAACTGGTTCATTAAGTCCATTTCAACAACTTTGCTTACAAGCACACCTTAGGCAGATTCCTGAATACAGCAGCTCTTGTTAAAGTTTACATTTGCTCTTCAATGACAAGTAAATGCCTCCTGCTTGGGAAAAGTGCGATCCTCATGTAAGCTTAAGTGTAAGACAACTCGACTCTCAAGTATTAAGTTGCAATAGGCGTAAGGTGACCTCAATCATAAAAATAGATTTAATTTTTCAGTTTTCACTTCCAGGAAACATTAATTACATGTCATAACAACAATGATTAAACACCAAAATCAAACTGCTGTGACGTTACATAACCTTTATTTCCATAGCCATAGTCCCATAGCTAGCAAGTTAAACACATCCTCTTCTATGGCTATTATGTTTCTTGCAAGAGCCAAACTTGTTGCAAACAAGAGGTAACGTTATAGCTTTATTTTTTCATTACATGAAGAAGCTAATAACCTGGACCATGTCACTTACTCGGGTCTTCAAAAGTATTTAGCCTATTGGCATTCATCTATCTCTGGCTGTGTAACCTAACATTTCATTGTTTATTGTTAACGGCGAATATAGCCAGCTATAACGTATAAAGTATAGCTATAACATGTAACGTTAGCTAGCGTTAATCATGCAACTAACGTCAGCGGTTTAACATTAAGTCTTGTTACTACAAGCAAAACTTGCCAGCCAGCAAATGGCTCACTTTTACATTCCTAATATCTACAAGCGTCAACATCAAGGGGTAAAACGCTTAACAATACCAGAGGAACTTACGATTTATTTACTCTTTGTTTGCGAAATAACCAACCAACTTGCAATACCGAATCAATACTCCCAATTTAACCAACTTGCTGTGCACTCAGATGTAGACGTTGCCTTTACTTCTTCTTTTCTGGTATTTACGTAATATATCCTTTTCACAGGCCATACAATGCGCTACATAGTGTACTGGAGGGGTATAGCTACCAAAATGTGGCTGAACAACAGACCGGTGTGCTTTTGTGATGAAACTCTTTATATCAGAATTTGTATTATTTATAAGTTAACCGACTGAGACTAGGTCTCTTTTTCAGCAGTGCCCTGTTTAAGACAGAATCCATAAGTTACAACAACTAAACAAATATGAATCAAATAAAATAGATAAAAAAATAGATACAAAACGTGCAGATAATAAAAATGTCTACAATGTGTAAAATATACAGTGCAATATTTTCAGCCCAAAAATATTGCTATATGCAAAGTTTCAACCAAAACAAGTACACTTATCACCTCCCATGTCATCCAATAAAATCTTTAATTGTTCAACCGAAACAATCTATTCTATTTTCAAAACCATTTGTCTGAGGCAAAAAAAAAAAAAAAGCAAAGCAAATTTCCCAAGTTCTGTTTAAACTTACACAAATTGCTATGGTAAACTGCATCAAGGGACTTTAAAATAGTTGGGGCTGCATGCATACACACAATATCACCATAGTCCATAACTGACAAGAGGGTTGATTTTACAATTGTCATTCTGTTATCAAGTGAAAGGCACAGCCTTATCCTATAAAGAGCTCCAAGTCTGCTCTTCGCCTATCTTTGTGAGTTCAAGCACGAGTCTTAAATGACAACTTTTCGTCTAGTATTTGTAAACTACTATTACGTGCTACCATCAAACTATAAATCAATGACCTTTCATTATTACAGAGCAGTACTTCATACTTTCACCTGCAAAAAGATAGTTTTTGAAATACTTTTCACAGGTCAGGAATTTCTGAATTTAATCCCCAACATTGTTTACTGATTCATTTTGGGGGGTTTTAGTTCCTGGTTCATTTGCAAGGCTAATTATTAACCAGGGCCAACTCGAAATGAAAGTACCATGAGCAGCTTGTGGTGAACTTGAGCCACCTTTACTGTCCTGACACAGCAGGTGCCAGTGCTACTGTCATATCAACAATGCTTTCATGTTTCAAAAAACCCATAGGGGTGGAAGAGTTGGTCTTTTTATGCCTATTTGTAACAGGTAAGAGTAATTATGTTTATTACATTTAGGGGTAAACATTTGGATGGGTTTTAATGTCATCAAGTTACTAAGGCAGCTATCTTTGCCATCAGCTACACTATGAAATTGTGTGCACATAACAATGAAAACAGCTCACAATATAAATGCTTTGAATTCCTTGTGAGTAAAAGTGATAAACTACCTCCCACTGTGGACTTTCTCTTTGAGTCACTCCAATGATATACCAGAGAATAATATGTTACTAGTATTCTTGCTTTCATAGATATCACATGTGCTTATTGGAGTTGAATTCCTTTTTTACGTTAGTGTTTAATTTAATTTAATTTTCCTGTATATTTTCTTCTAAATTGGTAATGACAGCACAGAATATCGATTCTGACACTATATTGTATCATTAACTCAACCTGTTATCACTGTTGGAACAATACCCCATACACACCCACAGGCTACTTTATTAGGTACACTTTGCTAGTACCGGGTTGAACCCCCTTTCTGCATTCAGAACTGCCTTCATTATTTGTGGCATACAAAGCAAAATCCTTAGTGTGAATTCAACTCGCATAGGCTAATTTCTAACATTTAGAGTGTTGTTTAAAGGCAAAGTGTTCACCAACATATTCATGTACTGTATGTACCGTTCTCCCACCATGGATGTTATTTATTAGCTTTTATTCAGAATAATATTGTTGCAAATAGTCTAGAAAGTATGACGTAGCTTAACTATTATATAATATACAAATTATATAACTATTAACTACTATAACAGAGAATCAACGAAAGGACAAAACAATGTCACGACAAAACAATGTCAAAACAACTGTTAAACAATGGAACAGTGGAGACAGAAAAACTGAGGCATCAAATTCAGTCCCGGTGCCAAACTCAGACTCAAACAGAGATACAAACCATAACCAACATGGGGAATACTTACTAAAACAATATCTGAGCATTATAAACTGCAAACATTAACAACATTAACAACATAACGCTACAATAACGATAACTCATCAATGTCGGTTCAGCCGCAATGCATGCTGGTAGCTATGCCAACGCGCCGAATCTCCCATTCCACCACATCCCAAAGGTGCTCTATTGGACTGAGATGTGGTGACTATGGTGGCCATTTGAGTACAGTGAACTCATTGTCATGTTCAAGAAACCAGTTTGAGGAGATATGAGCTTTGTGACATGGTGTGTTATCCTGCTGGAAGTAGCCATTAGAAGATGGGTACACTGTGATCATAAAGGGATGAACATGGTCAGCAACAGTACTCAGGTTGGCTGTGGCACTTAAACAATGCTCAATTGGTACTAAGGGGCCCAAAGTGTGCCAATAAAATCTCCCCCACACCATTACACCACCACCAGCCTGAACCGTTGCTACAAGGCAGGATGGATCCATGCTTTCATGTTGTTTACGCCAAATTCTGACCCTACCAACTAAATGTCGCAGCAGAAATGGAGACTCATCAGACCAGGCAACATGTTTCCAATCTTCTATTGTCCAATTTTAGTGAGCCCATGCCAATTGTAGCCACAGTTTCCTGTCCGTTGCTGCCAGGAGTGGCACCCAGTGTGGTCTTCTGCTGCTGTAGCCCATCTGCTTCAAGGTTTGACGTGTTGGACATGTGTTCACAATAATGTTTATAAACCAAGGGTTACATCAGATTTATGGTTTCTACAAAGATAGAAATAGTATGCATACCTAGGTTGTAACAAGTGGTTCTTTGAGTTACTGTTGCCTTTCTATCAGCTTGAACCAATTTGGGCACCCTCCTCTGTTCCCTGCCATCAACAAGGCATTTTTGCCCAGAGAACCGCTGCTCACTGGATATTTTCTCCTTTTCTGACCATTCTCTGTAAACCCTTGAGATGGTTGTACTGGCAATCCCAGTAGATCAGCAGTTTCTGAGATACTTAAACCAGCACGTCTGGCACCAACAACCATGCCACATACAAAGTCACATAAATCACCTTTCGTCCCCATTCTGATGCTTGGTTTGAACTTCAGCAGATTGGCTGGACCACATCTACACGCCTAAATGCATTGAGTTGCTGCAACGTGATTTAGATCTTTGCTTTACCAAGCAGTTGAACAGGTGTACCTATAATAAAGTGGCCAGTGAGTGTAGATGTAACAAACCTTAGAGGGTGTGGGTAGTAGGATGTTTAATAGTCAACTTACAATTGTGTAATTACTACCAAAAGGGACCACAGGCAATTTTTTAAGACATCGTAAAATAAGATCCACATGTTGCTCTTTTATTTCTTGGACAATTTTAGAGAGAGTTAATATATATATATATATATATATATATATATATATATATATATATATACAGTGGGGCCAAAAAGTATTTAGTCAGCCACTGATTGTGCAAGTTCTCCTACTTAGAAAGATGAGAGAGGTCTGTAATTTTCATCATAGGTACAATTCAACTATGAGAGACAAAAATGAGAAAAAAAATCCAGGAAATCACATTGTAGGATTTTTAAAGAATTTATTTGTAAATTATGGTGGAAAATAAGTATTTGGTCAATAACAAAAGTTCAACTCAATACTTTGTAACATAACCTTTGTTGGCAATGACAGAGGTCAAACGTTTCCTGTAAGTCTTCACCAGGTTTGCACACACTGTAGCTGGTATTTTGGCCCATTCCTCCATGCAGATCTCCTCTAGAGCAGTCATGTTTTGGGGCTGTCGCTGGGCAACACGGACTTTCAACTCCCTCCACAAATTTTCGATGGGGTTGAGGTCTGGAGACTGGCTAGGCCACTCCAGGACCTTGAAATGCTTTTTACGGAGCCACTCCTTCGTTGCCCGAGCGGTGTGTTTGGGATCATTGTCATGCTGGAAGACCCAGCCACGTTCCATCTTCAATGCTCTCACTGATGGAAGGAGGTTTTGGCTTAAAATCTCACGATACATGGCCCCGTTCATTCTTCCCTTAACACGGATCAGTCGTCCTGTCCCCTTTGCAGTAAAACAGCCCCAAAGCATGATGTGTCCACCCCCATGCTTCACAGTAGGTATGGTGTTCTTGGGATGCAACTCAGCATTCTTCTTCCTCCAAACACGACGAGTTGAGTTTTGACCAAAAAGTTCTATTTTGGTTTCATCTGACCACATGATATTCTCCCAATCCTCTTCTGGATCATCCATATGCTCTCTGGCAAACTTCAGACGGGCCTGGACATGTACTGGCTTAAGCAGGGGGACACGCCTGGCACTGCAGGATTTGAGTCCCTCTCAGCGTAGTGCGTTACTGATGGTAGCCTTTGTTACTTTGGTCCCAGCTCTCTGCAGGTCATTCATCAGGTTCCTCCGTGTAGTTCTGGGATTTTTGCTCACTGTTCTCATGATCATTTTGACCCCACGGGATGAGATCTTGCGTGGGGCCCCAGATCGAGGGAGATTATCAATGGTCTTGTATGTCTTCCATTTTCTTACAATTGCTCCCACAGTTGATCTATTCACCCCAACCTGCTTGCCTATTGCAGATTCACTCTTCCCAGCCTGGTGCAGGTCTACAATTTTCTTCCTGGTGTCCTTCGACAGCTCTTTGGTCTTGGCCATGGTTGAGTTTGGAGTCTGGCTGTTTGAGGCTGTGGACAGGTGTCTTTTATACAGATAACGAGGTCAAACAGGTTCCATTAATACAGGTAACGAGTGGAGGACAGAAGAGCTTCTTAAAGAAGAAGTTACAGGTCTGTGAGAGCCAGAAATCTTGCTTGTTTGTGGGTGACCAAATACTTATTTTCCACCATCATTTACAAATCAATTCTTTAAAAATCCTGGATTTTTTTTCTCATTTTTGTCTCTCATAGTTGAAGTGTACCTATGATGAAAATTACAGACCTCTCTCATCTTTCTAAGTAGGAGAACTTGCACAATCAGTGGCTGACTAAATACTTTTTGGCCCCACTGTATATATATATATATATATATATATTGTGATTTTATCTACTGTGTTCTTTCTGCAACCCAATCCCTAACCTAATATTGTGGCCCCTTTAGTCACTTTGGGACAACCCATGATTAATGCTTCTTCAGACGGACTTACACCAGCACCAGAAGAGAATGACACTAAAATCATCTCCCTTTCTGCCCGAAACACGACTAGCACACCTGATATGAACACTATTACCACACCTGATATGAACAATATTACCACACCTGATATCACTGTTAACACACTTGATATGAACACTATTACCACACCTGATATCACTGTTAACACAGCTGATATGAACACTATTACCACACCTGATATTACCACACCTGATATCACTGTTAACACACCTGATATCACTGTTAACACACCTGATATGAACACTATTACCACACCTGATATGAACACTATTACCACACCTGATATGAACACTATTACCACACCTGATATGAACACTATTACCACACCTGATATGAACACTATTACCACACCTGATATTACCACACCTGATATCACTGTTAACACACCTGATATCACTGTTAACACACCTGATATGAACACTATTACCACACCTGATATGAACACTATTACCACACCTGATATGAACACTATTACCACACCTGATATTACCACACCTGATATCACTGTTAACACACCTGATATCACTGTTAACACACCTGATATCACTGTTAACACACCTGATATGAACACTATTACCACACCTGATATGAACACTATTACCACACCTGATATGAACAATATTACCACACCTGATATTACCACACCTGATATCACTGTTAACACACCTGATATCACTGTTAACACACCTGATATGAACACTATTACCACACCTGATATGAACACTATTACCACACCTGATATGAACACTATTACCACACCTGATATGAACACTATTACCACACCTGATATGAACACTATTAACACACCTGATATGAACAATATTACCACACCTGATATTACCACACCTGATATCACTGTTAACATACCTGATATCACTGTTAACACACCTGATATGAACACTATTACCACACCTGATATGAACACTATTACCACACCTGATATGAACACTATTAACACACCTGATATGAACACTATTACCACACCTGATATTACCACACCTGATATCACTGTTAACACACCTGATATCACTGTTAACACACCTGATATGAACACTATTACCACACCTGATATTACCACACCTGATATCACTGTTAACACACCTGATATCACTGTTAACACACCTGATATGAACACTATTACCACACCTGATATGAACACTATTACCACACCTGATATGAACAATATTACCACACCTGATATGAACACTATTACCACACCTGATATGAACACTATTACCACACCTGATATGAACAATATTACCACACCTGATATGAACACTATTACCACTCCTGATATTAATATTTATACCACAACTGATGGTAACATTATTACCACACCTGATTTTAGTATCACAACGCATATGACCACATTGCCTATGATCACAACTTCTATGATCACAACTTCTATGACCACAACACCTGTGATCACAACGCCTATGATCACAACACCTATGATCACAACACCTATGACCACAACACCTATGACCACAGCACCTATGATCACAACACCTATGATCACAACACCTATGATCACAACACCTATGATCACAACGCCTATCACCACAACGCCTAATATCACAACACCTAGGATCACAACACCTATGATCACAACACCAATGATCACAACGCCTATCACCACAACGCCTAATATCACAACACCTATGACCACCACGCCCATCCCTCCGCCAGTCTGCATTAATGGGGGGGAGCTGCTTAATGGAGTGTGTATCTGCCCGGATCAATGGATTGGACCAACCTGTGCGATAGGTAGGTGCACACACGCATTGCTTCCCCTGATAAAAGCTACTATCATATTCTGGTGAGCGCCTGAATGTTCAAAGAATCAGCTTGCAGCTCATAGCAAGGTATCTTGTTGTGAAGCGTCTTTGGGTGTAAGAAAAGTGCTATATAAATAAAATGAATTATTATTATTATTATAAGATCAACAGGAATGTGACAATAACCTGAATCATTACGAAATAATAAACAACATTTTAAATCTCACCCCTGATATGGATTATTTATATAGGAGTCTATTACACCTAGGCCTGTTTTGTTTCATATTTCAAAAATAAGTGTGTGCTCTTTTGTTGTTGTTGTTGTTCAGTTTAATTGTTTTATTTAATATTAATTTGAAACTGTAAAGTCACCTATATAGAACTGAAACTGTCTCAACCCTTACAGAACATTTCTGCAGATCACAAAAGATCAGCAGGTTTTCTTTCCCCGGGACGGTTGTTGGATGGTTTGCTTACTCCTCTGAAACATGTGGTAAAGAAACAAGCAACGGTACGTCCCACCACGTCACTTTGCAACCTCCAATCTTAAGCAGCAACGTGCCTTCACAGTATAAAACACTCATAACAAATTGACTGTTTAATGGTGTGCATCTTCCTACTTAAAACCCCGTGGCAGCTGGCATAGCAGAAGCCTCAGCTAGATGTTTCCGAAACGCAACGGGACAGCCAGGATTTGAGGAGCCCCAAATGCTGGACTGTGGCTTGACGCTACGTGACATCAACTTGTCAGATGTAAGGAGAAAGACTATCGAATGGTACTGATAGATATTGTGTGTACGTGTCCGTCAAAAACCTACCCAACTGTTTCATTTCTTTCTTTCGTTCGTGCTGTAGTTCAACACAACAAATTTCCTCCAGTTGGCATCCAGTGCCCAAATCTTAACATCTCGCCCGGAGCAGCTCACTGTTCAAAACATAACCACCGCAGCTGAGATAGCAAGCAGACTCCTTGGAGAACCCAATATCAAAGAGGTAAGTGGGCCTACCTGATCTCTATAGTGTTCCAGTTATTGTTCACACATTTAAAAGGCTGAACTTCTTTTTAACACATCAGAGAATTAAAGATACAATCTGAAATCAAATGAAACTGCAGTTCAACTATCAAAAGGTACGAAGTAGAAAACAAAGGAAGATGAACTTTGCTTACGGATGTTGGTTGTCCCCACAGGATGCTGCAGAGGCAACCATAGCAACAGTGAGCCAATTGCTGAATGCAAGTGTGCAAAGCAGTGATGAAGAGAGCAACGCAACCCAGAGGTATTACTGATGAACACAAGCCAATCATGAACCAACGCAGGACTTTCCCAACGATATTGATGAGGAGCACTTACTTACTATGTCAGGTTAAATTCAGGGGAAACATTGTGTTTATGTGTGTATATGTTAATATCATGTGTGTGTGTGTGTGTGTGTGCGTGTGTGTGTGTGTGTGTGTGTGTGTGTGTGTGTGTGTGTGTGTGTGTGTGTGTGTGTGTGTGTGTGTGTGTGTGTGTTTTGGTACCAGCCTCACACAAACCTTGGAAAAGTTCTCCCGGAGTCAGAACCAAAGTTCTCAGGTGGTCCAGCCAAACCTGGCGGTCCAGTCTGTCCTGGTACCGAGTGATGACACTCTGGGTGTTCAGTTCACAGCTCTGGCCGGTAAGCCCAACAGTGTAATCCATCTTTTTTTAAGGATTAGCCAGGAGTTCAGTAACTTGGTCAGTAATCTAATTGCAGTGAAGGCACGTGCCAGGTTTAGTTTTTTTTTATTTATTTGTTAATTTACCTATTTATTTATTTGTTTATTTGTCCATTTATCATTTTTATTGAGTATATTTTTTTGAATGTAGACGTTCCCTTTCCGCAGGACCATCTGGCCAATTTGTTGCTAACAGAACCCGAGTCGACACCAACGTCTCCGAAATGGTCACAGAAAATGGTGGCACCACAGATGTTCAAATATTTATAAGATTTTCTCCCAGTGAGTTACTTCCTTAATACATAGAAAATGTGAAATGCCCTTGTAGGCTTATATCTATCAATATATATATATATATATATTTATATATATATATCAAAGTGATATAAAGTATGCCCTTCATTTTCTTTTTAAAGTTAGGTCAAGAAGAACAAACCATTAAATTGCTGTGTAAATAGCAGTGATAAGACCATGTCGTAATTGCTGTCTAAATAGCAGTGATAAGACCATGTCGTAAATGATTCCCTTTCATTCCCCGTAAATGTAGTTATTTTAGATAACAAATTCGATGTTTTAAACTGCGCAACCATAGGTCTTTCTCCCTCCTTTCCCCTTCCCACTCCACAAAAGCCACACGACCGAGAAGTGCAAATCTCTCTCTTGGGTTCGTGCTCTACCAAAACGACCGGTTCTTCAGGTCCCGCTCGTTTCAAAGCAGATTGAGAGGCGCCAGTCGGAGGGTCATATCGGCCAGTCTCGGCGGCAGTTCCCCGGCTCGAGAAGTACCAGAATTGGTGGAGATGCTCTTTCGTCCCACGGTGAGACCACCTTACCATCCCATTCCGTTACTCTCATTTACCCGATGGTTTGAACCACTTGGGCATTTTCCCTCAAGCTAATGCGAAGCAATATTAGTTATTACCACTTTCTTGAGATACTGTTTGAAAATTGGCCTGGAAAAGTATTTCCACCTCGACCTTGTGGTATAAATTAAAGTGGATTCGCCTTTTGTTCCATGCACAGATCATCCGCAACACCACCTTGTATGACTATGCCTGTGTATTCTGGGACTACACTATCTCGGATTGGAACACTAAAGGTTGCCAGAAAGTTGAAGTACACACAAACGGGGCAATGCGATGTGCCTGCAATCACACCACTAATTTTGCTATCCTCATGGCAAGTACATGTCGCCCACGCACACACACACACACACACACACACACACACACACACACACACACACACACACACACACGACACAAACATTCCCTCCCCACCAATAGAGATCAATTTATTTTCCTTGTTGTACTTTGATTCGTGATAACCTGATAGATAGTGTGAAAACAGTTGTCATTGGTCCGATCTTGATTATAGTTGTATGACCTTTTTTCCTCACCTTTCTCACAGTCTTTTAAGATGAATTATGACTATGCAGATGACCTAGATTGGGTCACTTATGTAGGATGTTCACTCTCAATTGCTGGATTGGGTGCAACTATAATCTTCCAAATTGTTACAAGGTGAGAATGGAGGATTACTAAATGCATTCAAGTCTTTGGTATTATATTAATATCATCACTCAATCAATATTGATATAAAGGGGATTACAATGTACTTTATATTAAGATTACATAACTGAAATTACACAAAAGTATTAACAATATTGATTTATTTTGAATACATATTATTAAATGTTGTGGATGTAGCTATGGTTAAATAGACAATGTAAACAATAAAATAGGTTATACATATATATATATATATATATATATATATATATATATATATATATATATATATATACACACACACACACACACACACACACACACACACATATATATATATATATACCTGCACTTCTATGAAAACCTCTACAGCAAAATCATTATTTGATTCTTGGCTAAATAAATGTCTTTATTATTATTATTTGTATTATTATTACAGTTTATTGAATTGCTTGGTCAAGTTTAGTTTCACTATAATATTTCCCCTGCGACCTTTCACAGGAAGACCCGTAAATCCAAACCCACAATCCTTCTGGTCAGCATCTGTGTCAGTTTGCTGGTGTTCACCCTACTCTTCCTCGGTGGGATCAACAACACAATCAATCAGGTATGAAAAGGGGCAAAGGGGAATAAAGACAGTTGGGCGGGGGATCAACATTGGGCAGGGGATCCACGTTGGGCGGGGGATCCATGTTGGCCAGGGAATCCACGTTGGGCGGGGAATCCACGTTGGGCAGGGGATCCAGGTTGAGCAGGGGATCCACGGAGGGACCAACAGCAGGATTTGAATTCAAACCGAACGGCCTGTTGTTATAGCCTGCATGCATGTATATTGTAGTTCCAGTCGTGTAACAAGCGTGTCTTACTACACCCTCCCGACCCGACCCTCCAGAACGTGGAGAAGACGGCGGTGAACAGTTCGGAGAACCTGGTCCCGGAGTCCAACCTGCACGTGGAGGCGGACCGGGGGTCATGCTCGGTCGTCGCCGCCCTGCTCCAATACTTCCTGCTGGCCACGTTCACCTGGAACGCCCTGTACGGCACGCACATGGTGCTCCTGATGAGGAACCCGCTGCTGGTGCAGGCCTCCTATAGCACCAGCGTCACCGTTGCCATCGGATGGGGTAGGGGAGTCTACGGGCCGGGGGGGGGGAGGTACCTAGATCTTACGGTGCCCCTACAAAGGTTGTTTCGAAACCTCACCGCGAGTACGGAATTAAACTGTGCTCGTTAGCAATCGTTTTGCGAGGTAAGCACTATGGCATGGAGACACCAGTGAATATACACACTTCAGTCATAAACGCAAATACGCATGGTTCCTAGTACAGCTACTAAAAGTACATTTACAGTAATAGTAGTGAAAGGCTAACCATGAGGGTGAAATGGAGTGTAGTCCACAGGGCCGTTTCTGGCTTTTGGGGGGCCCTATGCAAAATGTTGTTTGAGGGCCCCTATATTATGAATTAGGGAAATTCCAAACCCTCTAAAGGGGTCCAGGGGCATGCATTTAACATTTAAATGCATCAGTCTGGTGCACTTTAAGAGATCTGTGGAAAATATATAGAATTGTTTTCACTCAGCACAAAAGGGTGGTTGGTTACCAACACAGACCGGTCATATTCATTTCTAGAGAATTAAAGACTAACATCACAGCTTAGAGGGCTGTGGTTGCTTCGGGGGCCCTATGCAACCGCATAGTCCGCGTATAGCAAACGGCTCTGGTTGTCCACGCCACAAACGTCCTTCTACGAAACATCTTTGAAAGCGATTGCAAAGTTGCCCACAATTAATTGTAACCCTGTAACGTTGCATTGGTGTGATCTTCCCCTAACGTCTCATCCCTCAGGGCTGCCTGCCTTGTTGGTGGCCCTCACCCTGGCAATCACATACAGAGTGAGCGACCCACTGGGCTACCGACAGGAGGAATTGTAAGTCATTACATCATGGGGTGGTCTCTGGAGGGGTGGGGGGCACTCGATGTTTACTTTCAAACAGTCTAGTGGCAAAGGCTGTTGGCCAGAACGTGCACGTCCTACTGGGACAGGGCTGTAAACCAAAATCATAATTTCATAAGATGGCTAAGCTCAGCAAAAACAGATGCATCCATCCACTGCCCCTAGTGGTTTAATTAAAGTTGACAACAAGCACACAAACAGTCTGAGGGTTGAACACTGGTTAATAAACAACAACACAGGGTTGGAGATCCATACAAATAAAAGGTTCGCTGTGGGGTTTTATGTTCATTTATTTTATGCCAACATCATAAATTATGTAGTAAAATACATGCTGTAAATAATTGCAGCCGCCCCATTGAACGCAACAATACTTCATTGTTTGCTCTCAAGAAAGATTTGCAGATTAGAATCAATCTTGTGACAATCTCTCTCTCTCTCTCTCTCTCTCTCTCTCTCTCTCTCTCTCTCTCTCTCTCTCTCTCTCTCTCTCTCTCTCTCTCTCTCTCTCTCTCTCTCTCTCTCTCTCTCTCTCTCTCTCTCTCTCTCTCTCTCTCTCTCTCTCTCTCTCTCTCTCTCTCTCTCTCTCTCTCTCTCTCTCTCTCTCTCTCTCTAGTTGCTGGCTGGCTGCTCTCAACCTTAACGGGGACTTTGACTGCAAGAAGCCAATGTTGTGGGGGTTCCTCCTCCCCGTAGGACTGATGCTTCTCTGCAACACTGCAGTCTTGGTCTACTTTGCCTTCACCACATGCAAGAGAGACCCAATATTGACCAGGTAAAAAACGATATTCATCTACAAGCACGTCCGGAGGCTTAAACGTTTAGTGTTCTATTCTACAAAAAGGAAAGGCATACCAAGTGCTACTTGAACATCGCAAATGTATTCAAGAGGTGATTTGAAATCATGCGTCTCAGGCATTTTAATCATCAGAATCGCAGCCTGCCTTTTGACGGCACCTCAGAATAGTACACCGATGTGACTGTATTCCCCCCCCCCCCCCCCCCCCCAAAAAAGTACTATTTTCATAAAAGCAATTTAACCCCATGTCCACCGCCCCCCCCCCCCCCCCCTCCCCCCCCCCCGCCCTTGAATTGTTCCTCTTTCCTACAGCAACATGAAGTCTTCAAACACGAAGAAGGTCATCAGTAGTTTTTCCCTCGCTGTGGTGTTGGGGCTTTGCTGGATACTGGGCTACCTAATGATGACCAGCCATGATCCCCATGTTCACCAAGTGTTTGCTACTATCTTTTGTGTTTTTACCACCACGCAGGTAAGCCCTCCACAATATTTCTATTCAAATATGCATTTTGTCTAGAACTTTGTCAAATATATCTATAATATCATTAATGGATGGTGTTTTTTGCTCTTGTCAAAAGAATACACAAATGCTTCTTCTTTGAGTAAGGGCTGTATTAATATGATTAACTATGTACACACAACTTACCCCTTTTCCTTTTTTTCCAGGGCGTCCAGATTTTTATCCTGTTCACAGCCAGAACAACTGTCTTTAAGCAAGGAGTCGTGAGGGCCATCCATTCTGTCCCCGCCCCTCAGATTGGGATCCACACTGGAAAGTTCTCTCTGTGGCGGAAGAGGCACCCACATCAAGATGAATCATACAAAGAAATCTCCATGGAATCCACAGACCATTCAAATCTCTCTGACATGACGTTGGAGAACCTTGGAAAGTAAAGGGAAAGTGCTCACATTGTTTCACGTATTTGATGTACATATGAAAGCCATGAAATGGTTTTTTTACTGTTGGTATGAAATGAATCCAAATGTTTATATAAATATATATGTTGCTGTTAACATTTTGGAGATTTTGCAATCAGACCTGAGATACAATCAGCAGTATGAACACAGACATATCACATTTAAACGTTGTCTGAAAGTATAGACTATACTTAAAGGCTGACTGTAATATGAAACACAAGTATTACAACCAGTGACTATGTTTTTGTAATGTCTATGTGAAAACGAAGTTGAGGTGGTGCCCAGTAATCTAATCACTTAAAGGTGCAGTGTGTAAGTCTAGAGAAGTGTGAAAAAAATTGCAAGAATTGCAATCAAAACACTACAAAATGTCAACTTCCTGAGTCTTTGGTGCCTCTTATCCCTCCCTTCAATAATTCTGTAATGCCTTCAACATTTCCATTGTGCACACGAGGTGATTGACAAGCAGGTAGTGGTGCTTCCTTGCAAAAACTCTCCTGATTAGTTAGTATTAGGCTGGCGTCCCTAGATTTTTTTAAAGCTGAATACAGGGTCCATATAGATCGCACCTTCTCTCTGAGCATTTGATTTACGGATATCCTCAGGGAGGTAATAGTAAACGTAATGGTATTTTTGCCTAGGAATTCAAACTTACATACTGCAGCTTTAAGGGACAGACAATGCTGCTTACACTGTAGATTAAAGACTGTTTGGTGATGATCCAACCTCACACAACCAGTTGGAGGCGCCAATACTCTTTGTGAGGATTTTTCGAGCTACAACTTGCTGTGACTAATGGGTAACCTCCATTGTCTAGTGCTATCAAAGGTACTGTTATTGTTAATATTTGTATCTTTTTTCACAGTGCTGATATGAAAAGCACCACAGGATCATTTAAATGACCAGCTCGACCAATCCAGTTCGATGCATTTTAGTTAAGAAAAGCATATGGAAGTAGATCCTTATTTGACAATGCATTCATTCGATGTTAATTTTATTTAATTTGTAACGAATGCTATGATACATTTTATATTGTCATGAATATTACATTAATGTACTGCTGGCAGCTACAAATGCAATCTCATATTTTGTAAATTAACATTTGTATATTGAAATATATCATATTTGTTTTACTACCTTAGTTTTGTATTAATACAATCTTTTTTTATTTTAAGGAAAAAACAGTAGGACAAGATAGAACACAGCTCTTTACCCAAAGTGAGTCTTCCTACTGAGGGGGCCTTTACCGAGCATGCAGTATGAGTAGGGAAAAATAAAAAAAACACCCAAGCAAATTAAACGTCGAACATCCGAACCTAATTGTCTCTGACAACTAACTGGCGTACAATGTGCAGTGAACTGAGTGATGCTGTCAGGTCAGGTAGGGTGGAGGTGTCTCGTAATAACCTCCGTCCTCTGTTTGGACTGACAGCAGGAAGCCCCGTGCTGTGGGAGAGGAAAGTGGACAGAGAAAAAATGCTGACGTCCATTTTTTTTTAATAGGGCACATGTTAAGTTTTTACTGTTACAGCCATAGGTTTTCCCCTCTGTGCGCCCTCTAATCTGTCTGTCATCCAGGCCTTTCCAGGACACCCACGTCACACGTAGTGCAGGAATCAGGTCTTTTTCTCGGAAATACGGCGGGTCTTGAGGTTTGGTGAGAGAAAAAACTTGTTTCAGGGCTTTGCTATCGCCTTATTGTTGTCGCCTTAATAGCGCTAGAAACGTAGGTAAGTTGGCGGTCTGGGACGAGGTTTGGAGAATGATCGGAACACGCGTCAGCATTTTTTTTTTTTCTTCTCCATTTTCCATTTCCATGGAAAAGGAGGCTTCTGTGTCCAGGACCAATTGGACTGTTCAATCAGTCGAATTCCTGAACACATACTTTGGTGCTCACTGTGGGTGTGCTTTCACATGCAGTGGAATACATCAGACCGGACAGGGAGCAATCTGTTGCCACATAGTGAGTCTGTAATTAAGTGAAATCCCGGCAGACACCATAAGAGTATTTACTGTCTTACATATTGCATACCGCACCGTTCCATTCCCCATATAACATTAACAATCCGCCCATATGTCATTCCATGCTTTTTCATAAGAGACATTGGTAAAGTAACCGACGGACTACGCTCCAGGAACTCGCGACTTAACACACGTGTCAGGGGATACCCAGTGTTTCTTCGACTGCCTTCCAGGCTGAAGGCCAGGTGTGACCGGCAGCGTGGAGTGAGGCGCCCTGCCTTGGACGCAGGGCCAGCATATAGGACGCTCCATTAGAGGAAGCACGACGGTCTGGTGGCTGAACACACCGGCCAGGTGTTTCATCGGGTGCTGGGTAAACAGCCAGCGATCAAAGAGACATGCCTTCTTTATGTGCACGTGTGTAGGGGGTGTATGTTTCAAAGTCTACAAGGGCCTCTTGTTGCGACTCTTTGATCACCACACACTGAGCACACTTCGGAATGGTGGTTTGGGATTGGGCTGTATTTCGACTTGACGCCGGTTGCCTGCGACAACGGAACAGGGTTGAAAAGAAACAAACACACAGTTATTGCTGCCCTTTAAGAGACATAGAAATGTATGCCTCTTGCATTATTTTGTCGATCTTACCCACAGCTTGTAGACTAAAACGACGGAACGACCAATTACAGTGTTGGACACGTCCCTCACAGACCAATTACATTTCTGGACACATCCCTCGCAGACCAATTACATTTTTGGACATATCCCTCGCAGACCAATTACATTCTTGGACACATCCCTCACAGACTAATTACATTCTTGGACACATCCCTCACAGACCAATTACATTCTTGGACACATCCCTCACAGACCAATTACATTCTTGGATACATCCCTCATCTCTGTATTCTGGACAGCTGATCATAACATAGGCAACACGTAAACCACTGGAAAATATGGGGGATAATCTCTCTGTAATAAAACCAGCAGTTTGTCATTTGTCAAGCCATAAAAAACAGGCCGTTTCTGGGGCAACAGCGCAGCGAGATCCAGGCTTGTGAAGTGGTGGTGGGAGAGCGTGGACAGGATCCAAACGTGATCCAAACTCTGGACTCTGAATCCTGTCTTAGCAGGTCGGGTCATCTTCGTGGGAGCCGAGCTTTAGGCCCATGGCTGAATTTACCGGTGTGTGTGATCGTGTGTGTTTTGGATTCAAATGAGGTCTTAAACATGTGTTTGTGTGTGTGTGTGTGTGTGTGTGTGTGTGTGTGTGTGTGTGTGTGTGTGTGTGTGTGTGTGTGTGTGTGTGTGCGTGCGCGTAGTGGAGAGGTTAGAATTCACACAGGTAAGTGTGTGTGGACGAACTACACTTAGGAAAATGATTTCGCAGGACAGGAGAGAAAGCATCGCGTGTGTCCCATTGAGCTATAACTTGGCGTTTTCCCCGTAAGCTTGGCTCTTCGTCAGATCTGTCTCTGGTGACCTAAAAGCAGCCTCATCTGTAAGCTATAGAGAAGACAATGCCTGCTGTACAGCGCACGCCAGTCATAACACCTGTGCTCTACACAGACGCTCATAATTCATTAGGATGTGTTTTGACTCAGTGAAACGCTTCAAAGACTGGGAAAAACATTTCTTCGGCTGTTGCACCGCCATGAACAGCAATGCCAGGGGTCTCGTGTGGGTCCGAGGAAGGAATTCTGCGGATTTCTTTCCGAGTGTTTATACATCGGAGCCCTGTGTGATTTGAGAACCTGACCCCCCCCCCACCCCCCTCCCTCCACTATACAATACCCTTCCTGTGCTGTCAGCACGTTGCTCTGTTCTCAATTACCAGAACCCAAAACGCTTCAGCTGATATTAGAAAAAGGCTGGTCAATCTGGGAAAAACGCAGAAAGAGGAAGAAAAAAAAGCAGCTTCTTTGTTCTTATTATGATGTTTCTCACAAGTGCAGTCTGACCCCAATTAAAGTTTAGCACATTTTGTTTTGCCCCCCCCATCATCACGTGTCGTCCCCACGACCTCACGTTGGTTGAGTAGCTAAGGCATGTGTGGCGCGTGAATGGAACACTCAACTAGACCGGCTACAGTGCTGGAGAGGGTAGAGGGGGGGGGGCAAAGTTATAGGGGCGCCTTATTCCGCGTTCCTGTTTCATGTGGGCCTGTCTTTGCTGTATAGAAGAGTGAAGGTTTGGAGATTCTTACCCAGCCACTGGGTTGGTATCGACTGTGACTGTGTCAGACTACCACTAAGACTGCGACTGTGTTGACTGTGTCAGACTATCACTAAGACTGTGACTGTGTCAGACTATCACTAAGACTGTGACTGTGTCAGACTATCACTAAGACTGTGACTGTGTCGACTGTGTCAGACCATCACTAAGACTGCGACTGTGTTGACTGTGTCAGACTATCACTAAGACTGTGACTGTGTTGACTGTGTCAGACTATCACTAAGACTGTGACGGTGTTGACTGTGTCAGACCATCACTAAGACTGTGACTGTGTTGACTGTGTCAGACCATCACTAAGACTGTGACTGTGTTGACTGTGTCAGACCATCACTAAGACTGTGACTGTGTTGACTGTGTCAGACTATCACTAAGACTGACTAGGGCACTCGCCTTTTTCTCTTTTTCCTCTCCCTCTCTTTTTCCCCACTGCCTGTCTTTTCTCTATTCGACCCATTAATAAAGTAGGCATTTTGGAACTTGTTTTCAGAAAGGCTGTGTTTGCTTCTCTTCCTATCTACCGTTGATGTTCCACATCCATCACTACCGGGAAAGGTGACTGGCCATGCGTGCAGATGGGACACTTTCACTGTAATTAATGGACTACTTGATTTTTTTAGGGTCTCCTATGAAATATAACTGGAAACATAAAGAAAGTTAATGGCTCTGATGAGTATCCCGGCCTGTTATGTCGTGTCAGGTTTATATTTAAAGCCATTGTGCGGTTCAGTAGGGAGCCATTGAAGAGATGGATGGATTTCCAAGGAAACCGACATCACAGTGTTTCCAGCCGGCAACGTCCACAGCCCTCCGATTTGACATAACAAGAGGTTTCATTTCAATATTTCACTTACGTAATAGGAATACCAATTGTATATTCAAAGCATACATACATACACATACACGTGGTGGGCTTTTGAAATTAACTTATTACTGTAATTACTACTGTAGTATTAATTAATTATTACTGTAAAGCTGATTTTCTATCCTACTTTGACTGTTACTTATTAAAGAAAACAATGAAAATGGACCATCACAATGCTATCATCTTGAACTTTCCTCTTATTTGGTTCCCAGCAGTAAGAGATAGGACATTGAGCCCGACCATGAAAGCAAGCCATTCAAACAATAACAACATGTTTGAGGCTATGTGTGTTTTATGTGAGGATGTCTCCTATTAACCAACAACTGTTTCTCAGTGCTGAGAGTAGGCCACTGGTGTCACCTTTGAGGCAAACCAGCAGTCCGACCTGCAGAATATCTCTCACTGATCCACACACACGCACCCGCACACACACTCGCACACACACGCACACGCGCACACACACACACAGACCAGCAGTCCAGCTTGCAGAATATCTCTCCTTGATCCACACACACGCACACACACACACACACACACACACACACACACACACACACACACACACACACACACACACACACCCCATCTCCATACCCAGTTACATGCCTTTTGCAATCACTGTTCCGTTCCTCCATACCCAGGCAAAGAAAGCCATATGAGCTGTCGTAGACACATGGACACGATCGCCGCGGAAACATTACAGCTGTGCTGGCAACGGGGAGTGGGCTATTCTAACAAGTCTTCACTCGGATTCGGTACGAACACAGGGAGAGCAGACCCAGACCAGGGATTCCACGTGTCCCTCTGTTGCCCTCACTGTTCTAGATTGATTGCATGACCGAGCTTCGCTTTAGTGACTGGCGTTCATGATAACTACACTATGAATTTCAGTCTGTAATATTCATTCGCTTTCGTGGATATAGGGGTGTAGTCCATAAGAGACTTGTCGGAGGAGACGCACACACACAGCATAACCCTGCGTCTGATATCTAGAGTTCTCTTTTACCATTGGGTCCAGGTTTAGACTCCTGAATGCCACGCTGGTGAAAAACTAGAGCGGATGTGGTTTCCCAGCACGGTTTTCACCTCAAGGCAGGCCACATCGGGTAACCCCCCCCCCACCCCCCCCGCCGCGCCCGCGCCCCCCCCCCCCCCGCCCCTCTGGACAGCCTATTAGTCTGTCCCTGAGGTGTATTAGAGGCAACCATGCTAATTGAAGGTCATCATCACTCCTTTAAATCACGGCAGCGTCCTCCCATGCTCCGTCTCGCTAAACCCCTCGCTCCCCCAGCCAGGTCCTCCTTTATATCTCCTCACAGAGTAATGCACACCATATTACCTACTCGGAAATTTTACCATAAATAAAAGGCAGCTCCCCATAAATCTAGTCTCACTCCATTGCCCCCGCCTTAGAAAGACCGAGGGGTTCCTGATTGTTTGGCTGTTAAGAAGGTCCTAATACATCACCGGGAGATGGGATGGCGGGCCAAGACGGATTTCTTTTAGGTCTGCATGGCGGAGATAGCCAGATGTAATTTGAGGAGCTTGGGAGTTGGCTGGCTGACGACTGAGGAGAGCCCTAATGGAAGACGGATGGCTCGCTGATTGTTGGAGATCCTTCCTATTCCGACAGGTGTTTTTCAATGGACATTCCTTCACTGGGTGCTGCTATTGAAATGAGGGGAAATAAACACGCCTCACAGTAAGTGGCAGTTTATGCCTGGTCCAGTGACTACACGTACAGCCCTATTGTGTATTGGGTCAAAGTGAACAGTTGAAATTTTGTGTTTAAACAGTTCTACCATAGTATGCCCCCCCCCCCCCCCACACACACACACACACACACACACACCCAGGCAGTGAATGTTTCCATGTAGAAAAGGTACACTCTTTTTAAAAAAAAGATATGTTTGATAGCTTTGACTTTTGCCTGCGCTTGGTTATTTTATCTTTAAAAGCATGGCAAGCACAGCATCGGAAGTGGAGGCCATGACATCAAGTTTCAGTTGAATCAAGCGCTCCTCTAATGCTAACGAGCTATGCAGACATTATTCTCTGACCTCACAGTACCACAGGATTACCCAACATACCTTAACTCAGTGTACCTTGAGGACAAACACCGACCGAAGCTCAAACAGGGGAAACGTCCATTGAACTCAATAGAGCTGTTGTTCCTGGCATCGCAGGTAATCAGCTTTTATGGGACTTGGTTTTCAGACTTTTCTATTTCTGTCAGTTATCATACAGTTACCACTTAGAGAGAGCTTTCAACATCATTATGAGTACTGGATATATTGCATGAATGTAGATATGAGACTTATTTTAGGCAACTTCCTCTGAATTTGGTATTTTATTTGCAGACTGTTAACCGCTCCTTCATATTAAAATACGTTTTCACAAGCTTGTCAGCAGAAGCTCTGCAAGATATGACTGAACAGCCTTTTATATTTTGTATTTTGCCCTGGAAATGAAACACTTACTTAGACTGCCTCTGGGGACATGTGTTTTATCCCAATATGTGTCCCTCTCAACGCTAAAGGGTGAGTTTGATTTCCTGAACCGGGGGTGGTCGTAAAATGGTGGCTGGCTATGTGAAGGCGACAGGTGACGGTGTTGAAATGGCTGCACACATGACTATTATAATGCTGACAGCTTTAAAGAAGCTCACCCAAGAGATGGCGGAGATTTTCTCCTTGAATTTTGTGTTATTAAATGTACAGGTGGACTGCGTCCGTGCTTTGTTGACGTCAAATACAGCTGTGGGTCATGTGATTGGTTGAGTATAAGAATGTCTGGCTTTCGGAGGGAAAAGAATGAGTGTGGCGCGGTCACGCGTGATTAGGAAAGTGAGTGCGGACTCTAAACACGCTCATAATTCTAAGAACTTCTGCCTTTGCCAGGATTCAAATTTTGCAGGGCTTAAGACTTGCTCAAAAACCATCCCATCTGCAAGTGGTTGCTTTTCACCCCAAGAGGGTTTCTACATTGTTTCTGAATTCCTTCAGTTCAATGTTTATAGGCCAGAGGGCAGCCATATGTAAATCACCGCGTTCAGAGGTAAGTGTTAAGCATGTCCATGTCAAAGAAAACCAACGTTATAAGACACATTTTGACGGTAAAAAAATGATACTGTGACCTCAAAATGGTTTGATACACAACTTTAACTGACGATAAAAAGACAACTTTCCAATGAACGAGGCCACTCAGGCTGTTTACAAAAACACATTTGCTGCATTCAGTCATAGACTCTCAGACAACAGGTGGAATGGTTTTTTATTGACATAAGGGTCCACTGTTAAAACACACACTGCATATAAGCCCAATAATTAAATACATCATGTCTCAGTTTATTTGCCATATGCATGTAGAGGCTCCACCACACTTTCCAGCTGCAGAACATGTTCTCCAGTCTTTGATAATTCTTTGAATAACCTTACTATAGGATGTTAAATCAATTTATTCTGTCATCTCCATTTTTTTAAATGCCAAAATAAACTAAATGCGTTTGGCTTGTCTGGCTCCAGTTTTTTATCATTTATTATTATTTATTATTCATTATCAATTGCTCATTAGATATTGAGTTGACGGGATCATCAAAAGCTATCCAGTCTTTCAGGGGAGTCGGATTTTTTTTTTCTTCCATTTTTCTTTGAATTGTCTTGTTTCAGATTTGATGGTGCAAGCACTAGTGCAGACCCTCGCCGAGTCTGGGGCAGATTTAAAGTAAACATTGGAAAGATAATATAATTTTGTTCATAATCACTCGCAGATGCCATTGTTGAGATAGTTGCGGACTTAGTCACCATGTGTCTTTACGTAAGAGCCTAGCCGTTGTGCTAGAACCGTTGGCCTTTCCTATACCTTGTAATCGCACAGTTGGTTTGGCAGGGTCGACAATTTCTTCTCTAGTTCAAGCGTTTTCCTTGAGCTTACACGTTACATAATCATCGGAGTGTCACAAGGTTGATTCAAACTGATACGTTGTTAGTCATTATGCTCTCCATTTGTGGTGCAATAACAATAAAAGTTAGTATTTTATGCAAGGTGCCCGAATCGTCTGGCCTTGTCTGCCATGGTATTTTGTGCACGTGTCAAATCACCCCTGGCTTTGAGAGCTGTTGGGTAGGTCGATTCACTGCTAGATTTCATCCCATCAGAGTGTTCACCAACGTTATAGCATTATTTTGTTAAATATGTATTCTCTCTTGATACAAGAAAAAATAAAAATATTGTGAATTGGCTGGCCGCCTGGTATATGATCTTCTCATATGCAACGGATATGACTCTGCAAGTCAAGTTATTGTACAATTTTCTGCTGGGGAATACAAACTAATACAAAGAAACATGGCGCTCAAGATCAGTTCTACTTGTGGGAGAACTCTCCAAGGTTTTATATATGATGTTTTTTATCGTTATAAATATCATGTCGACACCATCTGGAGCGGGCCAGATTTTAGGTGGCAATCAAAATAGGGACACTGGGTTCTATTGGAAGTGGGTTGCAGAGTGCAAGTTTGAGTTGCTGGCAGATTATGATATACTTTCACATCTAATATCACATGACAGCGTAACAAGCTGTTTCCATGAGGCAAATAAACACTGAGACACATAATAGCAAAGCTTTATGTTGTCAAAAAGTTACGATGTAATATCCGGTTTTAAATGGACATTTTAGTGTCCAAGTGAATGTTCTTATACCATCCTCTCATTCTGCATGTCTCATCAGTACGTTGTTGGTGGTGGAGCAGTGTGTTGTTTTGACCGTAAGAGGGCCCCTTGGAGAGGGAATAAACTAGAGTATGGCGTTTGGCCACGGCGGTTTGGACCACCTGAATTAACCCTCTGCAACTGCCCAGGTCTTCTACAGCCACACAGCTCCGTTGCTCCAAAAACGCTAAAAGATGTTATATGATGCTGTACAGCCCCCGCTGTTTCCCATAAATTACAGAGGACCCGGGTCGTCACCTGCTGTCAAAGGGGGGGGGGGGGGGTCCAGGCGTCCGTGGCTTTTATCGCACCTGCTGGGAGACGACATGCCGTCCAGGATCGGCAAGCATCTACAGAAAAGAAGACAGTTCAAACAAACGTTAGGAAAAGACATGTGTGCTCTCTTCTGCGTGTTTTCTCTGCTGCCTTTAGACAAACAGGGCCTCCCAGATATCTCAGCGCGCCGAAAGGTCGTTTATCAGAATAGAAAGCGGAACATATTCCACCTCAGCACCATAACAGTAGCAGCCTGGCCTTATCTACGATTTAGGACTGACCATTAAATACGGATGTTTAGACTTATTTCCCATGAGGTAGATTACAGGCCACTCTGCGACATCTTTCATTTTTACTGCACGT
Source organism: Aplochiton taeniatus (assembly GCA_017639675.1). NCBI lineage: Eukaryota > Metazoa > Chordata > Actinopteri > Galaxiiformes > Galaxiidae > Aplochiton > Aplochiton taeniatus. The sequence continues at coordinate 8,853,682 of CM030191.1, forward strand.
TGTAAATAACTTGCAATGTACTCATGGCAACCGTTCGTTTAACTTATTTTTTGTAATTCTGTTAATCCCAAAAGATAACCGACAGCTGGATCTTTCCCGAATGGCGCAGGCTACTGTATCTTTAAGATGAAATGCAGACTAACTGTCCAATTCAATTTCAAAGTGTGCTTTGTACCGCATCATTGCCATGTAATGCAGAACGTCCCAGCTCCAAACTTGGCCACGCTTAAACCCGTGTCTCACGTTGGCCGTTGGAAAACTTGTTTTCCCATGTTCCAGTGCGTCAACATGAGGGAACCTTCTCTCATCTCCAGGGTTTTTTCAGCTGTTCTGACTGGGGGGATTTGATGAGCTCAAGTAGAAAGTGATGTGGTTAGACCCAGTCGTCTTTCCCATGGGCAGCGCCCAGAGAAAGCCAGTGTGGTAAACCCTAAACATACTTGCGGTGGATCTGGGTAGACCTCATTAACGGGTGAAAGGGGAAAACGCAGCAGGCACTTCTCTCTGAGAACTACCAGTTTACACTAAGTGTCCCAGAAACGTCAACAGCATCACGGATGCGTATTGATATTCAATATGCGTAATGGCAACCAGATGTACACTACAGCAGGGACTGTATACCACACAGGCCTTCATTCCCAGTTCTACACGCTTTGTTCCATTGACCGGGCTATCTACAACTTATTAAAATACTTTGTCAATAGTTTCGCTGTATCATTTATGTCAGTTTAACCTTTAATCTTCTGTTTGTAATCAAAGGACAGAGAGCATAACGTGTTGACATCAATCTTCCTCGTAACAATGTGCTGATACCGTCATCTGTAATGGATATATTCTTAAGTCTTCACAGAGAAATTACTCTGTGTTCAGATCACCTCTCTGTACTCATTATTAGAATTGCACCTTAATCATTGCCCGGACTCTCACTCTGTGTAATTGGTTATGTTCTGTGAGGACCTGAAAGTATCCATTACAAATCTCAGTGGGAAATTGTGCAACCGTCAGACCCTCCAGGCTATTACAAATCCCAGCATATTAGAGTGTCAAGAGTCTTATGAGCAGACCTAAGTTATAGCTTTGTCCTCTCTCCTGCAAACCCCCTGGACAGAATGTCAAAACCAACCGTCCCCTGAGTTCTAACACTGTGCTTCTTTAGCAGACGGATGACGGACAAGGAGACCCCCCCTACCGCCAGTGAGGGAAAACATGCCAGGCAGAAGGCCAGCGGAGGTGTCCGAGAAGGTCGGGTTGTCGAGGCGATCAATGACTCGGCCCGATAACGGAACGCGCGCTGGCGCTCTGGAACTTGACGCCGCTCGAGTGTGTGAGTGACTGAACGACCCCGGGGAAAAGATGACTGACCCCCCCCCCCCCGACAGATGGAGGCCAGAGGCTTTCCTCTGAAACACCCTCTACTCGAATTCAGAGTCTGGCCTATTTCATATCAGGGTATTTCTTCAGCTAACATAGAAATCCAATTAAAGGGTCTACGAAGATACCATCCTACCATGGTTACCGACAACATACACTACATGTTTAAACAGATGTATAAATCAATGTAATTTCATGGCCTCTAAGGGCAACTAAGGCTGAATTTCAGTTTGTTTTTTATATCTATTGACGAAAGCAAGGTACTTTGGGTCTTTCAGCAACCGCAAGATAGAACACCCTGTGTCGTTAATTAAGTTGTTTTCTGGTCTCTGTGTTCTCCCTTCTAAACTTTCCTTTGCTAGGAATGTAGGCTTGGGGTTTAATTGAAAACTGGTTCCATTCACACGTGAGTGCCCGAGTTCTCTGTATGTATAAATGGTTTCTCACACTGAACACAGTGATCTCCCTTTTAGTGACCTCTATACAATCCATTAGCAGTGGAACGTCCTTTTAAAAGCCCCACATTTACAGCTTAAATCTTAGCTTTCGGTCCAATTACAAATGTTCTAACATTTACACTTGCTAACTAGTAAACTCAGTTTTGTTGACAAAAGGGAAAACCGCTATAGTTCTATAATAGCCCCTAAAAGTTGAAAATGTAACTTGGGTCCACCCTCCATGCCTTACAAGGCCACCTCATGTGAGAGGCTGAGGGGGTTTTGTGGAGCACGGCTCACCTTTCGTGTTTCTACTGGAGCCGTTATGTTTTCATAACCTTTGCTACGGTTGTGTAATGCAGTCTTTACAAGCCGGGGGTATAGGCCAGGAAATTGAGACGAGATTCTAGACCTTGTAGGTTTATAGACGAAAAAGGCTGAATGAATGGACTGACCAATTCTAGAATAGTGTTTAAAAAAGATGTTTGTGTCTTTTCCAGTGTGGTTTGGAATTCCCTGGCGTTGACCCTCCCACCCGAGTGATTAGCTATGCCTAGATTTATCAAATCAGTAACTCACGGTGGTCTTTGACTGAATCCCTAATGGCTTCCCCAATGCAGAATCACCCCCAAGTCAAGTAGAGAAAGAGGGGTTTAGAGTTGAGATAAACACTGGGCTATTACACAACAACATGTTTAAACCAAATAAAGATGGGTTAGGTTCTCTTTTTTCATTCAAATCTATGTCATATGTTACTTCTCTTATCTGAGCTTGTCTTTGGCTAACGTCAGGAATAGGACTGCCATAGAATGTTGTTTTCATGACAACATCTGAGACCGATTAGCCCCCCCACTAACCCAAACGTGTACAGTACCACTGAGCAAGAGGGCAAAGGTCAACACAGGCCTAGCTGGCCTTCACTCAGGTCCTCTGGCTTAAGCTACTCAGGATTTTGCTACGCTTGCTAGATGTGGGTATTTTTTTGAAAGAATCCTTAACAAATAAGGCAAAAAAAAAAAAAAAAAGCCTTGATCTCTGCCATGAGAAAATGTTGATGTAATCAGAAATGTCAGACATGGTGACTGTGTCTGGCTCGGAGCTCTAAGGCACGCTCCCTGGCAATGTTAAGTGATACCAACGGGGTGGTGGGATGTGGGTGGGTGGTTGGGGGGGGGGCTGGATGTGGGCCAAGCCTCTCTCAACAGGCGTACCGTGCCTTTAATCCAATCGTTGGCAGGAGAAACAGCTCCAAAGTTCGAGTTCTAAGTCCAGCTCGGAACCCAGCGCAAGTGTTGTGAGACTGCATCTCGTTCGGAGGGCTTGTGTCTACACTGGCGGTTGCCAGAGGCGTTGTGCGGTAAGCTTGGCCAAACAGGGTTCCAGGGGCCCTGTACTGTGTGCACCGACCGCACCACCGTTTGTGCCATTACATACATTTTTGACCACAGTCTTGTAAAACACATTGCAATCTCTTGTTCTTAAAGTTATATTGTCTTGGGATATAGATTTAAATGTGTTGACAGCGGCGTTATCTTTGTGTGTTTTTTGAAGTGCTTTATTGTGAGTGCTGATTCGTATGGTCATGGGTGTGTATTTTTAGGGCCTGATAAAATGCTTCACGCTAAGACTGTTTTATTCCTCCCTGCTTTTCTTTGATGACGACATCAAGGCTACATTCGAAAAAAAGGCCTTGGAGGCTGGCTGGCGAGATATTGGCCCTTGTGTGAGGCAACTTGAACAGGTACCAATTCGTCTAATACTGCAGTCAAAGAGGCCATGGTGTGTGGTTTGCTCCGCCATGACATCATCCATATCAGATGTTACAGTCGAAGCATACAGACACCGCTCCTATTGAAATTAAGGACATATGAAAACACTGGTGTTTTTTTTTTTTCACATCGTCTTCCCAGAAGGGAAACGAGAACTGTAATAACACAGGGCAGACCTGTACAATCAAATGTGTTTTTCTTAGTCAGATAAATCCGAGACAATTTTCCTCAGAGTAACCTGCTTGAGCTGTTAGTGACGGACTCTTGCAAGCAGGAGCCTGAAGAAGAAAAAAACGACCGCTTTTGTCTTTTTTTTTCTGTCTTTTTTCGTTCCAAGAAATCAGTTAAATGTGTCGGAAGAGGAGGGGCCATCGCAGACGATGCTTTCGTCGACAGTCCTCAAGTGTGTTGACAGCTAGCGTAGCATTATGTAACCTCTCTTTTTTTCTTCTCCATGCAGTGCGGTGTGTCATCATGGCGGTGGAACTTTAAAAAATGTACTGGAGGCTTTTGAATATAAAGCATTGCAATGTGCTACATTTTCTGGTGGTCACTAAGGGCAATGAGGCCTCGAGTCGGCTGTATTCTCACTGCTCCAAACGAAGCCGTAATCCTCCAAATTAAAATCGTTTTCATTTGAAAACTGATTACCACATGAGCCAAGGTGGCCGTGTTCGAAGTCAGGTTGTTTTTCATACCTTTTTGACATTTTCACGTTAAGCAGGTAAGCATCAGTTCATAGAACATCACCAACAATTTCTGTCTGGACTTTCCTTTCTCATACTTGCAAATTACCATTAATATTCAAGCAAATGTCATCTGGTAGTGCATGTTGTATGGGATCACCCCCATAACCCAAAGCCCCCCGACTGTTAAATAGTAATAAAGTAATATTAAGTCAAGGGAAAGAAAGGGAAAACTACAGCGGCCCCTCACGCTCCCACAAACCCTGTCCTCCCCACCATCCACTCTTCCTCTCTTAGTGTAATTGTAATTTACAATCCTAATTCCCACTATCCTCCCAAAAGACTTTCAGATAAGAATCAATCCTCTCTCTCTCTCCTAACTGGGGTTTTCTGTAACCATGCCCTCCCTACGAGCCCCCCTTCCTCAACGTCATTTTAGATCATAAATCCAGCTTGGCTGCCAAAAGATTTGCAGATTAGAATCAATCCTCTCTCTCTCTCTCTCTCTCTCTCTCTCTCTCTCTCTCTCTCTCTCTCTCTCTCTCTCTCTCTCTCTCTCTCTCTCTCTCTCTCTCTCTCTCTCTCTCTCTCTCTCTCTCTCTCTCTCTCTCTCTCTCTCTCTCTCTCTCTCTCTCTCTCTCTCTCTCTCTCTCTCTCTCTCTCATGTGGACTCGTCCGTCTTCTCATGGTCTGCTTGAACAATCAGGTCCCTGGACAAGAGGAATAGTTGAGGAGCCCGCCGGCAGCCGTCCTCCAGTCCATCCCCGGTGTAAGATCCACGTCCAGTGTTGATTAAGCGATGTCTCTTGGAAGCACTATTTGTTCGGTTATCCCCCCCCCCCGTGTGTGTGTGTGTGTGTGTGTGGTGCCAAGGAAAATCTCAGGGCCAAGAGAGACACATGCATCTCATGAGCGTACATTGTACAGACAGTGAGCAGGCTGAAGTTGATATGAAGGCACAAGGAAAACAACAACAATCCTAACATTATATATATATATATATATATATATATATATATATATATATATATATATATATATATATATATATACACACATATATATATACATATATATATACATATATATATATACACACACACACACACACACACACACATGCACACGATACACTCACCACAGACAGATGAAGAATCCAGGAGTGCTCTTCTGAGATCAAGGTTGAGTTACTGCCAGTGTTGATATTTGTGCTTTTCATGTCTAAAACGGGGCGACACTTCGTATACTGAGCAGTATGGCTCCACGAGTGCCTATAATAAATACAAAATGGAGTTACGGTGTACAGCACCTAAACTTGTAAAAATGCTCAAATGGCTCTCAGTTAAACAATACATCCAGTATAACCTTAATGTGAATGGGCTGAATGGCTCGAGAACTATTTTCCAGAAAGACATTAGCTGCAGGTAATTCAATATTACTGACATATGGAATTTTCAAGACTGTCAAACCTAAGGAGTAGGGTTGCTCAGCGACTTTGGCCCACAATAGGACAGTGAGGCAGGTGATAGTACTTAACTTTTTATAAAACAAAACCTGATCTTGAATCTACTTTTTTTAAAGGCCTGGACGGGGGAAAAGTGCTAGCAGTGGTTGGGAGAGGTCTTAAAATACATACACTGCTGTCAATAAAACCATTCCTCCCAAGAAAGGACTATTTATTGAAATGCCATCCATGGCCCTTGCAGGTTTTTTTTTTTTATGTCTCACATTGTGGTTTATCTTTCATGTCTATTGCAAACACACTGAAATAAAGTGTTTGTTTACTTTTGAGGCCTTTCTGGAGTCCCCATAAAAATGTGCCCTCTGGAGACCGAACGATGAAAGTAAATGTATTTCATTTTTTTTCCATGGAAGGTCTGATGTTTGAGCGAGAGGCGTTGGAGAGCAAGTGTTTCTCATGCTACGGGGTTTCCTCCTAATAAGCAGGGGCCTTCCTGAGCATGCGGTCAAGGCCAGCCACGCAATAGTGAATGTCAAAGGAATGTTTTCTTTTTAGTGTCCTGGCTCCGTCTTGGTCAAAACCTCAACGTTGACTTCAGAGACTGGTAACACTTTACATTTACTGGTCGGATTTAGTATGCGTTTTAAAATACGAAGTCTACTATTATGTGACGTTATCTATTCCTTATGAAATACGGGACGGCTAAAGGCCTACAACTCCACTTGCTGACTAACATGCTCAGAAATTGCAATTAACCAACACATTTTGGTTTTACACCATTGCCCGGAGGGAGTTGTGATGGAAAGTATTGTCTGATCTTCATTCTGTCCTATAGCACCTTATACAAATATACCAACATGATAAAGGCATTTCATTTTGATTTAATGGGGTATATTAGGCTCCCTAGTGACTCTGCGTGGCCTTACACTTAACACGACAAAGGCCTTTTAAACCAATGAGCCTTGACAAGAGTGACTTTTGGGGGGAAACTGGACTCTTTCCTGAGTTATGTAACTGGTTTGATGGATAACAGGCTGTGGACAGAGAGACAAGGAAAGCCAAATGGATTCGCGCACACACACACACACACACACACACACACACACACACACACACACACACACACACACACACACACACACACACACACACACAGGATCCCTCACAGGTATTCAAGAGTTCAAGGCAACCAGGGCACTTTGAAAATTTGGACTCAATTGGCATATCATATGAATGGCAAAACAGCCTGTTTTCCCCCTCAAAAAAACAGTTGAAGGTGAAGTTTCAAGCAAATGGCTTGGTTCAAACATTGCTGCCTGTCAAAACGTTTTCATGCTGCCGTTTTTAAAACTCTGTGCACCCTTTTCACTTATACAAGCGATTCAGTTGAGTATTTCCATCCTCATAGAGAAGAGGCCACAAGTCTAATATATTTACTCAGTATAATTTATTCTATTGTCCGTTACTTCAATTATTATTAGTCATTAAGAACAATCAACTGCACAGAGCACATACCAGCAAGTAGAAAGTACACCTCTTCCTTTTGATGTCCCGATCACAATCACAAACAGAAGGTTCAGCTGTTCATAAATCCTTCTCTAGACATAAGTGCACATGCTCCTTCCCTTACTTGTGCCTATATGTTTTGACCATGCTTGTTAGCATAGGAAATGACAGACAGGTGCGTCAATGCGGTGCAGGGCGGTCGGGGTTGGATGGCGGTCGTCACATTCACGTATGGAACAAATATTTATGTCGTTCACACAAAATCTATGTGGACATGACCTCAGTATTTTGCATTGTGAAGAAACAGGATTATAAAAGAAAACAAATCTGTACACACCTGTATTTAATTTGCAATGCTAACTCGTTTCAATGCTGATATTTGCATATTAACTACAGACAGGTGTGCGGGAAATATATTAAAGCCATGATTTGTTTTCTTCAGCCATTACAACAAGGAAAGTAATACATCATCCTATTATATGGAACTTAAGTCTTTCTCTAAATAATGCTGACACAATTGGGTAGACTCTTCAGACCTTCCTCAAGAAATCACCGACCTTATCCCGTTGGTTATGCAACGACATTACTGTTGCAAGACAAATACTGCACACCTGGCACTCATTTGCTATGCAGATATAATTTAGTTGTATTATTTAACAACGGCGCTTGCAAAATTACTAACCAAATCTTGATATGCAAATAATATTATATCAGTTGTGCTAGTAAACATACATGAGCTACACAACACAGACTAGAAGCCTCATTAGAGTAAAGAGGTAAATACTTGTATATACAGGGATGATGTCACCAAGTTGAACACAATCAGAGAAATACAACCGAGCAGAACAAACAGTCTGAAGTACAGAACAAAAGTTGTCGCTTTTAGCCATTATTCAGTTATTTATTATAAATGTATTATACCCTGCTACAAGAAGGAGTTCTGTTGTACAGGATGCAATGATGAGCGATCAGTTTTGAAAGTTGCTTAAAACCAGCCCAACTGCTTTGTAGGCCACAGGACCCAAGTGCCCAGGTGTTCCAAATCAGCTGCTGGCGAGATTCCCACTCGTTTCTCCTGTAGACCAGCGGCCAGCAAGGACCAGCAGGTAGGCAGAGTGGGGAGGTCGTCACAGGCCGCTTCACTCCCAAACTTTGTTTGCATTCATTTCGAAACTAAATCCACAGTTTGTGTCAAAAATATCAAACTGCTACAAGTCACACACAAAAATGTTGTATTCATGCATCCCCTTCGCCCCCACCATAAAAATGTATAACGAATGAAAAATAAATTAATAAACAGTTTAATATCAACGCCATATGGATCATGCCAGTGGTTTTGGAATGCTTGAATGGACAATGCCAAAGTGATGTGATTAATTACGTTTCATTCTGTGTTTACGTCTTGGAAATGTTTTCCTCGTGGTTCTCTGCAAAAAAAATAAAAAATAAAAAAACACAAAAAAAACATCCTCCATTCCCATTGTTTTTCCCTTTCTATATTTGACACTGTCTTTCCTGGGCTGCTTGTATCCAAACACGTGCACTTCACATGAAGAAGAAGAAGAAGAAGAAGAAAGGGTGAAAGAGGAGCCAAGAGGAGTGAAGGGAGGGGGGATGAGTCCCTCGGGCCTCCCCTCGCACCCCCCTGCCGAGCCGCTCTGTTTTGGAAAACGTGCGGTTAAACAAATTTTTTTCTTCATCACTTTCTCTCTCACTGTCTTGTCTCTCACTTGGGTTGCCGTGACGGATGGGTTGTGGTCCAAAGGAAATTCCCTAAATCCTATCTGGGCAGGGATTCCCTGTTAGAGGAAATATAGACTTGGAAACAAGGAATGGAGCAATGGGGATCTTCGGTTGGGTGGGGTGGGGTGGGGGTGGGGGTAATGATAGGGTTTTGCTCAGCAGGGGATGATAAATACGATTGGTGGGACATCGCTAGATTGATGTGCTTAGTCGTGGCGATGACAGCCTTTGAAAAGAACGTAGCACTCTCCATTGATTGCTTTTGCAGTTCCATCGTTTACGCTGCAGTGGATGCCACAAACATACTTGTTGTTAAGGGCCTTGTTGTTAGGGACCTTGTTGTTAAGGGCCTCGTGGTGTTCTGTGTTGCCACAGCCTGCCAGTGACACACTACTACAAACGCTGTTGGTATTAGAAGCAACAGCTCTGCATATTTTTAACCAACTTTGAAAGTATTAAACTCTAAACGACGTGTTTTTAATTCCTATTTACACAGGTTGTAAAAGCTGTTTCATTATGTGTGTGTTTATATGTAGGAAGGGAGGTGTTACTTTATTCCCATGACAAAATATAACAGGGAAAAGCTTTTCCTGTGATCTAAACCTAAGGCGACTGAAAGGGGATTGTGAATGATTTTGTAAATAGGGTTGTATTAACCACGCTTAATAAAAATGCTATACACAACAATGAACATACAAACCTATTAGCTCTGTAGTAGATGCCCCCGCATTGTAGTGCCCAGATGGTCCAAGGCAAACTGAAAACATTTTTTAAGTGATCCAATAACTGAAGACAAGAGGACAAAAGAACCATATTCAATAAGCCTGGGAATGTTTCAAACTTCCATAGATTGGTATTGAGACAAATAACCCTTGGGCCGTCACTGGTTCAAATCAAGACGCCCGTTTTCCAAGAACATACAAAGGCATGATGATGATAGAGCAGGATGTGGATGAGATTAGGTACCTCTGTAAATTTGCGGCCTCCCCCTGGGTGACAGATCACTTCCAGGTGCGTCCAGACTGTGATTCACAATCATCCAACCAACCCTGTCGCCCGGGGCCATCCACTTCCTGTTAATAACCAGGAAGTGGAGTTTTATCACGGCCAATGAAAACCAGAGGACGGGTTACAACTGCAGACACATGTTGAGAGTGAAGAAATGCAGGTCTCTCAAGGTGGCCTTGAAGAACTTTACCAAGCATAGATCCATTTCATGTGTGAGTAATGTTGGACTGATTCTTGTCATTTCATGTATTCCTTCATGTTCCACACATACATTTATTTGTGGTTGTGAGGCACATTTAAATCCTGTTTGGAATCTTTTGAAGGCCAACGCTTGTGGCAACACTGGCTCTGTTAGCAATAATGAAAACGGTTGGAAACACTGCAGGATTAACTGCAGGTTTTTTGAGGTTTCATGCTGGGTGTTGTTTTCACAGTGCAACTCAGTTTGGAGGTTCTGCAGGCCTGTTCCTCCCCTGTTCTCATGTTGCATCTTAATGAAAAAACATTACTGTGTAAGACAAAGGACTGATCAAAAGCAACAGGCTCACACTTTGTTTTAAACGGCACTTAAGTAAACAATAATGGACCGGGCCTCTCCACACTTTAAGTGCATTTCTGCGATACAGCAGTGTTTAAAGCAATTTGACTAATTACTATTTGAAAAACATATACATTATTTTAATCTCCAGTGAGTAGAAGTAAGTGTAGTGTCCTTGTAATGTCCTTATACAATTGTACTTTTGTTCTTGTGTCCAAACCTTCATGTTAAGCCAAACATGAAAAAATATAAGAAGAAACTGCCATCTAATTATGTGATTGAGGGACCCACTATACTAAAGGTTTGGCTTTTTGGCTAAACAAACACTTACACTCAATCTGTAGAGCCTGGAGTGAGCTCGTAATATTTTGCCCAAAACAAAACAGCCAAGGCCCAAACAACGCCAGCGCTGTTAATAACTAAAAATGGCTTGCCATAAGGCAGGCAATGTGCATGTATTATTACACAGTGAATGCTTTGGTGTTGGAACAGCTGCACGGGTCTTGTGGGACCCTGGGTGTGAAGCGGTGTGGGTGGGCGCTACACTCAGATTCTGCCAGTTACAACCATGGTCTGTGGGTCAAAAAACAGTTTTGCCACCTGTTTGAAGCCTTTCTCACGTTTTTGCTATTGTCCCTCCTCTTTTTGTGATTTGTTCAGCCTTACTGTTTGTCTGTTCAACTGCTTCTGTCTAGCACCTTCAGGGTGTCTGAATGTCTTTACAACTACAGTACCAAGCCGACACAATTGTCCCTGCTTTCTGTACCCCTGGGGATGTTCAGCTACGTTCACAAACCAACGCAATGACGTTAAAGCCTCAGCTGTATATATTCAAATACTCATTCAAGTGTTTCATAACCGCTGGTAGTCAAAACGCCCACCTCAATTACCACTTTTTGGTGGGCATTTGGGTAAAAAAAAACGTACGCAACGGTGAGCTGTTTTCTTTCCTTTTCTATCAAACCGGCTTCTAATCCCTTTGGGAGTTGACGGCCAGAAACTGTTTCAGTTGTCTGCTGTTGGGTTTGTCTCTTCCTCTGAAATAAGAGTGACATCAGTATTTATCCCTACTCCCGTTTCTCCTGCACAGCTAATTAAATCACCAAGGGCCCGTTTTTTTTAAGTTTATATGGGTTGAGTTTTTTCCTCCTGCTCCTGTGGTTTCTAAGAAGGTTCCTGTGTTGAGTTTGGCTTTTGCAAGCTGCCTGTCTCCGGCTCTGGAAAAGTGATGTAATCTCCATGGATCTCTGTTGATCTTCCTAATTGGTTCTGTGGAAGTCAATGGGCAGAGCATAAAATGGATCCTGCCAACAATCTATCCACTCAAAAGCAGCATATTTCATTTCTATTATTTCCTTGGGCAAATGATGATTAATTGTCATACTTATTGTTCATCGTTTAGCACAAAGCTGCACACAACAATATTGTTTTATTAAAAAAAGGAACAGAACTTTTATTATGAAACATTTGATACAAAAATAAAGTACATAGAAATACTAGCAACAACAATGGTACAGTATCATGTTACAAAAGAATTCCATACAAATCAAAAGACGCTCGTCTGCAAGCCTTTGCACCAGAAGACCATCTGTACAAAATTATGCAATTTCAAAATAAGTCCTCTTTTTGCAACATATGTATAGTTTCCTCCTTTAAAGCAACAGACCTTCATATGAATACAACTTATATAGTAACGTAATCCTTAATATATGAGCATACGGTCAAGCCAAAGAGGCGGGGGGGCGGTGAGCGACGTCAACCCTCACCTAGTACGCAAAACTGCCGTTTTGTCTGGGGGTTCTAAAACAAAAAGCAGTGACCTTCATTAACTGTGTGAACTATTACGACCGGGTTGTTTAGTATCTACCATTGAATTACAGTTCAGTATAAGTCTAAGGTAGTTACAGTCTGGGCAATAAGAGGCAGAGGGTCGGCTAAACGCTGTAAAGGGAGCACATTGACGGCCATTTTAGCACCACAGGTCCAAACCGAACGGAACTGTGTTCTGGTCGAGCTACTCCAAAATGGAGAGCGGCTTCTTAAGTGTTCGATGTAGAGAAACTCCTGAAAACCGGATGCTTTCTTGGGAAAGACGATTTCGCATAAACGCATTAAAAAAGGTCTCTCCATATAAACATAAATACATTTTTGCTGTGCAAATTGCAAGTCTTAAAGTCTCGGATCTGTTCTCATCTAAAAAGGATCGAGGAATTTGTACACAGATTTCATGTATGAAAAACATAGAAAAGGTTGCGGGCAATTGCTCATGTTGAAAGGCATTTCAAAGTGTATGGATAGAATAAAAATGCTTTAAGTGGAGAAAGATTGTTTGCTTGTCTCATGAAACGCGTTTGTTTGCTTGTGATGTGCAACCGTTTTATTTTATTATTATTATATTATACACCATTGTACAGCAGAAGCATTGCAATAAATCCCATTTCCTGTTATACACCTGTGACTTTCACAAGGAACAAGGCATCAAATGAACTTTGATAAATAATATCATACAAGTTATGGAAAATAATTTTCAGGGAGCCAGCTTCCCATTATTTCGACATAGAAAAAACAAAAAACATCTCAAGCATGAGCTTGTTTCCTCACACCGCAAAACCCCTAAAAACAAAACCGTATATTTCCATGTGTCTCATACGTTTCATATGCCTTGTTGTCATGTTTGATAAATAGTCATATCAGACTTGTTTTGCTTTCCCATATCACAAATGCCCTTAAGAGAAATTCCCTGACACATCCACATCGTTTTCCCCATCCAAACGGCAGGATCAGGAGAAATGTGGGGGAATACAGGTCACCCCAAAAACAAATCAAGCGCCCCCCTTCTTTTGCCATCTTAGCCAGTGGGGTGTTGTTACTTAGATGTCCTACCATTTGCCAGGAATGGGGGTTCCACATTCGTACCATGAAACGTAGTTGACGTGAGAGTTTCCTCCTATTTGCCCAAAGTAGACGGGTTCCTGTCTCATAGCTCTGTAGTATCCTGTGAGCAGAGGGCCAACGAGAAGTGACAGGTTAGAGATGATAAAAAAAAAACACGTTGTTGTATTATGAAGCGCACGTAAGGTATGATATGGCAATGGTATTGTTGTTGGCCAACCTTCTCTCGCAGGTAGCTGGTCAGCTCGGACTTGGCTTCCTGTCCTGCCGTCCAAGAAGCTGTCGACAAACTGGCAATGGTCCTCGCCGTGACCGGACTGGTCCCCAATGTTATAGAACTTACCTGTGGGGAGGGAGGGAGACAGAGAGTTAACATTGACAAGGTCTCACCTCGGGAAACAAACTGTCAGAAACAACACAATAACATGTATTTCAGTTGGAGCTGTTATAGTTGTAGAGGGGAGGTTTATAAGGAAAGGTGTTACTTCGAACAAGTAGAGGACCTGGGACTACTTGTTCAAACTCACAGCGGGCTTTTGTTACTGGATGGTATAAAAATACAGGTTCATTCAGGGATCAAACACTCACCGTTGAGAGTATCACTCAGGTAGATCTTGTATCTGAGCGAGTTGCACAGCTGGACACCAACAAACTTGCGGTACCAGGTTCTCTTGACGTACTGCTTACCATTGCAGTCCGAGTAAGAGTCCGTCTTAAAAGGGAACTGGGTCCAGATAGCATCTTTTCCTAAAGGAAACCCAACACACAGGTATCTATATCAGAAAAATATTAAAGGGACAAGAGAGATGATAAAAAACAACTTTCAACATGGTATTCGCTTTAGCTTACTTCCCTATCTTACTTAAGACAAACATGGCATCTTCCTGGAGTTAAAGTTGATCATCCCAAATAAAGCATGATTTAGGGTTTGAGGTAGATCTGGGAGCAAAGGGGGAGCATGGACTACACTACCGCTACCAGAAATCATAGACGCAAGGTCAGGTGTAAAGAAAGAAAAAAAACAAAAACCGATTTGTTTATCTAAACAATCTAAAAACACATCCTACACATCTTTGAGACCTTCGCTCCACACATTCTGCACGACGCGATGTACAGAATAAAAAAAATATATAAAAAAAAAACAAGTAAAAGAAAAGCCTGTGTGTAGTTTTGCTGTGTAAATGTTTAGCCTGGCTGGGCACTGATGGTGGAAGGAATGAACTCATAGGCCTGGAGACACATTGCGGTTTGGAGGCCCTGGGTCTCCGCTCACTGTGCCTGTGCCAGCGTGGCCCTCATTAGGCTACTCGCTCCCTGGACAGGTTGGTCTGTGGAGTGAGGACAGAGAGCAGGCTTACCTGACACGTTCTCGCTCACCCGGGGATCCGCTGCCGGGCGGGGAGAGAGGAGGAAGAATTTTCAGGGCAGTTTTATGGTTCAATTGCATGCGACATTGACAGTGTGCAGAAGCCATGAGTGAGGGGGGGGGGGGGAAGAGAGAGAGAGAGAGAGAGAGAGAGAGAGAGAGAGAGAGAGAGAGAGAGAGAGAGAGAGAGAGAGAGAGAGATGGGGAACACATTAAATTGGTTTACTTTAGAAAAAACAAGCTCATAATTTATTGGTGGTTAAAGAATGAACATGTAAATCCTGTTTATTTGGACTTATAAATTATACCACAAACAATTAAAGTGCTGTGCTTGGTCCCACATCTTTCAAATATTACAAATTACACTATTACTAGAAATTAACCTAACCGACCAACACTAGGACTACGTATCCCAGAATGCAATTCATTGTCTCTTCAGCTCGGAACCTTCACTAAGACGGCAAGTCTCCGTGGACCAATAAGCCTGCCTGCAGAGTGGTCCTCCCCAAAACAATAAAAAGGATCTTCATCCCTACTGAGCCTTTATTTATGACTGGCGGTTAGAGGTAGATCTTCTGTGCAAATGAATAGCTACTCATGTAACTGTCCAAAATAGTCTGTAAATATGTGTGTGTGTGTGTGTGTGTGCGCGCGCGCTCGCGGAAACACACTCGCACATGTATACATGCCTGCGTGCAACGAGGGGGAACTGGCACATCATCAATACCCCCCGAGGCTTTGCAGTTTACATGGAGTGAGGTGCCAAGATTATGAAAATGGCGGACCATGCTGAAACCATTACCTTAGTAAGAGCTTGTTCATTGCCCCTCAAAGGCAAACAGGGTCTAAGAGACGTAACTGTATTTGGCAGACCCAGCTAGATGTGCATAGGTATAATGTATCCTTAAACATTACTGGATGACTGTGTTTGCTTAAACTATAAGCGTGGCCATTAAAATGTAATCGTGCTGGGGCATGGTATGTTTTTAGCTCCCTTCAGACTATCCCCGAGTGAAACTCCACGGTCGTTACGCAATGATCTCATTTATCAGGTGTGACTTTTTAACAGGGGTCTTGTATTACACATTTCAACTGGCCTCACGTTTGAAATGTTCGCAAGCTACTAGTTCAACCAGTTCCCTGTTTTACCTCTCTTACTGTAGCAGAGGATAAATTCATC
This sequence comes from Aplochiton taeniatus, assembly GCA_017639675.1. Taxonomy (NCBI): domain Eukaryota; kingdom Metazoa; phylum Chordata; class Actinopteri; order Galaxiiformes; family Galaxiidae; genus Aplochiton; species Aplochiton taeniatus. The sequence goes on from CM030191.1 coordinate 8,869,640, forward strand.
TCTTCATGGGATTTTCTGAACAAATGAACACACAAAGATCTTCCCTACTTGCAACGCAGACACGGAAATAAGTTCAACGAGAAAAGTTTTAAAATAGGACATGGTGCTGAAAATGATTTCATATAATTATTACTATAAGGCCCAAATAAAAGGTCAATATAGCACTATACATTACTGTACCTGATTCTGTGCTGAAGGACACAGGTTTGCTGGGTGGGCTGGTTCCAAGGTCATTCTTGCCTTTGACTTTGAATTCGTAGCTGTGACGTCAAAGAGAGAGAGGGCCGTGTCGGTATCCGATGAGCATAACAGATGTCACTCATTCCCCTTCCAAACCAACGGCTCAGCACAAACCCCTTTCCCTTCAATCCCATTTCCTTTTGGGTTTTCGATAGGAAAAACATTTTCACGGGGCCCGGAATTTCCTTTCTAATCCTCTATCCATTTAAAACTGAAGATGGGATTCGGACGGAAAGAAGGCTTATTCTTGTTAGGTCCCTGTAGGAAGTGAATAATGAGGTCCCCTCTCCCTCTTCATCTCCATGTCAAATGAGCTGCTGTATCTGTTAAGCAGACAGGGCAGGAAAATACCTTATCATGTCTCTCTCCCTCGTAATGATTCAACCATGTGAGAGAAGAGGAAGGCCTGTCGTCGGTCCCCCATTTGGAATAGGCCAGGCGATGCCGCCGTTTACCTCCTCCGTACACCAGTGACATTACACATTCCGGTAGGAGAATACATGGATACACATCTCTCTCTCTCTCTTCGGGATCACTCAAAGCCTTGCGAATGCATCCAAAGGGCTGCCTTGCTCCTACGGAATTTAAACCCCCGGGGTTCTTTTGACATGAGTAGTCTTCGAGTTTAATCGGGTTCTGTCTACACTATATCAAGATTGCAGGTTTATTTCCCACGTTGATGATATTCGAAGGGATTTTAATCTGTCGGGTTTTGGATTGCTGCGGAAGGCACCGTACCTGCTCTCCGGTTTGAGGTTCTCCACTGCCGTGTGCGTCCGATTGGTCCTCAAGATGGACACCTGTTCCCCATCCGGTCCTTTGGTGGTGGAGATGACTTCATACTCTACAACGCCATGGACACAGGACAGGGTGTGAGTTCAAATTCTACAACGCCATGGACACAGGACAGGGTGTGAGTTCAAATTCTACAACGCCATGGACACAGAACAGGGTGTGACTTCATATTCTACAACACCATGGACACAGGACAGGGTGTGAGTTCAAATTCTACAACGCCATGGACACAGAACAGGGTGTGACTTCATATTCTACAACGCCATGGACACAGGACAGGGTGTGACTTCATATTCTACAACGCCATGGACACACGACAGGGTGTGACTTCATATTCTACAACGCCATGGACACAGCACTGGGTGAGTTCAATTGTATGTGGCTTTGATTAACTTGAGATGAATCAGTGATTCCCTAACATATGTTAATCATTTGAATGCTACTATGCTGAGTGTGTTAGTATGCCTAACCCATTAGGATATTCTCATAGCAGTGAAAGACATGGTGAAGATGAAAACTCTTGGCTGGAACAGAGATTTTTCTTTCTTACCTTTGTTACAAAGTGCAGCAAAACAACAACAAGATTTTAAAGAACTGATGAAAAAGATGGACGTTGATGGAACTGTCAGTACACTCCCTGCCGCCCCCCCCCCCCCCGCCCCCCCCCACCTGTGGTGTCGTTGTCCGTCTTCTCCCAGTCGAGAATGACGAAGGAGGGGCATCCTTCCACCGTCACCACGGTGAGGTTGGAGGGCGGAGACCTGGGCGGGGCCGTCACGTTCTCGTGCTCCCCGGCCTCCTCTTCGGGGAAGTAGTTGAGGGAGGTGGTGATGGAGCACGGCTCGTCAGGTTTCTTGTCCGTCTTGTACACGACGTGAGGCGCTTCAGAGATATGAGAGAGAGAGAGAGAGAGGTTTTCAGTGATGCTTGACAAACTTAGGAATGGCAGTAGATTCTAAAGCACTTCACACTGCAGAGCTGGCCCAGAGCTATGGTTCTACTGGGTTTGATTATTAGTGTTCACATTTTCCTCTGCAGAGCAGTTTCAAAAACTATAAACTATTATCAATATAAAGTGACCATGTGCTCCTTAGATGGAAAAAGAAGTTTCTGTTCAACCAAAAAGTGACTCAAAGCAAGATGTCATTTTCCCGTACCGACGAAACGTTTCTTGCCCAAAGCGTCCACGTCAGAGGCAGGTAAGGAACTGAACAGTGAGGAGTTCTCCCAGCTTTCAAACTGAGTAACTAAGAAAGAAGACAAAGGGGAAAAAAAGAATGTCATAACCATAAAATCTACCAATACATTCATTGAATTGTTATACAACCCAAAATGATTTACTTTGTTCTAATATAAACCTAATAGTACAAAAGAATACTAGTAATAAGTGCAGTAATAAGATGAGCACAGAACTGTCCACCACGAATTGTCTCTGCCAGCATTATAGAATGTGTACCGTTAGCGACCGGTGCAACGGTTGCTGTGTGTTTGCGTTCTTGCTTGGCAGGTTTCACCGTGACCGTGGGGAATTTGGGCCTCAGTATGGACAGCTTGTCAGCTTGCTTTAAAAGGTTCAGCTTGTCTGGGGGGAAAGACATGCAAAATCAAACGTGGCACAAGTCATCAAAGGCACAGGAGTCCACAGGAAGTCACAAAGACTTAAAACGAGGAGCACAGAAATGCCTTTTAAATTGTGCATAGGTCCCTTCTATCCCTTCCGATTCTACAGGCAACAAAACTACGCACAAAGACTCTTCAATATCTCCTACACTTCAAATATTTGACCTCCTCGGTGATATACATTAGAGCAGGGGTTCTCAACCCAGTCCTCAAGGACCCCCAGCCATTCCATGTATTTGATCTATCAAAGTGCTAGCACACCTGGTGTAATTAAGACACCTACAGCAAGGCTTTGGCTAATTACATCAGGTGTGCTACCACTGGGGAATATCAAATATCTGGAATGGCTGGGGGTCCTTGAGGACTGGGTTAAGAACCACCGCTTTAGAGCGCAGTAATGCGTGGCTTACCCATCTCACTCAGCTTTCCAACCAAGTTGGTCTTTTTGTTGACAGGGATGGAGGGGCGAGAGGGCGACCCTGGAACATAAGATAAACGCAAATGAAACAGTAAATGCAAACTCAGTGAACACTGCCATATAATATGTAAAACCCAGCAACTGACTTTCTTTGGCAGGTAGTGTTATTGAAGAACTAGAGATATTTGCTGTTTTCGGATACGACTGTTTCAAATATATTTTGGTCGATCAACGGTGCTTCCTAATGAAAAACAGTGGAACACTCTTAATGCAGCGAAAGACTAGCCAATCCTTTGATTCACATCCCACAAGAGAGATCCAAGCTGAAAACTGAAAGGGTCTAAATAGTTGCAATCAAACCTCTTTCAAAAAGTGAAAACGAAAACATAAGCCTCAAGATTGGCTTTAGCTGGAGGTCCTTTTTAAATGTACAGTATAACCAGCTTTATATTCACGGATATTTGAACTCAATACCCATCCCAGATGAGTCCATGTGATTTTCTTTCTGTGTGCCAAGGATTTTACCAAGACAGAATACTCTAAACCTGTTGCCAATTATCCGACTCTTCTGGTAAGACTTCATAATCAAGGAATTGTCCGTGTTCCAGCACAAAAAGCAGTTCATGAAAACCCACAATCTGAAAGCGATAGTTCTGAAACAATGTGGGCACATTCCTTTTAATCAAAAAATATATATAAATATCTATTTCCCCCCCAAAACTTGCACTTACGGTGCTTTATTGAATTTCACCCAACGCACAGATGTGTTTTTTAAACCAACCAAGGGGAGCAAAAACATGTTATGTATTATTTTTCAAGACAGATTTGCTCCAGCTTATAGCTAAAGAATTCATTCCGTATTGCCAACAGACTGAATGTTCGCCATATTGCTGTATTAAATCAAGAAATGGGAACCAAACTAACAATACATTATTTAAAGGAGCACATAAACGTCTTTTACAAACACACAATCCTGCAACCAAAAGCAAACATTCAATTCCACATTTTGATGAAAATGCAGATGCGAGCCATGCTTTCCTGATTGCATGAGGGGGTACTCCAAACATTGGCACTGCTGCCACAATGCTCAACTCGGCAAAGCTTATTGTTCTTACAAAGTCAATGCTTTCAATCAAGCAAGAAGCAAATAGGTTTAAGCATGTGGACCCTACCCAGGAAAATATACTGAAATAAAATTGGAGCATCGACTTAAAATATTAAGTTTGTTATAAGGCCGTGTTATTAAGGAACAGATTGTTCTTAACATCTCTGCGGTGAGAAAAAGTGCAAAGCTGGGTGGGGAACCCGCCAAAACAGTGTTCTTTAAAAGTAAGCTAATGACCAGAAGGCCGTAGTACTATCCAAGTTATTTTCCAAAAAGGCTCAAAATACTTTGGTCAAGGTCTCCATCTTGTTGACCAAGGCTTTGGGCCAATCCAGGCCTGCTTTGGAGGCACTACGATTGGCGGATTCATGCAGTTTCGATGGGTGACAAATAAAGGCGGGCTGATCAGTGCGTGGCGTGGAGCTAGCTCGGGGTGCAAACCGGATTCATGCCTTTACCAACCATAAAGCCGGTCCTCAATGGAAGGCACTGATCGGCCCACTACAGCAGGGTACCCAGGTTTTACATCTTCAGACAATGAGTTGTTAGCTGGAGGGAAAGTACTCTGGGTTAAAATTTGGCTCCACGTTTGATCAAACATATTTTCATGCATTTAGCGTGACTGAATCCTATTATAAAAGTATTCCACTGTTCAACATCACGTTATATTAAGCGCGAAGGGTTCCCTTCATTTTGACAGCAGAATGATTCAAAACCACAGGGCTTGATGAGTCTAACACCGTGCGGACATAGACGTACACATCACACCATGATGAAGCACCACAAATGGAAAACAGATGAAAAATGATGGACACCCAGAAACCACACCAGCCCATGCTTATTGTATGGGACATGCATATGAACATGCACATTGTAAATGCTATTTAAGGCCTTGGCACCATACCCTGACATTGAAATAGACCTTAAAGGCCAATACACTTTCAATATATATTTCTTAAGTTTTTCTATTTTGCTACTGAAAATTGTGTATGATTACCCTGGATAACCAATTTAACGTTTAAAATTCAACTACTGACTAATTTCCAATTTATAGTATACTTCAAATAGCATCATTACTTTTCTATGTGGTTACCATGTTGATTTAGAAACAATACCCTAAAGTTATGTAGAATAAGATATCTGCAATGGTAGTTTCTGCAGTGGCAGCTCAGGCCTAGTGATGCTAATAGCAAACAACCGACCGACCGACAATACAAAGTCAACATCTCACCGCCACATTCGTGACACAAACACAGTTGCTCTTTCTGGCGTTCCATACCTCTTCAAATAACTAAGATTGAACTTGACAGCCCCTTGATTATTTACAGTAGCCTATAGATCAGAGGTAGTTGAAGCCTGCAGAAACATGGCACATATTTGACAGACAACCAGTGAACACGATGGATGGACAGACTGGCGGAGACAATGGAGGGATGGAATGTGAAGGACAGGATATTATCGACAATGAAAAAGATGAACGGGCGGATGACGCCGACATAAGCTGCGGGGGAGATGGGGCCGCCAGCGGAGGCGACTAGGTTAATGATGAAGAGGAGGAGGGAAACACACAGAGGAAGAATCAGCTCTTATTTTACCCATGCGCAGTCGGGACCACACGACTGGTTTGGGAAGGGCAAGGCCCTTGTGGTGCTCTCCGTTGGCTGTTGGGATGAGAGGGAAGGTTATAGAGGAGACACGCTTTTGGTTACGAGAAGAGAAACTGCAGCATGTACTTGAAATAGATTTAGTCCAAACATAAAAGAGGAGGATTGCGGAGGTGTGGAGCTTTCAAACGAACAGTGAAACATGTTCTGAGTAAAACATCAGATAAAAGGGAATGTGAGTTGTCTGCGAACCATCATGGAAATCTTTCTCTGATCTTTCTGCAGCCTAAACTGTAACTCACTTGACCCACATTTTAGCTTCGCCCTCTCAGATGGTGAGGGAGACAGACAGCCGCGTCCAATTTCAAATTTGAAGCTGACATGGACTGTCAAACACGACCCATTCACATGAGACATGAAACCGGGCCTTTAAGAGCCAAACCGCCAACTGCAAATTCAATATCCACCCGGCGGGGTCAACATTTGGCGTGCATTTAGAACGAAAATACACTGTCATAGCGGTCTCGCCATCGGGCATTTCGACTCATCCCCACATGAAAGTTTTGTAAGATGACAAGTTGAGAGAAAGAGAGAGAGAGAGAGAGAGAGAGAGAGAGAGAGAGAGAGAGAGAGAGAGAGAGAGAGAGAGAGAGAGAGAGAGAGAGAGAGAGAGAGAGACAGACGAAAAGGTGCAGAGAGGAGGAGTGTTCCTTTACCCCCTGGTGTCCTGGAAGTCTTGGAGGAGTTACTGGCCCTAGAGGGAGAGTAGGGTTGTCTTATGCCGTTAGTGAAGGGGAAAGAAGGGTGTCTGGAGGTGGGCTTCATGGTTCGGGCAACCATGGTAACTTCTGGGCCGTACGGCCGCAGAGGCATGGAGGACGTCTGGTTCCTCTGGTTGCCATGACCTAGAAGATTAGAAACAAAGGCAGGGTCTCTCGTCACAGTTCAACGGCACTTCTAGTGCTTCTCGGTCGATGTTTTCCGGATGCCATTCAGGCATGCGTTCAGCCACAACAGCAGCCTGCACAGTGCTTTTAGTGATGAAGAATCAATCTTACAATAGTGTATTGAAAACAAATGTATTTTACCTTTTTTGTTAGACAGTTATATTTATAATAGGGTAAAGCTACACTTTAATTTGTCTTATACTATACCTAGGTTCATGGTAAGTTGATATATTTTATGGCCTAAATGGGTTTCAAAACCCCAGCTGCCAGCAAAAAATATATGCATCTATACTTTTGGATACTTTGGTTCACTCTCAATTTATCGGACAGAGAACCCGTTAAAAGTAATACTGGTCTGTGAAAGATTTACTTCTAGTTACTTCTAGATCTTTGTCGGTGAAAGGTTTGTTTACATGTTATGACGTAATAATGGCACAGCAGATAATACCGGTTCCTCACCAATCTAAGTGGTGGTGGAGCGCAGCTTTAATGTGGTCCGTGTTTCTAGGACAAAGCATTTTAAAGCGTTCACAATCTTGGGAATCAACAGTCATATAAGCTGATGAGACCGGGGGAAAACACAAAGGACCCATGACTGTAAGATTGTGGGTGATCAAAGCCAAAGTTTTTGCGCACAAAACTTCAGACAGGAGCTAAGCAAAACCTGTCCAAACATACTGAAACAAGAAGGGTGTCGGTTTGCTGTTTTTGGATCGCTGAACGTTTAAACAACGCTCGATTTAGAAACACCTACAACCCGTTCAGAAATGGAAAGCACATTTCAGAGAGTACGGGTTGTAGGGGAATCCAAGCAGAGCCTTTGTATTTGTTAGCAATGTTTTGTCATCCTTCTTTTTTCCAACTGTAGGATTGGCAGGGGGAAAAAAACGTGCAGACACACTGGGCATGAAGTGGATGATTTGACGCTACGTTAAAGGGACATTCCGCTCCCTTCCTGTGGACTGATGAGATGTTTGTATTAGGCAGGACAAGAAACACAAAAACGTAGAAGCTGTGGATTGGGAACATGGTTAATGGTGAGCGCAGACATGTGCTTGCACAATACGCAGATATGGACAGAGAAGAAAGGGAGGGGACCAGCTTCGATTGCAAAGACACACACACACACACACAAAGGCATTCTATGAACGGAGGCCATTTTCTTTCTTTTTTTACCAAAGGTATTGAGTTTGCCTCTGTCATTGCCCAGTGGCCGTCTCAGCAGTGACGATCCGTCCTGGGATCTGCTGATCGCTGTGTGGGGGAGAGAGAGGGATGGTACCATTCTGGTGATTATTTTTTTTTGCGTCATTGTCATGGTTCCTGCACATCGCACTTCTCTCTGAGGCATGAAAATAAATGGAGCCAGTGTTTCATCAAGCAGTTTGTGGTTTGTTTTTCCCAGGGGTAAAATGATTCCAACCGCTATTTATCGGTTTCTTCCTCAACTATCTTCCAAGAAAAATGATTGGTGGTCACCCAAACTTTGCAGCTGCAGGGATGGAGAGAAATACCCAAGGTTAACAAACAAAACAAAACAAAACAAAAAAAAAGTTCAAATTACCAGAAGGATAATGAGGCTTCTTTGTCGTTGAGCTAGAGGGTACCCTGGAATGTGCCTGACCCTGCTGCCTGTCACCGTTTGAGGGGGACCTAGCAACTGAGGAGACTGTGCGTCTGGGGGCTGTGGTGGGCAGGAGTTGGGGGGACGCAGGGGCCAGATCCACCATTGACTGAGACGTAGCATTTCTAATCTGGTTTCCATTTTCTAGGGTGAGAAAAAAGTAGAGAAGGTCCTATGATCATGGGGAGTAGACATTAGATACATTTTTTTTAAACATATGTGATATATCTATAAGGCTTTCATCTCAGCTGAGTTGTGCCTTTTAAAAGGTCAGAGACACAAATAAAGGATGGATAATGAGGTCCATCACGTTGGTCATAAACTGTGGACCAAAACGGAGAAAGTACCAGACAGGCATTCAAATCGTTCTCCTCCACTCTGACTCTGGAGGGAGGAGAGTCTGTGACCGAATGCTTGTCTCTCGGCCATCTTTCATAACGGATAGCTTCTGGATTGAACGATACATTTAACTGACCAAAATAAAAATGCATTATTCCAATCTACTTTATTTTAGACCCCATGATCTTGTACCTCATAGAAACATGGAAAAAGTGTGGTCATTAGAGAGATTGTGAGGGACAGCGAGGGGACAGGAGAGAACATTTGAAAAAGTGCAGAGCGACTTAGTGCTGTCTTTCCCTGATTGGAAAACACCAGCACGCCTGCGACCGTGGCTGAGGCATGCTGGACTGGCATGCAGACTGTTCACTTTCAGCAGGGCCATATGACTTATGGTGCAACCTCTCTGGGGGGGGGGGGGGTGAGATGGCATACGAGAGGCAAGAGACGAGTGGCTTTCAAAGGAGCCGTGACCTCAACGAAATGTGAAAGGAGAACGAGAGCAGTTCAAAAGATGATTATATGGATGGATGGATGGATGGGGGAGAAAGGATCAACAAGAGTGAAAGATTGAGATCACAGACCATGACAAGAGGTGAGATGGGGGGGTGGGGGTAAGAAGCCAATCAACTCTGACACTGACGGTCACAGGACAAGGGGCAGCTTTGGCCTGACAGGCATACCATCTGTTGGGATGATCAACGTCATACACTTACTCAAACATTTCACCCTCTGTGGTGCTGGGACACTCCAGTGTGCCACCATTGCCAAGGACTTTCTAAAATCTCAGTAGGGCTCAACACATGCCAACATGCAGCCAATCACAGCATCTGGCACGCTCAGACCCCGCCCGCCCAGCAGCGCAGTTGACCAATAGCCAAGCGATGGACTGACTGCAAATGAAGCAGAGTGATTTAAAAAAAAAAAATAAAAGTGCCTTGGTTACCCAGGGAGAACTCCGGCCATTGTGGCTCGTTGGAGCCTGGGACGAGTTCAGTTTCCTGTTGGTTCTCAGGTGGCGCTGTGGGAAATAATATCACGGTTTCATAGAGAGAAAACGTGCCAGTGAAATGATGTTCGGCCATGTTTGACTGGTGGGGGTTGTAAACGATTAAATAACTGCAATATAAACAAAACATACAAATGTTACCTCTGCAACCCTAAAATGTAAAAAAAAAAAAAAAAAAGTGGACAACGAACGGATGAGAATGTGTTAGTGTGACCGGAGTAAGAGTAATCACCAAAAGATGTTCTTGGGGCTCCGGGGAAACCTGGGTTTTTGAACATGGGAGAGAGTCTAGGCTGAGTCCTGTTGTGGAACGCTGGGGAAGCAAATTAATTCATCAAAAGATTACAGAGGGGATCTGGTCTCCAAGTCATTGTGGATTGAAAACATGTTGCATCAGTCATAAGTGCTTAAATTATATCTGGCAATGCAAAGAGTTATTTTGGTGGAATGAGTGGAAACTGAGAAATTCAATAAATTATGATGATACTACTAAGAACTATCCACACATAACCACCAAAGGAACTATACAGGACATGTCCAAACATGGTGCAATTTCTTGGAATCTTTGCCTTTTTTATTATAGTGGACATATAACAGATGTCTTTAGCTTAGCACATACCATAGAAACATGTCACGTTTTTTATTAAAAATGGCACTGCCTTTTGCAACACAATAGTTTGTCCAAACAGGTACAATTACATTAGATGAATGCATCATGGCAACAAGTACAACACACTATGACTCACCCGGTCTTGGAGGAAACAGACCACGTGGTCCCAGAGGCTTCTGGGAAATCGGAGAAAATACATTTAGAGTCTGATATTTCGCCTTACAAAGATTTGAATGTTCGAGCAGCACTTGATCTTGATCTTGATATGGCAAGTGACACAAGTGTTCAAGCACAAAGTAAACCAAATACAGTTTTTAGAAACTATAGAAGAGTGATCAGATTTGAGGTCACTTAAACCTTTCATCCTTGACATGTCACACTGAAATAAACCTATTTGGCACCAACTAAACATATTTTTGTATTATGAATTATTATTATTGATATTATGTGGCATTATAATCATATGCTAAAGGTTCAATAAAGGTAAAATACAGGCACTGTGTTTATCTCCATATCCATTTACTTATGGTCTGTGTATACAACATAGCATAACGCAGCACGGCACGTACCACTGGCTTGGCCATAGGGGTGCGGTGATTGTAGGGTTTCTGGAGGCTCTTGTCTGAGGAGAAAGAAAGAAAAAAAGAGAGAAGAAATACAGATGAAAACAGATGGAGACTCACAAGGTGAAAATCACGCCCACCTCAACCCTTCTCAAAGACGTAATAGAGGTTACATTCAGATTTACATCCACCTCAACCTTCCCCAAGGGAAAGATGTAATGGAGGTTACACTCAGATTTACATCCAAATCAACCTTCCCCAAGGGAAAGATGTAATGGAGGTTACACTCAGATTTACATCCAAATCAACCTTCCCCAAGGAAAAGATGTAATGGAGGTTACACTCAGATTTACATCCAAATCAACCTTCCCCAAGGGAAAGATGTAATGGAGGTTACACTCAGATTTACATCCAAATCAACCTTCCCCAAGGGAAAGATGTAATAGAGGTTACACTCAGATTTACATCCACCTCAACCTTTCCCAAGGAAAAGATGTAATGGAGGTTACACTCAGATTTACATCCACCTAAAC
>CM030191.1:8886046-8998546 GCA_017639675.1 Aplochiton taeniatus
TATTTAATATATGTTATGTCTAATATATGTTATATTTAATATATGTTATATTTACTATATGTTATATCTAATATAGGTTATGTCTAATATATGTTATATCTAATATATGTTATGTCTAATATATGTTATATTTAATATATGTTATGTCTAATATATGTTATGTCTAATATATGTTATGTCTAATATATGTTATGTCTAATATATGTTATATTTAATATATGTTATGTCTAATATATGTTATATTTAATATATGTTATGTCTAATATATGTTATATCTAATATATGTTATATCTAATATATGTTATGTCTAATATATGTTATATTTAATATATGTTATGTCTAATATATGTTATATTTAATATATGTTATGTCTAATATATGTTATATCTAATATATGTTATATTTAATATATGTTATGTCTAATATATGTTATATCTAATATGTTATATTTAATATATGTTATGTCTAATATATGTTATGTCTAATATATGTTATGTCTAATATATGTTATATTTAATATATGTTATATTTAATATATGTTATGTCTAATATATGTTATGTCTAATATATGTTATGTCTAATATATGTTATATCTAATATGTTAGATCTAATATATGTTAGATCTAATATATGTTATATTTAATATATGTTATGTCTAATATATGTTATATCTAATATATGTTATGTATTATATATGTTATGTCTAATATATGTTATGTCTAATATATGTTATGTCTAATATATGTTATGTCTAATATATGTTATATCTAATATATGTTATGTCTAATATACACTATCAGCTTTATGCACCTATACAGTGGTCATGCAACGGTATTAGTCACCTGTTATATTGTGTTTAATATACACTATCAGATTTATGCACCTATACAGTGGTCATGCAACGGTATTAGTCACCTGTTATATTGTGTCTAATATACACTATCAGCTTTATGCACCTATGCAGTGGTCACGCAACGGTATTAGTCACCTGTTATATCTAATATATGTTATGTCTAATATACACTATCAGCTTTATGCACCTATACAGTGGTCATGCAACGGTATTAGTCACCTGTTATATTATGTCTAATATACACTATTAGCACAATTACAATGAAGGTCTTCAATGCCATTATTCAATTTGGTTCTGTGTCAAATATAAAGGCTTTGGAACTGGTTTGTGCCTAAGCATTTCAGTGTGAATACTGTAAAACATGGTTACATTTAGAAGTGAACAACTACTTCCACTATTGCGTGACTACCGGCAGCACAAGCAGGTAGAAAAGTACTCCACATAGGGCATTCTAGATACATTAGGACAAATTAGGGGTAATCGCAAAGGAAACAGGTAACTTTTACTGGTTTCCTATTCAACCAATGAACTGGCAGTCTGGAACATAGTACGTGGAAATTATGTGGAAACATTCTAGAACTCTTTTCGAACACACAATTAAGAAGCGGCATTTCACATTTTCTTGTGGACTAGGGTAGAGTTGATTATGCGACAGCTTCTCACAGATTCTCGAAGCTGTCCAAATAACAAACCTCAAGCTTTTCCACTACGTTAAAACCCCCTCGAAATGAACCCCTAACTTTCCCAAGATGTGAAAGCAAGATACGATAAGAATCTCAGAGAATCAAGAAGGTTTTCCAAAACTTTAGCCCTCTCCAGACCGGAGGCTAATAAGCTGTCCATGGAACTCTCATAAACGTCAGTCTTGGAACTCGTGTAATCCTGCTAATAAGGTCTTTAGCTAAGAGAAGCTTTCCCTTTCCATCGCTTTCCCATTCCTCGGGAACTTGACTGATTGCATTGGATTACTTGAGGCAGTTAAAAGCTCATGTAAAGTGGCTCAGGAAGACCACATGAAGGCACAGAGAACGGTTAAGCGGAAAATTAGGCTGGGGCCGCTTGGTGTCATCCAGCACATCTGTCATGTGCCTTGTATTTTTTTTTTTTTTTTTTTTTACACAACGTTAAAGATCCCTAGGCCTGGCCAAACCACACAATGCCTTTGTCAGGCTTGAATGATAACCTAATCACTGGGACTCGGGACTGCAAACTTCATGCTGAACTATCAACACTTTTGCTGTTGTTGTCCAACAAGGTCCCTCTAATTGTGGACCGATGTTAGATTTGATGTGTGTGTGTGTGTGTGTGTGTGTGTGTGTGGGGTGGGGGTGGGGGGGGCAAACGGGTGATGGTTGAAAGAAAGAAGCAGGTCGTGGTCGGTTTTTGATGGCTTTCTTTTTCTTCCTTGACTTTGAAATCAAGAGATAAAAGGATTTGGTCCATAACAAATGGTGTGTCCTATTTCAATAAATATATATTCCCCACGATCTATGAGCATTATTCATTATAGACAGGTCACATATACAAGATATATAGAAGAGGGTTTGCCTACATACTCAGTTTGAAATCCTTTATGGTAATCAATTCAAAGGTCTCTCCTCTACTAGCTCTTAGAGACCAGTGATGATTCAAAAGAGACAACGTCTCCCCCTTTACTGGTGAGAGTCTGCACTAGGTGTAGATGAATACATAACCGCTTCTGCAGGCAAGTGGCTTAACGTCCCCATACCTAGCTTTAATGACTTGTTCCTGATGCTTTTAAATGTTTAACAAAGACAGAATGTTTTGAGTCCTGAGGGCTTGCACCAGGATCTATAAAGTTTTCCCTCTAAACCAAAGGGCTGACCCTCTCTCATCACGGCTGTTCATATAGTCCATCAGAATTCAAGACAACAACTAGAAAATATGGATTCAACGTCTGGGGAAACACAGTGACTTTAAACTGTCTCGTTTTCAGTTTAGCGGGAATAGTTTTGTTAACACATTTAACAAGTAAAGGAACAGCTGTTCTGTCTGGCTGCTTCATGACGCTACATGTTGAGTGAGCGCATACCAAGCCACGTCACCTAAGTAACAAAGTAAATATTCAGTAAAACGGCAAAGAAATAAAACAAAAAAAACAATCCAATTGCTGTTGGTGAATCGGTAATCAGATGATACAGATGGCGGGCCGAGCCACTTTGTTTCCGAGAGACAAATCGTGTCCGACCATAAGCGCGTCTGTCTCCAGCTTTCTCTGGGGTGTTTGTTTTGCAGCATGAGGTGGCATCCGGTGGCCTTCTCACATGGTGGGAATAGCTTGTAGTGTCTTGGGGGGGCTGACACGTTAGACGTGTGTAATCATGCAAACCTCATTCTTGGCGCGGGCCGGCATTGCCGTGTCGCCGCTGAAACGTTTCCAAGTGCAGCTGATCGACCAGAGCAAAACTCAAGCACAAGGCTGATCACGACTACAAAAAAAAAGTATTTTGTCTGCTAACACTCTCAAGTGCTTGCTATGGAAATGGAAGGGAAATCTGGTTCAATTTCGGGAAAAAAAATTCCTTCTGCAGCTCGGCAAATACTTCAAGGTGTGGGGCATTTTGTTTCCCTCAATTCCTTTGCTTGTCGTAGCTGCAAGTCTATCGTGCTTGTGTGGCAAGGGTTTGCACTCAAATAACAACAACTACACACTCCATTGCGTAACATACCCAAATGGTTCTTCAGTTTCTCTTGACATGGACTAACCCTATAACTTATTTTGAGATGACATAGAGAATCCAGTTTCCTAAAGCGCTTAGGAGCGTTTTACCTCATGGCCCCTTGAGGGAAATAGATTTGGGCACCCCCAACGTCTCAGGCCTCATACACTCCATCTTCCAGTCACATTTACTGTGAGTTGGATTGCAGAACTCAGCAGCACACTGCTCTCTGCAAAAGGACAGCCTAAGGCTGCAGGCCACACACACACACACACACACACACACACACACACACACACACACACACACACACACACACACACACACACACACACACACACACACACACACACACACACACACACACACACACACAGCTTGCATAAAGACCTAATTCTCCCTATGACTGCCTCATAATAAACACAAAGCACATGCAGACCTCAGACAAATACAACCATTTCTCTCTGCCATGCAACCTACCGGGCTGCAACTACAAACGCACCTCCACCTACACAGACACACAGAGTACCAAAAACACCTCTCTCTTGGGCCTCTTTACGGCAGCAACAGTAAAAAAAAAACTAAAAAAAACTGACGTGTGCCCGTGCCCCCTTTGGAACGTGACAGAGCCCGTTCTCCTTTGATCCGTCCCCCGGTGACGTCGGAGACACCCACAGGGGCTCTTTCCTCCACCTGCAGCCCATCTCCCATGACAGACGAGGAGACACTAGGGCCACATTCCAGGTTTTACTAGGTGCCGGCACAGGCACAGGCACTCCACAAGGCCCCTGTGCGCTGCACGGGAGTTTGTAAGTTGACCACGGTCCTATTTCAGCCGCCCGCATTGGAAGAGATTTCTGCTTGATTCCACTTTGAAGTGATTTTTTTTGGGGGGGGGGGGGATCATCATTCGAGTCATTCAGCCACAGAAACGGAGAGAAACACACACAGACACACTCAGTCAGAGAAAGATTGAAATAACATGTGCCTCCTAGCTGTGTTTGGGTTCCACTGGAAGCTGTTGGCTTTGGAACAGCACTATCTAAGGGCAACAACGTTTCGGGGGAAGCGTGTTTGGATCAAAAGTCACTACTACACCAGACATTGTTTTGTCTCAGTCACAGCCCAGACTTCCCTTTTCCTCCTCAGTCATTTTTATCAATAGAGCAGTTTAAGATACGCCCCGTGCATATGAAAACAGAGGGACGGCCAAAGACGTTGAAGGTGCAAACACCGAGCTAAAAATGAATCAATCTTATTCAGTTGTGAGTCGCACACACATGGTAGACACTGTTACTGCATGGTGAAAGCAAGTATGCTCACAGATAATACACAAACCTACATGATCTGTTACCTTGACTTATAGACTGTTCTTGGCAATCTTTCTGTTAGGAGGTAAGGTTTTTACTCGTAATTAATTAAGGAAATATAATTGGTCATATTGCACAACCATGTTTAATATATCACAAACCAGGAGAGCGCAAATGGATGATTTTTCTCAAGTTACACTTCAATACCAAAAAATGCATTTGATTATTCTGCACTTTCAGTTAAAGTCATTGCGTAATAATTTAGTACTCCAACTATGAACACTTATAATACATATGAAGCTGATACGAGAAACACTTCCACCGCTTTGCATGATCATTTAAGACACGTTTTTTTCTTTGCCTGACAATGCAATTCAGCTAAATATTTAAGCATCCTTGGTCATTTGGTTAATGATTCCATTTACATTCCAGGGACAGATTCTGTCTGCAAATCATTGTCACAAGACAAACACCGTTCACCCCAAACCCAAAAAAGCTCCCTCAAGCATGCATGCATGCTCAAATTAAATATCTGAATGCCCTCACACACACACAAAAAAGTTCCAGCTAAAAACCAGAATTTCTTCAATGAAAAATGCAGCGTCAGCTAAAACAAAACAAAAAACAGCCTCTCTCACACAACAAACCACAGCGTGTTTGCAGCAGGATGTCAAGTGTCCCCTGCTTTCCCTGCACTTGCCTCGTATCCTCTGCGGAGCCTGGCAGCTGATGAGTAGAATCCCAGCGAGGAGCAGCAGGGAGACTCGAAGGAGCATGACGCCGGCCATGGAGGTGATTCCAGTAGGGGGGCGGGGGGGGGGGGGGGGGGGGGGGGAGAGAAGATCCGTGGAGTCTGGCGGAGGTGCAAAGGTAAAAGGACAACTTCACTTCACGAGGGTTCTCTAACTGATGGGTTCAATTTGGATTCGTGTAGCTGTTTCTGTCTGTCTGAGCAGTGGAGTGTGAAGAGGGACCGGTGGACCTGCAGCATCTATAGCCTGCCTCAGAGGGGTGGGAGGGGACTGGCTGACATCACAGAGCCTCTCTCTCTCTCTCTCACACACACACACACACACACACACACACACACACACATCACTCAATCTTTTAGTGGGCTAAGGCGTGGAATAGTGCATGAGTTCTGTACATTGAGTCTTTTTCTGCTCTCGAAGACAAGCTCATTATTCTCTTCTTTACTATCAATAACATTTTTCTATTTTTTTGGGTGTTAATTGATCCCTGTTGTCCCGATGTTTTTGGTCAATGGCAATAAAGTGACGCAGTAGGTTACATGAAAAAAATACCTTCCCTATAGGCGTTTGTGTTTCTGTGAAGTGTGTGTGGGTCCATGTGTTTGGTGGGCGATAGGGGCCATACTAGCTACGGGTGAGTAGCATCCATACTTCTGTTTACAATAAGGACGGAACACCCCCTACTTCTCAAGCCTCCCACAAGCACTTGGCATACAACTCAAACCAGTCGTGCTTTTTTGTATTGCTATTGTAATTTTGTATTGCACGCACGCACACGCGCACGCGCACGCGCACGCACGCACGCACGCACACACACACACACACACACACACACACACACACACACACACACACACACACACACACACACACACACACACACACACACACACACACACACACACACACACACACACACACACACACGCGCGGTTTTGAACATTGCCGAGAGCTGTTGAAGTGGTGATAGTGTCCAAATCCAACAAGCTCCATGGGAGGCAGTTGCTGCTTGCCCTGCCAAGAAACTACAGAGGGGTGGGACGGACGGAGGGGAAGAGGGAGAGCCAAAGACAGAGGCGGAGGACAAAACCTGGCGCTGCAGAGCTCTTCTATGCGTGGTCAGAGCTCTCTTTCTCGCCAAAGCCCGGTTTTTCACACGTGCCTTGGCATGCGACGGGAAAGGGGCGCGCAGCCCTCTAGAGACAGACAAACGCTCCTTCTTCCAATTTACAGGAAATAGGGAGGGAATTATACACCGGTCAGGCAAATCCCTCATTTTGTCCCAAGATATGTAGTGAGACAGTATCAGAGACTGACCACCAATAGTGGAACAAAACATTACAAAAAGTAGCAAACTTTCAAGGAAACCGAGGGAGAACTGGTAATATGACATTAACCCCTTGAGGTCCTTTGGACTACATTTCAAGCTTTCACAGGTTCTAGAAAAGGTTTTCTAAACGACAAAAAAAGAGTTGCCTTGCAGGTAGCTAACCTCAACACCGAGCAATGTGTAGGTCATGAACGCAGGCTCTGGTTTTATCTTCCTCTACTGCGAGCGTAAACGTGGTTATTATCCCGCAAGGACGCCAGAGTGGCTCTGCGCCCGATCTTGTAAAAAAAACGTAAACGGTTCCACATCAAACGCGAGCTAGATCTAGCGTTCGCCTGTACAGGGTCTTGGACTAATTAAGGAGAGGTTTTGGGAGACTGTAATTGTAACTCTGGCTCACATAAACTAGACAGTTTGATTTGCAGACCTGCGTGGCAGGGTGCACGGCGACGACATTGCTGCACCAATTAGGCTAACGAGTTGTTGTCATCATGTGGGCAATTAAACACAAACTGACAGAAAACAGCAACACATCCTGGCTGTGCACTGACTTCAGAGATAATTACCGTCGTAAATACAGATTGAAACATTTCTATTTTGTCCATTTTGATACCCCCATAATAGGTTCCATGTTCTTAACATAAGCAAACCCTCGGTTGCAGTAAATATGAATGTGTTTACGTGTGATATTATTCCGCCAATTTGAAAAGCATCTTTTGTGTGAAAATGTGCAAAACAAATGGAAGAATTTGTTTAGTCCCAGCTTGCAAACCTGGCCTTTCGTCACGTTGCTTTACTCACTTAAATACAAGCATTTCAAGCACAACAGCATGCCGTCTAATAAACATGGCCTGAACCAGCAGGTTTAGGTTTACACATACTTACCAGCAGTACACAGAATCCAGGAGACTTGTTGGAGGATTGATTGAGACGTGCAGCACAGTTGGAGGCTGAGATCACACATGCACACACACACACACTCACTCACTCACTCACTCACACACAACAGCATACACATTTTTACAAGACGCCAAGGAGTTAATGGCTTTAGTAAAAACCCCAAAACAAACACAGCTGCTTTCAAGTGGGCGATAATACAGTGAAACCCACTGATAGGGAATGGAAGCTGACTCATCGAATGCTTTCTGTGACGGACATATCCCCCCTTGAGAGAGATTTGAAGGCAAGTAAGGAGTTGAGGGGAGAGCAGAACTCGCAAAGAACCCCGTTTAATTTCTGTCTCATCGTCGCCGATTGGTAAAGATCAAACAAATGTACTGTCTCTGAACAAAAACGCATCACATTCACCTAACAGTCTACAAAATTGAACAACCCTTTTCTGTTCCATGTTCATGGCAGTTGGTGGAAAGTATAACTCATGGGCTTAAGGAATATTCACTGAAGTTGTGCAGACCTTGAATTGATTGGGCAATCGCTATTTAGAACCAAGATCTCTTAAAACCACTTCTTCGTCAGCACCAGAACTTGCCATCACCTGCAACAGCGATGAGAGAGGAAGCCAAAAGAGAGCACACACTCCCGCCAGATTTAGGGAGAACCACTCCGTTACACTTATATAACCACCTTTCTCTTTGCTCAAACCCCCCTTTTTTAAGAAGGAAAAATCATTTAGTGACTTACAATATCCCCTTTGTCCTCTCCAGACTGGGCAAGGACTTGGGGACTCTAGTGGACGAGGTGGGCGTTTGACGACAGCAGGGCGCTAAGAGAGAAAGAAAAAAAGATGTACTACACAAAAGAAACAAAAGCTTAAAAAAAAAAAAAAGTCTGAGTGCCCTCTTACTTGGGTGGACTTTCACCGTGAAGTACAGATCATTGCCTCGTGACCCGAGGGCGAGGAAGTATTTCGTTTCACCCGCCAATGCCCAAGTCGAGCTAGCACCATGTGATACACGGCCATCCTGAAGCCATCCTTTGGCTTTCAGCACGGCGCAAGCTGTGGAGGTATCGGGTTGGATCCTCAGTCATTTGGTAATTACAGGATTGATTGGATGTTGTTCTTTTCCATGCGTACACTGCGAATGGAATCCCAGCTACACGTGTAGGGTTTCACCGACCAGGTACGCAGATCCTCAAATCCTTGTCCTGCAGGGAAGAGGGAGGTAGGAAGGAGAAACGGAGAAGGCTTCCATAAATGGGATAAGCAATGTTTTTGTATTGACCAGTGGAGGATTTTTTTTGTTCTCTGCAATAAAAAGGGATGAACATGTTAAATAAAAAGGTTATTGGTCTTATACAAAACTTTTCTGATGGTAAGCAAAAGCCAATTCTAGTCAATAATCACATGGACATTAAGAACTATGGCCTGTGTTGTCCTAATTTCTAATAATGTGGCTTTGACCAACATCAACAACCCACCAGGTTCCAAAGTTAAATAACTTCAGTCAATAGTACTGTACAGTGCCGACTTTGCATACCTTGATGAAACTCAGGCCCCTGTTGTCTAACGAGATCCAGCCACCCTTCCAGATGGTGGCCCCTGCATAATACCTACGGACTATTCCAAAGTGGAAGCGAAACCTCTCGACGAAGTCCAAGTATTTTCCAAACCTGTGTCTCCGTGCAGTTTTTTTTGTTGTTGTTCTCATGCTGGTTTTCCTCAGCGCGTCTCTCCATCCACCCACTTCTCTTCTTCCCAGAGCCACCTGGGATTTCTCAAAGTCACAGCTGCAGTATTTTTTTTTTTTTGTTGTATTCACGGCGCTGAACATGACCCCCACCCCCCACCACCCCCTGAAACAAGTTCCCTGCAGCACACCCAAAAAGGCCTGCCTGGGCTGCTGAACACAAGCATCAGCTACCGGCAATTAACCCCGATCCACGGTTCAGTTCATCCTCATTAGGCCTCTCCACGCTTTGGCCTCCGGTGATTGATCCTCCATGTTTGTCGCTGATTTGTCCTCTGGCGAGCGCCCTCAGCCCTGTAACCGGGCCACAAAAAGTTAGTCACAGGACACGCATCTGGCTACAACCAACCCCACCCCGCCATGCTCCCTTGGCCCACGGAGAGAAATTCTCAGAGCACAGAGGAACGGCCTTTTGGTGAAGTGAATCGCCTACCACGCTTCCACTCTCCATTTCGCGTGTCTCTCTCGTCGCTGTTTGTCGAGTCGGTTGACGGTTTGGCAGAGGGAGGGTCTGGAGGACCTCGACTTCTGTCAACGCTTCGATGAGCCATAGATCAGAACTACCTCCACCCCATTATGGTGGCCAACATTCTGCACGTGAAAAGCAATAACCTGTAGCTCAGAGGGCGTTCTTGGCACTTTGATGGGGTAACAGAGCAGAGTGGATCTCTTCCGTTTCTTATACCGTTCTCCTAATGTGCTGGACGTCCAACTGGACAACGCTTAGCGATCTCTAGCTTGAATTGTAAAGACGTGTTGAAAATAAATGGCTAAATAAGATAACAAATAAAAAAGCTCAACAATTCAAGAACACAACACAACACGTTTGCTGATTGGGTGATGGGTGTTTAAGTAACAGCTGCCGACCACAGGACAAGTTAACACCTTTCTCCACATATCCGCCCTTACACACCTAGAATCCAAAATGCCCCCCCCGCTTTCCCTTCACAAGTCTTTGTCAAACTTGCCCTGACCAAGTCCTCTGGCCTTTTTCCTGGCGGCCGAAGGTGGCGATCAACATCTCAACACAGAGATTTACGACCCCTCCAAGAGCACTTCTCGAGATTACTTATGCCGAGTCGGCAGGAAAATATGCCCAGTGAACCAGCAAATTGGTGATCCCTTCATGCTGATTTCCATTAAAATCAAACTAGAGAATGGTACTTTCTTTCTTTTAGTCAGCAGGGGAAGTTATTTGGAAAACGTTATTCAGATGGAGCCGGTGTAGGCCAGCCCTTAACAGCACTGCACGACATGTCAATTCCTCTGTTTGGATCATCTCCCGCCTTGGAGCGCTATGTGGAGAAAATAAAATCATTTATTTTCCATTCCAAGGTACAATAAATTGTGTTCATTTTGCAAAGGCCAGAAATGGAGTGAATGATGTGCTTTACTTTTTTTAAATACATATATAAATAGCAATGCATGTTTAGAGTAAAAATAACAACTGAAAATTGGTCTTAACCATATTTTTCCATTTGCAATAGGAGAAACTAACACTTTTTTTCCCAGTTCAGATACAGTATAAAAGCAAAGTAAAGGAAAATATGACCTTTATGACTTGATGTGAGTAATTATACTTTGTCTAGCTGAGGACAAGTGTGGCTCTCTTCTTGCATCGGGTCCTGAAGAACGTCATTATGGCGTCCACCTTGTCAAGGTTTCATCACAAATGTTACAAAACGTACTCTTAATTCATCTGCACTAAAGACAGATCAAAACACTTACTTGTCACTTATTGTTGGCATCATGTCTGAAATGAAAAGGACACAGCTGCTTTGTGTGTTCAATCAGCACTGTGTTCAAGGCTTTGTTTGGAAGCCTGCCAGGAATATTGACACTTCCACTCTAAACATAATGCAGTCCAGAATAGGTTAAGCTTAAATTATCTCAATCAGATTTACTTATCATACAAAGTCAATATAACTGGAATTGGTAAAAAAAAAACGGATTCATTCAGTGATATGCCTACATCATCTTTGGTAAACTAGACCTGTCTATCCTATTAAGCTGTCCTTACTAGAACATTGAGGCAATGAAAGTGCTAAATGTTACTACAAATATGAGGCAGCTTGATTTTTTTTCTTCCTATTTTTTACCTTTGACATTTTCTGTCCTTTATTACTTACAAGATCTGTACGTTTTTTTAGCAGGGTTAATAGTGTGTTCATGTCAGAACCTATGAAATGGCATTTGACAAAATCGTTAGCATTAGAAAATGTCTAAGAAAACAACAGAAAATGTAGAATACCACTTACTAAGTAGCTTCCCGTTCGGTCTGTTTTGGGTTCCATGTGTCAGAGTTGGTGCGCCCAAAGCAAAAGAAATATTAATTTCCTCAAGTGGCTAGATTAGCTGCAGACCACTGACGCCAAAAAGTTGAAGAGTTGCCCTTGAAGTAGAAAGCACAATAAGCTAAAATATCTTTTATCGATGTTTACTACAAGTTTGGGGATTTAACAGCTAGCATGCTAAACATTTGCTTAAAACTAACACTATTTAGCTTTTATTGGCGTACTTCTTTGTTTCCTGCCAGAACGGGATGTAAATTTCGATAATCAAATATTTGCTTTTCTTCCTTGTTTACTGGGTTTATCAATTGACTTCAAAGAAAGAGGAAACCTGAGTTGTCTACAACATTGCACTCTTCTGCAGACCGTGATTGAAAACATTGGACGTCGTGGGGCTCGTGCATTTGGCTCGTGTCGAGAGTTGATACTGTGACACCTGTGATAATTAAAACAAGAGGACAAAATAATGGCACTTAACAATTGTAGCAAATATTACATTTAACAATTCCAAATGTTACATCAATATAATCATATAAATAAATGATTCGTTTATTATAGTTAAAAAAAATAACAAGGACACTTTACAAACACAAGGTAAAAATTACAAATAAAAATACAAATACAAAACAATTAAAAGAAGTAAAAGACATTGGCTAAAAGCAGATTAAGATCAATAAAAATAAGTTAGACAGCATGGGCCTGACAGAACAGGTAATGTTTTTAGTAGTCCAGGTATGTTTTAAAGCAGTAAATCAATAGTTTATAGTTATAGTGTAGGTCTACTGAATGAACACTGCATTAATGTTAGAGATACAGGGGCTAGCCTTAAACTGACAGCCGCAGCAGAATACTTCTTCTTAAACCCACTGAAACATTTCACAGAACATAAAATGGTGGTTGGTGATGGCACGCGCCATGTGGACATACCAGTGATACCAATGAGACATATGTGTACCCCAAAACTATGCTTTTGACAGATCTATTTTCCATGTATTCACTAAGTCTTCAGATAGCTGATCCAGGACTACTACATTTGTAGTATAACTTAAACCATAACGTGAACCAAAGAACAGGCAATTGAGATTGAATGAGGGTTAGGATGTCTAGATGATATTTTGCGGGTCATTTCTTGATGCAGCTGCCAAAATAGTCTCGGACAATAAATATACCTCTGCACCATTATGACCAACAGTTATTATCAAATGTTCCTTTTTATAATCTATATGATCCCCCATCAATAGATACGGAAAAAAAAAGTCTCTTTCACATAATAACTAAAAACGACATGTTTAAGGATGAATAAATACATGGCTCTTCCACTGATCCTTCGTCCATTCCAGGGCTTACCCCAGACACTCACACATTGTCAGAAGATACAGAAACATCTATTGAGCTGTCATGGATGTTTAACAGGGGTTGAGGTTAATGTCTGTCGACTTACACAGACCATAGTCCTGGGTACCGGCAGGGAGACATTTATTATCTTCTGATTGTCAACATAGATCATTTTTTCCTACCTCAGGAGAGTTTGTGTGGGCCAAGTGACACCCATGTGGTAGCCACATGTGATGTGCTTGGCAGTTGGTTGGTCCTGAGGTTAGAGAGGCAGACTACAAAAATGGTTGCTGGTTGGAGCTTGAGGTCTGTCAGTGTAAAAAAAAACTCCAGTCTCTGGAATGGCCGCCACCTTGTCCTTCAACCTCCTATGTTTGGTTCAAACAGTAATAACAAACAAAAAAATGAAAAAAAACATCACCACATGTTTTTATTAGTTTGAGTAGAATCGACTATGTTGTGTGATACCGGTGTTGTTGGGTGGTTTTTTAAAGTAAACTCGGAAAGCACAGCTATTTCCCCTCTACAATATGGTTAGCCGCGGAAGGCAGGAGCAAAGGCCAAGGAAAACAGTTTGCAATAAAACAGCAAACCAGGGAGAGATTGATGTTGACCAGAGAGTGTGGCATTTCTTAAGATAGATTTCAGTAAGGTTACCCCAGTAATATTTTAGATGCTAGTAAAACTGTCGCCATATTACTTTGGTTTTCCTGTGGTTGACTCCCCCCCTCTCCTTTTCCCCCTTTTACTAGGTTTTCTGTTTTTGAATAGTTAAATAGTTCCGATTTCTTTAAGCACAGTATTATACCCTTACAGTGTTTGGGGTAAAATCACTTTAACGTTTGGTTTTCATCACAGAAAAACACTTGGTTGTCTTCTCCCTAACAATGATGGAAAAAACACACAGTTCTGGACATTAGGAAAGGATGCCTCCATCCTGGGGTAGTAGTCATATCTCTGGGGGGTTGGATGCACCACTGTATCCTCTGCTCTCCCCCTCTCTTTCCATCTCTCTCTCTCTGCCTCTTTCTCTCTCCCTTTCTTTCTTTCTTTCTTTCTCACTCTCTCTCTTCTCTGTCTTTACTTATTAGCCTCTGTTGCTCTAACCCCCCACCCCCCCTCTTTTTCTTGCTTTCATCTCCCCTTCCCTTCTTCCCTCTCACTTCTATCCCTCGCTATCCCTCTCCATTTCCCTCTTTCCCAGTCTCTACCTCTCCTAAGCTATCCAGGACCCAGTGAGGCCTGTTGGAGCCATTAAAAAAGGGGCCCTGCTCTGTGCTGGGCCCCTCACCAGTCCACCGGAGTTCAAAGGCTCTTACACAACACTCTACATCGATAGCTCGCAGGAATATGATGTTTTTATGACACAAGTAAATTTGTATCAAACACTCTGGAGCGAAGCATGTTCTTCGATATGTGCCGTGGGGGCCTTTTGGAAGTCCGGTGGTAAAGTTAGCAAAGTTCTCATTGGATTCTGTTTTGCTCGTAATAGGGGGAAATCCTAGCAGGCTTGGTGGTGTGCATGTGTGTCGAACCTTCCACTAGGAATCCCACACGTCGAATATAAAAATATGATTCTTGAACTGAAGTCCAGCATCCTCGTCATGTATATCAGATGCCTTCACAGGACCGACTCAAAACAGGGCAGTGGAGCAATAACAGTGGGCTCTCTTGGCTTCAAGTATATGACTCATATCGAAGAGTTACAGTGCGAGGATGGAAATCCCCCCCCCCCCCCCCACACACACACACACCACACTACACCGATGCACACAGACACACACTTACAACCGTTTTTATGGTTCTGACTGAGGACCTGGCTGAGGGAACTGTGGTCCACAGTGGTGGATAACGTCAAGCTGCTGCTAGCCCTCCACAGGTATTGGGTTGCAAAAACCTATTCAGCCACCCCCATCCCTGGAGGGCTTTGTGTGGAGCCCGCAAACAGACAGAATGTCGGTCGGGCACAAAGACAGCCTGCAGAGGGCCCGACTCCATGGTTTCCCATAAGGTTTAAATTGAATTTGAGGTCTCGTCGTTACCCATTGTTACGTAAGTCAGTTCCCTTCTGGGCGCTGTGGGATGTGTGTGTCACTCGGTCTCCATGGCGAGACTCCCCAAACAATAGCACTGTGGATTATGGAAACCATGGAAACACCTGACTATCTTGTGTCCCATCAAGCAGAAAGATGAGTATGAGATTTTTCTTTCGTTTTTTTTTGCTGAGAAACTCAAAACAAAGCCTTAAAGCATATTGCTACAATACGAGTTACATAATCAAGAGACTAGGTTATAGTATCATTGGCGGACTATGTTCACACCCCCCGCTGGCGTGTATTTAAGACGAAACCTATCAAGTATCAGGTTTGTCAATTAGGGTCCGGTTAGCAGTTCGCGAACAATATACATGAGTAGCTTCGATGCAGAGTTCAATTGAGGACAGGCGGTGTAAAGTTGAGCCGCCAGGGCCTAAAGATAAAGACATGTTAAGTGCATTTGGAATGGCGTTGTCTTGATGGATTCGTGTGCTTTCAAATGTTTCATTCAATCTGTGTCAGGTGGAGGCCTTGCTCCACTGATTCAGAGTGGAGCTCTCTTGCTTTCTTTCATTTTCCCCCTCTATCTCTCACTCTCATTGTCACTCTTTCTTTCTCTGATATGATTTGTGTCATTTTGTACTTTCTCTCCATCTCCCTTTGATGTCCTTCATCCTCTGCCTCTCTCGTTCTTTTTAAAGATATTTGGGACTTTGAGACAGAACATTAGGTGGACAGGCAGGTAGGAGAGAGAGGGGAAGACCTGCAGCATAGGGCCCGGGCCGGAATTGATCCTGGGCCGCTGCGTTAAGGACTAGCCTTCATGGTACGCACCTTAACCCACCGAGCCAGCAGGCGCCCCCTCACTCCCTCTTTCTGTGTCTGTGACGGCGCCTCAGATCTGCCACAGTGATAAATGACCTTTGTCACGGGAAACTACTCGTTACTCAAGTAGGAGGTTCAAGATCTGTTTCCGAAGTCACCTCATCACACGAATATTACTGTGAGCAAGACCCCTGGGACTCGCATTTGTAAACTTTTATTGTGTCGGCTGTGAGTCTAAACAATGATCTTTACTCCCAGCACGTAACAACATCATAAGCGCCGGTATACAACACACAGTAAATCAAACTGACAACCCCTTTCATCTACAAGATAAAACATTTATATATATTCTCTTCATAAAAGCAGAGGCCTCGAGCATATTCAATTGTTTGAGACTATGGTTTGAAAATTCGTAGTCCTATAAAGTGTGACATAGTAAACAGAGTTGTGAAACTGAAAAAGTCGCATAAAAGACATTCTTGGTCAAACCTGGCAACCTATAAACATCTCCAGGAATTTATACCATTAATTACTCCTGCAGTAAATGATTAGGCCTACAGAAAGACCCGGTGTACAGTGTAACCTTACGGGCTCGGGTTCGACAGCTCCATAAAAGTGAAGGAGGAAGTCCCGAACGAGGCCCCCAAAGCCCCCGATGTGTCAAGCCCAAAGAGGTTTTGGCCGAGTTTCGCCCGGCTGACTTTCGCATAGCCAAGATGCACCCGAGTGTGACTCTCTTCCTCAAACCTGATTTGTATTCTGCAGCTGCGAGCAGCAACCCAATCCGCGGGTGTTTCTCTTTTTCCAACGGAGTGTTTGAGCAGCGTTCCCGAGGGGGCGACGTGCCGTCTGTCCGGGTAAACACACGCCGTGTCCTCACTGTGGAGTCACGATGGGACCGTCTGACCCACCGACCGGTCACTCGCCGTTGCTACCACTGGAAAAATTAGACGGGCCTGGGAATGCTGCAAGCAGCCGTCTGAGTCGACTCTCCCAAGAGGGTTTCTTCTACGACACCTGGCTGGGCGAGACAAGGAGGTCGGAAAAAAACAGCAACATGGCAACAGCGATAAACAAACACTTTTAACGCTGAGAGACGGAGCCTGTTGAGTCTCTGTTTACATCTTGGACCCTGTGCCGATGAGGGGAAGTGGTTACCTGTGTGTGGCAGGTGAGCTCTATTAGAGGGGTTTTTAGAATGCGATACGCAAACACACATCGCTCGTGAAAGTGGTCTGGTGTGTAAGGAGGGAATCACTTCCCCTTTTTATCTTCATAACAAGGACATTGACCAGTCAAAGGGATCCATAAAAAGCTCAAGCTCCAGTGCAGCCAAACGAATCTATCATGATTCAAAGCTTAAACATGCAGTGTGTACGTTTGAATTTCTAGGCAAAAGTTACATTTTGTAATTATTTTTTTATGTTTATTGCATACCTCCTGGAGGATATCATTAAATCAAACGCTCAGAGAGAAGGTGTGCTCTATATGAGCGCCCTGGGCCCTGTGTTCAGCTTTAAAAAAAATCTAGGGACGACCGCTTGAACCTAACCAATCAGGAGAGTTTGTGCAAGGAGGCACGGCTACCTGCCTGTCAATCACCTCACGTGCACACTCAAGCTCATGAAGTCAGAGCACGCACGGGCATACAGGGGCTAGGAGGGACCAGAGACTCCGGAGGTCGGCATTTTTGAGCGTCGTGATTCGCTTCTTGCAATTTGTTTCACAATTCTCTCGAACGACATGCTGCACCTTCAAGCTTCACAGAGCTATCACGGCTTCATATAGGCGTCACAAGGATGTTTCGGCCCTCTCTGAACGGGATAGTAGGCCTTAGTAGGTCTTCTGCCAAATCCACTCTAAGCTAATATTAGATCACATTTGAAACTGTCGTTTTCATGCTCGGCCAGGGAATAAAGATATCACCCCGATCTTACCTCAACAAGATCGTGTAACTGTATTCAGTTTAACGTACGCGAAGTGAGGGATATGAAATATCCATTAAAGGGCGCTGTAAGAGAGCACACTGTTACCCATCAATTCAGCGCAGGTTCTCAGGGGACGGTGTGTGGTGCAGTGATTGACTTTGAGGCGGCGGCCCAATTAGGCTGTCGCAAGTTGATCGATTCAACTCCATTTCTGCACATTAATATTCAACAATTCCAGAACCGGCGGAAAGCAGGAACATAATACTATGCTAATCCTTTTTGTTCCTTAGCTAGGCCACAAAGAGGAACTTGCATCAGCAAAAGTCTAAAATGTACAACTAGAAAGGTGAGGAAAAATCAGATACAATGCATGCATCACGCTTGTTACAACTTTAAGTAATCGCTCTGGTTCCTCACAACCTGCTTAGCACAAAAGAGACTTTGTCAGGGTAATTTTCGATTACTTCAACCTTGGCTGGGGCCGCCTGCATTGCGCAAGGCAATCCCATTTCTATTGCAACGACTGCATCCGTTTGTTTCTAAAACAATCCCCAGAAAGAAGTGACACTGGAGTGCCGACGATTACATGGCCCTCGAAAAGTGCTCAGTAAGTGTGCGTTTCGTCAAAGGTTGAATGAGCGCAGAACGAGCTGAAGCCCGGTAAGCCAACGAAAGGAAGTGCTGACAGTGTCACAGCGGTGCCAGGGGCTGGGCGGGATCCGTTCGTTGAACTAATAGACAATTAACCCTGTCAAACATGGCTGTTCCCTCCGTCCATAAGCCGAGCAGAGAGCAATTGAAAACACACATGGCACATGCAGTGCGCCCACAGCCATGCACCCAAACACACACACACACACAGACACACACACACACACACACACACACACACACACACACACACACACACACTCTCACACCCACCCACCCACCCACACAAACCAAAAAACATCCAAATCATGCTACGCCTCGGTTTTCTCCTCGAAAACAATCAAACCGTTACGTGCTGGAAACAAAGCACTCTGGTGTGACTGTCAGCCTCGAGGTTTTCACACATTTGACACAACACAGCCGCGAGGGCTTCGTTCAGAACCTTGAAACCAACTTTCCGTCCGTCCCTCCGGCTGCGGAGACGTGATCACTGTGGAAATAAACATTTACTCGGGGCGGCAGTAATAGTGGCTGCTCTGTTAACTTATCTGGGTATTACCAGGGGGGGGGGGGCCCTGCCAGCTGCCTGCCCGTCACAGAGCCCTGCAGGCTGGGGCACTCTCTGCCATGTGCCTCCACCTCAATGTGGTTCTTATTAGAGAACCCCCTTATCGAAACCCCAGTCTGTTCCCAATCTGCTCCGAAAGGCCCAGGGCTTTTCTTTGATGCTGTTTCAGGAAAAAGGGGGACAAATGGCTTTTTGTGATGTCAAATGTTGAGACCGTGCACCAGGGGTGAGGTCGACAGTCTCCTGGGTCCAGAGGGGAAACCTCACGCAGAGAGGTTCCGAACGCTTAAGCCCGGCAAATAAAAAGCATTGTGACAGAGTGGAGGCTTGGAGATTGCTGCTGTGCTGGTGGTTAAAGTCTTTTTTGTTTTTGCCATACACACACAATACCCTCCCCCCCCCCCCCACACACACACACAAACACACACACAGGATACAGTGGCGTTACCAGTGATTTGGGGCCCTACGAAAAGGAAAGCATCACAACATTCTCACTAATACGGCCCTGTGAACGTACTCAATTTTGGGTCCTCCTTCTGCCAAGGGGCCCCTGAACCAACAAATTCTGGACTATGTTACAGACGGAAAAAAAGGGGAGAATGATTTTTTGGCTCTATTTTACCAAAGACTAGGAAGACACTATTCTTGAAAAGATACACATTGCCTATATAAAAAAAAAAACACATCTTGATTTACTCATATCATTGTCCTATCCCAAATGTGAGAAAAGACTTGATTTCAGATTTTTTGGAAACGATCTAAACAGCAACCATTTTTCCATTCTCTGGTCCTTTCTCTCCCAACCATCTGTGTCATTCAAGACAATGGCCGCCAGGTCGAAAGTTCCTCTCTTGGGTTTGACCATAATTCACCACATGCTCCCCTTGCCTGTCCACTCTCTGAACTGTTCTGCTCTGTTCTACTAGTCCCGTGCTGGCTTTTAGCTCCCACAATTCATCCGTGCCCACGGAGGGGAATTCCAGTCCTCACAGTCAATTTGCGTCAAACTTTGCTTCTTTTATTAATTTATTTATTTTTACTTTTTACTTCTATCTCTGTTTCTCGTTTTGCTAAACAACTCGATGGATTATTTATTGTTCCTTGTGTTTGAGTGGAAGGTCGCTCTGGTTTCACGCCACGCAACGTCACACGTTAATAATCCTACGTTGCGCTAGGTCCCCGTCGACGTGGACACCACGCAAAACGCTCACGGAGAATCAACAGCCACAGTTGGCAGGTCCACTTGACCGTCCCACGTCCTCTGACCACCTTGCTGTGAGAGGGAGGGTAATGAAGACAAGTGGATAGTGGGGGCGTTTCCATGACCCCAGCTCTGGGGCTAATGATGCTGATGTTGGAAAAGCGCTGGTACTTCTTTTTACTGCTCCCGGTTTGGGTGTATGCCATTCCCTATTGCGCAAACCTCAACAATCGCTATCTCTCCCTTTCCCAGACTCTCTCTCTCTCTCTCTCTCTGTCGCTCTCTCTCTCTCTCTCTCTCTCTCTCTCTGTCAATAAACCCAGCCTGCTCTGCAGTTGCCAATGAAATGTTTTCCAATGAACTGACTTCAAGGGAACCAGATGGATCTGCAGTTAGTTACTGTAGCAATGTGGGGTGCCAGCACCACCAACAGCAAACACTAGTTTTACATTAGTTGGAGGAAAATTATTAGAAAAAAACAAAAACATAACATTTCAACAAGTAAAGCACCAATAACATTTTATATCCATAACAATGACTTGTGTTCATCTTTTTGTATCTTCGTAAAACAATTCCATGACAACACCATGACCACATATCTGCTCTGACTCCCAAAAATATCCCTGAAGCTCCAACTCTCTTAAGGCTGGCCAAACTAGGCAGGGGAGGGTCAGCCATACTGAAAGACTTCATCGGAAAAAGTCTCAATATTTGAAAGAGCCATGTCCAAAAAGCCCACCCCTCCCACCCGCCTCCCACCCCTCTTCACTGTACTGTGTTTCCCCATCGGTGATGTTGAGATGTTGCTTGGACTTGGACATGCAGTGGTGACAGCACTGCACATCTCAACACTTGGATCCTGGACGCTCGGGTGGAATAAGCTGTTTTTCTAGAAAGCCTTGGGTCTTCGCTCCGAAGGGTGTTGACAGTTAGCCAGGATGACAGACGGGCATGCAACACACACACACACACACACACACACACACACACACACACACACACACACAAACAGACAGACACACACACAAACATACCGTAAAGTTTCATGCTCGAATTCAACTACTGTACACATCAACGGGTACATGTAGAACCCTTGCAACTTATTCAACTGACAGACAATCTTAACACACACACACACACACACACACACACACACACACACACAAACAGACAGACACACACACATACATACCGTAAACAGTTTCATGCTCGAATTCAACTACTGTACACATCAACGGGTACATGTAGAACCCTTGCAACTTATTCAACTGACAGACAACCTTAACACACACACACACACACACACACACAGATGTACAGATGCTGTATGTAGAAGCACCCTTACATAAACTTACATGTGTGCACCCACAATGATGACTCAACACGTACTATACAACTACTACTATACAAACCCCACAATGGCAATAATCGGCCAAGACCGGAGTTCACGCAGTGATCGTGCTGGTAAAGCAACTCGCCATGCTACAGGCATGTAAATAAGCAGAGTGGTAACTCCAGCCACCTGATGTGGGTCCGTGTGGGCATTCCTCAGTCTACTGCTGAACGTCAGACAAAGAAACAGCTAATGGATTAACACATCCCATGGCTCAAGTTCTTTTGGTGGCGAGGAACGTGATACATGCTTGTCGATACCATACAACAGGGTTGTAGCAGAGCAGCAGAGTTGGGCAGCAGGGCAAAACAAATGTGGATTTCAGAGATGCTTAACACTTCTTTTCTTCTTTCTCAGCGAAATTCCCTGTCTGTATTGCCAGAGAGAGTCTCTCGGGTCCACAGAGAACCACATCTGTCGTACCCTCTAGAATGTCTAACCCATTGGTAAGATGCGGCCCCTAATTCAATCCTTCTAAGTTTGGAAAAACACCACAAGAGATGGTCTCTGTTGTGTCTCTGAAGAGCTCAGTCCAGCGGAGAGCTGTGAGCAATGGGCATGAAAACAGAGCGTTCTTAGATGTGTTAGACTGATGGATGTGGGCTTGTGGCCTAGTGGTAGACCCTTTGTTGAATTGATGCTGTCCCCCGGTCTAATCCCCAGACACCCCTGTAAAACCTCCCCGGGATTGTGTGAGGGAGAGAGAAAGGGAGAGAAAGAGAGCGAGAAAGAGAAAGAGAAAGAGAGAGAGAGAGAGAGAGAGAGAGAGAGAGAGAGAAAGAGTGAAAGACTGAACAATTGAGGGAAAGGAAAAGAGAGACAGAGACTGAGGGGCAGAGAGGAAAAAGACAAACTTCAGCATATTCAGGATGGTATAACCTGTGTAGGTTTGGGCCTGGATGTGATAGTTAATGAGTGGCCTAAACAAAAACTAGGAGCCCCCTAGTGTTAAGGAGCGATAATGCATGGCTCAATCAATGAATGGATATGAGAATCAGATATCTTCCAATAGGTTAGGTGGGTTAGATTCTCCTTGAAAAATATATGGAGTTGATTCATTAGTTTTGTATTGTTACATTTTAATAAATTGCCCATAGGGACTAAGTGGGTGATGATGAATTAGGTATCAGTGCTGTGGAAAAACCTAATTGGAGAGAGAGAGACGACGAGATAAAAAAAAAGAGTAAAAAAAATAGACCAGTCACGTGACTCTATCCGTGCAAAGCGGCACCGCTGTACGCTCTCCATGCCACGTCACGATCCTTACTCCAGACATGGACACGGTCACAACCAGGCCTCCATGCAGACCTCCCATTGAGCCGCGTTACATAACCCCCTCCCCACCCTGTGTGAAAGCATGACAACCCCCCCCCCCCACCCCCCCCCCCCTTCCCTGCCGAGAGCTGTCCACATGTACGACGCGGGACGTTGCCAGGGGTCACATAGGAAGCGGGCTGAGACGTGCGGTCACCACCACCGCCACACACCACTCAGCCCTCTGCCTTGGCGGCGTTGACAGGCGCCCGTGGTTTCATGGCTGAAAGGTACGACAGCAGTGGCCGGGGAAACTCAGGCAGGAGATGTGGAGAGAGGGAGGGAGGAGGTGCGGAGAGAGGGAGGGAGGAGGTGCGGAAAGAGGGAGGGAGGAGGTGTGGAGAGAGGGAGAGTGGTAGGGAGAGAGGGAGAGTGGGGATGTAGAGAGAGGGAGGGATGAAAGGGTAGAGACAGGTTTGGATTGAACCGCCGCCCCCCCCCCCCCCCAAAAAAAGGGAGGGACGATCCATGACAAAGGGAGAGATTCGTTAGAGCGAGATGTCTCTCAGCAACTGTTTTGGTAAGAAGCGTGAGTGTGTGCACACGTGTTCACATACGTGACAGCACTCACACATTAGTGTGTGAAGACACGCATGCTTGCCATGTGCTTGCCATGTGTTAGGGTGTGGATAGCATGCAGATCTAAACTGTGCAGAGAGACAAACCATGCTAACGGAAGGTCAACTGACGCAGGTGTGCATGTCCGCAGGCACGTGTGCTAAAAGCTGCCGATGGGTACACTAGCGGCTATGTTGGCGCATGTCAATGTGTGTGTGTGTGTGTGTGTGTGTGTGTGTGTGTGTGCCGTGTACTAATTCTATAGCCAGGTGCTACCTTTGATGAGGTGTGCAGCAGGCAGACGTCCAGGCACTGCTTAGCCATGGATCGAGTTGTTGTAGTGCAGGGCCGCAAAAGGTGATGGCGAGCTAAGCGGCTCTCATCATGATAGCCGCGGACACGACGTCACGCCGTTAATTTCGGACTAAGCCGCGGAGGGCTTAGCTTTAGGATCGAACCTCGTCCGGGAACTTTACCGTTTTTTTGGCAACGGTTTTAGGCCAAAGGATGTTGCCTGTCATGGTTAGGTGAAATGTGCGCCATCTTTTTTTCCCCACCCTGCATGCTTCTTCTGCATGTTAAGGGAAAAAACAGAGATGCTGGCCAAAACCTTCTCCGTTCCACTGGTCTGTCGCTGTATTTC
Source organism: Aplochiton taeniatus (assembly GCA_017639675.1). Taxonomy (NCBI): domain Eukaryota; kingdom Metazoa; phylum Chordata; class Actinopteri; order Galaxiiformes; family Galaxiidae; genus Aplochiton; species Aplochiton taeniatus. Next base: position 8,910,364 of record CM030191.1, read on the forward strand.
ATCACAGTGAGAATGTATTATTAGCATGACTGGCATCATGGTCAGAAACAGCTTGCGCTGTGCCCTTAATTGTCCCTGCGCTGACTCACAGCGGCTCAAGGGTCGCACCGCTGTACAACGGCCGACGCACACGCCGCAGCTTTGTGCCCCAACTGGGACCCCTTAGCGGGACTGTTGACAAACGCTGCCATGGCTACCTGGAGAACCTTCGCCTTATGGGGGAAATCATTCGAGAGGCGTTGTAAAAGTCGCTGTGGTTTGGAGGTGCAATGGCATATCTTGCATTTCATCCACGGGAAGTAATTTTCCATGTCACCGCAGTTGAGGAGTGCTCTCGAACAGCGCCATATAACTCCCTGTTTTTCCCCCGGAGTATGCATGGGCTCATTTGTATGACGGTTTGGTAATAATGATAAATGACGCGGACAGGAAGTTGGCACCCTTCGCAGGGCTACACCATTTCAGAAAGAGCTATCAAGACAGTTCCTTCATTGTTTCCAGAGTGGGCGCGTGTGTTTGTGTGTGGGAGTTCCAACCTGTCCTTCACCCCCGATAGGAAACTTGGAATTCAGTGTTGTTGTTACATTCACAGGGGAGTCCATCATGGGGGTTGATTTGGAATCTGGCAAAGAAAGAAAAGGCTGCCACCCATCCCTATCTTCCTCGTCCCCATTCTTCCTCAGTCTGTCAATACGTTGCCCCTGACTACAACCACGTTTGACTGACGGATGGAAAGCAGACCCGGCCCGGGGATTTGAGGAGCCGAAGATGGACAGTTTCAACACTGTTTGCTCAGTTTGGTTCTCTCCATTTGACTCGACGCAGCCAACATAGCCGACATTGACAGCTGCTTCATGTAATAGTAGTTCCGTGCACACACAAACATGGGAGTACCACCCTATATGTCCATAGTTAAACAAATATGGCATCGGAGCTATGCGCTAGAAAACCTTTGCTACAAACATATGAGAGGTTGTTTGACTTGGACCATTGTTAAGTCATTCTGGGTTTGTACTGTAAGCAAATAATGCCTTAAGCTTGACCCTGGGTGTGTGGTTCAGAAAGGGAACCTGTCACTTTGTATTTAGGAGAAACGTTGGATCAACCCCAGTGTTGGCAAAGGTCAAGTCGCCACTATTACGTAACCATTGGCTTCAGTCATTCAGTCAGCCACAATACATAGGAGCCAAGTTTTACTTCTACCGAAGGGGGCCCAAGTAGAATTATGGAAATATTCAGATTTGATTAAGGCATTGAACGCAACACATGTAAATTAATTAATGTAAAAGTACTGAAGGCCTATGTATTTAAATTAATAAGAAAAAGCAAACAAGGACTTGGACGTTAAACATTTGCAATGAAACACATCACCCTGTGATCGATGGGTTGTACCCTACATAAAGAAAAGAGAATACAAAAAAGTCACCTTTCCACAAAAATGTACTATTAGGATTTTCCAGGCCTAGGGTTTGACCTAAATCATTTTTAAAAAGTATTTCTTGAACACATGGACAAGCTGGATAACGTTCTAGAAGAAGTCGCCGCCAGGTCTGTTTCAGTAATTTAACTCCATCACTCACGTAAACCTACTTGTCACTCAAGCTGATTATAATTTTTCTAACGTTAGATGTGACGAAATATAACAAAACAATTACTGAAATGTAGCAAAAAAAAAAAAATGTATATATTATATATTAAAATTCAGTCAGAAAAGGAGCTCAGCTCTTTAGCTAGCGAGCAGCTGCTTAGACGTTTGGCTAGCACAACTTCTCAGAAACATCAACTGCTAGAATATAAAGACATTGTGACAAAATAGTTTTGTCAGTTAAGTGATTTAAAATGTTTTATCGTAAATATAGCTTATCTTACCTAGAAAAATCGCCTAAGATTTCACATTGAAGCCGTAAATGTGATGGTAAATGTATCCTTGTGTAGTGTAACTTGTTATTTGGAACTTAGGTACATTGGATGTTTTTATCCACGTAGCCCTCACTTTCTCCTCTGGGAGAATGAGTCAGTAAAATGAAGAAGGGTAGGGCCCTACTACCATTGTATATACATACAAAACATTTGTTTTTCTTTTAAGAAAATGGAGCGCGTAAGAAAAAAACGATATATTACACAACAGACTTCTTCTGTAAAAAATATTGACATTTTAATTAGAAAAGTTTGTGACTTGCACATACAGATTGATGTTTGGTTTCCCACACTATTATACGACATATAGAAAGCGCACATTACAAAACACATCAACAGAGAAAAAAACATTAAACCCCTTGAGTGCTGGATAGAGAGGGGAAATAAAAATGTATTCCTAGAACTAATGTACATACTAGAGAAAAATCTAAAACGTGAATATTCATTTCATTTCCGCAATATAGCTATAAAGTGAATGTTGGAAGAATGGGCGAACCAAGTCCTTTCCTCTGAGAAAGATGTCACGGTGTGTTTAGTGTACATTAACCTAAAGGGTATAGTCTACTAACAAACACTTTTAAAATTCACCACACATATATTATATTAAGTATGACTTGCAGGTCGTTATTTACTATTTTAAGTAAAGACAACAATGCACAGTAAGTCTAGAGAATAGCGGCCTTTATAGGCACACGTTTCCCTCTAAACATCACAAATAAGTGTCAGATATGTGAAAATATAAAGATCATTCTAGTGGCAGCGTTTGAATTTTCAGCATTGATAAACAAAACAAAAAACTGTAAACAATGATGAGCATAACAAGTATACAGCAAGGCTAAAGCCTCATATCCGGTAAGTATGACGATCAAAAAAGACCATAGTATTAAGATGTGACACAGCTGATGAAATTGATGATCCAATTTCATTTGATTCACTTGAACTGACAAAATGATAACTCATGAAGTCACATTGCCGACAAAATGTGAAATGCAATAACTGGCGTCGTACTATCCTTTCTTTTCATATTCTAGTTCCTTGTTAATGAAAGATGTAACTGGATCGTGTTGTCATCAAGTGAACTTCGAGGTTCCTGGCCTTGACAACCATGGCAACCCACAAAGAAAGCGGAACCTAATGAAGGCACTGACGAGGGAAGAGAACACCCTGGGTGGTGCGAAGTCAAAACCATGACGATGAATCGAATGACCAAAACGAAAACCATGCACACAAGCTAAAACAAACGAACAAACAAAATGAAATGAGAATTAACTTTCGTCCATTGATTTGTGTTGTCGATTTCCAATGTACAACAGCAGACGCTGTGGTCTGTGGAATGACTGACAGTTCAAAAGCAGTTACTAAAATGAAAGAAAGTAAAAGAAAATGGTAAAAAAAACAAGACTTAAATGAGTTCGAGACATAATTCCAGTCATCAGCAAAACCTTAAAATCCGTCAATTCCTTGTGAGGTAACCCAACCTTGTAACTAAAACAGGAAATGACATCCCTGATGTCTAGTCGTCCACATCTTAGTATCCGGTTGTTCTGTGAGCCCATCAGAAGCACCATGGCAACAGAAGACACTTTCTCCTATCTTAAGATAAAGGCATGATACTGAAAACCAAGGGGACACAAAAGAAAATGTAAGTAAAGTTTTAAAGATTAAAACAATACATAGTTACACTTGCTTATTGTGAGAAAAAAAGCTAACTGCAAATGGAAAGAGTGAGTTTACCTTAGAGTTTGACTATTAGCACCGTTAACCCTCTCTCAGCATGTCCTATGTTGAAGAGCTCCCTTGTCGCTCCAGCACTCTGATGACCAAAGCGAAAACTTGATTAGCACGGATGGCGCTTTTGACATTGAGTAATGTGGGCCTAACATGGCGTACTAAACCACAGTGCTCCAACGCAGCCGTTCAGGATGCAGACAGACAGAGAATCAATCAGGTTGAAAGGTCAAATACAGGCGCTGTAAACCAGGACATGTCATGGCTCAGAAATAATATTACTCTGGTGAGGATGCTTCAGACAGTCTGTAAAACTACAGTGAACCCTTCTCTTTGAAACGTTCGTCTCTACACCCCCCCCCCCCCCACACACACACACACTACTCCCTCCAATACTGGAATATAAAAAGTTACCAAGTCTGACCAACTGCCTAATAAAACTGTATGAGTGATCTTGCTGAATAACTTACTGTAAGTCTCCAATCCTCAATCCAAGCCTTCTTTTATTGGCTGACCATAATGACTCTCTCTCTCTCGAGAAAAAAAAATGTCTAAAAATGAATTCTGTTCTGAAGAAGCCGGCCTCTTACATCACACTACCGACCGTGGCCCCGGGACACACAGACCGACACGTTTCCAGGCAAGAGGGATTTCCAGGCCTCCAGTCTGCCTCCGCGTTCCGAGAAGTGCCTGGGTTACCTAAACGACCGTGTCGTCTCAAAGCTGTCTGAGCTCATGACACGCCCTCGGGCACAGTCTGTAATCTCCACTGGAGGCTCTTAGGAGTTAGGGTTGGGAGCATCGGGTGGTCCCCCTGTCGCCTTATCGCAAGAGCCCTTTTTTGAATTCGCCTACAGCTAAAACAAACGTCATACCTCGTAATAATACATCAGAAATATAAGAAACAGTACAGTATAATACAATTAGAGCACGATAAAATATATATATGAACATTTCAGATGGTAACAATTAATGATATGTTAAAACCAATCTTTGTGATCGTGATTATTATTATATTCGTATATACGTGGTAATGGTTATTGAAGGCTATTGAGTATTCGAAATATGCAGCGAGAACAACATTATTTAAGAACATGCACTGTAGCTACATCATTATGGAGTCAGGAAGAGACATGCACTGTAGCTACATCATTATGGAGTCAGGAAGAGACATGCACTGTAGCTACATCATTATGGAGTCAGGAAGAGACATGCACTGTAGCTACATCATTATGGAGTCAGGAAGAGACATGCACTGTAGCTACATCATTATGGAGTCAGGAAGAGACATGCACTCACACTTGAGTTTGCCGCACAAAGTCTGCAAACTGACGATCCTTGGCGCACAACTCGACTATCCTCAGACGATCTTGAATTTCCTACGGAGGTAGAGAGAGAGAGAGAGAGAGAGAGAGAGAGAGAGAGAGAGAGAGAGAGAGAGACAGACAGACAGAAAGAGAGAGAGAGAGAGAGGGAGAGAGAGAGAGGGAGAAGAGAGTGATGGAAAACGAGAGAAAGAAAGGGACAGAGAGACGGGACGGAGAGAGGAAGACGGAGCCGGTTACCTAAGAGAGGGCGGTTGTGGGGAGCATGTGGCGCGGGTTCCGGATCGGAGAAAACGGGTATAAATAAAAGACTTGACCTTTCACCTGTATTCTGTGTGCCGGGCAACACGTAGCAAAGGACTATATAGGCCTACTTTTAACATGGGCCAATTTTGTTTTGTTATTAAAACTCCAAGGGTCACAGTTCGGGCCTTACGTCAATGGTAGTGTACATTATCGTGTAGCAGTAATATTACCTTTTTTCATAAAATATTACAGTTTTCTGGAAACAATTTACACATGTTATCTCAAATAGTTTTCATACCAGGACTTGACTGGACAGAAAATGCCTGCTTGAGAATGTATGTGTGTGTATGTATGTGTGTGTGTGTGTGTGTGTGCGCGTGTGTATACCGTACCTCTTGGGAGAGCTGGCTGTTCTGGTAGATGTGGCGGATCTCTTCACTGCCAAAGCCCTGGGGGAGCTCAGCGTCGTAGCTGCTCGTCCTGTAGGCTGGGGTGTCCTCCTCAAAGCGCCGATAGGACTGGCCGGCGGGGAGGTCGCTCTCGAACATGGGGTTGAACTTGACGGCGTGGTCAAAGGTGGGCGAATTGTCCTCACGACTGCAGGGTGGTAGGGGGAGAGGGGGGGGGGGGGGTTACAAGGCTGGTTTAAACCCTTCCTTTAGTGAAGTGAAGTGTCTGAAGTGGTTAACAGTAATCACCCTCCCACCCCCCGCTGCTAGGCTCGTACACCGCTCGGACGGTGATGTCACTCACTCTGAACCTGCTCTTAGCCACTGGGATTCAAAGTCACTGGACGGACCATCGCTTTTTAGGGACTGTATGGAAAAGACGTTATTGCCGTAGGAAAAGCACAGATACTGTGCGACAGCAAACAAGTTTGGATCGCTCCAAGACGGCAAAGCAACTGACAAGATCTGTTTTGGGCCCTTGGAGACAAGGGAAGGAAATATTTCTATAAGGGCACAAGGCATTGTATTGTAAATATACACTGTGGATTGAATTAGATGTGGTCATGAGCTCTAGCTCCGGCTTGAGGGACAACAAACTACAGTAACGCACGTCGGAATTCATTCACCACAGCGGACACTTCGATCGTGCCGATTTGCGAGGCCTCTGGGCCTAATGGCGTGGACGTGAGAGACATGGCCCCCGCTGGCACTGTTTAAGGTCAGTGGCAGGCCAGCGGCGTCTCAAACGGTGGCCACAGTGAGAGAGCGGCCCAAAAGCGAGCACCGACTGTGCGCTCGCGTGTTTGTGTGCGCAGGCAAAATTCGAGGCAGCTGCAGAGGCAGAGGCCCTGTGTTCCAAGTTCCCATGCGGCTTCCCCTCCCAACCCTGGGCCTTCTAAACAAAATCAGGACTGTTTTGATACTTTTTCAATAAACATGTCCCGATTGGTTTATCAAAAACAAAATGGTTGCCAGGGCGGTCTCATGAGACTCCAGGTGCCCAAAGGCTGGTTTCTTAGGCTGTATAACTAGCACACCGTTTTTCGGGTTACTTAAACAATAAACAATATGTATTTTACATATACTTAATTCAAGAAATGTTTGGCTTAAGGCGGACATTATGTGGTTAGTTAGGTCAACAAATAAGGCTGAATACACTGGATGTTCTGCATTGCATTCTTATCTATCATAACAAGGCCTGTTTTGGTTTTGTTCATTTTATTTGGAAATAAGAAAAAATAATTATTTGTAAAAAACACTTCCTGTGTATCTATCCACTCCTCTCCTCCCTCCCCCCTTCTCTCTCCCTCTCTCTCTCTCTCTCTCTCTCTCACCGTAATGGATCCTCTGAATCATCCTTGTCGTAATGCTTCCTCAGAATCTGGACCAGGACCAGCACCACCCCTGAGCCCACCAACAGGAACCCGGCTACGGAGGCCATGGCGATAGCCACAACCAGCGGCTCAGAGATAAATTCCTCGCAGTGCTCACCGCGGTACCACCAGTTCTCCCCGACCCGACACCTAGAACCACATTAGAAGCCCATTAGAACCACATTAGACCCACATCAGAACCATATTAGAAGCCCATTAGAACCACATTAGGCCCACATCAGAACCACATTAGAAGCCCACTAGACCCACATTAGAACCACATTAGACCCAAGTCAGGTCCATGTTCCATATAAACCACACAGAACAATAACTCTTGAGTTGAGTGAATTGTAGCACACACGCACAAAGTGCACAGTTCTGTACACATCTACAGAGACATGTGGATGCACACACACTTTCACACACACACTGCAGAACAAAAAAAACTCAGTGTGTGCGCAAACACACACACACACACACACACACACACACACACACACACACACACACACACACACACAGTCAGTCAGTCAGTCAGTCAGTCACCACTCCACACGGTGCAGTCGTCTGTAAACTCTAAACAACGCTCACCGGCAGATAGCTCCCTTCCCGGGAATGATGTCGCACTTCCCGTCGTTCAGGCAGAAGTCCTCCTTCACCTCGCAGGCGCTCCGGCACGGGAGCCCGTCGACACTGAAGTAGCCGGCGTCACACACACACTCTCCCTCGCCCGACCAGCGGTTCACCTGACAGCTGGAGAACTCGTTACACGCCTGGAACTTGCAGGGGTCAGCTTTTTCACCTGGGAAATGGATCCAGCCCATCAGTACAGACTCAACTGTTATTTCACAAGATAGTGAAGGCTTTTTGTTTCTTTGAGGGGTAAATTGTATCAAAAGTTAAGCCTTTGCTCTTTATATTGCATATATATATATATATATATATATATATATATATATATATATATATATATATATATATATATATATATATATATATATATATATATATATATGTCACGGTTATTCTTACACAGGATTATAATTAATCTCCATGTCATTAATTACAGATATAATCTGCATGACCTATTTGTCATCAGCGTTGTTACTATTTATTTTTAACCATCGTTTCTCTTTGAATGTAACACTGGACTCAGTTTCCGTTTAGAATCTTGACTAGGATTTTCCAAATTCCATTTAGACGGCGCATTTGATGTTGTTTGTTGTTCGGGTGTTTACGAGGACGTAAACACCCGAGCCCCGTCCTCTGTAAATAGAGGGGGGGGGGGTGCAGGGTAGACAGCGGGTTATGCCAAGGTGTCAGTGTGACAGACTGTATGATGGGCTCAGACGGCGTATTTACATACAGTGCGATCGGCTCAGACAGATCACATAAGCCCCAAGGGCTGAGCGGCCAGGGACCTAGACGCGCTGGGGACGCTCGGTGGGTCACGCTGTCCCGCGGGAAATCACCCGACAGGCTCAATCGAGCGCTCCCAATTGGGAAATGTCCGGCCCCGGGTCAATGTCAGGACCGTGTGACTCAGCGCGAGCTACTGTGGACCGGACCGCCAGCGATTAGCAGTGTGCCTGAGTTCACCGCCCCCAGAGACACTGTGAGAGACGTTGTCTTCGCTCGGTCGCGGCTCTCCGAAGCGTTAAATGGGTCATGAAAGCTAACCGCGAATCACTGGAAAATGGCTACGCACATTTTTTTTTTACGATTCCATTACTGGTTCCGAGCTTAAGTGAAAATGTAGGGAACTTGGGAGGGTCGATTCTACTGGGAACACTTAGTTAGCTACTCATTTAAAATAAAAAGCATTCATCCAAACACCAAAACGCACCGACATCGGAACGCAAATGTGTTTCGGTAGTGATCGTGTCTTCCGCACATAGCAGCCTCTACCTGCTTCCACATCCAGGGAGTACTTGTCGATGTCCAGGTCCATGGTCTGGTACGCCGTGTTACAGAAGTCCTCCAGGATCAGGTAGACAGAGTTGGCGACCCCGCGAGGCACGGGCCGACCAAACTTCATCCGGCTGTTGACCACGATGCTGCCGTTCCGGAAGTTGAGGATTTCCAGGTCCTGGAAGTTGCTGAGGTTGGACTGCAGAAAGGGCCTGAGCTACAGAGGGAGGGAATACAACGGCTTACCTGCTGTTTAACAGGTCAGAGCGTGCAGGTGCAACGTAAAGCAAAACATGGATACTCTGACGTCAACAAAGGACTCGGTAGTGCAAGTCTCTGACCTTACAACTCGAAATTGATAACTGAAACACTTTGTGTAAATATGAGCACATCTATACATGTTTATGTTTGTATACAAACGTGCCAACATATACAGTAGACATATTGAAGTGAATGGGAAAGTGTGTCCAAACTTTCGACTGGTACTGTACATATACGTTTATTTAGTATCTTTGTTTTTTTTTAACCATTTACAATTTCACATACCAGTTCCAGGAACCTGTGCTCCAGGGCCCTGTACTCGGAGGAGCTCTTGTTGAAGAGGTTCTGGGAGAACATCATGTTGGTCACCCGGAGGCTGAAGAACACCTGCAGGGACCTGCCAGGCCTGCTGGGCCGCCCCCCGCCCTCCAGCTCCGAGGCCAGTGCCCCGCTCGAGTAGCCGCTGCCGCCCTCATCGTCCGTCGGCTCGGACGCGTCGTAGTCGACGTCGAAGGAGACGTCGAGGCCGGACCCGCTCGCGCCGCCGGGCTCGGAGGGCCGGACCTCGCCCGCCCGCGCGCTGTCCCCCTCCGTCGGCCCGGCGTCCTCATCTGGGGGGGCGGCGCTTCCTGTGACGCTAACTTCTTCTATGGTCTCCGGGGGTGCCGTTAGCTCGACGCTAGCGGGCTCTTCAGGTTCCGTCGCCCCTGACAACCTCTCCGTGGGTCTGAACGTGGGCTGGTAAAATGGCGGGAGAATAGTGGGCGTCTTGTTGGCGGTCATTTCCGACACAACCGAGCGAAACGCCGGCAGCGACGTGGTGCTCGGCGGGGCGTCCTCCTCCGCTTCCTCCGAACTGGTGTCCTGGTCCGAGAGGTGGTGACGGAGGGCGTCGGCGTCGTCGTCGGGCTCCGCGTCCGACACGCGCGTGAACGGCGACTCCTTCTCCGGGGAGAGCGAGATGCTGCGGTCCGGCACAGGCGTGGCCGGCTGGACGAGGAGGACCTCGTCGTCCGCCAGGTCCTCCTGGGAAAAGTCCCTGGCCGAGGCCGAGGCCGGCGCCACCGAGGAGGAGACTCTCACCTCCGACGCCTGCTCCTCGATCACCTCCACCCGGCCTCCGTCCTCCGGGGGCACCAGGGGCGGCAGTTTCTCGGTGACGGCCTCGATCTCGGGGCTCTCGTCCGCCACGCTGTTGAAGAGCGAGTCCCTGACGGTGAGGAGCTCCACGTCCACGTGGGTGGGGGGCTCTCCCTCCATGGGGTGGGTGTCGGTGTCCGGGTGTTCGGGGGTTAAACCTTCGTCGGTGGCGGCGGCTCCGTCTTCCTGCCCCTCCTCGGCCACGGCCATGCTTCCGGCGGGGACTGCCAGCTCCGCCAGCGCTGGGGTCGTGGCTTCCGACGCGGAGACCGTCCCGGTGCCGTCCGGTTCCCCTCCCGCCGTGTCGCCGGGCCCCTCCAGAACGGGTGCCTCTCTCGTGTGGCCGTCCGACTCGGGGGCCCCGGTGGCAGGCGGAGTGACGGCGTGCTCTGGGATGGTCTGGTAGTCATGGTAGGTGCCGGAGGCCTCGACCGTCTGCATGGACAGTTCTACCGTCAGGGCTTTCGTGGTCCAAAACGCAGGGGCTTGGGTGGTGGTGTAACGCGGGTCTGTGCTAATATCCTGAGTTACCAGCTCTCGGTCCAAGAACGACTCCTCCTCCTCTTCGTCCAGGTCCTTTTCAGGCTGGACTCCAGGGGGCGCTGTCTCTGTCGGGGATAGACTGCTGCTGGGCTTTTCTGCCGTCGAGAGGCTACGGCTCTCCTCGGCCTCCGTTACGGCCTCTGCGACCTCCTCAGCCTCCTCTCCTTCTTCTTCCTCGTCCTCTTCCTCGGATGGCTCCAGGTCCGGAGGCGGAAGTGTTTCCGGGGCGACGTCCCCCGCCTCCGAGGAGGTCGTCGGACCCCACGACCACAGGTCACTTCCTGCGTCGTCTCCTGAGCCAGAGCCGGAGCCCCCATCTGGTACGGGGTCATTGGCACCAGAGGCCCCGGGGGCAGGGATGTGCTGGGGTTGTCCAGGGGAAGGGTCAGCAGCAGCGACCTCACCATCCCCTTGGGGAGAGTCGGAACTGCCTTGTTGAGTGTCGCTGGGGAGAAAGCCCTCTTCTTCAATATTTCCAGTACCTTAAGAAAGGACAAGACAAGAAAAGAAATGAAAGGTGTAGTGACTACGGCTATCAACAATTTCTACTTACATCAACAGCTGTCAAAAGAAAGAGAACATACATAACCAATGGGAAACAAAAGGTTTTTGTTTTTGAATAGACTAGATACAAAAAAAAAGTTAATTGGTATTCCATTGATTGCTGAATCAAACAGAATAGTCATTGAATTGCAAACTACTTTTTTTAATCGCAGTATGGTCTTGATGGCTGAATGAATTGGAATGTACACTAAATCATGGACGCAAAAAGCCAACCAGTAAACAACGCTCACCCTCTGCACTGGGAGCAGGGCTGGGGCCAATGGACTCCATGTCTTTCCCAGAGAAGTCCGCGGTGGGCGAGGGCGTCGTGCTCTCGTCCAGCACCAGCACGTCGTTCTCGCCGGACACCACGGGTTGCCCACCCTTCCAGGGGTCCAAGGGGTGGCCGGCTTCGAACAGGAAGTCGTCCTTCTTGAGGAAAACGTCGGCGACGTCGTCGCTCGGGGCGTCGGGAGGTTTCTCCGCGGCGAGGATATTATCCTAAAATGGCCGACAGAGAGAGTAGGGAATATCCGTGACCTTTTACTGTGCACATGAGCAGCCACTTTGATATTTGAAACGACATGCGTCTGATATTTGCCCATCGATGTACAGCTTACATAAGCAGACACCATAAAAGACAGAAAATGAGAGATAGACGCGCCCTGTTAGGAACTATCTATTCTATTCTATTCTATTCTATTGTGCCACATCGTTCCATTTTCAAAAAGTCCTGCTTTCATGACACAATTCTGTTAGGTTTGAAAAATGGTATATATTATAAATATGTATATTATTATATAATATATAAACATATAACATAATTATATAACATATATATAGGATGGAAAATAACTTTGACCGCTGATAATTTGAAGGCCTTTGATAAGCCAAGTGCATGAGATAATTGTATTACATCAACTGTCTGACTGGAAAGGTTGGCTGACTTTGTCAATGCCTAGAGTAAGAAGCTTGTAGTTGCTTGTTAGCGATCACATAATCCCAAAGGCTCTATCTCAGTACGGAAAGGGACAGGGTGACGGATCGGACAATGTGTCTCTGGTTCTAGAGAAATGAAACCTCCAACACACAAAGATTGAATTGGCATATCGGAAAATAGAGGCACAGGCACAAACAAGGCAAACGTCCTGTAGGCCTGACAACCGATCTTACACGTATTGATATTACAGTATCGCAACTATAGTCAAACAACTGGACTGGACAAAGATTGTTATAGGTTTGAAACTGTTTCTGGAGGGCATCAATGTTTTTTTTGCCACGACCAAGCAGAATAACAAGAAGAGATTGAACAAGTGTGTAAATAGCTCTCAGCAGGACTGACAAGCCTCATGTGAGGAACATACGATATAATATAATATAATATAATATATATGTGATGGAAAATAACTTTGACCGCTGATGCCTTTGATAAGCCAAGTGCATGAGATAGCTCTCGGCAGGACTGACAAGCCTCATGTGAGTAAAAAGAGGAGGAAAGAGAAAACTCCCCTCTTGGTGGGCGACTAGACCACTAGCCAGGCATCTCATCCAGCCTGAAGTCTTTGACGCGGGGCGCCAGGCAGCGAGACTACTGGCCCATCTTTTCAAGAGTCGTTGGCGTAAATCTCGGCGAGAGAGGACACTCGAACCACATGGCCGGGGAATGGAAGGGGAAAAACCCCAGGGGGGAAGAATCCCTACAAATAATCCCTGACAGTTGGCTAGTAAAACCCGGCACGGATCACATCGGGAGGGGAGGAGGGGGAGGCCGTCCAAAAGGAGCAGCACCTCTTTGTTGTCTTTCACCGCAAAGATAAACAAAGCTGTCTGTTGGGCCCCCGGGGGTATTAATAAAGTTTTGCCCCGTCCAAGTGGAGCCATTTCATAACGAATCGATATCAGATGTGCTCTGCTTTGTGTGTGTGGTGTGTGTGTCTGTGTCTGTGTGTGTGTGTGAGACGTGCTGGGCACAAGTGCCAAGGCCTAAGAGTGGCAAACCAATTGATTGCAAACAAACATAGTGTCTGTAAATGCAAATCGCATAACAGTGTTTAATCGAATGTAGAACACTCACCATGTTGTCATAGGTGCCTGCCGGACTTTCTGTGGGAATCTCCCCTGGCAACAAGTTCTCCACTGAAGGAGAAACGTGTGTTCAAATTAGCGCACATAAACCTCCTTTAACCCTCCATAATACCACTAGGCCATGTCTTTTAACAAACGTTACCTATTTTACACCCCCCTCCTCCTCCCCCCCCCCCTCCTCCCCCCACCCCCGTTTTCAATCGCTCCAAAATCCACACAAAAGCTGCCCGTAAATGCTGGGCCCATGAACAATAAGCCTAACCATAAACATGTGTTTGAATGTCAACAATACACTACGCACAGTCCTTCCCAAGCAAAACAGCACAGCAGTCGGTCCAACACATAAACCGCAGTCTCCCTAATACACTAGGCCTTTAACACCGGGGACCGGTACCGTTCTCTGGCTGTGCCGGCTCCGGTTCCAGCTGGTCCAGGCTGGTGTTGGCCATGAAGTTGTCCTTGTGAAGTGCCTCGGTGATGTAGTTCCTGAAGTCGGTGATGGTGTAGACCACGGTGGGCCGCTCGTCCGCGCCCGGGTAGTTCTTCTCCACCATGTTGTTCTGGAGCGTGATGAAGTCCATGGTGTCGGGGCTGATGCCCGTGCTGTCCACCTCCAGCGTCACGGCGTAGTGGACCAGCACCACCAGACCCCTTGTGAGGAGCAGACAGCGGTGCACAAGACTTAACACCGGATGCTAACGTTAAGAGGAGAAGTCGTGTTACTAATACACCGTGTGCAGACTAGGAAATGCACAAACATCCTTTGATCCGAGTCGTCTATATTTGTTCTGCATTTATTTGTACGAGCACAGGCAGAATTGTCTCGAATATTTCTTTTATTTTATCCATGAGTATATAACGCACGAGTAAGCTAACCTTTACCAAGGTGACATCCCTATAGCGTTCTATTCTGACCAGCCAACCTCCTTCAGCCAGAGGGCCTATTTCCAAGGCACGTGGGGAGAGGTAAAAGATCTGTTGACTTTACGAGCCAATTCATTATCTCCCCTGTCTCCCCTCGGGCTCCGTTCCCTAGCAGATCTGCGCACGGTTGCATGCTAACAGGTTTTATACGAGCCCAGGACAAACTGCTTGGGGTTAGGGAACATTTTAAGAGTCTCACCGTGCTCAAAACAAACGGAAGGGGAGTGGAGTTATATTTGCAGGCATCACGGAGACCGAGAACAAATCGGCATGTTCCAGAGTAAACTCAAGGGTTTCCATCGTGAGAAGGTGTGTGTGTGTGTGTGTGTGTGTGTGTGTGTGCGTGCGCGTGCGGGTGTTTAAAGGGTCTACGAGAGCTCACAAACTGCACTTATTCCTGAGAAAGCCGCATGCAAGGAGCCCCAACACACGCACATGCACACACACACACACACACACACTCACACTCACACTCACACTCACACTCACACTCACACTCACACTCACACTCACACTCACACTCACACTCACACTCACACACACACACACACACACACACACACACACACACACACACACACACACACACACACACACACACACACCAAAACCGCCGAGCAAACACTGCCCGACCACGCTCCGACAGGAGGAAACCGCTAAGGAGGATTCGACGTTCTGCTTGACAGCGGAGAAAATTGAGCTGGTCATAAACCTTAACCTGTAATCCGGTCGTGGCCACAGGTGGTCGGTGTTAAGGCTCATCTCCCTTGAGGGATAAGTCTTAAGTTGATTGGCTATTGTGAAGGGCATTGGGGGGAAATTAGAGCAAAGACCGGGCAGGGAGCAGGCCCATTGATTGGTAAATGACCTGGCAGTATATTTAAGAGTGTAGCCCGAGCAGATAAAAGGGTCGGCCACCTTTGTGTCGGTGAGCATGGACGGGGGCTTACCTGACAGGCCCTGCGTATACGAACGATCAATATATTGTAGCGGTTTTCATTTCGATGTATGAACTTCCGAGATTCTGTTTGGAGCGTCGGACATCGTGCTGAACTATGTCTTATTGCTGTATACTTTATTATTATACAGAGCTATTCAGAGCTGGTTGAACATGGAAGTAAGTCGCAGTCAAAATTCTTTCATTTTCCACGTTTGCAAAATTTTATTGGATTGTTTGCTATTTGCTTCCATAGACAAAGGGGCTGGTTACAGAGTGTCGGTCAGTAAGCTAATCCCCTTTCTAGCTATGGAAGGTGGCTAAGCTGAAAGGACCAGCACATTCTAACAGTGAAGAAGGACATCAATGTCGCCCATGGATTCCGATTTGTCAATTATATATCCATATATAATATTAATTTGCTTTCGGAAACGTTGATCCCCTGTTCCATTCTATTCTAATCTGAGCGTGGCCCGTGAGAATGCCATCAGGAGACAAACAGAGGGTAGAGGTACTTTCTGGATAAGCTGGGAGTGATCCTACAGTGAAGAGACGGATTTATCAGGCTCTGGTGAGCTCCCCCCCCCCCCCCCCCCCCCCCAGTCAGCCTGCCCTGCCTCCTCAGCACTCTGCTCCCAATGTCGAGAACAGTGTCTGTGGTCGCAGCGTTCCGCCGTCCCCAGGGATCGCAGGAACTGTTTGTTTGTGAACTAAGTGCTGACATCGGCAACGCTACCACTGTGAAAAATAGCGCTTGAGTTTCAAGTGCTTTATATGCTTACCTTTCAAGGTCCTTTTGAGGCCTGGAGGCAGGGGGGGGGGAGAAAAGGGGGAGATATATTGAATTTCTGCTTTGAAATATCATGAACACATTTATTCAGACTCTAGCAAAGCATACCTGAACTCGACGACAAAGACATTCTTGAATCCGGGTAGCCTTTCAAAGGCGTCTTCAATCTAGGAGGTAAATCGGGAAGAACACCGTTAGAAAATGACCATGCTGAAACAATCGCCTGTGTGATCCATCAACATCTGATCCATTTATTTATCTCGGCTTCTTCCAAGCACTTGGCAAATCCACTTAGAGAGGCTGTGCCAGATTATTTCTGCTCAGACTGCATTTTCCTAAACTGGGTTACAGCATGTGAGCATTGAGTAATGGGGTAAGCAATGTTCAATTAAATTACAGTTCAGTATTTGTGGTGTGAAAATGCAGATCGGGTATTCTGTACTGGCCTACAGACACACACACGTACACACACACACACGCACACGCACGCGCGCACACCAAAGCGCAAATAATATAAAAACCAGATGTGACTCAAGGCCCTCGAATAATCACCTCAATCTCTCAGACCAACAAATGAATACATTTTGCCAAATGGAGAATTCATATTTAAAGTGATACAGAGCTGGATCCAAAGTGACTGCTACCTATGAGCTTTTCCCAGTGATATGATTTAACGGCTTTTATTTCTATGGACCACATACCAAACACAATGTAACAGTAAGTGGATATTAAATGTCACTGTCCATTTTAGTGATGTAAAATGGAGATATGCTTCTGGCCTCTTGTACGATGGTACTCCAACGATCACCCTTACAGGCTTTACAACGCAGGCATAAACGACTGGGCCTGGTGCCCTCGCCCCGGACCACATACAGTCCAGCAGAGGAACCTTGAGTGACGCCTGATGATGTCCTTAGGCAGACTGGGCAGCTCAGACAATCACATCCAATCTAAAGCGCAGATATCGTATCGCTCCTAAGGCTAAGTTTTAGATTGGCCCCATGCAGTGCCATGGTGATTCCCCAAGACCTCCAGAGAGAATCATTCTCTATGGCTATAACCCCCCCCCACCCCCCCAGTTCTCCACTCTCTTGTTACTTTACTTAATATTCCCTGCTCCCTCACTTTCACTCACTCTGTCCTTCTCTCTCATGATCTGTCTTTATTTGCCTCACTTTCTCTCTCCAACTCACTCTCTCTCTCTAACTTTCTCTCTAACTTTCTCTCTCTCTCTCTAACTTTCTCTCTTTCTCTATAACAATCTATCTTTCTCTCTAACGCTCTCTCTTTCAATCTAACGCTCTCTCTTTCTCTCTAACTCCCTCTCTTTCTTTCTAGCTCGCTCTCTTTCTCTCAACTTTCTCTCTAACTCACTCTCTTTCTCTCTAACTCTCTCTCTTTCTCTCTAACTCTCTCTCTTTCTCTCTAACTCTCTCTCTTTCTCTCTAACTCTCTCTCTTTCTCTCTAACTCACTCTCTTTCTCTCTAACTCACTCTCTTTCTCTCTAACTCACTCTCTTTCTCTCTAACTCACTCTCTTTCTCTCTGTCTCTCTCTCTTTCTCTCTAACTTTCTGTCTAACTCTCTCTCTTTCTCTCTAACTCACTCCCTTTCTTTCTAACTCATTCCCTTTCCCTTTGTTCCAGGCTCTCCCTCTCTGTGACTCATTCTTTCTCGTCCTTCCTCTCTCTCTCTCTTTCACTATAAAGCCAGAGAGGACAGCTCTCTCCTGTTGTTGATACCGGTTTACTTACAAAACTTTCTTTGTCAGTGACCCCTGCTCTGAAACTAAAGTCCACCAGCCAAGGACTGAAGCTCAAAGCGTGCGGAGGGAACTCCCCGTTTGGGGAATCTACCGGTACTTTCTGCTTTGCGGACAGATGCCGTTTTTCCCATCACTGTCACATCAACTCCTTCACCAAACTTGAAAGTGAGTCATTCCCCTTGGTGCTCCGCACATTTTCCGACCAGGTTTCCCTCATAATTCACAGCGCTCTCCCTCTCTTTCACTCGACCAGCTTTGTCTTTGTGTGGGAAATTCACAACCGCCTATCTCTCTGCTCAGCACTGCCTAAAGCTGCCAGGGCGCAAGACAGATAGCACCGAGTCTTAACAGTGTGGAAATCTGTGAAATACAGCGGAGGCAGGAAAAGAAAGTGTTTTAAGATGAGCCAACGCTGCAGCCCAAAAAACATAGCGTGAACACGGGATTGGAAACGATGAAATTGCAGATGTATTTTGTGAACTGCTTTTGCAATCCATTTTGCGTGAATTCAAATATACACGGCAAAAAGAAAAAATGAAATCAAAGCAACTCCAAACATCTTGTATCAAGCCAGTATATCTAATGTTTCTTAATGTAAGATAAATGATCTTGCTAAGAATTGTGGATGTTGGATTACTTGACCTATTTCAAGACATTCTATAATTTTCTTGTTCTATTGTCAGATCATTTTGCTTGTTTGTGTATGCGTTTATCTCAAATTTCATATGTTATTTCTCATTTCATGTGAGAATTTTTTTTTGCAGTGTAGGGATGTGTCACGTGTTATTAAAAGGTAAAAAAATGCAAGCCATTTTATAAAACCTCCTCCCCCAGTCAGTCGCTACATGTAGTCTGCAGGAAACGCATACCTTGTCGGTGAAATGCTTGGCCAGCTGTTGGTAGTGGAGACTGGAGGGGTCTCTGAGGGCGCTGTTGAAGGTCTCTCCTCTCAGCTTGATGCTCAGCTCCACAACCTGCTCCTTCATGGGCCTCAGTGGCTTCAGCAGCTCCTCGTAGATCTCATTCTGGGAAAAACGCAGATTTTACGGACGTGTCTATCTCTCTGTTAAGTCGAAGACTTTAGATGTCTTCGTGAAAATTGGGTTTGAATGAAAGATCAACACAGCTAATATATAACATATGAAAAATAACATATATACTGTATATATATATATATATATATATATATATATATATATATAAACAATTCAAACACAACTAATATTTGATATATGCACAGTTTTATACATATGTCATAGTAGTATGTCATAGATATCGACATCGTTCAAATTATAACGCAATTAACAATCACCATCTATGCTTACCCCAATTCCCCCTTCTCCCTCTTCTTTCAGATCAAAGTCGTTATTCCCCAACATGTCGTCCTCCACCTCGACGGTCGTGGTGACCTCTAACCTGGTGACCTCAAGGTCGGCATCCAGGAAAGGCTTGGGCGTGATGCTGACGTCAGAGTCAGGCAGGGCCGTCGCTGGGAGCTCCACCACCGGAGTTTCTTCTTCCGCCATACCTGGGAAGACAAGGCCCTCCTCGGGAGCTGTTTCCACAGGTGCCCCCTGTGCGGCGTCCTCTTCCCCCGCAGATTCTGGAACGACCTTCCCGTCCGGTGCGGCAGGGGATTCCACACCAAACGGCGGAGCCTCAGTTTGGACCTCTGGCGTCTCCTCTGGGAGGGATTCTCCCGCTTCCTCAGAGGCAGCCTCACTGGGAACCTCTGCTCTCTCAGCGGGGATTATGACGTAGCCCGCTTCCATCACCGTGGTAACCTCTGGAGCTGCTTCTTCCTCTTCCTCTTCGCCTGCGGTTTCCGGGGGAATTTCCTCTCCGCCTCCTGGCATGACCTTGACTGTTGATTCCGGGATTCCGGGCGTCGAGTCCTCGGTGGTCTCCGGTACCAGATCCTCTTCGTGTGCTTCAGGGAGTTCATACGCACCCGGCTCTTCTGTGGTGCCGCCCGCTTCAGCTGTTTGCCCAGTAGCCTCTGCCGTTGTCTCCTGTGCCTGGCCCATGTCTGACGGAGCTTCTGGTGGAATGCCCACGGTCACTGCGGTTTCTTCCGCCGCCGTTGTTATCGGCTCCCCCGGTGTCTCCAGCGGCTTTTCTTCTATCGTTTCCAACGCCGGTTCTTCCTCTGGCACATCAGCTGGTGTCTCAGCCACCACGTCTTCTGTTTCAGCCTCTGTCGACTTGGCTATTTCTGATTTGACAGTCTCGCTCGTCGACGGTTCTGTGGTGTCACGGGTTTCCTCCACGGCCTCCTCGTCTATCTTTACCGCCTCCTCTTCCTCCGCCGCTGCCTTTTCCAAAACCTCTTCCTCTATTGTCTTCTCTGTTGCCTCCTCTTCCTCTATTCTCGCCTCTGTCGCCTCCTCTTCCTCTATTGTCTTCTCTGTTGCCTCCTCTTCCTCTATTGTCTTCTCTGTCGCCTCCTCTTCCTCTATTGTTGTCTCTGTCGCCTCCTCTTCCTCTATTGTTGTCTCTGTCGCCTCCTCTTCCTCTATTGTCTTCTCTGCCACCTCCTCTTCCTCTATTGTTGTCTCTGTTGCCTCCTCTTCCTCTATTGTCTTCTCTGTTGCCTCCTCTTCCTCTATTGTTGTCTCTGCCGCCTCCTCTTCCTCTATTGTCTTCTCTGCCGCCTCCTCTTCCTCTATTGTCTTTTCTGTTGCCTCCTCTTCCTCTATTGTCTTCTCTGTTGCCTCCTCTTCCTCTATTGTCTTCTCTGCCGCCTCCTCTTCCTCTATTGTCTTCTCTGTTGCCTCCTCTTCCTCTATTGTCTTCTCTGCCGCCTCCTCTTCCTCTATTGTTGTCTCTGCCGCCTCCTCTTCCTCTAATGTCTTCTCTGTTGCCTCCTCTTCCTCTATTGTTGTCTCTGTTGCCTCCTCTTCCTCTATTGTCTTCTCTGTTGCCTCCTCTTCCTCTATTATTGTCTCTGTCGCCTCCCCTTCCTCTATTGTTGTCTCTGCCTCGTCCTCTTTCTCTATTGTCTCTGTTGCCTCCTCTTCCTCTATTGTCGCCCCTGCCGCCTCCTCTTCCTCCGCTTTTGCCGTTTCCAAAACCTCAACCGTTTCCCCTGTCGCCGCGACGGTCGCCTCCTCTGGCTCAGCAAGGATTTCTTTTGACACCTCTTCTTTGGCTGCCTCGGTAGTGACGCCCTCTGTAGTCCCGGTTGTACCTTCTACTGCAGCAGCATCCAGTGGTGCTTCTTCTGTGACAGCAGCAGCCTCCTCGCTGGTCTCCACAGCGCCCCCTACTGGTGACCCCGGCGTGACTTCGGAGACTTCAGAAAGGGTCTCTTCCGGGATGTCCTGACTTAGTGACGACGTTTCTTGTGCAATGGCGGTGGCAGCGGCCTCGGATGGAGCTTCAACTATCTCTCCTCTTCCTGTCGCCAGTGTATCCTCCAGGAGGTTTCCATCGAAACCCATGTCAATCTCCTCTGTATCCTCCTCTATTAACAACACAGTGGGGAGGACTTCTGAACTTGTTATATCCGTGGGGATCGGTTCAGGAATCTGCTGTGTGACTACAGCAGGTTCTTCGGGTGTTTTCAGCTCGGGTACTTCTGGTTTGAATTCATCCACGACTTTGGGGGCGTCCTGCTCTGGGGTGTGTGGTGTGGTAGCAGGGGTCCGGGACACTATCTCAGTCACCTCCCCTGTACTGTCTGATTCGCCTTCCACAGCAGCATCTACTGGAGATACATCTATGGGCTTTTCTGAGAGATCATCTTCTGGGGATTCCTGAAGGGCATCGCTGGGCTCTGTTCCACCCGCCGCAGTAACTTCTGGAACCAGTTCCTCAGGGGTTTCACTTGAAGGCGTTTCTAATCCCTGTTCCGGCGTGACCGCCACGGTATCCTCGGGGATAAGCTCTCCTATAATCTCGACGTCTTCCTTTGAGGGAACTTCGGTCGTTATAACTGGGATTAAATCTTCTTTCGCTTCCTGGACCGCCCCCTCACTGGGCTTCTGGGGGACAGCCCCCTCAGTGGGCTTCTGGGGGACCGCCCCCTCAGTGGGTTTCTGGGGGACCGCCCCCTCAGTGGGCTTCTGGAGGACAGCTCCCTCAGTGGGCTTCTGGGGGACAGCTCCCTCAGTGGGCTTCTGGGGGACAGCTCCCTCAGTGGGCTTCTGGGGGACAGCTCCCTCAGTGGGCTTCTGGGGGACAGCTCCCTCAGTGGGCTTCTGGGGGACAGCTCCCTCAGTGGGCTTGTGGGGGGCTGCCCCCTCAGTGGGCTTCTGGGGGCCCGCTCCCTCGGCTTCGCCTGCGGCGGGATCAGTGGTTCCGGAAGTCACGTCCACCTCTAAGGGAATCTCCTCCTCAGGCTGTGCAGGAACCCCGTCTGGAGTTTGGGAAGTCACGTCCACCTCTAAGGGAATCTCCTCCTCAGGCTGTGCAGGAACCCCGTCTGGAGTTTGGGAAGTCACTTCCTCTACGCTTCCCTCCGGCGAGACCTCGTCAGCAGGGTCGGGGGTCAAATTCAGAGGAGCGCTGGGGGAGGGGGTTGTTCCAGCCTCCTGGACAGAACCTAGTGTTCCAAGGACGGGGGCCTTGGGGTCTGTAGAATAGACGCCTCTCACCGTCTGCGTTGGAATCGCCTGCAATACACTGATCTCCTCTGGATTAATACAAAAAAAATGGACAAAGACAAAACCTTTCAACGAAAAGAGATGGTGTGCATATGTTGTCATTCCGTTTCACACAGATCTTGGCTAATAAGCTTATGCTCTTGGTTTATGAACACCACATGTGAAAACACATTAGAGGATGATCTATGGCTAAACCAACATAACACGGATTCATTATAAATGAATTGGAAATTCAATCCTTTGTTGAGCAATATGAACATCAAAGAGCATTGTACAAAGCCCCATAAGGAAACACGATGAGGGTCACTTTGCTTAACGCTACTGATGGGACAATCTCCAGTGAGCAATATCCTCTCCCACACATTCCCCCCACCGACCACAAGGCCAGAGGTGTCGGTAAGCAGGCTCAACAATCTATTCTGAGGCCAACCCTGGTCCGGCACATAAGCCTAGATTGTACCTACGCTGTTAGGACGTGTTGCATTGTAAAGACGCCCAGGTATTGTTAAAGAAAGTAAAACACACAAAAATAAAACTGGGAACCCTGTGTGCAAACAAAGCTCGTAGAATGCCATCAGCACATACACATTGTTGAAATCAGAATGAATTACAATCACATGTTCTAATTCAGTTGTAATTAGGGTGTATACTGTATAAATTACTCGCATATTTTGACACCTTTTTTTTTGTGCCGGTAGGGATAAAAACAGATTACGTAATCAATTATTAACTGTTTACCTTGAGGGTTCATGTCTGATAGATCCTGGGCTGGGATATCACTGCTGTAACAAAAAGGAGACAAAAGTTTAAGACAATAGTGTATGTCCAAGCTTATGAGGGGGAGGTGAGTATGGGGATTCAGCTGTTGCAAAATGTAATTCTTAAACTTCTATTTTCTTCGCCATTAGTAGACAGATAAAAGAAGATTTAATTTACAAAACACAAGCATTTGGCACAGATAGCTTTCCGCAAAGCTGAATATTGGATAAGATGGTACAAATTGACAAATTGAAGACATATAGCTGGTTTTGTTGGTGTAAAAAATGTCAATCTAAGAATAAATCAAAATGAGAAATCTAAATATACAACACAATTACTTCCAACAATAAAGAAATTGGTTTGGAAAAAAAAAAATACAATGTTTTACAATAATTGACAGATTCTTTAACACAATTAACTATTGCACAAAGCTTTTGGCTAAAAGGAGGACAGGGCCTATTTTTTATTTCATTTTTTTGCTTTTAAAATGGACATGTCGGAGTTAATATGCCAAACTACTAACCTGTGAAATGAACCCACTGATACCCGCTGAAACAAGACAAAAGGACATATAAATACTCAAACCTTTTAAATTTGCAAACACACACAGAAAAGACTAACAATTAGCAGTATATGATTTAATAGATTATGTTTTTCCTTGTAGGAGAGGCTGTTGGCCAATCGAGGTTTTGATTTAGAAACTTTGAGTTATTGCTGCGACACCTGTCTTGATACTTTATTACGTTACAATAACTTCTCAACATCAATAACCTTGATACATATTCAGGTTAACATTTTGTGAAACATGTCTTACTCACACTCCTAACGAGGGCAATGTGCTCCTCTGATTCGCTGAAGTATTTGCCAATCTCTTTGACTGTAATGGCGCCCTCCTGGCATTGGTCGACCCAGGACTGGTATTCATCTGTCTCTGGCAGACGGTCCCAGAAGATCTTAAAGGCCTCCCAGACTGTCTCCTGACAAACTGCACAGGGGTTTCATAACGCAAATCACACACACACACACACACACACACACACACACACACACACACACACACACACACACACACACACACACACACACACACACACACACACACACACACACACAACAGGATGGGTTGGAGGTGCACTTAAAACTTGTTTAGCATCTATCGTCTTCAGTAATATATATATATATATATATATATATATATATACACACACGTATATGTGTGTGATTTGACTACTCTCATTACTTCTGGATACTGTTTGGTCAGATAAATTGTTTAATTTCTTGACATATGCATGCAGTGTTCAAGTCTGTAAATGTATCTTTGGCACAGGCATAGTTAAAGACAGATAGATGGCTGGAGATATACACGTATACACTAACATATGCATAATACACACACTATGGCAAGGATTTCTTCAATGTGGAAACAATCATCACACTGACAAATATGATGCTTATTAATATGCACGTAATCCGAAATATTGTATGGAACAGTGATTGGAAACTGGCGCTCCGACGTGTTTCACTGCACGTAGGCTTCCTCTCTCGGCCGGATAAAAGTTGGGGTTATGGACCGTCTCACCGCATGGCCACTTAAGCCAGATGAGGACAACCAGAAGTCAGTGGTGTCAGTCTGAGCCCCTGGTCACGTAGCCAGTCTCACTGGCCATGCGGCTCATCTGATCAATGTCTGCCACAAAGAGGACTAGTGCCTCTGTATCGGGCTCTGGGTTGGAGCTGCGACTCTCTGCACTTTCACCTCCACGCTGGCCCCATGTAGAAACACGTGCCCGACTACCGCTTGACAGCAGTGCAACTTTGACAAATACGTATAAAATAATAATAATAATGTGATTTGATATTCAAAGTGGAACGAGGATGAATTGAATATACTCACTGGTAACTTCGCACAACTCATGTCAAATCATTTAGTTACAATTAAAAAGCAATACAATTCCTTGCATTGGTTGCTAGACAGTGCATTTCAAGGCGAAACTAAGCGTGGACAATGGTGTTGGTGCAAACAGTTGCACCAGGGTACACAGGTGTGTCTACATTTTAAAAGGTGTCACAGATTACAACTATATGATGTAAGATTTCTCTCCACATGTCAGTTTAATTAAAATACCTCTATTATCACCTCTATAAAGGATAACGAGAGTTCTGTTTTGAGGCCACAATGCACACAACATCTGTGCCAAAGGAAGACTCAATCTCAGAATTCACTTAAAAAACGTTTTTTAAATCAAAATGAAAGGCAAAAATGCTTCACATACCTCTGAGATGGAAGTATGTTGCATGTTGGATGATGGCTTGTTCAAAGGTCTCGTGGGTGCAAAGTTTAACTCCACTAGGAAAAAGAATGTTCCTCTTCTTCCTCAAAACTGCAACACTGCCTTCATAAGACCGGTAGTCCAAAATGGTTTGATTTTTAGAGAAACTCTTTTGGGTGGGAGTTCTGTGGGAGTCATGAAGTTCTGAGAGTTTCAAAGTCACGGTCAAGCCATCGTTTGAAACACCACGGGTGGCATCTGAAAGGTTATCCAGACATTTTAACATCAAATGTATACATAGAATTTGCATTATACATGATATACAGGATGCATATTATTGTAGCTCTCATACCTGTTGCAATGTGTAAATATCCGCTCAGGAAAACTACACAGAGAACCCACAAGGCAGAACTTCTGGAGACCCCTGACATTTTGAAAGGCAGTATCAAAGTTCTCACTACAGGCCAGTTCTAACGTCTTCACGTCTCTTCAGGTTATCAATGACGGGTTGTATTTTAGCATAGTCCTTTCAATTGATTGCATGATGATTTAAAAATATAAAGTATTGGGATATCCCCCCCAAAATTCCTTCCGGGGCCAGCCCCCCCTGTGTAACACGCCGCTGTTGCTTCCTTAATGACAGTTCCCTCAGACAGGTAAGCAGATGGGACTTTGGCAAGAGATTTTTTTCTCCCTTGCTGTTCTCTAATCCTATTTGTTAAGCTCTTGGGGTGGCTTGTCGGTTGTACGGTGTGACCTCAGCCTTCCGGAGAACAACATTAAAAATTGTTAAATTATTAAAGAGATATTGTATGCCTACGGTTATACTATAACATACCTCGGGCGACACCACCGTGTACCGAACCAGGAAATAATCAATTCACATGACAGTGTGTCAAGTGTCAAAATGAAATGATGCTCAATTGAAGGACCATTTTGACACCTGTGATGTTCCATGAAATACTAATGTCAGCAAGGCTATCTCACCATTCGTTGACTTTGCGGTAAGTGGTGCTGCCAATACGTCGGAGTGGCCCAGAGAGCTCTAAGAGATGAGCTCTAGGATCACAAGGGCACGCTCAGGTGAGTACGTCTACGAAGGTCCAACCTGACTTGATACAAGCACGTGACCAAGACCCAAGAACAGGTCAATCCCAATCTCGTCTCCAACTTAAGACAGCTTCTACCTATTGATCATAATCATAAAGAGGATATTATGGACTGATGCATGAGTACCAATGTAAACCTTGAAGCGGTGCATCTCAGTGCAGCATGAGCAGCCGGTGGATTATCTGGGAAGGTAACGCTGAGATTGAGAAGGTCAAAGGGCAGAGAGTGGAACCTCTCCGTGACCTCATCCTTCACCCCCTCTTTACAAACTCTCACTAATCCATTGGTGCTCGTGTAAAAAGGCCAACTCGGATGGTTTCATTGCTAAAATGTAACTTTCTAAGGCACAACGACATTGTCCTGAACACTCATTTCAGGCATTTAAATTCTGTATGTTATCGTTGACGAGCTTGTGAAGTATACTAGTTCACTGTCAATCGGAGCTAATACACAAATAAATGACAACTAACTCAACATTCAAACCCCTTCAATTGCATCCACGATCATTTCCTGAAAGCAAACCGTGGAAATTTGCCGGCAGACGAGTTGAATGACGTCCCATTGTGACGATTTTCGCCTTCGTCACGTTGATGACTTTGGCCCAAGGTAACAGAGGACATAGGCTGTCAATTGTGTTAAACTTAGCGTGCACATTGTGCTGCCTACAAATAACCTTTATCCATAGCTATTCTTTTCCGTTGGCGGGCAGCTATACATTCTTCTGCCAAGATCTATCGTCTACCTAAGGTGGAGGCGGTCATTCAACAATCACTAAACTCATTTTCTTAGATAAGGTGATTAAAGCGACACATTTCTTTATTTCATCTGGAGCATTGCCTAAAGCTTATATTGGTGTCTGGGAAGGACAAAAGTGCATTGTGTCTTGGAAAGAGCCATTTAAATTATTGTTATCATTCAAAGGCACCCACCACACTTTCTGATAAGTAAGGTGTTAGTGCTACTGAGTTGACAATAAAGTGGTATAATAAATCACTTTGTGAATAAAAATGTTAAGGACCTATTGAATGCAGAATTTCCATTGCCACTGGCTCTGCTTTTCAACAAAAAAGCGTATTCTTCAAACCTCCAAGGGCCAACACATTTCGTTTATGATGAAATAAACGTAAAAATGTAATTGAAATATCTTTACACACTATGGTTGTCTATACCTACCCACCCTCAGACTATTGAGATTCAAAAGAGCACCTCTTTGTCAAGAGCCCTAAATCTGTCTAATCTTTCAGCACAACCCAGATTAGCCTCTCCTACGGTTCGTAGATCATCATGTTACCTCATCCTCCCTTTGCGCAGCCAGTGGAGCCAAAGAGAGGCCTGGTCCAGAGACTTCCACTACCTGCGTGTCCTCAGCGATTAGGCGAAAGCTCCGAAAAGCGTTGGCCCCGATCCAAGATGAAATCCGCCGCCCGCACTGTTTGGAAACGTCACCGGGTTGTAAATTCAAGAGCTAATTTGATCTAAAACAAAACATAGGGGATGGTGAAAAACAGAGCAATACCACTGCATTTTATTGAATTCAAATATAGTTCATTACTGCAATGAATCTGTGCTTTTTGTTTGTTTGTGGTAAAGCATTAACATTAAGTGGTTTCCAGTAAGTACACATTGAAATACCAAGCCATGAAACATTGTGAAGACACAATCAAATAAAATCCTGAATACAAATCAAGCATCGAGACGAGTGGTACTTTAAGATCTCAGCATGGGGGATCCTGCTAACAACCTTGGGACAACTGGGCCAGCCAACACATTCCCAGCAGACACACTAGGCTTCAACGAGAGGTAGAAGTGGTGGAAGAGGGTTTAGCTTACTCTCAGAATCCTCTTTTGATGACAGATCTAGCCACCCATATGCCTCGGGGCTTTGCGATTCCCGTACCCTGTCGGAAGAACCTGGCCATTTACTGCTAATCCCACCCTCACGATAGGCCCCGCCCCTCCCCAACACAATTGACTCCACTTACGACAGATAAACAACTCCCGAACCGAGTTAGAGGAAAGACCACCTCCACCACCAACGCTACCTAAATCTTTAATCGACCTAACCATAGATAATTACCCAGCAACCCGTGTCCTTGGCTTGACTCTGCAAAGGGCAACAGGTTCAGCTGGAAAAATAAACTGGCAACAAGGATAAGCAGGTAACTCAATAACGGATAGATGCGGCGCACTATTGGGTTGAGAAGTCAAATATAATGTCACTTAGTGATAGCTGTATGACATTGGAACATTTCCCTGCATCCAATGAAACTGGGGTTGACTCTTTCATAACAAAAGCAAACATTAACAAATGGGAGCGAAAAAAAAGGAAGTTCACCTCCTCCACTATATCCTTCATTGAGAGATGTATAGCAAGGTACCACCAGGTAATGCCAAGACCAATGACAAAACCAAAGCCTAGAAAATGAAACAAAACATCATTCAAACCGGAATTAGTTTAGCTGATTTTCTTTTTTAAAAGAATTCAAAAATGGCAACGGGAACTAGACACGCAGGTCGGCAAAGGTGGTCTAAAGTTATGGCAGGAGGGTTTAGTCACTATCTTGGTCATAATACTGTGTATGTCTGTCCAAAAGGCCTGTCTGGAGACCCTACTGTGAAGCCTATACCAGAATGGCCAGAGAGGAGCTGACCCAAAGCCCCCCACCCCTAAAAACACAAAATCTATGTTTATCCTGGCTATACTGTGAAAGCCAATCAACTCCATCCATGTGGCCTAGTTTTAAAAGCAAACAGACGGTAGAATTTCGAATGGGAAAATAAACAAACACAAACAATAGTTAAGTATTACACTAAAGAAATTGAGTATATAAAGTCACAATTAGTAGCTATTACTATTATGCAATGTAAAATAGCAGATTGATATTTTTTTTAAATAAAGCTCTTCAGAAACTAGTACGCTAGAATTATTTTCAAATGATCAGATGTTATGTGGTTTGTAAGCTTATTGAGTTTTGCCACAGAAACACAGTATTTTCATTAATTACTAAATAGCTATAACATGTGAAACCAAAACACAAGGCTGCCTTCATATCGACTTGGTTGGAGCTAGGTCACCACTCACCCCAGCTGCACAGAATAAAGCTAATTTCAAAATGCCTGCCCTAAAAACCCACACAGATTCCCCACTATTAACATTTATGTTATATAGGCATTTGTGGTGCATGTTATTAAAGAAAACAACCCCCAAAAATGTTATGACTTGATAAATGCCACTAAAACTAAAAATAAACCACTAACACAATTTTTAAAATGTTTTTTTTTATTCAAACTAACATTCTATGTTTCCAAATAATACCACAGAAAGAGCCACTCTGCATGAATAAAAAATACAAACCAAAATATACAAAAATATAATAATTAATTATAAATTATCTAATTCACAGTAAGAAATATTACATTCACATATTCGTAAAAAAAAAGTGACTGGGGTTGCTGCGCATTGGCTATGAATGATCAGAAAAGGTCCTGTTGAGCCCTCATTGGTCCTTGTGCTGTGTGCTATGGTTACCATCGTGGCTACGGTTACCGGTTGGTGCTCTCTGCCAACTGCTGGTTTTGGTGCATCTGCCTGATCAGGCTCTTGATCTCCTCCCTTTTCCGCCACACCCGTTGCCGCAGAAACCAACGCTCCAGCCTCAAGGGGAGATCAAAGTGCACCACCGGGTTCTTATGGACACAAGCACACAGACAGGTTGTAGCTACGGTTGCATTGTGGGGCCAAGAAATGAGTCTGTCATGCAGCGTTTGATGATTTCAAAAAGAGTATATGAGGCCATACTCCTGAAGAGCAGATGGTCTATGCATCATTATGACTATAAAGTCAGTGCAAAAGCTATACTCAATCGTTTGAACGCACCCTTTAATTTATTCTTTTTTTTTTTCCTGAGGTCTTCAAATGTAGCTTTTGGTCTTCTTAACGCTTCCTATAATCCATATCTCTACCTACTGATTTTCAGAGATTGCTAATAAATTACTTTTAACAAAGTTTGAAGCCACAGATGACTGACAGCTTTGGGACATTAGTCGACCTGAGCCAGTGAAGTGTGTGAGTGTGCAACTTCACTGCCCTTGCTCACTGGAGTCTTACCTGCAGGAAGCACTCCACGTACTGCAGCAGGTAGAGGCCGCAGTCGCTGCTGTTGTCCTGCAGGGGGACTCGGCAGTGGGAGCCGAGCATGGTGTCTGGGGTGAAGGGTCGCGGCGTGCCCCTTCGCACCTCCCACTCCACCTGCAGGTACCTGAAGACCACAAGCTGTTGAGCACGGGGCCGTTCTCAAAGACACCGCTCATGAAAATGATGGAGGGCGAAGTTCTGTTTACAAAAAACAGCAGGTATGTGCTTGGGATCTCACTCACTCACTCACTCACTCACTCACTCACTCACTCACTCACTCACTCACTCACTCACTCACTCACTCACTCACTCACTCACTCACTCACTCACTCACTCACTCACTCTCGTAGCAGCTTGTAGATGTCCTCATGGTGGGACAGCTTGAGGGAGTCCATCACCAGGATACAGGCTCTGTGGAGAGAAAGCTGAGTGAGACAGAGAACACATGAGACACCATCACAGAGAACATATGAGACACCATCACAGAGAACATGAGACACCATCACAGAGAACATGAGACACCATCACAGAGAACATATGACACCATCACAGAGAACATATGCGACACC
Source organism: Aplochiton taeniatus (assembly GCA_017639675.1). NCBI lineage: Eukaryota > Metazoa > Chordata > Actinopteri > Galaxiiformes > Galaxiidae > Aplochiton > Aplochiton taeniatus. The sequence continues at coordinate 8,941,751 of CM030191.1, forward strand.
ATCACAGAGAACATATGAGAAGCCATCACAGAGAACATATGAGACACCATCACAGAGAACATATGAGACACCATCACAGAGAACACATGAGACACCATCACAGAGAACATGAGACACCATCACAGAGAACATGAGACGCCATCACAGAGAACATGAGACGCCCATCACAGAGAACATATGAGACACCATCACAGAGAACACATGAGACCCCATCACAGAGAACACATGAGACCATGAGGAGTTTGCTTCGGCTGAAAACATCAACAACTACGCAACGACACAAACACACTGCTGTTCATCGAACGTGTGTTCTAGTCTATGTACATATGTCTTTATGTCTGAATACATGTCACGGCCATTACAGATGGCAAGCACCATGATACCGGTGGAACTTAACGGTGATACGAGCGTAAACATGTATGGTAAATAAGGTCCGCCAGGTTAACAGCAACGGGGGGGAGAAGGCCACCACCACCGGCGCCATGTCCTCACCTTCTGCAGACGGTCTCCCTGTGGCAGCCATCCCGGCTGCACTCCTGGGAGGAAAGGAAGGGCAGAATGTAAGGCTAGCACAACAGCAGGTATTCCGCGTGATACTTTCAGACACGGACATTCTCCTCAACTGGGATATTTGCGTCTCCGAGTCTTGGCATTGAGCCGCTGAAATTGAAATCTATAAAAAGACGCTGAAGGAGTATATTGCGGGATATATAGAGATGAACGTTGTGGACGCATGGAAACATAAATCACATTGACGGCTATGATAGTCGTCATGGCCATTATTCAATGTAATATTTACCGGTGGGCTGATCGACCTCAGTTTAGAAGGTGTGGGTTTCTCCCTGGCTCCAGCCGCCGAGCCTCCTGGGACAGAAACATCAGAAATAATATCAACATAATAACATAATAAGCAGCAAACGTTTGGACTCCCCCGTACGTTACGGCCAAATTTCCACGCTCTGCCTCTCTTCCTGCTCTGCCTATCTTCCTGCTCTGCCTCTCTTCCTGCTCTGCCTCTCTTCCACGCTCTGCCTCTCTTCCACGCTCTGCCTCTCTTCCACGCTCTGCCTCTCTTCCACGCTCTGCCTCTCTTCCTGCTCTGCCTCTCTTCCACGCTCTGCCTCTCTTCCACGCTCTGCCTCTCTTCCACGCTCTGCCTCTCTTCCACGCTCTGCCTCTCTTCCACGCTCTGCCTCTCTTCCACGCTCTGCCTCTCTTCCTGCTCTGGCTCCGGGGCCGAGCAGATGGAGAGCGTGCTCGGATATCAGGGGCCAATCAGGTCCGCTCCCGTTGAGAGCGGGCTTCTATTCCAGAACACCAGTGCTAACCAGCTGCGCAAAAAAAAGACGTTTTATGTAACATATTGATACGTAACCGTTTTTTTTTTTTTTTTTTTTTTTCCATCCTCAGGCCTTTTTCTTTAGCTTCGACTCCTTGAGTGTCAATGTGTTTTCTCACCCCGTTTCAACTGGAAGTAACGGGGTTTAATGAGCTCTCTGAGCCAGGCCAAGGCAGTCCAAACCGCTTGTCTAGCTTAACAACATTGAAAATATAAAAAAGGCGTTGTTCATTTGCTTGCTATGGGTAAACACCACGTGCAAACATCCACCCCAATCTATTTATAATGGGCTAATTATCAGACTTTTGGGAGTCGACGTGCTGCCAAGTAGGTTTTCTTTCCCCCCCGGATAAATTGGCCGAGGTTTCGGGATACAGTTACCCACCTGTCGAGGTCTGCTGTTCTACGAATGTGCCACGGGGCCTCTCGGCCTGGGGGTCTTCTGGAGCCTGGGGCTGGAGTTTCCTTTTGATCCCCCTGGGCTCTGCCGAGGCTGGGCCGCTCCACTCTTCGTGCTGGGCCTCCTCCAGGCGAGGGAAGCAGATGACCACCAGGTACCAATGGGCTCTGGGGAGGAACAGAGACGGGGGGGGGGGACGGGGGGGGGGGGGGGGAGCAGCTGACGTCAGAGGTGTGGCGGATGCATGTACTCGCGTTTCAAATTGCTTCAACAGAGGACCTACTTAGAACAATCGCCTAATATCCGCAAGTAAAACATAAGAGACGTTTCATTTTCAAGATCAGTCGGACAACTAGGCTTGAGTGTGTGTGTGTGTGTGTGTGTGTGTGTGTGTTTGAAATCCTGAAGTAGGCCATGTCTGAATTTGTGAGCCCCCCCCCCCATTCTAGTAACCTTCAAGACTTCACCACTAAATAGCGCCACGGGTATTGAGTTACCCAGCAGAAGGTTCAGTCCTCGTCAGAGAGGACCAGAGATCGGCACATCATGTCCTCCACCCTTCCCCAACCTCGTCTGCTTTTATGGCAACGCACTAAAGTCAGAGCACTCAATCCATGATGGTGTCAGTCTGATTTCACAGCAATAAAGCATTTTTATCATAGAGATGAGCAATACAACTCAACACCCCATGCAAAACAGCTTGGCGGGCAGTTATCAATGACTGAGCAACACTTAGGACAAGATATGATCGCATTCCTGTCTCCCCCCCTCCCCCCCCCCCCCCCCCCCCCCCATTATTTTGAAAGTAAGCTTACAGAAGTCAAGCCACTGGACCTAAACCAAACAAGTCAGTCAAAGGCTGATTTGTGTTTAAAACGAAAGCTACAGCCAGACCAAGTATGGTTTTTCACCGCTGGGCATAAAACAGGCTATATTTGGAAGTGAAAGTGCATGGCCGGGTTCTAATCACAGCGGACCTCTCGTCTTAATTCCGCCCATATGATCAACGTAAACCAAACTCCCTGCTTGTCCTCCGTGCGTGACTGACTGACACAGCGCAGCGCACCGGGCCGACAGCTTTGCGAGCGCCAAACACGTGTGTATACAGTGGAGCACACAGAGGCTACTCGGTCACGGTGTGTGTGTGTGTGTGTGTGTGTGTGGGGGGGGGGGGGGTGTGTGGGGGGGGGGGGGGGGGTGCTTGTACTTCCTTGGTGGCCCCGCTGCCTACACACTCCAGTCTGTCGGATCCTCAGCTCATTGTCACGTTCTGGGGGGGAGGGGAGGGGGGGAGGGCGTGGTCTTACTCGTGATTGACAGGCACAAACAGGTAGTCCTTGGTGAAGATGTCGACGTGGCGCGTCCACGTCTTCACTCTTTGGTGTCTCCTCTCCCGAGCCCTGGAGCCAATCAAAACACATGGATCAACATGGCACCTTGGTCAAACGTCAAATTCTGCATGGACACTAAAAGAGTTACCACAACCGCAATTAAGAGCAACTACCTAACAGTTCTCAATAGTAACGTTAATGGAGGAAGAAATTAGAAACATTTCCAAGGTAATTTTCTAACCTGAATGATCACAAGTGCAGACAAATGTCAAGATGCAGATAGCACATATAAATGCTACAATCTAACATCATAAATTCATTTTCAACTTAAAAAAGGGGAATTTGTTCTTTTACACCTACACGGTCGTGCTGTGTAGAATTAGATCCACAAACTAACGTCGCTGGCATCACTTCCACAACGCTCTTAAAAACTGCTCTGACCGCCTCCTCATCTGCTTTTAACACTATAATTCTGGCCCCAAAGTTTCCATCACAACCCCCCCCTCCTCCCCCTCCCCTCTGCGATCCCCATCCCCAGCCCCCCTGCGGAGCGCTAAGTGACCGCTGAGCCGGGGGGAGAAGGCGGCGGGGAGCTGATCTGCTTACGAGATGATGGCTAGCGGCTCTCCCGCCGTGTGGCGGCGCGTCAGCTGCTTGTAGAAGAAGCTGCTGAAGATGTGGCAGCGGTCGGCCATGTCTCTCTCTGCACGCTCCAGGAGGAGGAACCTGGGGCGGAGGGGGGGGGGGGGGGGGGGTGGGGGGGGGGTGGAGGGAGTGAGGGGCCACGTTTAGGTCTGGGGCCCAGTCAACGAAACTACACCCCAACCGATACGGTCAACATATACAACATACATATAAAAGGTACATCTTTTTTTGACCTGTCGTGGAAAATACAAATTATAAATAAATAAAGTCAAGAAAAAGGAAGTGTGTGAGTGAAAAGAGGGGTTTTTACTGTAGTCCAGAACATTGCGGTCTCATTACGCGGCCTCTTTTGAACTCTAGCGTATAGAACTGTTGATCCCAACAAACTACTGACTTGAGGTAGAAGTCGATGATGACGTCGTTGAGAAACTCTCCGCTGTCCAGACAGTCCAGGTCCTCGGTCGTCACGGCGATCCGTCCCTTACAGGGCGCAAACGGGTACTGGATCAACCTGTCCACATCACAGTTGGGTTCGATCAGATGAGACGTAATGCAACAGGAAAAAAAAGAATTATAAAATAAAAAATATCAAAAGGGAATAGTGGCCTACGATGCCTTTAGGATCATAAATGGAAGCTATAAAAACCCTATACATCTGATCTTTGCGTGCCAAGGGAAAGCACTTTCCCAGCTTTACAGCTATTCTATCAGAGGCAGAACATAGTGATTTCCTCTCTTGGAGGTAGGTAATCTATCCCTCAATCAAAATATTTCCATTGGACACCGTGGAGCCCCTGGAGTACCTGCTCGGTAACCCCTGGCGACGAGAGCTGGCGTAGGCCTCTCTGCTCCTCTGGCTGGCCTTGGTACTGTCTGAACTCTGCAGGACAGAGAGAACAAAGCTGTGTGTTAGAGAGACGCATGGAGTGATGGAGCGCAGACAGAGAAAGACAATTCAAAGGCCAAACCTAAGGCAGCTAAGGGAGGAGCCAGAGACAGGTTGGGACGACTGAAAGACACATTTGGTTGTCTGGGTGACACGCCTGCCCGCCTTTTCTGGGGGTGCGCAGTCGGACACGCTGTAACCTGTCAGACACTTAGTTGGCTGGAGTTGGACCGGTCTTAAAGGCTACTGAAGAGACCAAACAATCTCAACCTGGTCTTAAACCAACGTGCGGTCAGCGAGTCTGGCACAAATTGGCTGCTGTGGCATCACCCGGGTGGGTGCTACACATTGGCGAGTCTGGCCACCTGAGTGTGAGTCCCCCCCTAGAGAGTAAAGCACAGAGGGACGGAGGGAGTGTAGGGACATGTGGGGTCCGGGCGACACTCCGGCCCAACCCGGGAAGGCAAAGGGAAGGGCGGTCCGGATGAACTGACTGATCCGGGACTACTCACAGCCTGTGAAGTGAGGAAGAGGAGAGACCACACTGGCTGTGTGTGTGAGAGTGTGTGTGTGTGTGTGTGTGAGAGTGTGTGTGTGTGTGTGTGTTATTGATGGAGAGCGTGATATAGAGCGTGTGAATACACATACTATGATTGGGGAATTCCGATGAAAGAGAGTGAGTGATGGAGTGAGGGAGTAAGAAAGAGTGAAAGAGAGAGTGCGTGATGGAGTGAGGGAGTAAGAAAGAGTGAAAGAGAGAGTGAGTGATGGAGTGAGGGAGTAAGAAAGAGTGAAAGAGAGAAAAGAGTGATGGAGTAAGAAAGAGTGAAAGAGAGAGTGAGTGATGGAGTGAGGGAGTAAGAAAGAGTGAAAGAGAGAGTGTGTCTTGACAATCCCTCCAAAGTGGGCCATGGAGGTGACTCGTAAAAGATCCCAGCCTAAGTGGCCTACTTCCATCCCTGCCAACTGGCCACACGCACACGTTCTCACAAACGCTCACACAGCACAATCTGTACATAAACCTCTATGCCTGCCTGCCTGAGCGCGCACGTACCACGTACCACACAGCACACAGCACACAGCACACAGCACACAGCACACAGCACACAGCACACAGCACACAGCACACAGCACACAGCACACAGCACACAGCACACAGCACACAGCACACAGCACACAGCACACAGCACACAGCACACACCCTCCTTCGAATGGGCCCGTAGAGAACCTTCCAACATCTCTTTCACAGATGCTGGGACTGGACCCAAAGGCAGCTCCAACTCCAGCCCTTGCTCCTTTGCTCCTCTTTCCCCTTGCCTGGACACTGTCACCTCATCAGGGGTGAGCCCGAGGCCGCCGAGGCCCCCCCCCCCACGCCTTAGCTGGCAACCTTAGCCTGCTAGCTAACTCGTAAAAAAAAAAGGCAGACACTGCACTGTATGGGGGGTTGGGTGTGGGCTAAGTTACATGGAGACAGTGAGGCACCCTTGGGTCTCCAAGGACGACACAGAGGAGGAAAAGACACACTCACACACTCACAGACCTTGGCCTTGAGACGTTAGACTTTTTTCATGGCGTTGGAAACACCTACCCTCGTGGACCTCCCCTGGTGTCCGCCCCCCACGGCCCCCCCACCCCCACCCCCACCCCCGGCGGCGGGGGTGCCCTGGCCCAGCAGGGAGAGGAGGTGGGCCTCCTGGGGACAGCTGTGCACCAGGGCCAGGCCGTCGCTCCAGGGCAGCGGGGAGCAGCCGGCGCCCCGGCCGAAGGCCCCCGACTCCAGCCTGGAGGCCAGCAGGGCGGACTGGAGGTCGGAGAGCTGCTCGCGGAGGACCAGGATGAGGAAGGGGCACGACTGGCCTGGGAACGGGGGAGGAAGAGGGTCCATATCAATACTTGGGATAGACTGAGTATATCCACAAAGCAGAGGAAATAAAATGCATCGGTACACACTCACACTCACACTCACACTCACACTCACACTCACACTCACACTCACACTCACACTCACACTCACACTCACACTCACACTCACACTCACACTCACACTCACACTCACACTCACACTCACACTCACACTCACACTCACACTCACACACCAAACAAATCCCCCCCATTTACCAAAACATTGGCAGGTAACACCTTTTTCCTCTGCAGATGATTTGAGGACTTAATCACTGCCGCCTGTTGAACATTAAGTCAGGCAGGGACACACAGCGATCGCCTCACACAACCCCCCCCCCCCCCCCCCCCCCCATTACAGGAAAAGCCTCGGCAGCTAATTCCCCTTTCCCGTCCTTTCCCCTCCGTACAGCTGAAGATTCTGCTAAAGCTCTTTTTCCATTGGCCTTCGCAAGTTGATACAAAATCCTTCTGTGTCTGTGCGTGTGTGACTATTGACTGTTTAAGTAATATGTGTGCTGTGTGTGTGTGTGCACGCTTCTTATGTTACGTGTGTGTATGTGTGTATATGCCTGTGTTTTAAGTCACCCGTGAGTGTATGAGTGTCTGTGAGGTTTTATTTCAGGTTACCTGTGTCTGTGTGCGTGCGTGCGTGCGTGCGTCTGTGTTTTGGGTTGTTTGTGTATTAGGTCCACTGCGTGTGTGCGTGTGTGTGTGTGTGTTCTGCCTTACCCGCGTGTGTGACGGGCTGCAGCGGCGACAGCTCCATCTGCACCAGGTTGGCCAGGGCCTTGGAGAGCCAGAGGAAGAGCAGGGAGGGAGCGGGACCCTCCCAGTCCCCCAGGAGAGCCCCGTCCTGGGCCAGTGCCCCGTCCCACACGCCGTAGCCCCGCAGCTCCGACGCAGCCAGGCTGAGGGACAAGCCCGGGCCACACTCCGACTCTGGGTCTGAGGGTTAGCGAGGGAGAGAGGACAGGAGTGCCCATGAGAAATAGCATCTATTACTGCAAATCTTTGAAAGGGAGCACTTGCAAAGAAATACAATACAGAAATTGGCACTTTAGTGCATTAGCTAGGTACTTAGTACTCATTAGGGAGTACAGTATTCTCAGTATTACGTAAAAAAGATATTTGCTCGAAATCATTTTGTTAGAAGTGATTTATAGTACAGCGTTTTTGGGGGGGTTGTTGCATTTACTATGTCAGCTCTTTCACAATCCAAGGTCGATTCTGAATCAGGAGGACAAAACTGTTTCGAGAGCTGTCTAGTCTTTCCACGTAGGTCTCCGGGCAGCCTGGACGGTAACCGCCCCGGTCTCACGCTGAGGGCCCCTGCCGTTGCCCTGACGCTAATCTGTCAGGGGCGCCGCGGCCCCGCCCGGCAACACAGAAAAGGTCCAAGCCGGCCAACCTCTGTCCACTCAGGGGGTCGAGGGCAACGCTAAGTATCGACGACAGTACTTCTAAACTAAAGTAATAATCGCTCTTTATTTAGTGCCATTCATTCATTTGTTTATTATTTCTTCCTCTTTTATATAACCCAGGCGAGTGGCACTGACATAGATATCTCTTTTACAACGGAGCCCTGGCTAAGAGGAAAACATCCACAGAAAACATCGGAATCGACGTAAAACAAGTAACCCAAACATTTCAAGAAAAAGTGGTCTCCGTAAAAAGTACACGGCCACGTGTTATTGAAAGCAAGCGGACAGAGTGTGGGTCACCCAAGGGCAGCGTCAAAGGTATGTCACACAGGCGAGGGTTACTATCTCCACAGACGCATGGCCAGGTCTACTCGCTGTCTCTGCTCACGCAAGGCCAGGTCTACTCGCTGCTTGTCTACACGCGAGCACATTAGGGGCCCGAGCTAGCACACACAAGAGCTGGACAGCTGGCGAGGCAGGTGGGGGTGAAAGCGGCTGCGTGTTTGTGTGTGTGTGTGTGTGTGTGTGTGTGTGTGTGTGTGTGTGTGTGTGTGTGTGTGTGTGTGTACAGGGCTCCCGTGACGGGAACGTAAATAGAACCCTAATCTGAGCTCCTTAACAGCGTCCTGCCCGTAGATTCTTGCCATCCCCTGCATGCGTGAGTGTGTGTGTGTGTGTGTGAGACGGGGTCGCAGACAAGCCAGCAGCGTATTTGACCAATGCTGTCAAAATTAGCTACAAAAAGCACCTAAGCCTACTTACTCCCAGCAAAAGTCAATTACACTGTCTAGATGTCAAAACAACCTGAAAGACAGAGTTGAGGGACATGAGGCATAGAAACAGAGCTCATAGAACTAAAAGGAGGAACCCAGATATCCGTTCTCCGGGGGAAAGGTTATCTCAGCTTTACTTTTCAGACTCTATGGTTAAACTCAGTGGGTTACGGCGATGTTAAGCACATGCAGGCTGTGTTCGTAGAGCGGACCTCGGATACAGAGACCTGGCATTGTGTCCCTCTTTGGCCCAGCGCGTCCTCACACGCTGCCCGACTAGACTGGACTCGGTTTACGGAGCGAGACCGCGTTGCCGACGAGATCGGCGTAGTCATGACAGCATTTACGCCATGGATCCTTTCGGGCGGCGGCAGCCCAGGGTTGCTGTGGCACTCAAATGGCTTAATGTGGGTGAGCAAGGCCCATCCACATGGCCCGTAAGGTCCTACTGTTCTGCTAGTTTGGACTCTAGTGGTCGGCGTCAGGTAATTCGCGAACGATTTGACGTGCGGACTCATGGTAGTTACCTTTCAGTGGTACCATGATGCAGTTCTCTGTGACCTATTGCAGAGAGAGAGAGAGAGAGAGAGAGAGAGAGAGAGAGAGAGAGAGAGAGAGAGAGAGAGAGAGAGAGAGACAGAGAGAGAGACAGAGAGAGAGAGAGAGAGAATTGTAATGTTCAAAAATGTAAGAAAGGGTTTCAGATGAAGAAAGAGAAGACAGGGAACAAGAGGCAGAGAAAGAGGAAGAGAGAACATATTAGCTGGCATGTAAATTTAATTTAACTTAATTACTAACATTTTTGTTAATAGAGGCGAGATTAACCCAAGCGGCAGTTGTGAGGAGGCCAGATGTTTGGAAGACCGGACGGACGGACGGAAGGACGGACGGGGGGGTTTGACAGAGAATAATCCTAACCATCTCGCCCTGCACGCTGAGTTCCAGGACAAGGGCCCGCGGGGCTCGGCGCAGAGGAGCAGTTCTTGGAAAACGGTTCGGCCGTTCGGGTTACGGAGACAACCAAATAGCGTACCTTTGCGACGTTGAAAGGTGAACGTCGCGGGGCGTTCCCGCCCTCCATCCCTGGTGACACACTAACCTACTGAGGGATAACACACACACACACACACACACACACACACACACACACACACACACACACACACACACACACACACACACACACACACACACACACACACACACACACACACACACACACACACACACACACACACACACACACACACACACACACACACACACACACACACACACACACACCCCGTCCCCGCCTTGGCGCTCTGCCCTGCTATGCACTGATTGCTTGTTAAAAGAGCGATAGAGCCCCACGGTGCCTTGCGTGAAAAAAAAGAAGAGGTTTTTTAACAGACTTTAAAGGGTGGGGGTGGATACCAATAAATTGGTGATTGTCGAGGCAGCCTTTCTAGGTCAGCGTACTTTGATTCTGGTGCACACTTGGGGCGGGTTTTTACGGCGGGTTTTTCTCGTTTTTTTACGGCGAATAAGGGCAATTCCGAGGTTTTGGACGGCACGTCGTCTAAAATAATGACTCTAGCGTTTGAATCTTTTGTTACAGGTCCCTTTTAACCCGACATTCACCCGCTCGTTCTTTGCCCATCGGTTGGCTGTGTAGGGCCTACTTTGAAGCGCGCACACGGCGGGCTGTTTTTAAAGACTCTGGAAAACAGATGTGCTGAGGTATTAAAATACACCAGGGAAAGCAAAACTATTATTGGCCAGTCAAATGAGTTCAAAAAACGAGAGAGAGAGAGAGAGAGAGAGACAGAGAGAGAGAGAGAGAGAGAGAGAGAGAGAGAGAGAGAGAGAGAGAGACAGAGAGAGAGAGAGAGAGAGAGAGAGAGGAGCTGGAAGACTGGCATGGAGAAGGGAACAGGGGGGGGGGGGATGTTCTGCCGCGGCGGAGGCCATGACATCAGCGTGTCCCGTAAGAGGATATGTCCGCAGGGCACCCAGTCGCCGTGCCCTGGAACACCGGGGGCACCTGCTACGTGCAGCCCGCAGGCACGTGCACTCTCCAGAACACCGCCACCCACCAGACACCTGGGCAAAGAGCGCGTGGGAGCGCTCGCCCTTCGCGGGCGGAGGCGCCAGACGGGAGGGGTGATATTTACCCCTTGGCGGGCACTTTTAATGGCGGGCCATCGCGGCGGCGGGCGGTGGAAACGTAACGAGGCGCTCACCGCGACGTTTCCGTCGGCCTGGGCTGGCACGGTGCCAGCGTGCAGCGTGAGGAAGGGCAGCTCGATGACGGACGGTGGCGGCGGCGTGCCGGCGCTCCTAGCGGCGGTGCCGGCGCTTCTAGCGGAGGTGGCGGTGGTGGTGCTCCTAGCGGCGGTGGTCGCCGCTCTCTGGTCCCCTGGCCCACGGTCGGCCCCTGCCTGCCAAACACAACACAGACGGACAAACAGAATGATATGGACAGACGGCTCCACTCCACTGCTGAGGGTGGCCAGTTCCCCTAATGGGGGAAATGTGTCCTACCCAGTAAAATCACGGGTAAAAGGGGCACACTCAACATTCGTTGACGGGCCAGTTTGTTTTGTGTCTCGTCGAGTTAAATCAATCAGAACCGCTGGTAAAAGGGGTACAACACAGTCACAGTTACACCTTTGGGGACCTTTACGCTCTTGTAGCTGTTTGCTTTGGCTAAGACAATATTACTCCCAGATAAGAGGAGATCGAATTCCCAGCTAAAGTAGGAATTTGGTCTCCACATAGCATTCCTTGTCCGAGTGACTTTGACTTGGCCCTGCTAGCAAACGTCTCATGGGGGGGATTGAACGACTACAGGAAAAGGAACGCCGCCGGCCGTTTCAACGGCCGAGTCAAACGGTTGCAGCCGCTTTCACCCAAGGAAGACAGACGCCCGTGCCCCAGAAACAGGAGGCCCTGGCGGGGCCAACCTCCCAGCTGTCGCTCCTCACCGGCGCCCTCCAACACAACAACAAACACTTTACTGGAGAAATCTGCTTCTACTTTCCCCCTCAACACACACACACACACACACTCTAGTCTTATCTCTCCTCAACGTACACACACACACACACTAGTCTGCTCTCTCCTCAGCGTGTACAGACACACACACACACACACACACACACACACACACACACACCTCACACTTTCACTGCACGGCCTGATCAACATTTGCAATCCTGCCTGCGTGTTTTTCTTATTTTTAAATCACATCTCATTCCAGCGCCATGCTCCCACTGTCTGCAGACTAACATGGGCCGATGCCTTGGCTGGGATAAAGGACCCACGCTGGAAGGAGTAGGTCACCTTAGCTGACGCCTGTGTCCTTTCCAGCTCTCCTTTCCGACGTAAGAACTACGAGTGATACCGCTTGAAGACATATCGCATTATCAGAATGGAGTCAGAAAACCACTTCGCAACAGAATTCATTTAAAAATATACCAAGCTTGACTATAAACAATTCTCAATTCAAAAGTTTCCGGGCAACCACCAAATCCCGGCACTAGGACAGTAGATCAGCGCCATCTACTGGACGGAAGGGTCGGGAGCCAATATCTCTCTGTTGTTCTTCTTATATCCCCGTTATGAATGCACTCTTATGGAGCAGCGTGCGGTGTATACCTGAGTGGGTGGGGGTCGGTCCTCCGGTGTGCGCAGCCCCCCCTGTTGGTTCCTTGGGCGGGGGCTTATGGACGCTGGTCCTTCCCGGCATGCTTCCTCCTCCTCTTCCTCACTGGACAACACGACTGTGAACGGAGAGAAGAGACACGTCTCATTATAACTAGGAGGTCTGGAACCTTGAGATTGAGTAAGAGGTGGGGGCTTTATCCAAAAGGAATACAGACTCAAATGCACATTTTCTGTTCTGCATCCTTGCCCACATTGGATTGCACACAGTCAGTGATTATTTGACTTCTTATTCAAATCAATTCAAAAATGTAAGGTTGCTTACTGGAAACGAGGGACGTCATGGTTACCGGTTGAATGGTTAACCTTTGTCAAAATCCCTGACGGTTAGTATTACCGTGACAATGTGTATTATCATTAAAACCGGCACGGTTTGATTACTCGGTTTATTAAAACTCACGTGAATACTGTCCAGCATCAACCAACGTTGGCAAGTCTCAGACGGAGGCGCGCCGGCACAGCATGCAACGTGGGTTCGCTCTCAGGTGTTTATCAATTCAAACATGGCGGAAGGCAGTGACAGCGCTCCGGAGATGTTTCAGCCTTCTAAGGCGTTACATCTCTACTGGAAACCCCTTAAGCTTCTCAAACAACATGCAAACTCATGTTTAAAGCGCCTGTCTAACTGGGTTAGCGGGCTCTGTGCTAATACTTTTATGGGCTGATGGCTGAATATGACTTCCTGGTAGTGGTGAGGGAGCAGGGGGAGGAAGGCAGGAAAGAGGGAGGACAAGGGGGAGAGGGAGGGAAGGAGGGAGTAAGTGAGGAGGAGGGGGAGAGGGGTGGAATTGTGTGGGCCTACCTCGGCCTGGGTAGACACAGACCTAAAGGGCTTTTGGAGGCGCTTTGGCTACTGTGGTAATCTGTAGCTGTCTGTCTGTCTGTCTGTCTGTCTGTCTGTCTGTCTGTCTGTCTGTCTGTCTGTCTGTCTGTCTGTCTGTCTGTCTGTCTGTCTGTCTCTCTGTCTCTCTGTCTCTCTGTCTCTCTGTCTCTCTGTCTCTCTGTCTGTCTCTCTGTCTGTCTCTCTGTCTGTCTCTCTGTCTGTCTCTCTGTCTGTCTCTCTGTCTCTCTGTCTCTCTGTCTCTCTGTCTGTCTCTCTGTCTCTCTCCCTGTCTCTCTCCCTGTCTCTCTCGACTTGTTTCCCTTTCAAAGCGTATGGAGCATTTCTTGTTATAGATATTGTGCACACACACACCACCCATTTCCCCACCCCTCTAATGCACTCATGGGAATACACCACCACCGGCCCAGCCTCGTCCTCCTCCCCTCTTCCCCCTCTTCCTCCTCTTCCTCCTGTGCCCTACCACAAGGAGGTTGCGCCATGCGTTTAAAAGGACGACAAATCTGCAACAGATGAGGCCATGTCCTCCCCACCTCCGCTGCAGTCTGTCTATAGTGACGTCTCGTCACAGTTCAAATGCCGCCTGCGGAGAAAATGACAGGCCGCAGCTCAGAGTTTCCCTTCCTCTCTCTGTCTGTCTGTCCCTCTATTACACCCCCCCCCCCCCCCCCCCCTCCAAAACGATTTTATGGCCTCGCTAACAACGGCGTCCTGACGGCGGCTCCTGTTTTTTGTTACCATCTTAGGTCGGGTTGGACGGGGGCCTCCGGCAGAAGGCACCGCAGCTGTAAACGATGACGTAGCCATGACACGAGAGAGAGAGAGAGAGAGAGAGAGAGAGAGAGAGAGAGAGAGAGAGAGAGAGAGAGAGAGAGAGAGAGAGAGAGAGAGAGAGAGAGAGAGAGAGAGAGAGAGAGAGAGAGAGAGGGGGGGGGGGGGGGGGGGGGGGGGAGAGAGAGAGAGAGAGAGAGAGAGAGAGAGAGAGAGAGAGAGAGAGAGAGAGAGAGAGAGAGAGAGAGAGAAGGCCGTGCCAGATAACTAACCTTCATAACCTCATACCGAGCCCCGGGAGTCGGATCAAGTTGATCTCTGTCTTCATGAAAGAAAGAAAAACTACAACCCTTTGTAGATGAACGGACTACAAGTGTGACTTGTGTCCTGTGCCACTGACACCAACACGGCTTGTTGGTTTACATTTGTGTTTGGGCGCTCATTTCAAACTAGAAGACCTGGCTGGTACAATCTAAGTCTAGGAGACCTGGTACATAGACTAGTATAGCAATCTAAGGCTAGGAGACCTGGTACATAGACCAGTCTATCAATCTAAGGCTAGAAGACCTGGTACATAGACCGGTCTATCAATCTAAGGCTAGAAGACCTGGTACATAGACCAGTCTATCAATCTAAGGCTAGAAGACCTGGTACATAGACTATAGTCTATCAATCTAAGGCTAGAAGACCTGGTACATAGACCAGTCTATCAATCTAAGGCTAGAAGACCTGGTACACAGACCAGTCTATCAATCTAAGGCTAGAAGACCTGGTACATAGACCAGTCTATCAATCTAAGGCTAGAAGACCTGGTACATAGACCAGTCTATCAATCTAAGGCTAGAAGACCTGGTACATAGACTATAGTCTATCAATCTAAGGCTAGAAGACCTGGTACATAGACTATAGTCTATCAATCTAAGGCTAGAAGACCTGGTACATAGACCAGTCTATCAATCTAAGGCTAGAAGACCTGGTACATAGACTATAGTCTATCAATCTAAGGCTAGAAGACCTGTTACATAGACTATAGTCTATCAATCTAAGGCTAGAAGACCTGGTACATAGACTATAGTCTATCAATCTAAGGCTAGAAGACCTGGTACATAGACTATAGTCTATCAATCTAAGGCTAGAAGACCTGGTACATAGACCAGTCTATCAATCTAAGGCTAGAAAACCTGGTACATAGACTATAGTCTATCAATCTAAGGCTAGAAGACCTGGTACATAGACCAGTCTTTCAATCTAAGGCTAGAAGACCTGGTACATAGACCAGTCTATCAATCTAAGGCTAGAAGACCTGGTACACAGACCAGTCTATCAATCTAAGGCTAGAAGACCTGGTACATAGACCAGTCTATCAATCTAAGGCTAGAAGACCTGGTACACAGACCAGTCTATCAATCTAAGGCTAGAAGACCTGGTACATAGACCAGTCTATCAATCTAAGGCTAGAAGACCTGGTACATAGACCGGTCTATCAATCTAAGGCTAGAAGACCTGGTAAATTGACCAGTCTATCAATCTAAGGCTAGAAGACCTGGTACATAGACCAGTCTATCAATCTAAGGCTAGAAGACCTGGTACATAGACCAGTCTATCAATCTAAGGCTAGAAGACCTGGTACATAGACCAGTCTATCAATCTAAGGCTGTAGAGATGTAGTGTTTGTTTGGCTTCGTTTTCTTTACTGACTTGGCTCTGTGGAGGTGGGCTTGGGTCTCCGGATTCGAAGGTGGAGGGAGAGACGTGCAGATCTCCATCCCCTCTCCCCGAGTCTCTCCATCGCCTTGGTCTCCCTCGGTCCGTCGCTGCGGTTGAGCAAGGACGTTCTGTTGAGGGTCCACGGTCTCTGCGGTTTGACCGGCGCTGCTGTGGTCGAGGAAGAGGAGGAAGAGGAGGGCGCCCTGGCGGCGGCGGCGCGCTCTGGCGTGGTGGAGCGGCGGAGGTCGCAGGGGTCCTCGTCGGAGGTCAGGAGGGAGCTGCTCTCCGAGGTGTCCGTCCTGGCCCCGTTTCGTAACGGGCCCGACGACGAACTGAGCACCAACGCCGTGCTCTCCTGCCGGGAGTGTGCGTGGAAAAAGAGAAGACCAGGGTGAGTCGCTGGCATCGCCCTACAGACTGTAGCCAGTAGTTGTGTAGACAAGAGACACGAATGTTAGCCCATCAGAACGATTGGTAGTGCTGCACAAAGCCCAGGGGCGTGGAAGACAACACTCTCCTTGGGGGAGAGCTTTTCTTTGTCCTCCCGACTATGCTTAAAAAGCCGTGTTGTTTTCACCCCGGAACGGGAACGGGACCCGAAGCAGCCGCGAACCGATGGGGTAGGTTTCCTCGGGGATTCGCTACGGCGCGTATGTGTCCCTTGCCTAAAAGTGGTCCCCCCCCCCTTACGCGCCCACCTCACACTTTTCCTCCTCGCACTTTTTGTGTGGAGGCGCCGAGCTACAGGCCTGGGGGGTCTCTTTCAAACGTGCGTATAGTCTCTCTCTACCCTGCGTAGATACTAAATTCGTACTCTTCCCTACCCCCCCGACCTTTGCACCGTTTTCCACCACAAGGGAGAGGACCTTGGGGTGTCTACTACCCTGGTTCCGAGGACACACCCGGAGGGCAAGGGAACACCATTACATGCGTGTCCCTTAGAGGATGCTTTGCAAAAACACCTTGCTCTAGTGTCTCAACAGTTTACCAAGCCCAGACAATGTCTACAGTACAATCTCTTTCACTTACCATCTTCTGTTCTTGCAGCAGCCGAGAGTGTTTCCTGTAACAGGAAGCTTTGGGAGAGCGCCCGACTGACACCCTCTCGGTAGCCGAGAGGTGGTCCGGTTTCAAGCCATCATATAATAATCAAGTAACCAGAACTGGTCAAGCTGCAAGCACTCGTACGACTTTAATAAACCAAATGGAGTAACAAGAACAAGTCGAGTTACAAACACCCGCACAATGATAATAGCTGAACGGAGTATCAAGGATACGTCAAGTTACAAGCATTCACACAGCAATAATTTGAAACAAGTAATGAGAGAGAGTCAAGTTATAATACCTTCTGTGAACGAGAGGCTTGTTTCACGGGTGATAGGGGGGTTTGTCACTAACTAGGCAGCTTAACTTATGGACAGCTCAAATAGTCAGAGGACAACCCCGTCGAGAACTTAGGGCTCTCGGTATTTAAAGGTTTCCTAGCCCCATGGCTTTACTTCGAAACCTCCCCTTACATGATTCAGAAGATCTATCAAGATGACTTCCTCCACACACTTTGAAGCCCTCCTTCCTGTTTCTAGCCTGACAACATTTTCTGTCTTGTCTGCAGTCAATATGTCCTCAAAACAGATGTTTCTTTCTTACGCAGAGATTTACATTAATCAACGTTCTTTTTGCTGTCGCACAACAGTAGCCTACGAGGGACTATTTTTTATGAGGCTGTACTGTACTTGTGTGTGTTGCTTACATTTCTTGCTGATTTCTTTCAAACTTGCTGTAATTGGACTTCAAGAATAATTTTGTTACCTACACGAGTGATTGAATAGATGAAACACCAAATTACGCAGAAAATTTGGCATTTTTCAAGGAGCATATTCAAATTCAAGCATGTTCCTAACCTTGAAAACATAACGGTTAAAATAAAGCATTTTCCAAACTTTCAAGACTTTGTACGAACCCTGTCTTGCCCATGCGTGTTTTCGCCACAACATTCCTCTTATAGAGTAACAATAACAACTCCATATTGAAAATACGAGGCATCTAGAAATCGTCTGAAGATTAATAACAGGATGCAATGGAACCAACACTGCCAAGAAAATTCTCCGCCCAGCTCAATTTAGACTCGGGGTCTCTCCACACGCCAGATTGGATTAGTACCATGGTCCATGAATCTACAGGTGACTAACCTGGGTGTTTTCGAGTGAAGATCCGCTCCCTCCAAAGTCAGCTTTCCTCCACTTGGGGTCTCCCAGCGAGCCCGTACCCAGCCTGTCGGCAGTCCTGCGGGGGCACTCGGTCCTCTCTGGAGAGGAGCTGCTCTCCCATTCAACAGGGGAATCGAGCGTCACCTCGGAATCTACAGCAGGGAGGAAATGATTAGTATCTTCCATCTTACCCTTGTGTTTGGGCAGCCATGCTGTTTTTTAGGGTGCTTAGGATTGATTGTAAGAACCAACTAGAAACGGTCACAGAGATGAGCTGAAGGTCCCTGGATTCGTTAAGAAACCTTTAAAAAGGCACAGTGTTGAAGAAATCATAATAAGAGTCCTGTCCAGAGTTTCAGACTCATAAGGGCCGTTCTGAAAAGCACACGGTTTTCTTTTGTTTTTTTTTCCTCCTCTGACCTTCTAGTTCCGAATGAGGGTTCTCCTCCCGTGGGGGCGCCAGCCTGTCGGCCTGTAGGTTCTCGCCCTGCAACAGCCTGTCTGATGCGCGCTTTGGGCGCCTCCTGGTGGAGAGAGAAAGGAACAGCAGGTCAGAGCCCACAGCCTCCGCGCAGATCAAGCGGATTGATCACTTGGAGATGTTAAGACACCGTGACAATGCTGGGCTAACAATGAAGTATAACTATTATTGGTCAAGTCTAACATAGCTTACTGAAATACACTAATTAACCATGAGTAAGGTAACTTAATCACAGAGAGATGGCAACACAAATGGAATGGAAACTCAATTAAAGGGCCACACACCTCTGTGTTCAATTAGAATCACTACTGAAGCATAATGTTTTTTCTTGTTTGTTTTTTTTGTTTTTAACTAAACCAGAGTTGTATTCTTGTTACATAGAGCATTTCATGTCTCATTTGAGTCTGAACCAACCCATTGGAAAAGAGGAAGGGAGAGGAGGGGGGTGCCCTCTGCCCGACATGGTGTCTTGAAACCGAAGGACTTGACTTGAAGTTTCCCAGCTGATGAGAAAGAGATTGCTGGGCGAGTCTCCGAGGTGTGCCATTCTCAGGCTGTTGAGAAGGGGTGGACGTGCGCTGCGGTCCGCTCCTTTTGATTCTCTCCAAGGGATCCAGTCTGGAATGGGCTGGATGTGGCTCTACACCGGTCAAAGCTGGCCGCTGAAAGGTTGCCGACACGCTGGCTGTCTCTGGGTTTGAGAGTCCCAGCCGCACTTTGACCGCATCTCTAAACGAAAGGGTGCTGAGGAATTTTGAGAAAAAAGAAGAAAAGACTAATACTATTTATTTTCACTCTTACTCTCATATCCTCCAATAAAAATGTTTATTGTTTAAAAAATTTGAATAGAGAGAAGAGACAGGCAGTGCTCCATTTGAATATATTTCCATTAAATTAATCTCGTTTTGATAAGACAAATGACCAACCATTGAGTGATACCATTGAGCTGTTTTCCTTTCACAGAGCACCTTCTCTCCGCTTCTGTCTTCTTGGACGGTCCCAGATGGGTCTACATGAGAGAAGAAATGATGAAAGCAGTCCTATGCAGGTACCTCTACACTCAATCAAATGCAAATGTAACCGTATTTAAGTTAGAAACAGCCTGAAAGCTAAATCTGAAACACCAGTAACAGATGAAAGTACATTACTCTCTTAATAGCCAGTGTGTGTCGGGTTTGGAAACTTAGGTTTAGGCCAACAGTGTGCTACTGTCGGGTTTAGAGACCTAGGCATGCTCCGTGCCTCGCTCTCAAAACCAACATCAGCTGTGAAACGATTTTTATAAACCACACAAGTGACTCCTTCTGTTATGATACCAGGGTCAGTTCTAGAATACATTGTCTGAAGGAGCTATGACTGATGGTGAGGGGGCAACCCAATCATGATGTCTTTCAATCAAACAAAAGTAACAGGCTGTGCCTTGGCTCAGTATTGAGTGAGTTTCACCCATGGGGACAGTGTGTGCCCCTTGCTGAGTCAAGGATTTATTTTGCCCCCCCAGGGGGAAGAAAATAACATGTACACGTTTTAGATGGGATTGTTATCATTGTCGAAGTTACAAAATGTCCTCTTTTCTTTTTTTTTTACTCTTTACTGCGGGGAGCTTAGTGAGAACAAGGGGCATCTAGACCTGGCAACGTATGGTACCAATACATGTTACCTGACTGGCCCCACTCACAAACTCTCCACATATGTTTGGGACGTGGACTACATCCAAGCCACTGAGCCTCAATAAGCATCCTAACAGTAACAGATTTGTATCTGCAGTCCTTCGACCAACCTATGGCACGGTGTAAGGGTAATAACCTGATGTGGTATTTAGCATATATAAGGCTTAAATACCTTAAATACGTCGGGACTATCTTGTAGGCGAGACAGGGGAGACTGCATCAGCATGCTATCACATTCAGTTGGTTGTTTTTTCTTGGGTATTTTGTAGGGAGCTGCCATCTGTCCAGAAAGAGCCAATTTTACAAGTTGGTTAACTCTTTCTGTCTTTTTTGTTCATGTTAGAATTTGCTCAAGCTAAGGCGATTTTGCTTATCAGGTATAAGAGCATATTCTATTTAGCCTCATTCAAAATATATAAAAACGAGCGTGTCTAATGACTGTTGCTAGATCTAAAATAATTCAAATGACTTACGTTAGTTACGTCTGGCTAGATATCGGGCAACCGAATGTTTCCTTCGTCACAAACGCAACTCTTTCTCTTAACTAAGGCTAGTAAGATAAAAACAACAGCCTTCGTAAGCTAGCAAGCTAACGCGTACAGTCATTTGCATGTCATATTAACACGGAACCGCAGGCTGTGAGACTTGAGTGAAATTGGATATTTTTAAAATGCAAGTTCACCCTAAGAGAGCTTTAAATTAAAACACTACTTCCCAAACTTTATCCAACATGTTCATGGCCTCGTCTAAAAAATGTCACCACAGGGACAACCACTCTGGTCACTTGTCTAGTCAATCCACTTTCTACAGATGAACGAAAACAGCATCTACTTCCTGCTACGTAAGCTTGCGTTGTAATAGCTTGTTGCCAGATCGCGATAGAAATCCTGACCTAACACTTTGTCAAATTACAGTATATTGCATTTTCGATACTTGAACAGCATCTGACGGTAACATTCTCAACAGTCCGGATGCGTCCCCCCTACTATGATGGACACACTTAGTGATAGCCGGCTGAACATAAAAACGACTTACCTGTCCTTGGAAAACAAGTCAGCAGTATGAAATTTGCCAGATTTGTGAGATTTCTTTCTTTTTTTTTTAACACAGGGGGAGTGGTATCTGACATGAACATTCTCCGATCTCTTATAGTAATAGGGCTCTATTATATTTATATAGTCTATAACATCCCAGTTATGTGAAAGAGCACGCATTTCTTCTGAAAGTCTACATTATTCTAAATGAATTTTCTCTCATAAATATAATATTATTAAGGCCTATTGCTGGAAATCAAAGAAGTAAAAAAAATGCAACAAACATAGGTTATGTTACCAAACTACAGTCTTGAAATTCACCTTTCACTTCCAGAAGACAATGTTCTACAGTTTTTTAGCCGTGGCACTCTCTATGATACCTCAGAGGTACGAGCAGTGTCTCTGGGACGAGCTTTTTGTGAATGAGCGCTTTCTTGGCCTTTTGGACAGGGTTTAACAGGTCTCGCCGGGGAAACCAAGTTCGACACAACACATGGATTCGGCCCACAGGCTGTATAGGTACAGTCCCAGCCCCTGATGCAAGCCAAGAAAAAGATTTACTGTGAGCATTTCTGGCTGTTTCCTGCCTGGAGACACAGGGTTTAGTCCCTGCCTCATCGAACTATAAAAGAACTGGAAGCCACAAGCCTCACGGATTCAATGAAAAGCCGAAGCCAAGAAAGGGCTTTCTCTGATCCAGATAAGGAATCGCTTTTCATTATGAGACCATGAACTCGTAAGGATAATGTTGACTGATGTAATAAAGTAAGTGAGAAGTAGGGTCATTTTCTCATAGACTTCCATACAGTCATAATTGTTTCTGCAACCAGAGGAGTTGCCCCCTGCAGGTTATTAGAAAGAATGCAGGTTTAAAGCACTTCCTCGTAGGCTTCACATTTGAGAGCCGGAACTACACCCTCGAGTGGCAGTCAATGAAGAAATAAGTGGACAAAGGGAACATGACGTTATTCATTGGTTTGTGGACCACCGTTTTGAGCCTCGAGTTTGGCATTTTGAAAATCGCCCTCTTATGTTTACTGATGTAATAAAGTAAGTGAGAAGTAGGGTCAATTCTCATAGACTTCCATACAATCGTAGTTGTTTCTGCAACCAGTGGAGTCGCCCCCTGTAGGCTATTAGAAATATGGCAGGTTTAAGGCACTTCCGCATAGGCTTCACTTTTCAGAGCCGGAACTACACCCTTGGTTGTTACCATGAGATGCGGCATTTTGGCTTCAGCTATTTAAATGTGTTAAGTATTTCTGGGACTAGGCCGATCCAAGTATATGCAATGCTTCCTTTCTTATCTCCTTTAGCATAGGATACACTGGACCATCCTTTACGAAGGGGAAAGTCTCACTATTCCTTGCGGCAGCAATATTTAAAGCGACGCACCATTCGGCCGTTTACGTTCACTAGATCTAACTGGATCATAATCAGCATATATTAACCATAACACAGTAGTCTGTCTTTCAAGAAAAAGGGAGATGAGACATGTTCAGCCAGATGATTATTTTAACTCAACATCGTTTGAAACTTAAGAATGATGATACAGATCATACAATCATACTAATTGGGATTCATATGGGTAAAAATCAGTGGACAGGAGGGTGAACGTGAGCAACCATTCTGAATGTGACAACTATGTTGTTTCACTTTTGTGACTGGTGGACTATATTACTTATTTTATTTCAATTCCAACCTTGGTAATGAAGTAATATTGTTCACCCAGGTTTATACAGCCTGTATGAAACAACCCGGTAAGAACGCACGGGGCGAAGTATCTAAGATGCGCTTTTTGTAGTCCATATTCGTAACATTGCAGTTTCACCACGGCAGACTCACGTCAGTAACATCGGCCGTCGCATAATGACGAAGCCTAGAGTAAGTGCAGTCGGATTCTGTTGTCTTTTGCTAAGTCCTTCTGAATTATCCTTCACATCTTTCCTTGAAGTTTTCCATCGAGGTCAAGGGAAAGTGGTTAGGAAAGGACATGGGACGGAATATTCGACCGCAGCCCAGGCCCAGAAAGACTTGGCAACCTATACGCATGACGTCATTACGTCGCTGAAGTTTTTCTCCGGAATCAGATTACGAGGCTGTTCCAGTAACTACATTATTTGGCGAGTTGTGAAACCGTTATTCCGCCAACATATATTAGCCTAAAATGGATGTAGAAAGGTCGGTATTTGAACAACATGAGTGGAAACGCTTTCCTATTTTAAGCAAAAGCAGCCATAACATAGTGATAATATATATTGTAATCGTTCACCCGTCGTTCAAGCTAGCTAAAGTAACTCACTCTTAAAGATTTAACGTTGCGTCGTTACAAATGATGCTAGCCTTCGTGCGAGCTATCCAACGCAGCAGGGCTGTAAACAAAGTGTGTGTGTAATCAAAGTATACTATTATACTTTAGAAAGGTTTCTCATGCGATTTGAGCTGACGTTGATTATGAACCACAATTGAATTTGAGCGTTTAGATCATGATCCAAAGCTACCGTTAGTAGCTATCTGCATTGCATGGTCATGGATAATTAAATGAGCTAGCAAAGGCCTGCATGTGTGTCACTTTCTTTCCTATTAGGTTCAGGCTGATCCTACAAATCTTCATTATATGACCATTACTTATCACAAAGTAAAAGCTATATTGCCTTGGTTCATTTCTTAGATTTGACCTTCTTAACCCTAGGTTTAAGACGTTCCTGAAACAGATAGATGGTTGGAGCTATTGCAATGCAAAACTTTTGTTTCACCTTGTATCTAGATAGATTGAGTGACCTAACATCTGAAGTAGAGTGGTGACCATAGACATTTATATACATATATGTGTGTGTGTGTGTGTGTTGACAATATATGTAATAAAAGCAACGTTGTGCTTTTATATTTTCATTTCGACACGTGCGAAATACAGAGGATATAACATGTAAATGAGACGGCTTTGGATTTTTTTAAGGAGGAGGCTATTTAGTCACTTTTGGGAGCCAAGCGAATGGTCCCCACAAGCTTACTCTTTTGCTAGGCTACTTTTACGACAATCACGTAACTACCTCAATACTGGACGTACGGACATAAAATTGATATCAATCATCTTGTCTGACTAGGAATACGTTGGGCCATATCTTATTTCGCAAAATGATGAATTATCACTTTAAGACAAGGGCTGTACAATACAGTGAGACAGAGGGAAGTTCTTTCATAACACTGTGAACAAGTATTAGCTTGTCATTTCAAGTCGATTTATAAACTCTTTGTTTGTCTTGCAGATGGATTTTGCTTGTGTTTTTGCTGAGCCTTAACACAGGTAACTGTCAACACCTACATGTCATCACAATCAATGTTATTCGCTGAATTAAAAGTACTTCCATTACAATATGGAGTCACAGAGAACTCCTACTTAGACTTAAACATAAATATTGATTTTATTCGGGAAAATGTGACTATTTCATAAATATTATGTTTTAGAATTGTGATGGTACTGCTTAATGCTCTGTTGAAGTGTGAGAGGAACGTGATTACTAAGTGTAGTACCCTTTGTGTGTGTTGTAGTGTCCTCACAGGTCACAATTGAAGGCCTCGTCGGAGAGAGTGCGGTCTTGCCATGTTTTCACAACCTAACGGATAAACCTTTGCTGGACATCACTTTTTTTTGGCGGGCAAAAAATGACAGGATCGTTTATGACATCATAAAATCAGAGCCAGACTTAGAATATCAGCACCCTCAGTTTCAAAATCGTGTTATGGCTTTCCAACATGAGTTTAAGAATGGACATTTTTCGATAAAGTTGAACGATCTGACAGACGCGGACAGTGGAAAGTATGTATGTTCCATTTCAAAGGTGGAAAACAGACAACAAGTGGATCTTTCAGTCAAAGGTTTGTAGCCATATAGAATATTTATCTCTTCCATCTCTTTCTTTCCGACAGGTTTATACCAAAGTCTACTGCATGACTAAATTAATTGCCAACCGGCTTGAATACCTAGGCCAATTCAGTTTTAAAACATTACAAAGAGCTTATCATTTAAGTATGAGACGTGAACAAATCTGAAACAAACCTTTGTTTTGTTGTTTTACAGCGCAACCAACAGTTGAGCCTCCCTTTGTCACGACTGAAGCCTCACCAAAAGGCAGGAAGAATTGCAGCGAAAGGGTACAGGCTGTCAGCTTGTTTCTGTTCCTTGTCATCGGGCAAAGTCTCCAACATATCTAAGAAAATAGTAAACTACTTCAGTTGGCAGTGAGAAAGTATTGACCATTTCCAGTTGAGTGGGTGTGATAGACTAATTCAATGAATGTTTGATTTGATTAGTGTGTAGACTTTGCTCAATCTAA
The DNA here is from genome assembly GCA_017639675.1 of Aplochiton taeniatus. Classification (NCBI taxonomy): domain Eukaryota; kingdom Metazoa; phylum Chordata; class Actinopteri; order Galaxiiformes; family Galaxiidae; genus Aplochiton; species Aplochiton taeniatus. The sequence goes on from CM030191.1 coordinate 8,967,204, forward strand.
GTTACAGTTTATCCCTACCAAAATGTCGGTATTTGCGTGGTTTTACCTCCAACATTTTCTGTGTTTCTAGTTTATTTTTTATACATGTTATGTTATACATTTTCTATGTCGTCATACTATTTAAATGACCAAGCAAACAAGGTGGAAGAGGCTTGACATAAATTCTTGACATACAGAAATCCATTATTTGGTAGACAAAACAGGTATAACAATTTGAATGCCTAGGAGTGCCTCGACGACTGATTGTTGAAAATTCCGAAGAAACTATGAGGCAATAGAATTTGTATCTCAAGGACTATATAGCTTCTAAAATGTCATCTTATTTATTGTATATTTATTTAAACAGTGTATTACTTATCCTGCTCTGGGTTTGACAGGACAAGATTTAATGAGTAAACAGTCAATCCAAAATAAAGGGAGCTTGTCTCGTCTTAAGTGTGACGCTACTTCCTTCCTTGTGGTTGCAACGTAACGAAATATTTTTCTAACCAGAAACTCGGAACAGGCTCTCTCAGCACTGAAGATTGGAATGTTTCGGCTCTTCGGCTGTCTGTTAGCGGATTATTTTAAAACCATATTCCCACCATATTTTTTTTTTTACTGCTGAAGAAAATCATGTCGTTTTTACAGATTCGTCTGCTTGTGGGAGCTATCACACTTTTCATACACGGTTGTGTTAAGACGGATGGACTGACTAACATACCGGTGGAATTAGGAGACAATGCAACCTTGAACTGCTCTCTAGATGTAAATAATGTGTACTGGTTCATACAGCGCTTCGAACAACTTCCAACGGTTATCCTAGTTATTGTAAATAAAAAAGTTGACACAGGTCATCATTACAACAACAGCTTTAGGGAAAAATATTCAGTCAAACTGACCAATAAATTGGTTATAAGGAATATAACCAAGGAGGATTGTGGGGTGTACTACTGCGTGATGAAGAGTGAGGGTACAAATGCACCATTCAACATTAGTAATGGTTTTATGCTCACATCTGGTAAGAATACTTTATTTATATTTATAAAATAAAAACTATGACGGTGTATTAATAGAGCCGCTTACCTAGATATGTAATTCTGATTTTGTTAAATACTGTGTGATTGTATCTGTGTTTGGCACTGTGATGCCACTGTAATGAACAAATGGTCTTTATAAAAATGTGCTTTTCCTGTTAGCAGTTTGCAAACCACCGCCCGAGGGCCGTTGGTCAGATGGCCTCCTCATTTCATCAATTTCTCTAAACGCAGTTGTATCGTTTATATTGGGTAAGTTTCTCAGTGTGTTGCTGTAAGCAAATGTACAGTAAGGTAATCCTATGTCCTAAGTGGAGGCGTCATGCCTATTCACACACAGGAAGCATGTGGCCCCTCCATTGTTTGAGACAAAGGTTTGAAATCAAATCCATATGATTTTGTATATACGGCGCAAAAGCAGCATATGGTGGGTGGAGTTGTGAAACTGTGCCCCCTCAAAAAGAAAGTGGGTACGTGACTCATCTGGTCCTAACTTGCGGACGATGTGTGTCTAGTGTTTGCCCTGGCAGCATGGTGTACAAGGTCAAGACGACAGATTAAGGAGTCGCCACCTGATCCAGATGATCCACGTCTGACTTATGAAGTAGAGGTCAGTGACTCTCAAGTTCATTACCAGGAAAACAGCTTGGGGTCTAAATAGCCTACATTATGTGTGTACAAGTTGCAATACTATTTTGAGGAAAGTAATACGTAACAAACAGAAATATTGTTATTTATTTTTTTATCAAGTTGCTGATTACAAAAGAAAGAAAATAACGAACTAATCAGCCATGTTGAACTGAAGTCAAGCAAACCTTCACGGGCAAAAAAATGCTTGTGGATTTAATTGAACAACTACTTATAGCTCAGTGCCAAATCATCTGCCCTTTTCTTACAGTATGACGTAATAGAACTCAACCCCCAGCCAAGGAGACCTCCGCCCGAATCGACCATTTACTCTAAACTGCAGATGCCACAGACTACTGGTACATAATCCATGATCAACTCACTTTACAGCCAGAGTCAACATGCATGTTAACGTCAGGGACAGGCCATTCTTGTATGTGTGTCCATCGCCCTCAGTGCTGAAGGTCAGCTGCCTCTAGAATTTTCCACTGCCGCCTCTACATGAAAGTTGGTCTACTGAGCTGTGTACAGAGAACTGCATAGGACAGCCTTAAGTCCCTTTAATGGCTGACTCATCTTGATGTAGAGCCTTTGTCTTTGGACTAGAGGTGGCATTTCTAATGAAAGAAAGGTTTACTTTCTTTTGGATGGCAATATGATGTCAATTGTGTAACTGTGTTCAACTTAATTCTTATTTAAAACTCTCCATTTGCTTCTTTTCCGTAAACAATGTGAACGTTTTCAAATGGTTGTGTGTGGTATCTGAAAAGGCTACTACTGAAAAAGGGTGAAATACATTTTGTCCATCCTATAAAAAAACAACAATGTTATCAACTTATTAGGAGTCTACCCTACACAGCAGCACAAAACAATGCTCTGTACAGTAATATATAATGGCACTTATTTTATTGCTTTGTGCTTTTTGTTACCATCTTTACACAAATAGATGAACGCCTATTAAAAATGAACTTTTATATTGCATTGCATTTTGTCTCCACCTCACACATCACTTAATGACAATTGATTATAGTGAAGTTTGAGACAAATGTGTTGTGCATTCAGATTTTAATACATAGCCATTGATAGCTTGTTAAAAACTGTCAGTAAGTACGCATGAGTAGTTATTTCTCCATGTACTTGATTATAATGCTCATAGCTCTTCGACGACTTTTCAAAGACTAACACTTTACAAAGAACCTTCTGCAGTGCAACAGCGGTTTAGATTTGTGATCAAGTCTAAAACCCACGAGAGAGTGAGGCGGCTGCTAGACCCTTGACATTAACAACCACAGCTATATCCTGTCCTGATTTTCTCACACAGTATTTCTTCAGTTTTGGTGTGCATGCTACTACTACTATGTTAGCACTGGAACAACAAATGTTTCTTTAAATATATATATATAGCAGATCTCCTCTAGAGCAGTGATGTTTTGGGACTGTCGCTGGGCAACACGGACTTTCAACTCCCTCCACAAATTTTCGATGGGGTTGAGGTCTGGAGACTGGCTAGGCCACTCCAGGACCTTGAAATGCTTTTTACGGAGCCACTCCTTCGTTGCCCGAGCGGTGTGTTTGGGATCATTGTCATGCTGGAAGACCCAGCCACGTTCCATCTTCAATGCTCTCACTGATGGAAGGAGGTTTTGGCTTAAAATCTCACGATACATGGCCCCGTTCATTCTTCCCTTAACACGGACCAGTCATCCTGTCTCCTTTGCAGTAAAACAGCCCCAAAGCATGATGTTTCCACCCCCATGCTTCACAGTAGGTATGGTGTTCTTGGGATGCAACTCGGCATTCTTCTTCCTCCAAACACAACGAGTTGAGTTTTTACCCAAAAGTTCTATTTAGGTTTCATCTGACCACATGATATTCTCCCAATCCTCTTCTGGATCATCCATATGCTCTCTGGCAAACTTCAGACGGGCCTGGACATGTACTGGCTTAAGCAGGGGGACACGCAATACTTGGTATGGTGAAGAAAGCCCCCCAACTTTTCAAACAGATCAATAACATTCTGACTGATGTAGGCGACGACGTGTCAGAAATGATCGTGAAGAGCGGCTACGGCGCGCTAACCTCAGTGGGCTAAAAAAAAAACGGTCATAGTGTGAAGGTGTGACTGACTTTGAGCGGTATAAATTCACCCAGGGCCGAGCGGTGAGGGACACTCACTCCAGTGCTTGCGAGTCCGGAAGGTTTCCAATTTGATCGCCACATAGTGGTGAACGGGAGGTAGCGTCGGGGGTCGAAAAGTCAGAACGTAGCGAATCACAGATGTTACGCAAGCCGTCTTGTCTAATCAGGTCCGGAGCTAATGGATGACTTAACACGCGGTGTTCCATACATGTCGTCATGTCTGTGACATGGACACCTAATGCAGGGATTTTGTTAAATTGGCTCCGGCCTAGCTTCAGCCTGGTTTTGGCTTGGTTTTGACATGGTTTTGTCCTGGTTTTGTCCTGGCTTTGGCCTAGCTTTGGTCTGTCTTTGACCTGATTGCTTATCTTTTTGACCTGTTTCTTGTCTGTTGGCTCCACCTGTTTCTCTTGTTTTCTATTGGTTGGTTGCTTTAGTTTCCTGTGAATGTAAGTCATGCCCTGAGTTATTTGCTTTCTCTGGTCATTGTTTTAAGTCCTGCAGTTTGGCTCCTGCTTTACAGTTAAATAACCTATCCTGAACATATAAAACATATTGTTCCTGCTTAACAGTTAAATAACCTATCCTGAACATATAAGAAGTATTGTACCTTATAAATTACCGCTAAGCTGAATTTTGGTGCTACATCTTCAGCTTCACAACATGTGGGTTTTCCATCATGTTTCTATGTGACTTCCTCTTAGAGTTTGCATGTGTAACACTGCAGAGTGTGTGTGGGCGTCTGTCTGCGGTGTGTATGTCAGTCTGAATAGTCTCGGTTCACTGTGCAATAGGAATATATCTGTCAAGGCGTTCGCACTCAAACACACCAACCTAGCATTCCTAAAATGGAAACAAATTGGAGACTAATATATTGCTGCTTATATTCAGATTAAGTCACAATACAAAACATAACGCTATGGAAAAGCTTCTAAGAAGTCTAAGTTGAAGGATTTTAAAGAGAAGCCATGTGGAAGATCATAGAAATAGGTTAATCAAGAGTTACGAAGTAAATATGTTTTTCCCAGTGTTGCAGTTTCTACTCTACTACCTTATATCAAAACGTGCCTGTATCTTAATATTGACAATTAAATATAAAATTGAGTTTTCGAAATATTGTTTGTGAAATTAATCTGCGTTGCCGATGTAGACATTTAATTGTCAGCCAGGCCTATAGACTTGGTGGTCGGAAATGCCTTTTAAACTAATTTCAGAAGCACAAAAAATAAAAGATAAGCCAAACATTTGTGGTTTAGCATTTGAACAGAAAGTCTGCTAACGTGGCTTTGACCAACTTCCTGCTGAAAGACCAAAAGGGAAGAATAATACATCTATGAATATATCGTAGATGTGAATGTTTAGATGTTCTGTCACTCAGTTTGAAATATTTAAACCTAGAATAGAGTATGTTCCGTGCTGTGGGCACTTCATCGTTGTGTAAGCATATATATTCATTATGTTTTACCTTTGCTCCTTAATGCTCGTGCTTTTCTGATGATGAAGTGACTTATTACCACCACTGTCTTTAATTTAAGGTCTCTTGGTGTTTTTTGGTAGTGCTGTTGCTCTCACCAAGGTGCAAGTGGAATTAGGAGACAATGCTACCTTGAACTGCTCTCTAAATGTAAATAGTGTGTACTAGCTCATACAGCGCTATGAACAACAAGCTCATTATTACAACAACAGGCAAAAATATTCGGTCGAACTGAGTAATAAATTGGTAATAAGAAATATAACCAAGGATGATCTACGGCGTAAAGAAGAGTGAGGATATATATGCACCATTCAACATAAGTGACGGCTTTAGCCTCAAACGTACCTCAGGTACATCAGCCTCTGCTTTCAAATTCTTAATACTTAAGGGTAACTACAGCTTAAAAATATGGTGAACGTTACCATCTAGATACTATTTAATATGTACAAGTATTTAATAATGAATAAAGTTCTGCTCATTTGAACAAACAGCATGAAACCATATACAGTGGGGCCAAAAAGTATTTAGTCAGCCACTGATTGTGCAAGTTCTCCTACTTAGAAAGATGAGAGAGGTCTGTAATTTTCATCATAGGTACACTTCAACCATGAGAGACAAAAATGAGAAAAAAAATCCAGGAAATCACATTGTAGGATTTTTAAAGAATTTATTTGTAAATGATGGTGGAAAATAAGTATTTGGTCAATAACAAAAGTTCAACTCAATACTTTGTAACATAACCTTTGTTGGCAATGACAGAGGTCAAACGTTTCCTGTAAGTCTTCACCAGGTTTGCACACACTGTAGCTGGTATTTTGGCCCATTCCTCCATGCAGATCTCCTCTAGAGCAGTCATGTTTTGGGGCTGTCGCTGGGCAACACAGACTTTCAACTCCCTCCACAAATTTTCTATGGGGTTGAGGTCAGGAGACTGGCTAGGCCACTCCAGGACCTTGAAGTGCTTTTTATGAAACCGCTCCTTCGTTGCCCGAGCGGTGTGTTTGGGATCATTGTCATGCTGGAAGACCCAGCCACGTTCCATCTTCAATGCTCTCACTGATGGAAGGAGGTTTTGGCTTAAAATCTCACGATACATGGCCCCGTTCATTCTTCCCTTAACACGGATCAGTTGTCCTGTCCCCTTTGCAGTAAAACAGCCCCAAAGCATGATGTTTCCACCCCCATGCTTCACAGTAGGTATGGTGTTCGTGGGATGCAACTCAGCATTCTTCTTCCTCCAAACACGACAAGTTGAGTTTTTACCAAAAAGTTTATTTTGGTTTCATCTGACCACATGATATTCTCCCAATCCTCTTCTGGATCATCCTTATGCTCTCTGGCAAACTTCAGACGGGCCTGGACATGTACTGGCTTAAGCAGGGGGACACGCCTGGCACTGCAGGATTTGAGTCCCTCTCGGCGTAGTGTGTTACTGATGGTAGCCTTTGTTACTTTGGTCCCAGCTCTCTGCAGGTCATTCATCAGGTCCCTCCGTGTAGTTCTGGGATTTTTGCTCACCGTTCTCATGATCATTTTGACCCCACGGGCTGAGATCTTGCGTGGGGCCCCAGATCGAGGGAGATTATCAATGGTCTTGTATGTCTTCCATTTTCTTACAATTGCTCCCACAGTTGATCTATTCACACCAACCTGCTTGCCTATTGCAGATTCACTCTTCCCAGCCTGGTGCAGGTCTACAATTTTCTTCCTGGTGTCCTTCGACAGCTCTTTGGTCTTGGCCATGGTTGAGTTTGGAGTCTGACTGTTTGAGGCTGTGGACAGGGGTCTTTTATACAGATGACGAGGTCAAACAGGTTCCATTAATACAGTTAACGAGTGGAGGACAGAAGAGTTTCTTAAAGAAGAAGTTACAGGTCTGTGAGAGCCAGAAATCTTGCTTGTTTGTGGGTGACCAAATACTTATTTTCCACCATAATTTACAAATAAATTCTTTACAAATCCTACAATGTGATTTCCTGGATTTTTTTTCTCATTTTTGTCTCTCATAGTTGAAGTGTACCTATGATAAAAATTACATACCTCTCTCATATTTCTAAGTAGGAGAACTTGCACAATCAGTGGCTGACTAAATACTTTTTGGCCCCACTGTATATATTGTGTTTTAAAGTGCAAGGCCATACGACCAGATCCGCAGCTCTGCTTAACCTGGTTTACATGTGTCAGTTAATTAGTTCAATTTATTGTTTATAGATGACCCCCAAAAAGATTCTCCTACTGGCAGGGCATTGTGGGAGTTGGTTGTTATCACCATCTACAGTTTTCTAAACGCTGTTCTGATTATCTTGATACTGGGTGAGTTGTACAATACTTTAAAATAACCATAACTTCTATTTCGGTTGAACATTTGATATGATGTGGTCATTGGAACTTCTCCTGCCTGAGTGACTTGCTTTCCCTCTGTGACTTTTGGTGTCTCCCTCCTAATGTTAGCACATCTCATGATCGTGACATACCAGCACAGGAACTGTCTGATAAGGAAATACCGAATCCAAAGGCAAGTTACATCAAGCCAAGATCATAAAACCAAGCAGTGTCTTCTCTACTAAATATGTTCGTGATGAAAAAAAATAAGCACGTACACATTCATGCACAAATCTAACTTTAACGCTATTAATAAACACCGGTTGTTTATTTTTAATAATATAAAACGTTTTTCTCTTACAGTTAACAACCTGGCGGCCGACAAATGTTGTGAGGGAAGCCAAGGCGTAAAACCTTTCGTCTGTCCAAAGTCCACTTGAACTAGCCATGTAAACGTCCATATCGCTCTGTTTGAATACTGCTTCACTATCCACTTAAATTTGCATTTAATGAAATAATTCCAAGCTAGCATTGTCTATGAAAGTAAAATAATTCCAAGCTAGCATTGTCTATGAAAGTAAAATAATTCCAAGCTAGCATTGTCTATGAAAGTAAAATATTGTTCTTACCCCGTGAAGGGAGCAGGCTATCCGGGGACATGTTGCTTGGGATAGTGGTAAAACCTGTTCTTTAACCTGCTACTGCCCCATCTCGTCAGAAGTTATCCAGCCAGGCCCTGCTGTAAGCAAATATTGCCATTGTCAGGCCTACACTAGTCACAGTGAACACTTTCACTTTCTCCTGCATGCCATTGGATTGCCGCTATAGGAATGATAACTGTTGCATTTCTATTATCCTGACAAATGGTTCAAGTTTAAAGCTAGTAGCACATCAACCTTTTTTTTATTAGATTATTTCATAAATGCTAAAAACACTGTAAGCCAATATTATATTCTATATTTTGTGATTTAAAAAGTATTGGTGAATGGGAGTCATTGACCTAGCAGACTTAAAATAATAGTAACATTTTTTGAATCACATTCTCTCCTTCTGACTCGAAGCCTGAGGTCAGGGGTCATCCAGGGTGCACACTCACTCACTGCCCTTCTGGTAAGGCCCGAGTCGTCATCCAAAGACTGAATGATCACTCAGCTGATGCTGAGGAAACTGTTTCAGTCAGGCGTTGTCATGACCCACTTCTTTGAAACGATAGAAAATGAGGAAGAATGGTCACACGCTGCTCTTCTGATGCAGCACTTTGGAAAGGGCAGTGTGTGTTTGTGCCACAGCTGTGTGGTGCAATGTGTTTGCACATAGTCATTTGGAGATGGGTTGATAATGCAAGAGAAATTTGTCCCAACAATGAAAAACATTCCTGTAACATATATTGCACACGTGTTTGACTGAGATAGTGCCATTTTAATGTGACAGTGTGTGGTTGACATTTTGTGCACAGGATCTTTGCGCCACGTAAACTTGATGGTCAGAAACACAATTTGTTAATACGAGCAGATGCAGGTTTTTAGCCCACGATGCTTCCTCCATTCTAAAACGTGTTTTTCATATCAATGTGAGGAAGATGATGACGTGGTGGTCATTCTATCTATACCAGTGCTATTCATTGACTAGTCTGTCGCTTGGCTTCTAGAATAGGTTCAACATTGACCCCTCTTGGTCATCATTAGAATTGTTTATTTTTCTGTCCGTCTCTCACAAACGGGGAGAGACAGATTACATTGCAGATTTAAATGCATGCATGTGCCTTTTTCCCTAAACATAAATGACCATATAAAAGGCCGTACATTGATATGCTGCTGTGTTCACATTCACATTACCGACCTTGACTCAAGGCAAACAATGGAAAAACGATATCAGTTTACACTCGACCGGATTAGAAATCCAGCGACATTCGACTCTTTAATAAAAATTGGAATTTTGTCGAGCCCACTTCCCAAGATCATGTGTAAGCCTACAATGATTGGGTAGAGGTGGCCACACGGGGTGGCCAAGTGGGTTCTGCAACCTGGTGAAAATGTCATGAGTTCAAATCCCACCTGGGAACATCACCACTAGGATGCCCTTGGGTACAAAATATAATCCTAAACTGGGGACTCTCCTTGTAATGTCACTGTAAATCACTTTTCATAAAAGTGGTCTATTGCTAAATGACGAAAATGTGTATTTCAAACCTGAATTACAGGCGTGAGCTTGCCTCTGTAATTTATTCGGGTAAATATTACAGGAAGTGTGTAGAAGAGTTGTCATTGTTGGATAGACATCAGTGTAAAGAAAGGCGTGTGTGTTTAGACAAAATGATTTATGAACACCATTATCAAGCCTCGTTCAAAGACACGCATTGGTTCGACGTCACCACACATCCGTTGAATTAGTTTGTAAGAATTGCTGTCATAACAGATGAGTAGATTTAACATTTTTCCCAAAATACCCCTTTTTTGGTTTGTTACATTTCTTTGTGCTTTTAAGGTACAAGGGGCAGGAGAGTGGGTGTTATTAGCCAACTGGGGGCTGAAGGGATTATTAGGTTTATGGTGGAAGTTAACCAGGACACCGGCGTGGCCCCCTATTCTTTTGGAGAAGTGCCATGGGATCGTCCCATCAGAAAGACGCACTCTGCACAGAACAGAGTCCCGGTCACTGGACGGGCATTGGGCTGCCACAGACCAGATAGAGTAACCCTTACTGCTCCACCAACACCACTTCCAGCAGCAACTGGTCTCCCATCCAGAAGCTGCCCAGGACCACCCTGCTTGGGTTCGGAGACAAGCCAGAGGTGGAATGCAGGGTTCTATTGCTTGCTTTACTGCCACCTCGACTCCGCTGGTGACACTAAAATCAAATGCGGACGACGACTTGTCGAGTTGAACCGTATGAACTTTCTACACTGAAACTACAGTGGGGTTTTATCAGGCCTATTCCCAGTCATACAATTTAACTGACCAAGGAATCAAGGTAGAAAAGGCTTGATAGAAATGATTGCTAAAGGCCTGCAGACATAAATGATTTGGCAGGCAAAACAAGTATTCAAATTTGAATGCCTGTGCCTTGATGACTGATTCAGAAGAAACTATGAGGCAATAGAATATGTATCTCAAGGACTATATAGCTTCTAAAATGTAATCTTATTTATTGTATATTTAATAAGTGTATTACTTAAACTGCTCTGGGTTTAAAAGGAAAGATTGAATGAGTGAACAGTCAATCCAAAATAAAGGGGGCTTTTGATTTTTTCTGTAACATTTCTTGTCTCAAGTGTGACGCTACTTCCTTGTGTTTGTCATATTACGAAATATCATGTTAGACTCCTCAAACAGGAACAATTACTTCATATCTCAGCACTGAAGATCTGAATGTGTCGGCTCTTCGGCTGTCTGTTTGCGGGTTATTATAAAACCATATTACCACCATATTTCTTTTTTACTGCTGAAGAAAATCATGTCGTTTTTACAGATTCGTCTGCTTGCGGGAGCTATCACACTTTTCATACACGGTTGTGTTAAGACGGATGGACTGACTAACATACCGGTGGAATTAGGAGACAATGCAACCTTGAACTGCTCTCTAGATGTAAATAATGTGTACTGGTTCATACAGCGCTTCGAACAACTTCCAACGGTTATCCTAGTTATTGTAAATAAAAAAGTTGACGCAGGTTATCATTACAACAACAGCTTTAGGGAAAAATATTCAGTCAAACTGACCAATAAGTTGGTGATAAGGAATATAACCAAGGAGGATTGTGGGGTGTACTACTGCGTGATGAAGAGTGAGGGTACGAATGCACCATTCAACATTAGTAATGGTTTTATGCTCACATCTGGTAAGAACACTTTATTTATATTTATAAAATAAGAAGCATTATGTTGGCGTATTAATAGAGCAGCTTACCGAGATGTGTGATTTAGAATTTGTTAATTTGTAACCGATATGTGTGTTCGGCCCTGTGATGACACTTTAATGACAAAAAAAATCCTTTTTAGTATGTTTTACAATGAGACACTCTTACTGTTAGGAATTATATTTTGACCACGACGGAACTTTGAGAGAATGTTAAATATTTGCTTTTCCTGTTTGCAGTTTGCAAACCACTGCCCGAGGACTGTTGGTCAGATGACCTCTTCATTTCATCAATTTCTCTAAATGCGGTAATGTCACTTATATTAGGTAAGTTATTAGTGCGTTGCTGTAAGCAAAGCACTGTACTTTAATTGATCTGATCTCGTTTTACCATGTTTTCTCAACATTTTTTTCCCCTAGATGCTACTTCTATTGTTTTCCAATATTCAAACTAGAATAACTGTGACTTCTACCTATTCTTTTAAATTCTTCTTGCATGCAGATTATATGAATAATTTAATCATAGGTCAACTCTCAACAAATACATTTTCGCTTAGGGTGCCATACAATAGTTAAGCATATATGTATGCATTTTCAATTCTAGTTATTTTTTTTATTCATTATTTTAATAAAAATTTTTGAAATGCAGTACATTTGGAACAAGAGATCGTTTTTTTTTTTTTAAATGACTGACAATGAATAGCAGCGAATTACCAAACCTTCTATATAACATTGTATTACCTTTTAGCGTTCTTTGTTTTTCATCCTTTTACTTCACGTTCTTTGCTTCCAGCAAACACACATTTCAATCAGAATTTGCCTTTTTTCTCCATGAAGACATTGAAGTGATTGAACTACCGCATGAAACCAATTTTTAAGATTTTTAAATATGTAAATATTATCCTGGACTTGGATACACAATTGAACTGCTAAGTAAGAAAATGTTTGTCTTTTTGGGCGATTTAAACTAAAGGCCAGAACACGTACTTTACTTATCACCGTTTTGAATACCAAGTTCTTTGAAATGTACGATGTATGTCCGAACCAGAGGCGTTGTGTCATGTCCATTCACACACACATTCCCCCTCATGAGACAATGGTTTGAAATCAAATCCATATGATTTTGTGTATACGCAAAAGAAACATCAAAAATTGGGTGCATGGCTCATCCGGTCCTTACCTGGCGATGATGTGGGTCTAGTGTTTGTCTTTGCAGCATGGTGTACAAGCCCAAGACAGAAGATAAAGGAGTCACCACCTGATCCAGATGATCCACGTCAGACTTCTACGTTCATCACCAAGAAAAAGGATTGGGGTCTAAATACAGTATGTGTGTACAAGGTCAAGATGGCAGATAAAGGACTCACTACCTGGCCCAGATGAATAACCTCAGACTTATGAAGAAAAGGTCAGTAACTCTCAAGATGGATTACCACGACAATCACTTGGGGTCTAAGCACAGTATGTGTAATCTAGTTGCAATTCTGTTTTGAATCAAGAGCTAAGTAATATGGAACAAACTGAAAGATTATTATTTAATTTATCAAGTTGCTGATTACAAAAGAAAGAAAATAACCAATCAGCCATGTTGAACTGAAGTCAAGCAAACCTTCACGGGAAAGAAAATGCTTGTGGATTTAATTTTACAACAGCGCTTATAGCTCAGTGCCAAATCATCTGCCCTTTTCTTACAGTATGACGTAGTAGAACTCAACCCCCAGCCAAGGAGACCTCTGCATGCCTCTCCCAAATCGACCATTTACTCTAAACTGCAGGTGCCACAGATTGCTGGCACATTAACAATGTTTAACAACTCAATTTACACCCGCAGTTAACATGTCTGTGAAGGCCAGGGACAGGCCATTGTTGAAGGTGTGTCCATCGCCCTCAGTGCTCAAGGTCAGCCTCATCTAGGATTTTCAACCATCGCCGTATATTAAAGTTGGTCTACGGAGCTGTGTACAGAGCACGGCATAGGACAGCCTTAAGGACACCCCTCCAGTGAAAATCAAGTTTTTAACATGTCGTCCTTGTGGTGTGTTTTATGTACTACAAGACATATCTGGAACAAAATAGGCAGCCAACTGCCATGACCCAGGGACAGTCAGGGGGTCAGGGGCTGGGCAGTTATTTGAATAGAGGAGGGTGGGGCGACTCAGATTCCCGATTTTTTTATGAGGCAGGAGAAGATTACATTTTAGGATTTTTTAACAAGGTAATTGAACGTATTTTGCAGAAACAAACATAAGAGACAGGATTTATACGTTTAAGCTGAATATTTTCAATGTTTTATAAAATGACTGGAGGTGGACTTTCAGTCCCTTTAATGGCTGATGCATAACTCATCTTGATTTGGAGTCTTTGTCTTTGGACTAGGGCTGGTATTTCTAACGAAAGAAAGGTTTACTTTCTTTTGGATGGCAATATGATGTAAGTTTTGTGAATTTGTTCAACTTAATTCTCATTTAAAACTCTCCATTTGCTTCTTTTCTGTAAACAATGTGAATGTTTTAAAATGGTTGTGTGCAGTATCTGAATAGGCTATTGCTGAAAAAGGGTGAAATACATTTTGTCTATTCTATAAAAAAAATAATGTCATCAATTTATTAGGAGTGTAGCCTACTCTGCAGCACAAAACATATTCGACAGCAATGCCCTGTACAATAATATATAATAGCACTTCTTTTCTTGCTGTAGTTATAATCTTTGTTACCATCTCTGTGTCGCACACAAATGTGTTGCGCATTCAGATCTTAATTGTAATATATTGCCATTGTGAGCTTGTTGAAGACTCTGTCAATAAATACATATGAGTAGTTATTTCTTCATGTCCTAAATGATTGTGCTCATAGTTATTTGATTGCTTATCAAAGTCTAAAAGTTTACAAATTATTTTGTGCAGTGCAACAGCGGTTTAGATTTGTGAAAAAGTCTAAAACCCACCAGAGAGAGAGAGGCGGCTGCTAGACCCTTGACATTAACAACCGCAGCCATATCCTGTCCTGTTTTCTCACGCAGTATTTTCTTCAGTTTTAGTGTGCATGCTACTACTATGTACTATGTATTACTAGAATAACGCATATTTCTTTACATATACATATAAACATATGTACATTTATATATATATATATATATATATATATATATATATATATATATATATATATATATATATATATATGTATACATGTATGTATATATTTCAAATCCATCCTTTTTAAGTGGGGTATGAGTCCAGTTGTTTTATTTTGTATTTATTTTGTATTTGGTTTTCCTCTTCAACTGACAGTTTTAACAAAACATGCTTCAGTTGCAGCCCAATGAAGAGGTATTTCGGTTTTTCTTAGCTTAGAATTGGCAGGGTACAAAACTGCATTGTCTAACCACTGTACCTAAACCGCTTCCCCTTAACGTTCAGCCCTGAAAGTTCTCATTAACTTACTGACTGTGGGGAAATGTAGTCCCAAAGTCTAACTGATAATGTTGTACAGACTGTTAGGAATAAGTAATGGTTATGGCATAATGTGCCTCTAAAACCCGTCCACTGTAGCTTCACCTATACGATCAGTTGACCATACTTAACAGTGTTTGATCCATTAAACCAACTGTGTTAAAACGTCAGGGTTGGTATGAAACTGTCAGGCTGGTCGAGGTCAAACATTTTTGGGGTATTTCCTGGTTAGGAAATAGCACTGTCAGTGTTGCCGAGGAAAAAGTGTTGTTATATCAGAGTGTGTTTAACATTGTAAAATGTGACGACTAAACTCTGGTATGTTCTTTGAAGTGTTTCGATCCCCAAGTAGTTGCAAACAGGGGAGGAGGCGTTAGGGGTCAAAAAGTCAGAACGTAGCGAATCACAACCGTTACACAGGGACGTCTTGTCTGATCTAAAACGAATGGACACCTTAACAGGAGGTGCTGCACCAAAGTACCTGAGATCATTTTAAAGCCAGGTGGGTTTACATATGTGCATGTCGTCATGCCTGTGACATGGACCTAACACTGGGATTTTGTTTTTGGCGTGTCTTCGGCCTGGTTTTGGTCTGGCTTTGGTCTGGTTTTGGCCTGTCTTTGAGCTGGTTTTTGGTCTGATTTTGGCCTGGATTTGGCCTGGTTTTGGTCTGGGTTTGGTCTGGTTTTGGCATGGATTTGGTCTGGTTTTGGTCTGGTTTTGGCCTTGTTTTGGTCTGGTTTTGGCCTGTTTTTGGTCTGGTTTTGGCCTGTCTTTGGTCTGGGTTTGGTCTGGTTTTGACCTGATTGCTAATCTGTTTGACCTGTTTCTTGTCTGCTGTTGTCTCCATCTGTGTCTCTTGTTTTCTACTGGCTGATTACTTTAGTTAACCTATCCTCAACATATAAGAAGTATTGTTCCTGCTTTACAGTTAAACAACCTATCTTAAACATAGACGTATTGTACCTTCTAAATTACCGCTAGGCTGAATGTTGGTTCCACCCCAACCTTTAGCTTGACAGCATGTGGGTCTTCCATCATGTCTTTATGTGCCTCTGCATGGCTTCCTCTTAGAGTTTGCATGTGTAACACCGCTGTGTGTGTGTGTGTGTGTGTGTGTGTGTGTGTGTGTGTGTGTGGGTGTGGGTGTGTGTGTGTGTGGGTGGGTGGATGGGTGAGTGTTTGTGGTTGTGTGGGTGTGTGTGTGGGTGTGTGTGTGTGTGTGTGTGTGTGTGTGTGTGTGGGTGGGTGGATGGGTGAGTGTTTGTGTGTGTGGGTGTGTGGGTGGGTGGTTGGGTGGGTGTCTGTCTGCTGTGTTTATGTAAGTCTGAATAGTCTCTGTGCACTATGCAAGAAGAATATATCCGTCAAGGGTCCAAGCGCACTCAGACACTTTCAAACTCGCCAACCTAAGATTCCTAAAATGCTAATTTTGCATATATTCAGATTAAATCACAATGAAAAACAAAACACAACGCTACGGAAAATCTTCTAAGAAGTTCAAGTTGAAGGATTTGAAAGAGAAGCCATGTGGAGGATCATAGAAACAGTTTTATCAAGAGTTATGAAGTGACCATGGTTTTCCCAGTCTTGCAGTTTCTACTCTACTACCTTATATCAAAATGTGCCTGTATCTTACTATTGACAATTAAATATAAAATTGAGTTTTTGTAATATTGTTTGTGAAATTAATCTGCATTGCCGATGTGAACATTTGATTGTCAGCCAGGCCTATAGACTGTTGGTGGTCAGAAATGTGTTTTAAACTAATTTCAGAAGCACAAAAAAAAAAAAGATCAGACAAACATTTGTGGTTTAACATTTGAACAGAAAGCCTGCTGTTAGTGTCTATGACCAACTTCCTGCTGAAAGACCAAAAGGGAAGAATGTTACATTTATGAATTTACTGTACATGTTTAGATGTTCTGTCACTGTCAATAATCGAGTATTCCGAATTGTTCCGAATTGTTGGCACTTCATCGTTGTGTAAGCTCAATATATTGTTTATTTCTTTCCTTTGCTCTTTCATGGTTGTGCTTTTCTGATGATGAAGTGACTTATTACAACCACTGTCTTTAATTTAAGGTATCTTGGTGTTCTTTGGTAGTGCTGTTGCTCTCACCAAGGTACAAGTGGAATTAGGAGACAATGCTACCTTGAACTGCTCTCTAGATGTAAATAGTGTGTACTGGCTCATACAGCGCTATGAACAACTACCAATGGTTATCCTACTCATTTATAGTAAAAAAGATGATACAGCTCATTATTACAACAACAGGCAAAAATATTCGGTCGAACTGAGTAATAAATTGGTTATAAGAAATATAACCAAGGATGATTGTGGAGTGTACTACTGTGTAAATCAGAGTGAGGATATATATACACCATTCAACATAAGTGACGGCTTTAGCCTCAAACTTACCTCAGGTAGGAACCCTTTTTACATCAGCCTCTGCTTTCAAATTCTTAATACTTAAGGGTAACTACAGCTTAAAAATATGGTAAACGTTACCATCTAGATACTACTTAATATGTACAAGTATTTAATAATGAATAAAGTTCTGCTCATTTGAACAAACAGCATGAATCCATATATATATTGTGTTTTAAAGTGCAAGGCCATACGACCAGATCCGCAGCTCTGCTTAACCTGGTTTATATGTCAGTTAATTAGTTCAATTTATTGATTTATTGTTATTTATAGATGACCCGCAAAAAGATTCTCCCACTGGCAGGGCATTATGGGACTTGGTTCTTATCACCATCTACGGTATTCTAAACGCTGTTCTGATTATCTTGATACTGGGTGAGCTGCACAATACTTTATAATAACTATAACTTATATTTTGGTTATACATTTGAAATTATGTGGTTATTGGAACTTCTCCTGCCAGAGTGACTTGCTCTCCCTCTCTGACTTTCGGTTTGTCTTTCCTAATGTTAGCACATCTCATGATCGTGATATGCCAGCACAGGAACTGTCTGATAAGGAAATACCGAATCCAAAGGCAAGTTATATCAAGCCAAGATCATAAAACAAAGCAGTGTCTTCTCTACTAAATATGTTCGTGATAAGAAAAAATAAGCACGTACACATTCATGCATAGATCTAACTTTAACGCTATTGATAAACAACGGATGTATATTTTTAATAATATAAAACGTTTTTCTCTTACAGTTAACAACCTGGCGGCCGACAAATGTTGTGAGGGAAGCCAAGGCGTAAAACCTTTCGTCTGTCCAAAGTCCACTTGAACTAGTCATGTAAACGTCCATATCGCTCTGTTTGAATACTGCTTCACTATCCACTTAAATTTGCATTTAATGAAATAATTCCATGCTGGCATTGTCTATGAAAGTAAAATAATTCCAAGCTAGCATTGTCTATGAAAGTAAAATATAGTTCTTACCCTGTGAACGGAGCAGACTATCCTGGGACATGTTTCTTCGGATAGTGGTAAAACCTGTTCTTTAACCTGCTACTGCCCCGTCACGTCAAAAGTTATCCAGCCAGGCCCTGCTCTAAGCAAATATTGCCATTGCCATGGCTACACTGGTTCCAGTGAACACTCTCACTTCCTCCTGAATGCTCTTGGATTGCCGCTTTAGGAATGATAACTGTTGGATTTCTATTATCCTGACAAATGGTTCAAGTTTAAAGCTAGGAGCACATCAAACTTTTTTTTAATGAGATTATTTCATAAATGCTAAAAACACTGTAAACCCATATTATATTTTATATTTTGTGATTTAAAAAGTATTGGTGAATGGGAATTGACGTAGCAGACTTATCACATTCTCTCCTTTGGACCATAAGCCTGAGGTCAGGGGTCTTCCTCCTGTCCAGCCAGTCTAAGGGCTCCACTACAACAAACATGCATTTGATCGTTGACTTTCAGCTTCCTTTTTCGGTTTTGAATGGATTATGTTCTTTGTCTGTCTCCCAATGCTGCGCTATAAGGCCACACTTTGGAATAACAGCTCAGACTGGAGGAGTGCTGAAACTGTTTTGTGGAATAAAGTCGTATGTCTGCTATACCACAATATCTTTTGTGTTTTTGTTTGTTTGTCAGATAGTGTGTGTGACTGAGATAGTGCCATTTTAATGTGACGGTGTGTGGTTGACATTTTGTGCACAGGATTTTTGCGCCACTTAAACTTCATGGTCAGAAACACAATTTGTTAATACGGTCACATGCAATTTTTTAGCCCATGTTGCTTCCTCCTTTTTAAAACGTGTTTTTCATATCAATGTGAGGAAGATGATGATGTGGTGGTCATTCTATCTATACCAGTGCTATTCATTGACTAGTCTGTCACTTGGCTTCTAGAATAGGTTCAACATTGACCCCTCTTGGTCATCATTAGAATTGTTTATTTTTCCGTCCGTCTCTCACAAACGGGGAGAGACAGATTACACTGCAGATTTAAATGCATGCATGTGCCTTTTTCCCTAAACATAAATGACCATACAAAAGGCCCCAGTACATTGATATGCTGCTGTGTTCACATTCACATTACCTACCTTGACTCAAGGCAAACGACGGGGAAAACGATATCAGTTTACACTCGACAGGATTAGAAATCCAGCGACATTCGACTCTTTAATAAAAATTTGAATTTTGTCGAGCCCACTTCCCAAGATCATGTGTAAGCCTACAATGATTGGGTAGAGGTGGCCACACGGGGTGGCCAAGTGGGTTCTGCAACCTGGTGAAAATGTCATGAGTTCAAATCCCACCTGGGAACAACACCACTAGGATGCCCTTGAGCACAAAATATAACCCTAAACTGGGGACTCTACCTCTACTGTCACTGTAAATCACTTTTCATAAAAGTGGGCTACCTGCTAAATGACGAAAATGTATATTTCAGTCCTGAATTACAGGCGTGGGTAAGTGTGTAGAAGAACTGTTGCTGTATATACGTCAGTGTAAAGAAAGGTGTGTGTTTAAACAATATGATTTATGAACACCATATTTCAAGGCTCTTCGAGAGACACGCATTCGTTTTTCGTCACCTTTTTTATTGTCCACTACCCGGTCCTGATCTTCAGTAATAATATTGTCCACTAGATGGAGCAAGATCTCTTTGTCAATGGCTCTTATTTTGGCCAATGCCTGCTTCTCAGCTACCGCGACTCCGCTGGTGACATCAAATTCAAATATAGACGACGACTTATCAAGTTGAACATTTAGATGTGCCTACACTGAAACTAAGCTCTTTATTTAGTTTATCAGGCCTAGATTTAGACTAAATTCCCAATACGTAAATATGTTTTCCAATTAGGCCTATATTATATTATTTCCTTTTTTGGCTTAAAAACGTGGACGCACATGCCCATCTATGCAGTTTAGAACAGCGAGAGAGAGAGAGAGAGAGAGAGAGAGAGAGAGAGAGAGAGAGAGAGAGAGAGAGAGAGAGAGAGAGAGAGAGATTTTGATGACTTCTTTTTAAAGCAAGTGTGAAACTTTCGTGACCTCTGGGTCATGATGATGATGGGATAGGCTTAGGTTTAGCCTATATTGAGATGTGGGTCGGATAAAGCAGCTTGTCCAACAAATAGGTGAAGGTATAGGCCTTTGCTTTAAAGGCCTAAGGCTAAGCAACTGAACTTCAACGTCCAAGTGCAGACTACTCAGTTTATTTGCGGCCACAGACGTACGCCTGTAGCCCACTAATAGCAATTCTGCGATTTGTGTTGTTTTGAACGCGCATAATCAATAGCACTATTGATTGATTGGACAGAGAGGATATAAGGTTTAACATTGGCCATTATCAAATTAAGCAATAACTATAATTTTATGTTGTATATTGTGTTTTAGGATCTACCCTGGTCACATCCGGTCCGAAGGAATGCTTGGTTGCCTTTAGGCCTTCTTTGCAAATATTGTCCGAAACGATAGGCTACCTGGATTCGGTTTAATCAAGAAAACAAAAATACAAGAGTTGCGCTAACTGATAAAATAGCGAGTTTTTAGTAACTTGATCATCCATTAAAAGGAAAATGGTCGTGACTTGTTTTACAGTCTTTGAAAATGTAGTATTGTGAATGAAAATATGATGTGCATGAAATATCATGGCTATTTCGCAGAAGTCCAAGCAAGGTGAGCCCTTTTTACCATTTAAGGATGTAGGTTAAACCTACCTTGGGGATCTAGCCTACTTTCAGAATATTTAGCAATAAACGATCACGTCTTCAGCAACAGTGAGTTACGATATTAGGGGGAAATGTGTGGCAAATATGATAAAAAAATCCCTTTTAAACAGTTCACAAAAACACACTGCCAATGCTTTTCGTGCCTATTAAGGCTCTCTCTCTCTCTCTCTCTCTCCCCTCTCTCTCTCTCTCTCTCTCTCTCGCTCTCTCTCTCTCTCTCTTTCTTTCTCTCTCTCTTTGTTTTCACAGCGGAACGAAGCGTGCTGGAGTTTTATGGTAATCACGGCGCTCCTATTGGTCCTCCGCTAGAGCCTGCGACTGAGAGCAACGGGCACGACTTTCATTCCCCGCTTCTCGTCCGGAGGCGCGGCAGTTGTGAATGATCTACGCTAGTACGTGTCGACCCAGAAAAACACAACATCGGGAATAAACATCGAGGGAAAATATTACGGAATATTCTTTTCAAGGTAACACAACTATGGTCGATTGAGGGTGATGGATGTGAGTACAAAAGGATTTGTGTTTGGAGCTGGAGTGAAGTAGGACTGAACCCTGTAGTTTTCGTCGGTAGGGTATATACTTGGCTATATGCGCAGTGCTCATTGAGCTCAACATGGCGCTGTGAGGCACGTAACTAGAATCTTTTTTTGAGGACATTGGCACATCAATTTTATAAGAAGTTCTCAAGTCAGTCATTTTACAGAGAGCCCATGGAATTAAAGCAACCAGTCTAAACAATTGAATTTACTTTTTGTCTCTGAAATGTGAAAGAAACTTGAATTTGTCAGAGATTCTGGTGCCTATCTGTTTGGTCAAGTCTAGCCCAGTCTATAGCCTAGTCTACCTCCACAATTTGGATACAAATAGTCAAGTCCCTTCTCTTTCATTGGGTTGATATAGAAAGTGTGTCATTGTTTGTCAACAGCCAAGTTTGTCAGTGGACTATGGGCGGTTATAGGCCTAGGCTGTTTGGACCCTCAAGACACGAAAACAGACACGGGACTAAACCAGAAAGTATCGACTGTGTCACGTAGGCTAATGTGAGTGTCCACTATTTATTGTAGGCTACAAACTTCTTCCCTGTTTTCAGAGTTAGACCCAGATAGTCAATCGGCCACTCCGATAATTGTTCAACAAAGAACCCGATTTTCAACCCGAGTTCATGGTTCAGAAATACAACGACGATTTGACTAAACCACAAGACCAGGTCTTTTTGTGTTTTTCAGCCTTTTTTTTGTTTGGCTTATAATGTAAACACGTTATTGCTCTGATCGATAACGTCACAGGACACGAGCGAACGTTTTTTTCGATTAGTCTGCGTTCTAAGCATGATTGCAAAGCAAAAGCCACATGTTATTTGCTTTAAGGTCGCGTGTAGCCTACTTGCTGAGTAGTCTTGTAATGTAGGCTGCTAATTAACCCGTATCCTATATCCAAGTAGGCCATATCATATCTTTTGGGGAGACTTATACGCTGCCTCGCCCATTATTAATATTCCACCTTGTGAGTGTGCTTATGGCTAGCAGGGCATCAATTTGGTTCCGTCACTGCGCATTTATGAGTTCGGTTTTTGTGTAGTGACTTTGTTCCTCGTAGAATTTGATGGGTTAGATCGTTTAGGTTGGAAGCTGGTTGCCCCGGTGTGTCCGTGCCACAAAAATACTTTGGTCCAAACAACAGTCGGGGAAGCAGACAGAAAACATATTGGCCCTGAGATATGGTGACTGGCGCGACTAGAACAAATGCCTACATGCCTTTATGTCTTTCATGCGAAGCGCCGCAATTGATTTATTTTGCATTTAGGCGTTAGTAATACTGTCCACCTTATGTAACCAGCGTGTGTCCCATAAAGGGGCTCGCTCAAGCAGCGCAGGGAGGGCTAAATTGGCTTGGGTCACAGCCAGCGCAGGGGTCGATAGGCTACGTTGCGCTGCCAGCCGCCGTTGCGCTGCTAGAATTCTACTCACGTAGCAGCCAGAATAAGTGCTGCCTCGTTCCTTTGCATCGGCTAAGGGACACCTTCGCTATTGTTTTGGTGTATGCTTTGGATCGTGGTGACAGTGGCTGAGGCCCTCTGCATTGTTTGGCATCATATTTTAATTGGACGTCAAAACAGGTTGCAGCAGGCCATTCTATGGATTTTGTGGAATCTTGTTTAAAAACTGAGGTCATTTGAATACAGGATATAGGGCTGTGGCTCCGGTTATAGGTGCTGTGTGAGTGTGGTCGTTTGTGAGCAAGTCAGAGAGATTTACTCTTAGAAAGCTGTTGATCATAATCGAGACGTTTTTCCGGCTCATAATAACGGACCTTTGCCTATATAACATACAGCCCGTGTCAATATCCACATGATAGTGTGTGTTGTTGAAAAGCTGTTTTGCATATAGACCTATTACATGCGCTTACAATCTTTTGAACATACCCTACCCTTTCCCTGTAAGGTTATTTTGACTTCATAATATGGGAGGAGGGGTAGGCTATTTTATTCAATTTTCATGGCGTGCATAAAAGAGACCTCCTTGTTCGGTGGCCACCCTACTCTGTCTGAGCCGGGAAGGCGGAGAGCAGGCTACGGGCTACTATTTTTAGCGCAAGGCCAGTCTTCTCCGCTGGTGCTACAGTTTGGAATCGTGTTCTGTGGGTCGAACTGTGGTGGATTCAAATTTCCCCAACTAAATTTGAAAGCCAAACTAAACAGATCCACACAGACATTTTTTTTTGACTGGAGAGAATTCAACTGCAGGTCAAATTTAGGCTGCGCACTGAGCACTGTTAATACCCAAAGCCTATCCGAGCTTAAATGATACAGGTTACAGGGACACCTTAATATGATTTGAAATGGTGTCACGTAGAAATCAGAATTTGACTTGAATTATAGTCATTTAATTTCATGCTTTGTGCCTATAGGTTTTTGTGGGACAAAGTAAAGTATAGTTGCCAATACTCGTTGGAATACCGCTCCATAATAATTCTGAGAGACGGCACCGCCTGTTTGAAGTCTCTCTGAGCCTGCGTGTCCCAGGGGACCGGGAACGGCTGTCCCGAAACGGGACTACGGGAGAGCTCTCCTCTCCGCTTCAGAGAGCCTCTCTACTGCAGCGGGAGCTCCGTGTGAAGTGAACGCTTCGCTTCACTCGCTCACAAGGACGCCTCCCGAGTCGCGACGCCCACACATCGTTTTTGTTGGTGTTCTCCGTGCTTTGCAATCGCTCCTGCAGCATGCCTCGAGCCTGTCGGCCTGTGCACGAAACCAAGCCAGGTAGAATAACTAATAACCAACTGATTTGACCTAAATATAAGACCAAACTGTTCGAGAGATTATTTATATATATATATATATATATATATATATATATATATATATATATATATATATATATATATATATATATATATATATATATATATATATATATATATATATATATATATATATATATATTTTTTTTTTACTTCCAATGGAAATAAGCCAAATGTGCCAGATTGTGTATCAGGGATTTGGTTTTAAATTGCGCTGGGGTTCAGTGCATGATAATGGCAATGATGCTAACATTTTATACATTAGAAATGTTCAGCCCATTGCTTAGGATAAGGTGTGTCATAGCGCACCAACCAACCACTTTGTTAGGAGAAGGTAATGCAAATTACTTTAGCACGGAGCCTGCCTGGGCGGGGAAGACGACGAGAGAAAAGAGGTGGCAGGGATTGTTTGATAGATGGATATGGGCCTCTCGCTCACTCCTCCCTCCCTCCCTCTTCCCCGCATCTCCTGTCCTTCAATGGCTTCAGCTGGAGCCCTGTCCGCAGATAAGGGCCGGACAAGCAGGCCTGCATTATTGAAGCCCCGGCTCCGCAAGCCCATCAATTACAAAGACTGTTTGTGTGTGTGTGTGCGTGTGTGCGTGTGTGCGTGTGTGCGCGTGTGTGTGTGTGTGTGTGTGTGTGTGTGTGTGTGTGTGAGAGACAGACAGCGTGCGAGCATGTTTGTGTGGCTGCCTGTCAAAGGCCCTCTTTTATGTCGAGAGAGAGAGAGAGAGAGAGAGAGAGAGAGAGAGAGAGAGAAAAACACACGTACGCACGCTGTGGCAGAGTAACATAGGAAACACGAGAGAGAGAGAGAGAGAAAGAGGGAGGGAGGGCGTGCGAGCGCTGGAAAGCCCAGAGCTAGACGATTGCATCTTCCCCCGGCAGCCAGCGCAGCCAGCCAGTCACAGTGGCAGTCCCGTGACAGATGACAGCCATTGGGCCCCGGCCAGGGTTATGAGTTCTGCCGAGGAGACATCCCCTTATCAGTCCTCTGGCTCCGCGATAACGAGACGCGCTGCACACACACACACACACACACACATCCTCCGCTTAGCTCCCCCCACACACACACTCTAATCCCGTTGCGGACAAGAGGGCGCGTGTGTTTGTGTGTGCGCTTAACTGCAGCTCATGCCTTTGACTGGAGAGCGCTGCCCTGACAGTAGCAGCCACAGCAATAACAGTCTCATATTTCTGGAATCCCGTGATTAAGCTACGCAAACTAAACGCAATGTAGTCCCAATGTTGAGCTTGCTTATCCGTTTGGAATACCTTAACCCTTAGACAACAAATAAAGACTGACAGAAGAACCAAAGAGAAGGACATTCTTTGCTTTCTAAAATAATTCCGGCCTCCAATAGTAACCAAATTTGATTCACGTACACAAACCATTGGCCACCTCTGGGTTTAAACGTCTAAAGGTTGAAATGTGAACGTTTTGACTGAAAACAGGCGGGTACTGACGGGTTCTTGTGTTGTTTTCCTTCCCCGCAGACATGGGCCAATGATGGAGGAGTGAGAGACTCCTCTCGGACCTGACGGCCAAAGGACCACGACGCAAAGCATGGTAAGCAGAAGAAACAACGCTCCCCCGCGCGCACACACACACACACTCTGCCGTAGCCGAATTCAACCCCACACGCCGTGTCATCGGAGCCCTCTGCGGCAGCTGAGCTCCTTCCGTTACGGCGGCAGATCACAATAGGTCACCCTCTCCTCTGTCCGCCTGGGCGAGGTCCAATTGGCTCTGCCGCGTGCCCATCCAATAGGCGGCGGCGGAGACGGCCGCGTGACAGGAAACTCGATTCGTTAATTTCCTGGCATCTGTCAATGCTCTGCTCCCCTCGCCCCGGAATGTGGGGGGGTGGGCGGGTGGGGGTGGGGAGGTGGGGGCGTGAATGAGTGGCCTGCTTTCCACCACTGGCGCTCTGGCTCTTACAGGGCTGATTAACCTTAGCTGAATTTATTGTAGCGTTTTGATTCCACAACAGGCAAAGTCTTAGCTGATCCCACACACCTTCAGTTATATGTTATGTAAACAATTGAATGTTTATTAGGGTCGGTTCAAAGTTAAGGACCTGGATGGGGATAGCCCTGTGGTAGAAATAAGGTTTTCGACAGGCTTTAATGTTCAGGGAGTTCGGGAATCCCCGATTTCCAGATTGACGTATTTTACCAACCAAACTGCCTATCTTTTGCCCTATGTTTTGTCCATTTGTTTGTGCTTTTTCTACCGGTGTCTGATGGTCCTCTTTCGTCCTCCGCTGTGTCTCTTGTTTCCAGGTGGATGCCAGTGCAGCCTGCAGAATGAACCCCCTCGCTGCTCTGGGAATGGACCGCAGTAGTCTCATGAGAGAGAGCCTCCGTGCTCACGCCACCGGGCTCGTCTACCCGGGCCTCCGCACCATCGCCGGCGCCGCCGACAAAACCCGAGAGGGCGCCTCCCTAGCCCTGGGTTACGACCTCCTTTACAAGCAAGCCGAGCTGGACAGCAGGAAGCCGGGCAACGGCTACGCGAGCCTCTACAAGAGCCCGGTCCCTGGAGGCGGCGAGGGGAGCCTGGGGCTGGATCGCCGGGTGGGGCCCGGGGACAAACCCAGCGAACTAGGCCTGGCCGGCGCCAACAGCGGCTTCCTCCGGCTCCCCTGGGTGAGTCCCTACGCCGACCCGGGGCTCTACCCGTTCCTGGACTCCAGCAAGTACGCCGCCCTCAACATGGCCTACAAGGCGTCCTTCCTGTCCCAGCCGTCGCCCTACCTCCACCAGCAGCTGGCCTACCAGTCGCTGTGCGCCGCCGGGGCCGGGGTGAGCGCCGCCGCCCCCGACCGGCTCTTCTACATACCGTCCTACCCGCACTCCCCCATTTCCTCCCCCCTGGCTCCTCCCATGCGGATCCCTACGGCCACCCCCGTCCCCTCCGCCCTGTCCCCTCTGGGGCCCCGCGGCCACCACGAGGCCTCTGCGTTCGGAAGCGGGCAGCAGCAGCAGCAGCAGCAGCACCACCACCACCACCACCACCACCAGCAGTCCCACTCCCAGCCCCACCCTCACAGTGACAGGCAGCCGGGGAGTGGCAGCAGCAAGTCCAACAAGGCCGCCTTCACTAAGAGCTCTGTGGGCAGCCACAGCAGCAGCAGTGGCAGCACCACCTCTAGTAGTGCTAGCATCACTAGCATGGCCGGCATGAGTATCGGCCACTGTATAGACTCCAGCGCAGCACTTCCCACTCCGTCTCCGCGGTCGGCGGCTCCGCGGCTTCCCCAGACCGCCGGCCCCCCGCCCCCACCTCTGGTCAACAGCACTTTGGACAAGCCCCTCTACCGCAGCCCCACTTCCTCCTCCTCCTCCTCCTCCTCCTCCTCCTCCTCCTCCTCCTCCTCGTCCGCGATGCCCCATGGGTTCTACATGAGCAGCCTGGCCTCCAGCGCGCAGCAGCAGCACTCGTCCAGCCACGGTGTCTGTGCCAAGGACTCCAGCTGGGGAGGCGAGAGAAAGCCAAGCAGATCCCCTTCAAAGGCCGCGCAGCCGTCGGAGCGCCCTCCACTTCAGACGCCTGCCAAAAAGCCGGCCGAAAAGCCTCTGGACCTGTCGGCCAAAATCGACGAGTTCGAGGGACCTCCCGACGGCTTCCCTGGCAAACTGGAGGCCCTGGCAAAGCTGGGCTATCTGCCAGCGGCACGCTACGGCATGCTGCCGGGCCGGGAGCCACTACAGGAGGGCCTGTCCCCGTCGGCTGCCGGCGCCAGGGGGTCGGCCAAAACGGCGGATCGCCCCGAGATCATCAGCACGGTGCATTCCACCTGGGTGGTTCCCCCTAGTCCCACCTCGGCTCTCGGCACCGACCCCAGCCACCACAAAGGCCCAGCGGTGCACAAACACAAGAATCCGGAGCACGGCTCTCAGCAGCAGCAGCAGCAGCAGCCGCGGGCCCTGCCCAGACCGGTGGAGGCGAACGGGGGAGCGGTGGTCCCTAGCCTGGCCCCGAGCTCTGCCTCTGCGGGGGCTCGACCTCCGCCTGCCTCCCCGTCGCCCAAAGCCAAAGCCGATTGGACGAGATCATCCCCCAGCCACGTGGAAAAGTCGTCTTCAGCCAGCCGGGCAGGCAGCCATCCAGCTGCCGACAAACAAACTACAAATCCCATAAAGGCCGAACTGCAGGAGGCTGCCTACAAACCCCAGCAGCAGCAGCAGCCGCAGCCGTCGCGTTTGGAGAGCGGCCAGCTCTACGCGCCTCAGAGCGAGCCCTACATGGCCTCCGGCCTGGGTTACTCCAACCGCTACATGCCCTATGCTGTCCCCGAGAGCCACATGTCCCTGTCTCACATGTCTCACATGCCGGGCAAAGGGCCCGTCTACCCCCACCCTGTCCTCATCGGCAGTGGCGGCGGGATGTACCCGTCCCGGCTGGCCCCCAAGCACGGCCTGCCCTACGGAATGCACCCGGGCCACGGGGACTACCTCACCTACCACGACCCCCAGGAGATGGTTCACCCGCTCATGTCCTCTCACCTGGGGCTGGACCCCAAGGAGCGGCCGGAGGCCAGGCCCAGGCCCCAGGAGAAGCCCTGGGGTCACGAGGACAGGGCCGACAGGGAAGCGGAGACGGCGGCGGGGCCGGGATTGAAACCGCCCGGCAAGCCCGCCGCCCCCGGCAAAGAGGAGATCGTCTGCATTGACCTGGTCCATGACGATTTGGACGGGGAGCTCTCCAGGTACGGCTCCCCGAGCGCCAGGCGAGGGGATTCCTCCAGGCCTTCGGAGACCGGCGGCGGCCGAGAGCCAGCACCCACAGCCCAGACCGTTTCATCCCCCGGCCAAGCGTCTGAGTGCCAGCCTGGCAAGCAGGAAAGGCAGGCGGAGCAGCGCTGCCAGCCAAGAAGCTCCCTAGAGCAGGCTTTCCTGCCCCGCTCCACCCTCCCCGGCGCTTCCTACCCAGCCCCCGGCCCCGGCGAGGAGGACGGCCCCTGTTTGGCTGAGAGCAGCCCGGAGCCGGACATCCCGGAGGAACAGACGCTGCGCTGCGCCCGCACCGCCGACCAACAGTTCTGTCGGAAAAGAGGAAACTGCGGGCCGACGACTCAGACCGTGGACTCTGTGAACCCGGGCCTGGCTTACAGAACCGGTGGTCCTGGGGAAGGTGCCGACGCAGAGCCCCGGCCAGTGGGTCCCATGTGTGAAACCAAGAACCCCGGGGGTGGTCCCGCTAATGGTAACAAGGACGGCGCGGTCCGTGGTTTGAATGACAGCCTTTACGACGGTCCGACATGTGGAAATAACAACCCCAGTCGCTCTACTGGCGGTGCCGGCTGTGAAAACGGCCGATTTAACGACCCTGTTTATGGTAACGGTTTCAAAGGCCCAATTTACGGCGTCCCAAATTCTGCGGGTCTTACTTGCGGAAACGTCCAGCCCATTGCTTCCATTTGCGGCGACTGCTCCAGAGGGCCAATTTGCGGCGACGCCGACGCCGGCGGGCCACCCCCGGGGGGGAAGAGGGATTACAGGGAGCGCGCCTGCCCCACTCCTCCGTCCGCCCGACCGCCCGAGCTCCGCGCCGACCCACGGCCGTCCACGCGCGAGCCCTGCCAGGCCCCGGACGAGGCCGGCTTCCCCGCGGAGAAGCACGGCGGCGGCGGCGGCGGCGGCGGCGGCCTGGACCCGTTCCGCGACCCGTCCAAGGAGATGCAGCAGATCCACGACGACACGGACTCCCTGTGCGACTCGCTGGCCGACTCGCTGGCGGACGACGACGAGGCGGCCGGCTGCCCCCGGGGCCGGCGCTCCAGCCTGGCCAAGCGCATCGCCAACTCCTCGGGCTACGTGGGCGACCGCTTCAAGTGCGTCACCACGGAGCTGTACGCCGACACCAGCAAGCTGAGCCGGGAACAAAGGGCCCTCCAGGTGAGTCAGCGCTTTCCCTCTCCCTCCCTCCCCCCTCCGCCACCGTTATTTACTGTCTGCCTGGTGCCGTTTTCCCACCGTCGGCGTCAATTTATTTCCAATCAAGCAAGGCCATTGTTTTTTTTTTTTTTATGGTTTAATAACGGCAAAACTCCCACCCGCGGGGTCATAGAACATATATCGATGAGAAATAAAAAGCGAAAACCCTCCGCAGCGTTCCCAGCTGGCCTGAGTGGGGAGGGAAGCAGGGGTGTCAGCGTGAGGCGCTGCCTCCCGCATCGAGGCTCTGCGCTCGCGTGGAAGTCAGCCCGCCTCACTCCCCTCCCACAGGCCTCCACATAATTACTTTTGGCTATTGCCCTGCCTCCCTTCCCATCATCCCTCCCTCCCTTGTCAAACCCCCCCCCCCCCCCCCCCGATCCCTCCCTCCGTTCTCTTCCTCCCTTCTCCTCTGTCTCATACCCTCTCTCTCACTCCTTTTTGCGAGCCCTCTGCTGCGACAGTGTTTTGGTTCGCGGGCGGAGAGAAAGAGACAGACAGAGAGAGAGAGAGAGAGAGAGAGAGAGGGAGGGAAGAAGGGAGGGAGGGTGGGAGGGAGACAGAGCAACAACACACCCGGCTGTGGAGCCTGTGTGTCTCAGCTCTGCTTAGCGGGGAAGATCAGCATAATGTCTGTGTGTGTGTGTGTGTGTGTGTGTGTGTGTGTGTGTGTGTGTGTGTGTGTGTGTGTGTGTGTGTGTGTGTGTGTGTGTGTGGCGCGAGTATGTGTGTGCACCCACGTCACAGCTTTGTGTCTGCCTCCCAGCCTGCGCTCTGTCTGTGCGTGTGCGTGTGCACGTGTGTGCGTGCGTGTGTGGACGGTCGTCGCCGCTACAGCCCGGCCAGCTCGTCATGCCCCGGGCTACTGTTAACCCGCTGGTGAGCCGGGGGAGCGAGGGGAAATGGTGGTTGAAAAACAGTCGACCCCCCCCCCCCCCCCTTTCCTCCCCCTTCCCCCAGAGCACCTGGAGCGTCTCCTCTCCTCTCAAATTAAATCTCCCCCCCTTCCCCCTCCTCTCCAGTTCCCCCCCCCCCCCCCCGCCTCCTCCTCCT
>CM030191.1:9020959-9023459 GCA_017639675.1 Aplochiton taeniatus
GTGTTCCAGTCCCTTCCCTTCGTCATTACCATGTGCTTTGCTGTGTAAGCCTCCTCTTTGTGTGTGTCGGTGCGTTCTGTTTTCCGGTGTGAGTGTGTGTGTCGGCGCGTTCCGCTTTCCGGTGCGTGTCGGTGTGTTTTATTTTCCAATGTGTGTGTGTGTGCGTGTGTGTGTCTTGGCGGGTGTGTGTGTGTGTGTCGCAGCCGCCCAGAGAGCATGCCAAGGAGCCGGATGCCAGGGCTCGCTGTCAGCGCTTGTTAGTTGCTCGGCGCTGGCGCGGGCTCTCGTTTGTTGCCGTGGCAGCCACACTGTCTCACTCTGAGTGTGTGCCTGTGTGTGTGTGCGTGCCTGTGTGTGTGTGCGTGCCTGTGTGTGTGTGCGTGCCTGTGTGTGTGTGCATGCCTGTGTGTGTGTGCGCGTCTGTGCGCGTGCGTGCGCGTGTGCGTGCGCGTGTGTGTGTGTGTGTGTGTGTGTGTGTGTGTGTGTGTGTGTGTGTGTGTGTGTGTGTGTGTGTGTGTGAGTGGGCGGGCGCCGTGCATAGAGTGCAGCCGAGGCACTGGGAGCAGAGAATGGATTAGCGTGAATACGGGTCGAGAGGGCGCGTCACAGCAGCGCCGTGTGGGATGAATACTAATGGCTTCACTAGCACACACACACACACTCTCTCTCTTATTCTCACACACACACACACTCTCTCTCCCTCTTATTCTCACACACACACACACACACACTCTCTCTCTTGTTCTCTCACACACACACACACACACACACACACACTCTCTCTCTTGTTCTCTCACACACACACACACACACACACGCGCGCACCCGGCGCCGTCAGCCCTCGTCCTCTCCCGATCGTTCCGTCTGGGCGTTTGCGATGTGAGCGGAGCGTTTCTCTCTCCAGCGCTGTTGACACGTTGACACAAATCAAGCGGAGCGCACACGGCCCCCGATACCTCCCGCACGCTCTTAATGCAAACAGACGCACGGCCGCCATCCCTTTTGTGGGGGCTTTAACTGTCGCCTCGTTTGTGTTCGGGAGGGGGGGGGGGGGGGGAGATATAAAATGGTCGTCTTGACGGGAGCGGTGGGTTTCTCTGACAAGAACTTGGCAATGGACTCTGATCCACCTTCCGTGCTGTCGCTGCCGGCTGAAAATATGTCCTTGCAGTCGGCCCCCGAGTCGCCGCCGCCGGAAGAATTTCAATTGTGCGGCTTCCCTTTCACTGCGCCCTGCTTTCACTGACGATCGGAAAAGGTTTTCCAGGAGAGGGTTCTGTTGTTTCCTCTCTCGCCGTGAAACGGTAAAAGACAGAGAGGTGCGTGCTTGTGGACAAAGTCTGTTTTTTTTTTTGTGTCAGGGGGTGTTTTCTTCATCAATTCCAATTTCTCATAAAGTAGATTTCAAAACAACTAAAAAAGGGTTTCAATTACAAGAAATTACGAGGAAATTTGAAAACGACCGAAAATGGGAAAGCATATTTGCAGTGGTTCTCTAGTGAGATTGAGGGCAGGTGTGGGTCAGGGGGATTCGGAGCTCACCGAACCAAAATCACTAGACGAGTACCGACTAGACCCGCCTGCGTCCGGAGGCTTCCTAAGGAACGTGTTCAGTCCAGCACAGGAAACGTCCACAGCCGTCAGAGATCACCGCCCCGGCTTATTAGTGCAATAGAAACCGTTAGGAGTCCCAAAAGGGCGAGATGGGAAAAGGGCATGTTCCGAATCTTAATCGAGCTCCAGCGACTCGCCCGCTTTTAAGGAGCCTCCATTTTGTGAGCGAGCGGCAAGGAGCCCCCGGCAGAGGGGTGTGTGTGTGTGTGTGTGTGTGTGTGTGTGTGTATGTTCACGGGCCAGATGTTAGACGTGCGCGGAGAGCGGCACTCCGGACACAATGACTGGGCTCTTTCCAGCGTCGCTGGGCCGCTTGATAAGGGGGCTTAGGAAAATAGGAAGGCGTGGGCCCAACACACACACACACACACACACACGCGCGATTTGCATAGACATTCTGTATTGAGAGGAGGGGGGAAGAGGGATGCGCCTTGACCTTTGTCTCCAGTGAGACGGATCCTGTATCCTTTCTTTAATCAGTAACTGTAAGGAACTGTGAAAAATGGCGGTCATCATGCGGTTTTGCATGTGTTGTCTGTTCCCACCAAATCTAGACCTTTCCCTTAGCGTCCTTAGTGGTGTCATCTGTTTATATTATGGGAAAACCATTGATACCATCACATCCTGTCTTAACTAAATGACAGTAAATTAGACAGACATGCCGGTTAAACGGTTTATCGATCGAGAGGGTAAATGAAGAAAAGGATGTTGCTGTGTTCCATAAAGTTTGCTCGTTTGCAGATTCCCCGTAAGCCTTTGAAATCTTATTAAACGGACAGCTGTGACCTGATGGGCTGCATTCCATTTGTAATGACTTCCCCTCAGCCCTCTTCTTCCTCCTCCTCTTCTCCCGTTACACCTTCCCCATTCCTCAATGGCTTCCCTC
>CM030191.1:9025959-9028459 GCA_017639675.1 Aplochiton taeniatus
CCCCCCCCCCCCCCCCCCCTCTCTCTCTCTCTCTCTCTCTCTCTCTCTCTCTCTCTCTCTCTCTCTCTCTCTCTCTCCTTCTCCCTAATCACCACCTCCCACTTAGCATTTAAAGCTTCTGCCTCCCTGCGCGGCCTGTCATTTAAAGCTACAGGGAGCCGGCCCGCTCAGCGCCACACTCACCCACCCACCCACACACACACACACACACACACACACACAGACACACACACCCTACACGAACACGCACACACGCACTCCACCACCCACGCTGCGCACGCAGACACACACACACACACACACACACACCCATAGATACATCCACAAACATGTCGAAACCTGTTCTTCCCACATGCACACAGACAAAGATATAAATACACACACACGGCCGCTCGCACGCACGCACGCACACACACGCACGCACGCACGCACGCGCGCGCGCGCGCGCGCACGCACGCGCACCATTTGATGTGGAGCACTCTGGAAAGACATCGTTTCCCTTTTTACTTAAAGGTGCAGTTGGCGAGTGTAGTGAAATGGGCGAAAATGAGCAAGAATTTGCATCTCAAACCGCCCCAAAAAGCCAACGTCCTGAGTCTCTGATCCCTCCCATCCCTCTCCTAAGCCCCTCCCTTCAAATGGTGTTGACGCTCCCTGGCTTGACTGAGCTTGTGTAATGCCAGGTCAAAAGGTCAAAATGCTCCAACACGGCCGCGCTTTTAACCAGGAGTGGGCATGCGAGGTGATTGACAGGCCGATAGCCCCGCCTCCGTGCGACAGCTGTCCGTATCGGTTAGTGATTGACAGGCTTCCAAAGATTTTTGTGGGGCGGGATACAGCCCTGTATGCCTATAGGGCGCTCATTTAAAGATACATTGATATCTGCCTGGAGGTAAGTAAAAAAAAAAAATAACCAGATTCTTTGAAAATGTACACACAAAAAATGCTAGAAACTTGAACTTCCGGACTGCGCCTTTAAGGGTCATACTTTGTGTTTTTCGTAAAACACACGGACCGAAAAAACGGAAGAGGTGCAAAATGGAGTGCCAGACTCAAACAGCGCAGGAAGCAACGAGGAGAGGGGAATGGAAGTCAGCTCGCACACGCGTGTGTGTGTGTGTGTGTTGTGTGTGTGTGTGTGTGTGTGTGTGTGTGTGTGTGTGTGTGTGTGTGCGCGAGGCAGGCTGATTTCTATTCCGTCTCCCTGTTTGTTCTCTCTCTGTGGGAGCTCCCCAATCAAGCAGCGCACAATGCTCGCCCTCTCTCTTTCTTTCTTTCTCTTTCCCTCTCTCTCTCTCTCCCCCTCTCCCTCTCTCTCTCTCTCTCCCCCCGTCTCTCCCTCTCTATTCTTTCTTTGTCTCTCTTCTTTTCTCTCTCTACCTTTTTTCTTCGTCCGCATGCCTGCCCGCTGTAATTGTTCTCTCCCATGCGTGAGTTTGTCTTTCTATCGCTCTCATCGCTTCTCTCTCTCTCTCTTTTCTCCTGTTTTCTCTCTTTCCATTTGTCCCCTTTTTGTCTCTCTCTCTTTCTCTGCAGTAAAGGGGCTGTTTCTGCCTCTGTTGCTCTAACTCTGTCCCCTCCTCTACCTCCTTCTCTCTGTCTCTCTCTCTCTCTCTCTCTCTCTCCTCCTCCTCTCTGTCTCTCTCTCTCTCTCTCTCTCTCTCTCTCTCTCTACCTCTACCTCTGTCCCCTCCTCTTCCTCCTCCTCTCTGTCTCTCTCTCCTCTCCTCCTCTTCTCTCTCTCCTCCTCCTCCCTGTCCCTCTCTCTGCCTCTACCTCTGTCCCCTCCTCTTCCTCCTCTCTCTCTCTCTCCTCCTCCTCCCTGTCTCTCTATCTCCCCCTCCTCCTCTCGGTCCCCCTCAGACGTTGCTGTCTAATGAGGCGTGACTGTGGAGGTCTCGGTCGCGCCCCGCTGGCACGGCCCCCGCTGCCCAGCTGCCCCCAGCCCCGCAGACGGACCTCTCTCCTCCCCCCCCACCCCCCACCCCCCCACCCTCTCTCTCGCTCTCGCTCTCTCTCTCTCTCTCTCTTGTTTGTCTCTTCCCCCTCCCATTGTAACGTGCTCTGTGGGTGACACGAGGAGAAAAGAGAAGGCATGGCAGCAGAGTGCCGTTTGACATCCGTCATCGTCCATTTGATCTCCTGTGATTATCCTATCAATTAATAACGTTGTTTCTCTCTCTCTCTTTCTCTCTGTCTCTCTCTCTCCCTTTCTGTCTCTCTCTCTCCCTCTCTCCCCCCCTCTCTCCCTCCCTCCCCCTCTCTCTCCCTTCCTCCCCCCCTCTCTCTCCAGAGTACTTTGCGGATCTGCGAGGCCGCGCTGACGACGACGAGGGAGTCTACTGGGAGTTCTACGGCAGCGCAGTTTGTGGTGAGCGATCAGACACACACACACACACACACACATTATCACACACACACACACACACACCACACACACACACACACATTATCACACACACACCACACACATTATCACACACACACACACATTATCACA
>CM030191.1:9033459-9038459 GCA_017639675.1 Aplochiton taeniatus
AGTGTGAGCTACAGCTGCGTTGGCTGTTCCTCTTTCTCTCTCTTTTTCTTTCGGGTTCCCTCTCTCTTTCCCCTTTTCTTTCTCTCTCTTTCGCTTTCTCCTACTCTCTCTCTTTCTTTTTCTGTCTCTCTCCCTTTCTCTCTCTCTCTCTCTCTCTGTTTCTGTCTCCTATTCCATTTCTCTCTCTCTTTCCCTTTCTCTGTCTCTCTCCCTAGTTTTTTCTTTCCGTCAGTGTCGCTCCAGCCTGCCAAAGCACATTCTGTCCACCACCTTGTCGGTGCTGGAACATTCTAGTCTGTCCTTCTCCTGCCTGTCTCTCTCTATATCAGCCTGTCTCTCTCTCTGCCTGCCTGTCTACATGTATGTATGTATATATATATATATATATATATATGCCTGTCTGTCTCTCTGCCTGTCTGTCTAAACGTATATATCTGCCTGTCTGTCTGTTTATGTTTCTCCATGTGACTTTCAGGATACACCTATTTTCCCCTGACTTAGATGCCTTTCATGAGTTTCTACCTATGGAAAATGTCTTGTTTATTTGCGTGCGTGCGTGCGTGCGTGTGTGCGTGTGTGTGTGTGTGTGTGTGTGTGTGTGTGTAAACCATCCTAACCTCGCCTCTCCCCTCCCCCAGCCCCAGGAACTGGCTGCTCCTGTCCGACGTGCTCCGCCGCCTCCGCATGACCTCGCGGGCCTTCCGCACCGCCTTCGCCCACCTGGAGGTGGCGACCATCGCCGAGGCCGACTTCTACCGGCAGGCGTCGCTCTCGCAGCTCGTCACGTCGCCCGACGACCTCGACGGCTTCCTGCCCGACAGCAAGGAGCTGCTGGACCTGGTGGAGACCAGCGCCGAGCTGGCGGCCATGTTGGGCTCGTCCCTGGAGTGTCTGGACAGCCGCTGGGAGCCCCGCGGGAGGGGGAAGGTGGAGAGCAGGGCGGACGCCCCCACGCTCCAGAGCCCGTTTCACGGCAAGCTCGCCAGGGTCAAGTCAAGGTCGTGACCTTGTGCGGAGAGAGGCGCGGGAGGTCAGACTTTTTCTTTTTTTTTTTGATCCGTATCGACGTCCGCCGAGACGGGGTGAGAAAATGGATCCTGGCGACCTGTCGTCAGGGCAACCTGTCGGGAGTCCTGCTAATTGTCGGTTACCAGGGTGACGGTCATTATGGGACGGATATCGGTTCGCTTTGGCCTGCCTGGAGAGCACTATTGGTAGGGTATGCACTGGACAAATCACCGGGACCTCCTGTGCCAGGCCACTCCAATCAATCACAGAACTATCGGAATCAGAGGTAAGGAGTCTAAACTCACCAAGAGGCAACGTTTTTGTCGCACAAGGACTTCCTTATTTGTTTTTCTTCTTCTTTATTTTATCCACCGCACTTACGTCAACATGTATATATTGTAGAAAAAAAACAACTTCAAAAACACATTGAGATAAGGACAGTTGGACATTCGAATTGGACGCTATTCCCAACTGAAGGAACAAATGGCGCTCAGACATTTTTTATATATATATATATATATATATGTATATGTATATATTTGCACTTTCTTTGATGTGTTCTCTCTCTATATATATATGTATATATATGTATATCTGTTATATATATATACACGCATATCTATATTGTCTGCTGCTTTGTATCGCTGTTTTCATATTGGACGATTTTTTTTTTTGTTTTTTTTGTGAGACAAGACAGAAAGTTTGTTATGGAAATTGAACATTGCCTTACTGGTGGAAGTTACTCTAACGATTTTTATTTGATTTGAATTCGTTTTTGATTTTAATTTTTTTTCTGGTAGCGAGAGGCTCCTATTTACTTGTTTCTTGGTGACGACATTGCACTTGGTTTTGACGTTGTTTTGGTTTTCCTCGACATTTGTTGCGTGGATAGATATTGTTGCCCTAGTTAGGCATGGTGAAGTGTGTGCTTGACGAAAGCTTTCTAAATGGGTTTTGTTTTTTCCCCCCTACTGCTTTATTTGTCTTATATTTATGACGACGGGGCAGTTTTAGATATCGAGACGTGTCTCTTGTTATACTATTAATAATAATTATAATAATTATAATATTAATAATAATTATAACGGTCATTGTAATGTCGATGTGCGAGTTCAGCAGGGGGTCATCATTACATTTAACTTGTAAATTATGAATCGACCATTTTCAGTTTTAAATGGTGCATTTCTTTCAGTTTTTTTGCGGACGTGTGGCAAGTTTGTAATTAATACGCTCATTATTTGTATTTATATTTTACCAAAAAAGTTCCTTTGAATAAATGGCAGTCAAATAATTCAACATTTTATGAAGTCTTTTATTTCCCAATGTTCTGAAGTATTTGTTTGAGTAATTCATTACCAGGTCGTACGGGCATTTCTATACTGGTTTCCATACCTTACATTCAGTGCCGATACTATAGCGATGTATTTTTTTTTTTTGCCTCTAACTACCAACACAAAAAAAATCATCTAGAAAGAGTTCCTGATAGTCAACATGCTCTTTTATTTAAGCTCCAGATCAAAAGCAGAAGTCCAGCTTCTGAAAGCCCCTTCCACCTCAACGTTCGACTGCGCTTCTCCCCATGCTCTCTGTGATTCCAAATGTCTTTCTGCACCAAAATGAATTGACATGACGGGGGATGTCGTATGTGGCCCGCGACCGAATGACAAACAAGTAATAAATACGAACGCAAGGCGTGACAGTTGGTGGGCTCAGGGACAGGGAGAGTGTTCACTGAGGACAGGTAGGGTTTTAATCACCATCTGCGGGTCCCTTAAGCCATTAAGCCCAGCCATACCAACGTCGAATAGCAAAGACTTAAGATGGAGTCTCCAATCAACAGAAAATGTAAAGTAATATGCGCTGGACATATCAATGAGCTACGGGGGGAGTTGGCACCGCATCTAGGAACGATGGTAGCGACCATTTTGATTTGACGACAACTGGGAGACCACTGGTTATAAAAAGAAAAGAAGGAAAAAAAAACATTTGGGGCAGCAAAGAATGCAGGATAAAGGAGTTAAAGGTCTCCTTTCTGATATCACAGGCCTTTTGAGATTCCAACGTGGCCAGCCCTGTTCAACGCAGTCTGGCAACTGGCTCAGTCGCGGGTTGGCTACGCTCCAGTCATTTCTACCTGACAGCATTGTAAACCTCCGCGTCGAGATAAAAGATGAGTCGTGTGTTTGTGTGTGTGTGTGTGTGTGTGTGTGTGTGTGTGTGTGTGTGTGTGTGTGTGTGTGTGTGTGTGTGTTTAAGCCAGTAGGACAGGCTGTTTGTTTTGCTTATCGGCGCGTGTGTGTGTGTGTGTTTATTTACTTGTGCGTGCCGGCTGCTACTGGACTCCTGTCTCTCCCACACTCGGCCTCAGCACTAATTTAGCTAGCTCTGCTTTGTGTGTGTGTGTGTGTGTCTCTCTCTCCACGGTCTGTCCGCGGGGGAGAAAGGGACTCAGGGAGTGAACGGCTCATAAAGTATGGCTTTTATCAAACCGCGTTCTGCCCTCGGAGAGCGGACCAAAGGACCGGATGTAGGAGAGGGACGGACGTGGCGATTGCACAGCTGTTCCGGCCTTCAGTCTCCAGAAGGTTGTTCTTTGTTTTCTGTTTTTATTGCATTTCTCAAAGAAAACGTTGGTGTGTGTGTGTAAACAACTTCTTATGTTCAGTTTCCCCCTCTCACTGTGAGCACAGCATCCAAATATGTGGTCTGCCAGTCAGGCACGCTCAACAAAGCACAGCAAAAACACTGACTCACCACGCTTCCTGCCGTGTGTGTGTGTGTGTGTGTGT
This sequence comes from Aplochiton taeniatus, assembly GCA_017639675.1. Taxonomy (NCBI): domain Eukaryota; kingdom Metazoa; phylum Chordata; class Actinopteri; order Galaxiiformes; family Galaxiidae; genus Aplochiton; species Aplochiton taeniatus. The sequence continues at coordinate 9,037,257 of CM030191.1, forward strand.
GTGTGTGTGTGTGTGTTAGTGTGTGTGTGTGTGTGTGCGCGCGCACCCGCGCCCCCGCCCATGCCTCATGTGCTTGCAAGTGTAGGTGGCTTGGATTGTGCATATATAGAAGGCTGTTTGTTTTGGTGTTTTGTGCGTGCCTTTGTGTGTGTGCCTTTGTGTGTGTGTGTGCAGCTTGTTCTGTGTTTTAGCATCCATTCCACCCCTCGCCTCACAGGGAGCGGGACGGAGAGAGCCTGGGGGGCGGGGGGGGGGGGGGGTGCGCGCTGCCGTGCCAGAGGGGCCGATCGACATTCAGCCCCATCGGAGGCTTGTCACCGGGTCGACGCTTTGTGGAACCGTAAATTGTTTCCGTGTGTGTGTGTGTGTGTTTAGGTGTGTATGTTTGTGTAGGAGACCGACACGGGGGGTTGAGAGAGAGAGAGCGAGAGATGGAGATGGAGAGTGAGTGAGTGAGTGTGTGTGTGTGTGTGTGTGTGTGTGTGTGTGTGTGTGTGTGTGTGTGCGCGTATGTGTGTGCACGCTTAATTAGCTATTCCTAATGACATCAGCCAGACTAATGACGTTCCCCATATCAGAAGAGTGTAGCTATAATCCCTAGATTTATCTATTAGCTGTGTGCGTGTGTGTGTGTGTGTGTGTGATAGAGAGAGAAGACGGCGTTGTTTGTGGGCTAACAGACACAGAGAGAGAGAGAGAGAGAGAGAGAGAGAGAGAGAGAGAGAGAGAGAGAGAGAGAGAGAGAGAGAGAGAGAGAGAGAGAGAGAGAGAGAGAGAGAGAGAGAGAGAGAGAGAGAGAGAGAGAGAGAGAGAGAGAGAGAGAGAGAGAGAGAGAGAGAGAGAGAGAGAGAGAGAGAAAAGCAGAGAAAGAGAGCGAGAGAGAGAAGCAGACAGACAAAGAGAAAGAGAGAGACAGGGAGAAATAAGGCCGCTTGATGGATGGAAGGGAAGAGTGCCGCCCGGAGTGTTGCTGTCGCCGTGGTGAGAGATGGGACGAGGCGACCGATAGCAGGGAGGGGACGGAGGAGAGAGGAGCCAGTGCCTTTAGCCATGGGGCCTTCACCAACCCCCCCCCCCCCCCCCCCCCCCCCACCCACCCCAGGAGAGACGCAGCCCCGATCCGCCCCTCTAAATAAGGGTGTCCTAAAAAGACAAAACGCTGTGTCGATTGTCTCGGTCAATTTAAGGGTCGTACGATGTGCC
>CM030191.1:9045959-9048459 GCA_017639675.1 Aplochiton taeniatus
GAGCGAGAGAGAGAGAGAGAGAGAGAGAGAGAGAGAGAGAGAGAGAGAGAGAGAGAGACAGACAGACAGACAGACAGACAGACAGACAGACAGACAGACAGACAGACAGACAGACATCTGCCATTGTCCTTGGATGTATGCCAACGGGCCCAGGTGTGATGCATCAGCTGACGAGCCTCCCCCTCCTTCCACCACGTTGGCTTTGGACCAGGAAGGACATCACGCGGGCAGAGGCCTCGTCAGTATTATTCCCCAATTTCTCCAAAACACAGATACGTTTGGTTCAATAGTATCGCAGTCTGTGTTTCGTTCTCCAGACCCATCACATTGGGTCATCGCTCAAAGAAACAAGCGAATGAAAGGGATTCAATATTGGAACAGAACGCACCCTATACCATGTATAACCTATGTAGCCTATATGTAAGTGCTTTAAAATCATTTCCGTAAATTAAAGCCTTTGTTTATTGTCATTCATTTCCAAAATATGTAAGTAAGGGGGAGAAATGAAGCTGAGAAAGCCACAAAAAAGAACGGATTATTTTAACAGTGATTACATTCCCTTTTCTAACTGAAGCCCTTTTCATTTTTGATTGACAACAAGGACAAGGACAAGGAGATGAAAATAGCACAACATTATGCATATCTAAAAGAGTCTCTCTCTCTCTCTCTCTCTCTCTCTCTCTCTCTCACTCTCTCTCTCTCTCTCTCTCTCTCTCTCTCTCTCTCTCTCTCTCTCTCACACACACACACACACAACCTAAATCTGTGTACCTCACTTAGTGATGAAATGAGGAGCGAGCAGCGCTGATGGTCACCTCGCGGATGGAATAGAGCAGGCTGTCCAGTTTGAGGATCTTTTAACCCAAAGTCAGAAATGAGACCATGAAGATGTTTTAAGGACATTTAAATAAGATGAATTATCTAAGGATTCACATTTTTTTCATTTGTGTTATAGCCTAAGCTTTGCTTTTATTGTCATTCGACCAGCGTAAAGGATGGCCAGCTAAAATCACTTGATTTTAACATCAAACACTCCACAAGTGCAGGTCAAGTTCCAACACACGCTCATCAACGCTATTATTTATTGCTATTAACTGTTGGAGTGGGCTAACATAGCATGCATACCTAGAAATGGGTAAACATCCATATTTGACGTGATGCGGGTGCTAGCATTGCGCAAACGTTGCGCAAGAACAACCTATTTTAATCCGCGACTCCCAAATAAATTGTCTCTCACGGCTCAATTCACGAGCAGACTCTAAAATTACTTAACGTGTCCAATCTGTTGCTGATTGGGAACGACGAAAATGACACCATAACACACACATGAATTTAGTAAAACAAATAAGCAAGCCAACGGAGGACACGTTGTGACTGCACGGCAAGGCAAAGGAGAAGGGGCTCTATAGCCCACATCCGCACGACCCTGAGTCTAGTAGCCCATCATGTAGGGCGAGTTATGAAATGTCTGAAATGTGTCCTTTGCATTGGTTGAAGTATAAAGTTGGAACTAGAACGAATAGTCTTTATTGCTGACCTGTGGAAACTAACGCATCATTTCTAACTTTAGAGCCTGTCCGAGCATGTGGAAGCCCAGTCTGCCTCTGAAGGCTTCCCGAAGTAAGTAGCCCAAAGCCACTGCTACATCTTCTTGGGAACATTGGGCCTTTACTCACCTTCGCTCTTCCATTTTTCTTTGTCTTTCGTAATTGTCACGTTTACCGTAAGCCTCGCTGTTCGTTTTCGTTTTTGTTGGTGTATGTGTGTGTGTGTGTGTGTGTGCGTGTGTGTGTGTGTGTGTGTGTGTGTGTGTGTGTGTGTGTGTGTGTGTGTGTGTGTGTGTGTGTGTGCGCGCGCGCGCGCATTCATGCATGACTTCATCTGTGCGTGCGCGCGTGCGGTGCACCTCTACCGCCTCTTGAGTTATCCGCTGCGAGGCAGCGCGTGTGCGTGTTCGCAGCCCTGAAGCCGAGTCAGACACCGACCACCCGTTGTTACTCTCCACTCTACCACCCCATTCAGCTGGAGCACAATGTGGGATAATCACGGTGCTAATTAACGACCTCGTTATGCACAGCAATTACTGTACACACTCGCACACGCGCACACACAGATCCCCTTCAGGTGAACGAGAATAAAGAAAGCGTTTCTCAAGCACTGAAAATAATAATACACACTAGAAAGGAAAAGAGACAGGGGGAAAAAAATGTCAAAAGAAAAAAAAGAAGGAAGCGGGAACCATTTCATTGTAAAAACCGTGTTTTCTTGGCTTGCCTTGACTGAAACTGACAGAGCTGCGGTGCGCACACACAGACACACACCTTTCTCTTTGTCCTTGATTGCAGACTTCTCCCGCGGCGCGGAAAAACGGGGGCTGATTACAGAGAGCCGCAGAACGCAGCAGCCAGGCTGCCACAGAGTGCTTCCAGAACAGAGAGAGATGAAAGAAGAGAGGGACGAATAAAAAGGAAAAAATACACGGAAATAAACGAAATAAAAA
>CM030191.1:9057424-9062424 GCA_017639675.1 Aplochiton taeniatus
CCGTGAGAGGGGGAGGGAACGATTAGAGAGAGGCAGAGAGAGAGAGAAAGAAACGGAGAGAGAGACTGGATACACAGGAATATAGATTTATAGCGGATAAGAAAAGAATAGGAAGAATAAAGATAACGAGAAGGGTCAAATGAGCTGAGGAACATCAGCGGCAGAGAAGGAATACGCGTTGAGGAGATAGAAAGAGCCAGCCCTGGTTCAATGGCGTGCGAAACGAGAGCTGGTAGTTGCAGATAAACCGCCTTTCCCTGTAACGCACACACCACACACACACACACTCACACGCGCACGCACGCACGCACGCGCGCGCGCACGCACTTCCATCTTCACGCTCCACTGCGACGGTCTGGTCGTCTCCCGCTCTCTGCTCCGCGGCGCTCCTCCGCTCCGCGACGCTCCTTTCAGGGGGAAAATGAGATAATCAATTAGAACCCCCTCCGTCCCTCGCCCGCCCCCGCCTCTCGGCTGCCGCGGAGCTTTAATAGCGCGGCGGCTCGTAAAGGGAAGGCATTAGATCCCAATCTATCAGAGCTGTCCGTCCCCGCGGCTTAGAGGCAGCTATACACGCCGCGCCCCCCCCCCCCCCCCCCCGACACTCGGCCGTCCGCGCTGCCTCGGAGAGGCTACAAGCTGAACCGGTGGATTTGCAGTGGGGGTTGCAATCGGGGATATTAGATTATACAAGGGTAACAAAATAGGACTATAATGGTGCACCACAAACGAAATAATTTGGTTGTGAATTTTAATTAGAATGAATTATGCCGGATTTCGATTTACATTTAAATTATGTTGAATTATCTGCAAATTTAATATTGTCTCTGCATCAGCTATACTTCTCCAGGAAGTGAAAAGAATTGGAAACAACCTTTTGGCCCAAAAATAAAAAAAATGTAACATTACCCCCTGATGGTTGAAACATACTCAAAGACAATTTTTTTAGACCTTGATATATTTATATTGCTCTTGCGCCAGCGGCATTCATAATCTTTTAAGATAATTCCATGATGGTCTGCTGTGATATTGAGTCCAAAGCCTCCATTAGCCTGAACTCTTATATTGGACGTTTCTAAAACGTTGTCTAGTCTCTTTGTAATCACGGCTCCTGACTGTATGTGTTGTAGCCTATTAGGTCTCCTGACTCTATGTGAAATGGCCAATCAGGTCTCATGACGGTATATGTTGTAGCCTATCAGGTCTCCTGACTGTATGTGCTGTAGCCTATCAGGTCTCCTGACTGTATGTGATGTGGCCAATCAGGTCTCCTGACGGTATGTGTTGTAGCCTACCAGGTCTCCTGACTGTTTGTGATGTGGCCAACCAGGTCTCCTGACTGTATGTATTGTGGCCAATCCGGTTTCCTGACTGTGTGTTGTGGCCAATCAGGTTTCCTGACTGTATGTGTTGTGGCCAATCAGGTTTCCTTACTGTATGTGTTGTATCCAATCAGGTTTCCTTACTGTATGTGTTGTATCCAATCAGGTTTCCTTACTGTATGTGTTGTAGCCAATCGGGTTTCCTGACTGTATGTGTTGTGGCCAATCAGGTTTCCTTATTGTATGTGTTGTATCCAATCAGGTTTCCTGACTGTATGTGTTGTAGCCAATCAGGTTTCCTGACTGTAAGTGTTGTGGCCAATCAGGTTTCCTTACTGTATGTGTTGTATCCAATCAGGTTTCCTTACTGTATGTGTTGTAGCCAATCAGGTTTCCTGGCTGTATGTGTGGAGGCCAATCAGGTTTCCTTACTGTATGTGTTGTATCCAATCAGGTTTCCTTACTGTATGTGTTGTATCCAATCAGGTTTCCTTACTGTATGTGTTGTAGCCAATCAGGTTTCCTGGCTGTATGTGTTGAGGCCAATCAGGTTTCCTTACTGTATGTGTTGTATCCAATCAGGTTTCCTTACTGTATGTGTTGTATCCAATCAGGTTTCCTTACTGTATGTGTTGTATCCAATCAGGTTTCCTTACTGTATGTGTTGTAGCCAATCAGGTTTCCTTACTGTATGTGTTGTAGCCAATCAGGTTTCCTTACTGTATGTGTTGTATCCAATCAGGTTTCCTTACTGTATGTGTTGTATCCAATCAGGTTTCCTTACTGTATGTGTTGTATCCAATCAGGTTTCCTTACTGTATGTGTTGTAGCCAATCAGGTTTCCTTACTGTATGTGTTGTATCCAATCAGGTTTCCTTACTGTATGTGTTGTATCCAATCAGGTTTCCTTACTGTATGTGTTGTATCCAATCAGGTTTCCTTACTGTATGTGTTGTAGCCTATCAGGTCTCCTGACTGTCGTCTGTATTAGTCTCCCTGTAAACCAGGATCTTTGACTCCACGTTGCAGTATGTTTGTTGCCTGGTTTCCTGTAGCTTATTTGCCGTAGATGGACTGTCCTTGGCCTGATTGTGTGGTCTCTGTCTCACCTTTATCTTGGTTGTTTCAGTCCTCATGTATTTAAGTCATGCCTTGAGGTCTTTCCTTGTTCTGGCCATTTGGGGTTGTCTTTAAATGTACATTTTTGTCATTTGGCAGATGCTTCCAATGAGGTTACAGGGACAGTCCCCCTGGAGCAACCTGGGGATTAGTGCCTTGCTCAAGGGCCCACTAGTGGTGGTGTTTCCAGTCGGGATTTGAACCAGGTAGTGGTCCTACCCACTAGGCCACCCACGGTCCATCATTCGGCGGAGTTGATGTTTGGTGAGTGTTTCCCTTGGTGCTTGTAGTCTTTCTGGAACTACAACATTTTTGGGAGAATGTGCGCTCAGATTTCTCTTCCCCCAACCCCCAGCGGTGACGATGCCGAGGCCACTGTTCGAAGCGCCCCCCCCCCCCCCCCCCAAAAAAAGCGTACCCATGGCGAGAAATACTTTCAGGCCAAAAAGCGACAGAAGAAGCCGGCTGCTCAGAGGTGACAGAGGGAGCCTTAACTACAAGCTTTTGCTTTTGTCGTCTGAAGAGAGAGAAGACTCGATGTTTCCCTCTTATATCTTTTTTCTTAACAAAAAAATAACGTCCCGGCAGTTTCACGTCCGTCTGGTAACCAAGGCTGAAGTCCCCCTAGCAACCATTCAGCCTCTCCGACGGTCTACTCGCTTTCATGTGGAAAACTCCCTCGCTCCGTCTGGGAGACGGACCGAGCGCAAACAAAAGGCCGTTTACTGTGCGCCCCTCTCTCTCCTCTCTCTCTCTCACCTCTCTCGCTCTCTCTCTCTCCTTCTCTCTCTCTCTGCTCTCTCTCTCTCTCTCTCTCTCCGTCATTGATTTCCCCTCAGTCTGGGTCGACCCGTCGGCTCGTGTGTCCTCTTCCTGTAGTCCCAGTGGGGCAGAGGAAGAAAGAGAGAAAGAAAGAATGAAAGAAGAAGAAAGAAAGAAAGAAAGAAGAAAGAAGAAAGAAAGAAAGAAAGAAAGAAAGAAAAAGAAAGAAAGAAAGAAAGAAAGAAAAGAGGGGCGGGCGGGCGGGCGGGCGGACAGACAGACATGATTGAAAGACGGAGATGCTTCGTTCAAGTTTTCCATAGGTTTTCCAATGGTGGTATAGAGTCTTTACCCCCCCCCCCCCCCCCCCCACACACACACACACACACACACACACAGGGACCGCAGGAAGACTTGCCTGTGAAAGGCAGCTTCACCTATGTAGGATTGGGCCGGCCTAACAGCCATTTTAGAAGTCCGCAGGTCCGACTGAGCCGAGCTGTGCCACTGTGCAGTTCCATTCAGGGAGGCCCTGCTGAAAACCAGCCCCCCCCCCCCCGCCCCCCGCCGCCCCGCACCCCCCCACGCCCTGGCGGCCTTCAAGAGACTTAGAAAAACGTGCCCGTTCTTTCTTGTTTTTTTTTCTCGTGCTTCTCCCTCCCCCCCCCCCCCCCCCCCCCCCCCCCCTCCTTTTACTGTCCGTCTCGTTCATTTATCCATTTCTTTTCTCCCTCCCTCTCTTTTGTAGCGCGTCTTTTTGTCCCGTGACGCCGAGCGTCCACAAAGTTCCCTCCCAGGAAAGTGCGTCGCCAGCAGCCCTTTTCTAAGACGTCCCATCGCGTCTGAATACTTAGAAGTCAAGGCCTGTATAAAGAGGCAGAGAGGGTATTAGACTTGGCTTTGATGTGTGTGTGTGTGCGTGCGCGTGTGGGTGTGTGTGCGTGAGTGTGAGAGAAAGTGTAGAATAGAGGGTGAAGTATTCCGAGAAAGGAAAGAGGGGGGAAAATCAATACAAATGTTGACAAAAAGATAGCGAGAGAAAAGGAGGAGAGGGAGGGAAGTGAACTTGTTCTATATCGGGTGAGGGAGAGCGTGCTCTGGCTGACACACACACACACACACACACACACACACACACAGTAAAGCGTGCACGCACACGCACAGGCAATTAAGTGTGCGACACCAGGGAGAAGCCAGAAAGGGAGGGTGTGAGCGTGAGTGAGTGTGTGTGTGTGTGTGTGTGTGTGTGTGTGTGTGTGTGTGTGTGTGTGTGTGTGTATGAGCGAGCGCGTATGTGTGTGAGCGCCTGCATGCGAGACGGGAAAAAATTAGAGTCCCTCATTATTCAAATCAGCTGGAGGAGCAGCGCCCCGATACGCTCCTCTCGTTTATCCCTCCCTCCCTCCCTCCCTCCCTCCCTCCCTCCATCCCCCACCACCCTCCTTCCCTCACGATCTGTCACTCTCTATCTCCGCTCCGCACCTCTCCTCTCCTCTCTCTCTTCTCTCCCTCTCTCTCTCTCCTCTCATCTGTCTCTCTCTCTCTTTCCCTCTCTCTCTCTCTCTCTCTCTCCTCTCTCTCTCTCTCTCTCTCTCTCTTTGTCTCTGTCTCTCTCTCTCTCTCTCTCTCTCTCTCGTCTCTGTCTCTGTCTCTCTCTCTCTCTCTCTCTCTCTCTCTCTGCTCTCTTCTCTCTCTCTCTCTCTCTCTCTCCTCTCTCTCTCTCTCTCTCTCTCTCTCTCTCTCTCTCTCTCTCTCTCTCTCTCTCCGTCTCGCTGGTTGGCTCCCTCGCGCCGTCGC
>CM030191.1:9074924-9077424 GCA_017639675.1 Aplochiton taeniatus
TGGCAAGCGCCAATGTTAAACCATGTGATTAAATGATATTTGCATAGCAAATGAGATACAGGTGTGCAGTAATTGTGTTGCAACCGTTATGTGGAGGGCACTACCAACAAGATAAGTCTCAATAATTCCTTCTATCTGGCTTGATGGGTTGAGAGAGACTCCCCCTGTTCCATAGTGGTTTTTTTATTTAACAGTTTTTCCCCTTATTTTAGGTCACAAGGAAACTTCAAAGTAAAATGATAGTTCATTGTTAACAGAAACTTTGTCTTTAACATTGTATTTCATAATGAATACTTTGTATAAACTTAAAATGTTTTCTTAACAATATGAAAAGTCGTTTTCTTGGTAGTTGACGTTACTTTCGCGACTAACGCCCACAACCCAGCCCCGACCACCCTACCCTAGCAGAATTTTTCCTCTTATAATTAGGTCTGGTGAAGTACTTCACGGTTTAAAGATGAATTCACCCACCTGTTTGTAATTATCTATGCAAATATGATTAAAAGCTGGTTAAGTCTGGATAATAGACATAGGAAACCACTGCTCGATAACAACTGAGAGTGTAGTTATTTTTCTGTACAGTGTAGAACAACATGTCAAAGAAAACAATCTGGACACCATCAGTTAATTAGAAAAGTTATTTATTTAAATGTTGATATTTACTTATTAACTGTAATTATGAATAAAGGTACAACGTCTTAACACTTAATTCAATACTAGTCTTTCTCACTACATCAGAAGAAAGTGTGGGGGGGGGCTCATTCTAAGAGGCGCGGAAGTTGGGGAAACAGTTATCCTGTTGTCACTACCTTCCACATCACGGCTGTATAACAGTCACAGCACACCTGTCTCTCGTTTTGTATGCAGATATCACATAGTCACATGGTTTACAATGTGCTTACCAGGTTACTTCAATTATTTACAAAATAATTCTCTTGCAACCGTTATGTGGAGGGCACTACCAACAAGGTAAGTCTCAATAATTCCTTCTATAGGGCTTGATGGGTTGAGCGAGACTCCCCCTGTTCTATACTCTTTTTTTTTTAAAACAGTTTTTTCCCCTTATTTTAGGTCACAAGGAAACACATCAATGTAAAATGATAATTAATTAACAGAAACTTTGTCTTTAACATTGTATTTCATAATGGATACTTTGATATTAACTTAAAATGTTTTCTTAACAATATGAATAGTCGTTTTCTTGGTAGTTGACGTTACTTTCGCGACTAACGCCCACAACCCAACCCCGACCACCCTACCCTACCAGAATTTTTCCTCTTATAATTAGGTCTGGTGAAGTACTTCACGGTTTAAAGATGAATTCACCCACCTGTTTGTAATTATCTATGCAAATATGATTAAAAGCTGGTTAAGTCTGGATAATAGACATAGGAAACCACTGCTCAATAACAACTGAGAGTGTAGTTATTTTTCTGTACAGTGTAGAACAACATGTCAAAGAAAACAATTTGGACACCATCAGTTAATTATAAAAGTAATTTATTTAAATGTTGATATTTACTTATTAACTGTAATTATGAATAAAGGTACAACTAATTCAATACTAGTCTTTCTCACAACATCAAAAGAAAGTGGGGGGTAATTCCAAGAGGTGAGGAAGTTGGGGAAACAGTTATCCTGTTGTCACTACCTTCCACATCACGGCTGTATAACAGTAACAGCACACCTGTCTCTCGTTTTGTATGCAGATATCACATAGTCACATGGTTTAAAATGTGCTTACCAGGTTATTTTAATTATTTACTAAATAAAACATTGTTCAAATTAAAGCTTAATTCTTTAAAGAGAAGTGTCTGTATACTTTATTCAATGTTTGATTATTCATACATTTAAAACTAATTATTTCTTTCTGATTTCACCTCAATTTTGACTGAATAAAAAAGGTTTCACAAGCCATCATTTTGTTACAGAATTGATCAATACGTGTGTGTCTGTATGCGTGCATGCGTGTGCATGTATCAGGGCTGCAAATCAGCTGCGGTGGCAGAGAGATTGTCTGGTGACATTTTGGTAGCCAATAAAATTACAGCTTATCACCAGCTTCAAGGTAGCGCTGGCTAGCAGCCAGACACGGTGCCCTGGCTCAGCAGGAGGACAGCCCACACACACACACACACACACACACACACACACACACACACACACACACACACACACACACACACACACTCACAAATCATGCACGCATAGACACACACACACACACACACACACACACACCAACCACACACACATACACCACACATACAAACCACAAACACAACATGGACACAAACACAAACTAAAAAGAAGAGAAAAAAAAATGTCAAACAAAAACACGCCACGTTTTTCTCCGTCAGTCTGACATCCAGTCCCACCCCCCATTTCTTCACTTCACAGACTCCCCAGCACAAGCACACTAACCACACGTACATATCCCCCACTGTTCTCTGGGCCTCCATATCAGACTCATATTTACCTACAGAAAAGGAGATCCCCT
>CM030191.1:9079924-9082424 GCA_017639675.1 Aplochiton taeniatus
GTGTCTGTGTGTGTCTCTGTCTGTGTGTGTCTGTGTGTGTCTCTGTCTGTGTGTGTCTGTGTGATTGTCTAAGTGTGTTCTGTGTGTATCTGTGTGTGTCTCTGTCTGTGTGTGTCTGTCTGTGTGTGTGTCTGTGTGTGTCTCTGTCTGTGTGTGTCTGTGTGATTGTCTAAGTGTGTTCTGTGTGTGTCTGTGTGTGTCTCTGTCTGTGTGTGTCTGTGTGATTGTCTAAGTGTGTTCTGTGTGTGTCTGTGTGTGTCTCTGTCTGTGTGTGTCTGTGTGATTGTCTAAGTGTGTTCTGTGTGTATCCGTGTGTGTCTGTCTGTGTGTGTCTGTGTGATTGTCTAAGTGTGTTCTGTGTGTATCCGTGTGTGTCTGTCTGTGTGTGTCTGTGTGATTGTCTAAGTGTGTTCTGTGTGTTCTGTGTGTGTCTCTGTCTGTGTGTGTCTGTGTGATTGTCTAAGTGTGTTCTGTGTGTATCCGTTGGTGGTTTCGTATAAGCATTGACTGTGTCTGGTCTAAACCTGCATGAACCTGTACGCCATTCTTATCTGTTTGCGTAACTGTCAGACCGTATTGTGTGTGTGTGTGTGTGTGTGTGTGTGTGTGTGCGTGGGCCGAGCTGGCAGATCCGGTAAGTGAGGCTTATAGCGCTGGAGCGTGGACAGTGACGTGTGTGTGTGGAATCCCCGCGGCCGGCCCTCATCACACCCTAACGAAGAGCTAAGCCGTTAGGGAGAGGACGGGCAAGACGCTACCGTCTGGAAGACGCCCCGTAGACCAGCGGGATGAGAGGATCTCACCATAATCCACGCTGAAATACGAGAGTATGGAATCCATAAAGAGTGATGCTGTGAATTCAAACGTTCATAGGACATCAAATAAGGAATTGCCAGCTTGTTTGTTGATTGGTGGTCAGATGACGTCTGGATCAGAGTGTGTAGAATGCAGTGTGGGAAAACAAACATTCAACATTCCGTTTTAATTCCACATTTATCTAAAGATAAAGTGATTTTTTTGTTTACTGTCGACATACATGGACAATATTCCGTTTTAATTCCACATTTATCTAAAGACAAAGTGTTTCTTTAGTTTGCTGTCGACATACAATAGCTTGTTTTAATTCCACGTGAATTGAAAGACAAAGGGTTTTTTAAAAAAGCCCTCAATCCTCCACAGAGAATGGAAAAAGGCTTGTTATTCTGTGTATGGTTCATATGAGGCGATGTTCAGGTCCAGTCCCTCACGGCTCTATACAAATCCACTCAGTTGGCGTGACAAGGCTGAGCTAATAGCTTGTTTGGTTATGGGGAGGTAGGCGCTAAAACACACACACACACACACACACATACACATTTTCTTTTTATTGAATAGAAAAAAAAAAATATTTTGCTCTGGAAGGTCAGCCTACTCTTTGAGTTTCATGTTCATGAAGGTGTGCAATGTGTGTGACAGAGTGTGTGTGTGTGCGTGTGTAAGTTGTTAACTTTTATCCCCAGCACAGCACCTTTCCCACAGGTGAGTCATGTGCCTGCTGAGCTAAGCCGAAACCCTTCCTGTCCTGTGTAAAGTCCGCTATTACTGTCTCAACTGTTTTACGAGGCTTTTAGGAAAAGGTGCATTCAGTAGCGTGGATTGTGCCACCATCGCCCCCTGACTTTTCTTTTTTGCTTTGGATGGCTGAATGGAAGAGATAGAGAGAGAGAGAGGCAGAGAGAGAGAGAGAGAGAGAGAGAGAGAGAGAGAGACAGAGACAGAGACAGAGAAACAGAGAGAGAGAGAAACAGAGAGAGAGAGAGAGAGAGAGAGAGAGAGAGAGAGAGAGAGAGAGAGAGAGAGAGAGAGAGAGAGAGAGAGAGAGAAAGAGAGAGGCCATGCCAGCCCTCCCACACAGGGAAAACCCTGGAAATTTACCCTGCCTAGCTTCAGGCCAAAATAGGGACCGAGGGAAGAGGAGGAGGAGGGGTGAGAAAGAGGAGAGGGGCCGAGGCGGGGGGGAGGAGGAGGGGTGATGGAGCAACGGAGTGGCCCAATCTTTCTGCCCCATTTCCCAAGGATCTAGGGGGGGGGGGGGGGTTCATGCTGCCCTGGCTCTGGCCCAACAGCACAGTGCTTCCTCTGCCTTCGCTCTCAATGTCTCACTCCAGCTCACTCCCTACTCCCTGTGCTCTTTTCTTTATGTTTCACTCCGGCTCACTCCTTCTTCCTCCCTGTGCCCTTTTCTTAATGTCTTACTCCAGTTCACTCTCTACTCCCTGTACTCTTTTCTTTATGTCTTACTCCAGCTCACTCCTCCCTCCCCTGTACTCTTTTCTTTATCTCTCACTCCAGCTCACTCCTCCCTCCCTGTGCTCTTTTTTTTATCTCTCACTCCAGCTCTCTCCTCCCTCCCTGTGCTCTTTTCTTTATCTCTCACTCCAGCTCACTCCTCCCTCCCCCGTACTCTTTTCTTTATCTCTCACTCCAGCTCACTCCTCCCTCCCTGTGCTCTTTTCTTTAT
>CM030191.1:9084924-9127424 GCA_017639675.1 Aplochiton taeniatus
ATTCCAGCAATATACTGTATCCACAAAAATCTGAAGTATATACCCAGATACTTTTATATACTGTGTATACTTTATTGTGCTGCATGGCTTTGGACTCACAAGCTAAACCTACGTTGGACCAATGGGATTCTGACCTTGTACCAAGGTTCTGCTATGTCACTGTACGCGATGGGAAGGGAGCCAAACCTGAGCTCTCCTGGTTACGTAACCGTCGACTGATCTCAAGGTAAGACGAGTCCACCCTGGCCTTCCCCGAGAAGGAACACTGCAGGGAGGAGCCACTGGCAGAGCCATGATGCTGAGAACAGTTGCTGAACTCAAGGGAAACACCGAGGGTTCAAAATCCCCAGATAGGTACGTCCAATGAATGCCCCATTAAAAAAAAAAAGATGTCTCACGTGTTTTCTTAGTATTTTCTGGGTAAAGAGTGGCTTCTTGGATGCATGGAGCTAGTAAGAGTTCCAAGCGAGCGTATATATTCATATAACGGTAAGCCATTCCGTTTGAGTGAGTGTATGCGAGCTTCTGTGTGTGTGTGTGTTAATGTGTGTGTATGTGTGATGGTGTGTGTGTGTGTGTGTGATGGTGTGTGTGTGTGTGTGTGAGATGGTGTGTGTGTGTGTGTGTGTGCGTGCCAGCCCCTGAGTGCCTCTTCCCGAGCACTGTGGTCACGGTGGGGAAGGTCAGTAATTGAATTAGCCACTTCTCCTCGAGTCCCGTCTGCTCCACTCTCTGGCTGACTGGCTGGCTGGCTGACTGACTGGCTGACTGGCTGGCTGGCTGGCTGGCTGGCTGGCTGGCTGGCTGGCTGGCTGGCCGACTGGGCAGGCTCAGCTGGCTCAGAGCAGGCAGGGAAACGCATAGGTAATCATTATGCTGTTGAACCCTATCGACTTCAGGCCTAAAGGGAGGCTGAGGGAGAGAGCGAGAGAAAGGGGAGCGGAGGGAAAATTGAGGGAGAGCGAGAGACAAAAGGGGAGTGTAGGGCAAATTAAGAGAGAGGGAGAGAGACGGAGAAGGAGAGAGAAAGGTAGAGAAAAAGAGAGGGCGAGAGAGAGAGAGAGAGAGAGAGAGAGAGAGAGAGAGACGTAGGCAGAAGCGGGGCACACGGAGGAGCGAGGCGTGATCGATTAACGTCTCAGGGATGGACTGGGTCGCCACCTCCACCACGGATGACCGACTGCACAGGTGAAGGATGGAGGCGGGAGGGACAGAGGCGTGTGAGAGAGCGCCTCGGTGTGTGTGTGTGTGTGTGAGAGAGCGCCGTCGGCGTTTGTGTGTGTGTGTGTGAGAGAGTGTGAACGCTCCCAGAATCTTAATGGCCACAACCTGACACATCCCGACCGCAGCGTACCGCTCCGAAACCCTTTGGTCGTTGTTGATTTGCCGCTGTAAAGCTGGGCTTCCTCTCGCCGCGCCGTTGAGGCCTGGGGGAGGGTATCGTCACGGATGCGGGGGAGCGGGGGCGGGGTGCACAATCTCCGCCGCGCGGTGCGGAACAGGAGAGGAGTCTCAAGGGCGAGCGATTTATCTCCGCCATCGCTCATCTTCACGAGCGGGCGGGGCCGGCGCTGCCCCCGGCGACAGGGGGCCCAATCAGCCGCTAATGCATGGTCCTCCTCAGACCATCGCTCTCGACGCTCCGGAACACAAGCACACGCACGCGCACGCACGCACGCACGCACAGACACACACACACACACACACACACACACACACACACACACACACACACAGTCCGAGGGTTGCCACGGCCAGGCAGGACATATTGGCTTGCAAGCATATAGATGGATATACCATGTAAGACAGACAGACAGACAGACAGACAGACAGAGAGAGACAGACAGAGAGGGAGAGACTGACTGTCTGCGTCAGCGCGTTTCTGTGGTTCTGCCCGGAAGAACATGAACAGTTTAGCGTTGGAGAGCTCAAAGATTAATTGGAAGTCGATTAGGCGTGAAATCAAGACGACTTTCTGCTGCGCTAATATGTGCATTTCCATTGGATGGACTCTCCGCATCCGATTAGAAACCCGCCGTCAATTATCAGCCATAAACACTTAAAACGTTATGTCGCCACGCGAGCTTATCATGTTATGTTGTTCTTCTCAAAACCTCTCTAACGGTCAAACCTCCTTTACTTCTGTCTCCCCCCCAGTCCGATTACCACAAACTTTTATGCAAACATCTCCCTTGTAAGTCCAAATTATCAATAGTGGCCTTCTGGTCTCTCTCTCTCTCTCTCTCTCTCTCTCTCTCTCTCTCTCTCTCTCTCTCTCTCTCTCTCTCTCTCTCTCTCTCTCTCTCTCTCTCTCTCTCTCTCTCTCTCTCTCTCTCTCTCTCTCTCTCTCTCTCTCTCTCTCTCTCTCTCTCTCTCTCTCTCTCTCTCTCTCTCTCTCTCTCTCTCTCTCTCTCTCTCTCTCTCTCTCTCTCTCTCTCTCTCTCTCTCTCTCTCTCTCTCTCTCTCTCTCTCTCTCTCTCTCTCTCTCACTCCCACAGGCTGCCCCAGCTGTGTCGGTGTCCCTCTCTTTACAGCTCATCGGGGAATCATGCAAATGAAGCACAGCAAATGGAAGCGACATGGCTGCTCCACATCCATTTTATTTCTTCTTTTCTTTTGCATATAGACGCACAGATAAGACAGGAGCTGAGCAGGGACCAGGCAAGTCTGTGTGTCAACGGAGTCTCAGGGACACAGTGTTCAAAGACAAACCTGACACGCCAGAGAGAATAATTATTTAGCAGTCCCTTGCTTAATATAGCCCATGGCTCCAACCGACGCACGGAAACAGCTGAATTAGATATCTTTGTTTCCGTTTGAATGCCATGAGGACAACATTCTGGATGGATGCAAAAATCTCTCTCTCCCCATTAGGTCATTGGAGTCCATTTTCTCAAGCACCCTCACTCCACTTAGCCTAGAACATGGCCTCATAAACAATGGTGATACATATCGACACGAGCTGAGGCTTCAACATCGCTGAGCGCCATTACGTTTGTGACTCAGCCCCAATACTGCATCCCCCGAATAACCCGAGCGCGCCCCCCGCCTCCGCCTCTCTTCCCTATCAGCAGGGTTTTAATTATAACTTCATCAAACGGCCATTTGTCACGACCAATTTAGCAGCCGACATCGCAAAGCGGATGCGTACAGATGTGTTTGGCGCAGGGCGCCACTAAATCACACGCTTCATCATCATCCGCGCCACGTGCACGGAGATCACAAGCGCGGCCGTCGTGCACGTCTTGTGAATACTGTCATCTAGGCCACAAGTCCTCGCGGCCTGTCTGAGTGGGGCGGCGTCGTTATTTTTTAACAGAAACACATTGGCTCCCTGAAAGAGTGGCTATTTATTCTTCCAAATTCAGTTTTTGTGCGATTGTCGTTTTGGAATCAAGTTCAATTCGAAACCACCTAATGAGAGTATCAGGAAGTGACTTATACGTGTGCCTTCATAGTAAGTCACAGTGGCCCTGCACATCAGGGATTAAGTGTAAACTTAGAACACCATGCAGGGCCGCAGACGGTAGCTTATATGGGGCCTATCCATTAGAGGGCTCTCTCTTCGACCTCCAAAGCAGGCGCAGCTGACTGACAGGACGCTGTGGTTGCCGCGTCAGCAGTGGCTATGAGTGGCCAGGGAGACGTTTATAAGGGGGAACGGGTTCGCAACAGCCACCGTGTAAAACTATTGAAAGGGACTCACTGAGTGAATGACATTGATCTTGCCTTCTCTCTGGCACGGTTTGGATATCACTCTTCAATGTTGTTAACGGTGAAAACACCAGCTCACTTGCCTGCCTTCTTTCTCTGAGCTGGTCTGTCTTTTTCCTGCTGTATAAGAGGAGAATTCAATATTATTCTGTAGGTTATAGATGATGTCAAAAATGGTTGTGGAACTGAACACATTCTCCTTCATACTTTCACACTTAATTTCGCCCTGTGCAGAATAATTACAGTTTGGATGTATGCCTATTAAAGTGATTATAAAACATCACATTCATACAACACTTACCTCACAGATAACTCTTGTACTGATCAAACTACTGAAGCGCTGGTGCTTCCCAAAACCTTTTCTTACCCAACTTCTCAGTGTGAATGATTTAACATATGAGCATCAGCATACAAGAACCCCAGTGAAATGGATACAAATGTTTGAGCATTGCCACTTGACGTGAAGGGGATCCGCAAATGTCAATTGGGTGAGTTTACACTTAATTTTCAGGCGTCTATTTGATAACCAGTTTCTTCCTGCAGGCAATAACAAGGACACGTTCAAAGGGATATAGGATGTTGAGAACTGCATCAGCCCTGGAGTCATTTATTACTTTTCATTAAAACAAATAATTGTCAACATTTTATTTACATTTTTTGTGGGGGATATTTTTTTTTTCGAACACGAACGATTTCCAAAGAAAATATTTTACTACATGCCATTGTTAATGTTTATATCAAATTAAGTAACTGTGCTAATCACATGGCTATAGGTTGATGGACAGAGTGTAACCCTGCCACTGGCCCTTGAGGGCATGGGTAATATTACATTCCACATCTAAATGTTAGCAAATGGCCAAGTCAGTGCTGGCAGCACTTCTAATGGCCACATTGTGGAGTAATTCCTCAAACAAATGTTTCACTAACCCTGCATGTGGATTTCAGTATGGCTGTTTCATGAAATGATATTGCAGATAAACATTTAACAACTTTTAATTTGAGAGTCAACCTTTTCAATAAAAAAAGAGATGCATAGCCTATGTGGAAACAAAACAAACAATTCAGACACCCAAACAAATCTTTTGAAATCTCAATTCCTAAAAGAAATATCATATGATTCCAAGTCAGATTGCATTGTACAGTTAACACAGAAAGCTCTCTTTCATTAGTCAGTTAAATTTACCATATGCTTAAATATTATTCCATTTCAAATTCAATACAAAACTGCATTGCATAACCTAGAATTACTACACCATTGGCAAAAGAGCGAAGCTAGTTACCATACACGCACTGTTCATCTGCAGAGACCACAGTACAGTGGGCCTAAAGTATTAGAAAACACATCACTTCATAGAGCAAGGACACTTATTTTACCTAGGACCACAATGGAGATAGATAAATATCAGCGCTCCAGTTCAAACGAAAACCCAGTGTTTTCTAAAGGAATGTGGCCAATTTTGATGGTCACTTCGCGATACCATGACCTATCACAACTGTCAAAGTCCACAACCCCGAATTCCAATCTCCTGCTTGTACCGGTTGGTTAGCGTGTTCGCTTTCCGTGTGAGCTTCGATAAAACGGTGTGTAGTCCATTCAAATGATAATGAAACTGTTTCTCCAAATCGTCATCGTCCGACTCAATACTGGAGATGTCCAGGGCAGTCACTTCGACTTTTTCTTTGCGTCTCTCTTCTCCTTGAAACACCCCAAACTCAATGTCATTTCTGATGGATTTTAATAGAACATAATAACCATACATGTCCCCATCTTGGAAATAAGTGGCAGTCCCATTGCTGGCCGTCCGCACCGTTTCGATCTGTTCCTCCTCGATTGGCACGTCCCTCAAAAGACTTGGCACCATTACAGTTTGGTCCATGTTGTTTACTGCGCCGATAAATCTGTTCATTGCATTGAACAAAGAGTTTCTCTGTTTATACGAATCCGTTATCTGCATCATTTTTAACCGTGATGGACTAGGCCGTCTGCTGTTGTTTTTTTTCGGTGTAGACCGGTTTGTCTCGAGCGGACGATCCTTCTCTAATAAATGCCCCTTTCCCCTGCTTGATCTGTTACCGTCCGTGTACAAATTTAGCGTGCCAAAGCTCTTAATCGGATTACTATTCGCAAACTAGATCTCGAGGACATTAACAAGAGACGTAGAGGCTGTCAGTCTTGCTAATATGGATCCTGTAACCCAATGATAATCGCAGAGCTGGTTGGTTTCCTGGTTTGAGCGCCAGCTTTTAAGGCTAGGGTACTTGAGACAGGCACACCGGTAGCTAACGAAATGGATTTTTAAGGGCGTTGACCTCGTTATCACTTTGGTTGGACTGGTGGCAGTCAATCATTTCGTTCCACAGCTGAACAGAACGAGGACCGAAGACCTGAAACGAAGCACGCACACAATCATGCAGTAAGCGCGCCTCAATGACGCTAGTTCAATTTGCTGCAGCGCTAGCTTACTGCTCAGTCAAAAAGGCAATCGGATAAGCCTACCTGTCAGATAGCAGCAAAATAGCTTGCTATATTGCGTTGATGGTGCAATCTCTTTACTTGAGGTATCGCTCAATCCAGCTGAAAGGGAACTATAGAGGTGGCTGTGAGAGGATGCTACTGATGCAACTAAGCCTGCCCACCAACGGTACAAGCGCTTTAACCAATCACATTTGGCCTGACTCGTCACGCCATGGGAAAGACATGAGATGCATAACAAGGCCTACAGGGGGCGACCTTAGATTCTTCACAAAAAGACCAAACCGTATAGTACGGTTGCTATGGATATTTTCATTTAGTGTGTTAGGCCTACGTGTTATAAATATCTATAGGCATTTGACTTGCAGATAATTTCTCTGTTCATAATACACTTGCTAAGAAACTCAGGCTAAAGGTACAGGCTTTTATTTTAGGAATATGCTGGCTTTACATTTTCTGCCAGGAAGAAACTTGTTCAACTGAAGTTATCTTCGACTGACTATGGAGACTGTCTCATGCATGCCTCTCAGAGAACTTTGCAGTCAATTGATACTGTCTTTCATTGTGCACTAGGCTTTATGCAATGCAAAGCTTCTTATCCATCATTGCGACTTATACAAAATCACTGGAAACTCATAATAAGTTCGTTAAAATACACATTCTAGTGATGTCCCCACCCTGCCACATGGAGTTCTCCCTCTAAAAAATCGGGGAGGGAATTCCACAAATCACATTTTCGAGTACCATCATTTGAGTCTCCTGAACTTTGTGACTGTATTTTCTGTATTTTTTATTCATTGATATTTTTTATCATATAACGAAGAATGTAAATCTCAATCTCCTGTTTTTAAGATAGTTTTGGTAAACCACCTGAAGGTGCTAAGTGTTCTCATGCTATTAGCATTTTTACTTTCCTGTTTACTCATAAGGGTAACAGGACTAACTAAACAACAACATTTTGCCTGCATATGTTGTGACCTTTTAGCTACGGATATACAGTGTATGTATATATATATATATATATATATATATATATATATATATATATATAGTTATTGTAGTTACACCACGAAAATGGCACAGATTGGGCGGTATGGCCCATATGCACCGTGGTCCTGGAATTTGCTGCCACAACAGTGTAAGTTAACTTCCTTTCTAATTACTGATATTTGTATAATATTTGCCATACATCTATATTTTATTTCTGAGACTGCTTTATTTGTTTTAATGTTTTTTTCTGGTTGTTTTATGTTTGTTTTAATGATTTTATTGCTTGTTTCTTTGTTTTATGTTGGTGTTTCCCTCTTGGCCAGGAAAACCTTGTCAATGAGATATTTTTCTCAACGGGACTCACCTGGCTAAATAAAGGATAAATAAATCTTTATTCTTTTTTTTTTAGATAGGCATATAGGTAGAACAGAGAGTAGGGGAGGTAGATTCCAGAGACTGCAATAAAAAATAAACTGTATGTTGCCGTGCAATTGCGCCATCTAATGATCAAAAGGAGTGCCAGAGGAATACAGTACTTTTAATAAGCTGACACCTATGACTACTGATTTATCTATAGGCCTAGCTATTATTTTAAACCTGTTGTACTATATGCATGGGCACAACTAACAACAAAATATACTTTGCAGGTTACCCCTATTTAATATTTTCTCTATGACGGTTTTAATTAGTTTAGCTGTTAAAACTGTAAAGTTTTAGTTAAAGAAACTAGTTTATATAGCAATTTTTTTTCTGTTATTATAAACTGTTAGTAAATATACCTTTTGTGAAACACAGGAAGAGCGTATACTTTTAGTCTAGCTGTTGAGAACATAAACAGATAACTAGACACATCCAAAAGAAAGGTTGAATGTTTACAATTGTTATAGTGCATTTAAAACATTAATGAAAATGTTGTATTTAGTTGCCACAGAAAGTGCAAATAGCCTGTATGTCTGTTTGATCATGATGTCACTCCACTCTTTAACATTTAATCAGCATACACAATGACACACAGAACCGCTTTCAGTGATTTGTAGAGGCTATTGGTTTGCTATTGGTTAGATGTGTCGAGGAAGTCAGGAGGAGGGGTGGATCAGTATTTCATAGCAACGCCCCGAACACCAAATATGGGCAAAAGAGTCGAGCGAGTTCAACGACGTTCTCTAAAGGAGAATAGACAGAGACCGCTCATCAGCAAAAGTATTAGTGACTAGTTGCGAAAGAATCGAATAGCAACATGAGCGGTAGAGGCAAAGGCGGCAAAGGTCTTGGAAAAGGAGGCGCGAAGCGTCATCGCAAAGTTCTGCGCGATAACATCCAGGGAATTACCAAGCCTGCAATTCGTCGTTTGGCTCGCCGTGGAGGAGTTAAACGTATTTCTGGGTTAATCTATGAAGAAACCCGTGGCGTCCTTAAGGTGTTTCTGGAGAATGTGATCCGTGATGCAGTTACGTACACTGAGCACGCTAAAAGAAAGACAGTCACCGCTATGGATGTTGTCTATGCTCTGAAACGTCAGGGTCGCACCCTTTACGGTTTCGGCGGTTAGTCTACGCTTCTGGTCACAACAAAGGCTCTTTTGAGAGCCACATACATCCGTTAAAGGGTTATTTCCTTGATGTGAATGCATCATGTCCAATTTACGTTTGTATAACGTGGAATCACTGATAGCATTCGTGTGCAGCGAACTCGTTTTTAAATATATGGTTATGGTCTGACGGAACGGCCTAATGTCTGCTAAATATCCCAAAGCCCTTGGGACGGGTTTGAATCGGGTAGAGGACAACGTGCCTCTAAAACAATTACTCACAGCCAATTATTTCAAACTGGAAAAAGTAGGAAAATAGATTTTGTATTGTCTCCAATCAGATCGGCCGTTGTTTACAATAGACTCTTCTTAGATCGAGTGTACCACCAAACGTTTTTTGTTTACAGCTGGGACAAAATATATTTTTTTTTTCCCCCATTTATTCTGCTCGGCTCATGATCACTATTGCAATCCAGGTAAAACATTACCTATAGCAATTGTAAAGAATCAACTGATTTTTAATTCAACTTATGTGGCCCTCATTGACCTGATATCAACCCACTGTTTTTATTAAATCATTTAAAAAAAGGCACTTTACTGATGAATTTGTATTCAATACAAGATATCTACTGTGCTATTTGGCTTTGCGTGCAGGCCATGCATGCACACGATTGAAAACGTGATCCTTTTTGGGGGACATTATGACAGGGAAAGGTTTGGGGCTGCAAGTGAAACCCCAGTACTAACGTAACCTAGATGTTAGAAAATTGAATAGCACTGCAAGTGCTATAGCCTTAGCGAGGCATTAGAGCATAGGTGTCAAACTCTGGCCCCGCGGGCCAAATTTGGCCTGCGAGGTAATTATATTTGGCCCGCGAGACAATACCAAATTACTACTTTTAATTTAATAAATGAATGCCATTAATGTGTTTTTTCATTTGAAATTCGATTTTGCATGTCTCCACTATTAAATTATATATTGTATGGTAATAAGCGATGCTTGTTCTATATTCAATGTTAAAGCAAAACTTTTTTGGGTCCATATTAAAAGGTTAATTTGTTCAATGTTGGCCCGCGACTTTGTTCAGGTTTTACATTTTGGCCCACTGGATATTTGAGTTTGACACCCCTGCATTAGAGGTTAGACGAGGGCTTAAAATGTCCTTCATTAACAGAATATAGCCTACAAAATGTCGATATCCTACCCTCTACATTTGATCGTCTTACAATTAGATTGGTCTGGCCTAACCATAAATGTAGGGCTAGATGGATCATAGGCTTTTTTGCTATTCGACATCATGTTCGCCTGAGCCGTTTGTGTTTTGTTTTCACCGCTCTGAAACTCCTAAACGATTGGTGAGGCGGAGCTCTGCTCATCCATTCAAGTAATCGAGGAGCAGGGTGGTGACGTATTTTGTTTCAACCTATATATACACTGCAGCTGGCTGTGGTGATCATTAGTAACTGCCAAGTACCGAGGAATTGACCATGCCTGAACCAGCAAAATCCGCACCCAAGAAGGGGTCCAAGAAAGCCGTCACCAAAACCACCGGTAAAGGTGGCAAGAAGCGCAGAAAGTCCAGGAAGGAGAGCTATGCCATCTACGTATACAAAGTCTTGAAGCAGGTCCACCCTGATACCGGCATCTCCTCCAAGGCAATGGGGATCATGAATTCTTTCGTCAATGACATTTTTGAGCGCATTGCAGGAGAGTCTTCACGTCTTGCGCATTACAACAAGCGCTCCACCATCACATCCCGGGAGATCCAGACAGCCGTGCGCCTTCTGCTCCCCGGTGAACTGGCCAAGCACGCCGTGTCCGAGGGAACCAAGGCTGTGACCAAATACACCAGTTCCAAGTAAACCCGAATACTTGCGCCAGCATTCAAAGGCTCTTTTAAGAGCCACCCACTTCTGTCTACGAAAGTGTTCGATACCATGACTCGTTATATGACTAGGTATGTTTTATATATGTGGGAATTGGTTTAATATTTTATAGCAAATGTAAATAAAAGAATATCATTTACAGTACACTTGTGCTTTTAATGCAAGCCTACTTGATTTCGACACGGATAATGAAATCAATACTTCGAATTAAGCTGGGCCGATGAATGCTATAACCTGCGGTTAGGCCTGTGTGTGTATATATATATATATATATATATATATATATATATATATGTAACATGGGGCAAGCTTTTCTAGAACATGTCAATAAACTAAGCCATTTGCATGCATTAGGTGATGGATACTTTTTCCTGCTGCAGCAATAAAGATGTATGTTTTTCGCTCGATATCACGTCTGACGGTGGCAAGATAGGCCTGTGTGGAAAACACGTAAATTCCGGATCAATTAGGCCCATGGATAGCAAACTACTTCCTGGACAGAGGACATGGGGTGAAACAATTTCTGAGGGGGGCTAGCTGTAGGCCTAACACTGTAAATGGTGCTATAGGGGTCTCTTCCTAGTTCGTGTGAATCCCATTTTGGTAGACTGCATTAATGGTGCTCATTTAACCAGTTGGGTGACATATACCCTTGTAGGCCATGCAGTAGCCTATTTCGAGGCGTCCCTTCAAATGTATTTACTTGTAAACAGTACAACATACTGCGTTCGTTGATAACTCGTGGGCATATGTGTAAGCCTAATGCTGGTGGGACTCGGGAGCATGTAGTATTAAAAGCCAAGTGTTCGTTGACATGCTAAATCAGTCTAAATACCTGATGCATATACGCTAGATTTACTTACTACAGTAAAGATTTAAGTAACCAATAGGTAACACAAGTAGGCAATTTGTCACATTATCGTGGCTATACGAATTTGGGCGCGCAACAGACTAAAGTCGTGACGGTCACGCATGCGTGATTGAGGGGCCCCAGTTGAACGAGGCAAGAGCCAACTTTTTATATGGCTCCGCGTGTCCATTGGTTACAAAGTAGCTGTGGCTTCGCCCAGAGCCATCTCTATATGGCTCTGGGCGAGGCCACAGCTACTTTGTAACCAATGGGCATGCTCTGGGCGAGGCCACAGCTACTTTGTAACCAATGGGCATGGGTTAGAGATCTGAATAAATACAGCAACTGGCAAGCAACGACGTATAGACGATTCATTTGTATCAACTCGACATGTCTGGAAGAGGTAAGACCGGTGGAAAGGCTAGAGCTAAGGCCAAGACTCGCTCTTCCCGTGCTGGACTGCAGTTCCCCGTCGGCCGCGTACACAGGCTGTTGAGAAAGGGCAACTACGCCCAGCGTGTTGGTGCCGGAGCTCCAGTGTACTTGGCCGCTGTGCTCGAGTACCTGACTGCTGAGATCCTCGAGCTGGCAGGGAACGCTGCCCGCGACAACAAGAAGACTCGTATCATCCCACGTCACCTGCAGCTGGCTGTGCGCAACGACGAGGAGCTCAATAAACTCCTTGGCGGCGTGACCATTGCACAGGGCGGTGTACTGCCCAACATCCAGGCGGTGTTGCTCCCCAAGAAGACCGAGAAGCCTGCCAAAGGAAAGTAATTTCCAAGACTCATTACGCACCCCACAAAGGCTCTTTTCAGAGCCAACCAAACATTTTTGAAAAAGACGAACGTCCTCGCTACACAACTACCCAGTTCAACCAGGCTCGTATAGGTGCCATGTCGCCTGAATGCATTAAACCGGCTACTCGGAACACGGAAGCTTCAGTACAGGCTGCGTGAAAAGCCGTGTCTCACTATTGATCAATAAGTCCTGCCACCACAGGTTTTGGGACTGATCACACACTGAACTCCCATATCCCTCAAAACAACTTTAAGATGTTGAACTGAAACACAGTCTCATGCCAGAGGCACCACGTTTGCCTATACTATTTGTTTTAGTTTACCATAGCAGAGGGCGTCTCCGTGTCCACGTTTTGGAGACAGCTTATACAATTGTACTATGGTCATATATTGCGTACATTTTTCTGCGAGATTGAGAGTCCGGCTGCAAGGTTCAAACAGCTGGGGGGCTTGGTGTTGGATTTCTTATTTTTCTGCGACAACGCAAGGGCAGGGCTCAGGCCCTCAGGTCCAATGAATGCGCAGATCAGTAACTCCTCCCATGAACACGTGACTCGAGCAGGGTTATATTTAGGCAGCGCTGCGAAATACCTCATCTAAATCTCGTCTCTCAGAAGAACAAGAAGAAGTTACCATGGCCAGAACTAAGCAAACTGCTCGTAAGTCCACCGGTGGAAAGGCACCAAGGAAGCAGCTCGCCACCAAGGCTGCACGTAAGAGCGCCCCAGCCACTGGCGGTGTGAAGAAACCTCACCGTTACAGGCCTGGCACCGTGGCTCTGCGTGAGATCCGTCGTTACCAGAAGTCCACCGAGCTGCTGATCCGTAAGTTGCCCTTCCAGCGCCTGGTCAGGGAGATCGCCCAGGACTTCAAAACTGACCTGCGCTTCCAGAGCTCTGCTGTTATGGCTCTGCAAGAGGCTAGCGAGGCCTACCTGGTCGGGCTTTTCGAGGACACCAACCTGTGCGCCATTCACGCTAAGAGGGTGACCATCATGCCCAAAGACATCCAGCTGGCCCGCCGTATCCGCGGAGAGCGTGCCTAGATTTGACTCACTCCGACCAAACAAAGGCTCTTTTAAGAGCCACTCCCATATATCTTTGGAAAAAGCAAAAGTATCCCATGGTAATTCCTCCCTCCCCATTTTTAGAATCGAATGAACAACTGTTATTGAATATTGACCTGATTTACAGAAGAGTGGACTTGTACCAGGCCGTAGCCTACATGGTTCCTTCTGTGTTGGGAAGGGTTCGCTCCAATACACGTGGTATATTCGGTCGTTGTTGCGTTACCGTACGTGCTTTAATGAGACGATGCCCGTGACAGTGACACATCATTTTGGTTTTAAACTTGAATAGGGTGGTCAACCCCAACAGCTTTATTGGCATGCTATTAAACCAGACAAAATGTTGAATAATGCTGGGTATAATTATTACTCTTATTCTATGGAAAGGAAGTTAGCTGTTGGGTTGTCTCAAGGGAGATGAACTTGAGGTGTAAGGGTCCATGGGCAGCTATTCGACAATGCTCATGAGCACGTTCAGTGACCTCCAACCATCTCCAATTTCGTTTCCCCGATGGTTGACTATTCCGAACGCTTGTGGTGTTGGATAGCTTCTCGAAATACATGGGTGCTTTTTAATCGCGGTTATTCTAATATATATATATATAGAAAGAGAGAGAGAGAGAGAGAGAGAGAGAACATGGTTCAAAGTCATCCACCCTATCTATAAGAAAGGGGTTCATGTGTACTTATGTAACTTGACAATGGCCAGATGTGTGGAAACGACTACTCTAGCCGACTCTACTTCGAAGTCATGTCACATAATCGTGGTGGCGCACTACTGTTCAAATGGTCTTTAGGAGGTAGTATACCTTTAAGAACGCGTATCTCTTTCACAGTGGTGACGCGAGGCAACGTATGGGCTCGATTAAACACTCCCCTGCACACCAAATAGGGCTGGAGGACGGACCTTGTGCAACCAGGTCCTCAAAGTGTCTATATATAACGGACATGCGACAGTGGACTCTCTACAATTCTGTTCCTACTCAGAAGTGAATCATGTCTGGCAGAGGTAAAGGAGGCAAAGGCTTGGGAAAAGGCGGCGCCAAGCGTCACCGCAAAGTTCTCCGAGATAACATCCAGGGTATTACTAAGCCCGCCATTCGTCGCTTGGCTCGCCGTGGGGGGGTGAAGCGTATTTCTGGTCTGATCTACGAAGAGACCCGTGGTGTGTTGAAGGTGTTCCTTGAGAACGTGATTCGTGATGCCGTCACCTACACGGAGCA
This sequence comes from Aplochiton taeniatus, assembly GCA_017639675.1. NCBI lineage: Eukaryota > Metazoa > Chordata > Actinopteri > Galaxiiformes > Galaxiidae > Aplochiton > Aplochiton taeniatus. The sequence goes on from CM030191.1 coordinate 9,099,456, forward strand.
CGCCAAGAGGAAGACAGTCACCGCCATGGATGTGGTGTATGCGCTGAAGCGCCAGGGACGCACTCTGTATGGCTTCGGCGGTTAGAACTGACCTATCTATAATTCAAAACCAAAGGCTCTTTTAAGAGCCACCCACTCGTGCACAATAAGAGTAATTCTTTGAAACTCAACTTCAGACACTTGACAAACATTAACGCCATGCGGCACTCTCACTTGTGACGCTATCTATCCATAGGCCTATCGCAATTGTTCCACGTCGGATCCACACTACAACGAAAACGGCTTGCAGATCGCCATGTCGTTGGAGCGATAATCTGTTGACACCCAACCAAAAAACGCGTTTTACGACGAATCTACACGGCAGTCCACTTTCAATGGTCTTGATACCAAGACTCTTCATGATACCAAGCGCATTACTAACCATATTACAATCACATATTTTATTTTACGGCCAGACAGCGGTGCGGGGCTTCTCACACAATGTTAACATGTTAAAGCAGCAGATTAAAATACTCTTCGTACATGTTAAAAAAAAAAAAAAAGGAAGGCTTCGCGTCAGACGCAAATAATACTGTTGTTTGAAGTGGACACTAGTGAAACCAAATCGTTAGTTATTTTTATCGTTCTAGGTGTGGATTTCCGATGGCTCTTACTCATGTTGAAAGCGTCGCTTAGAAAAGGCACATTAAAAATTGAGCTTCAGAGTTGACACGGTGGATGTCAATTGGTGTGAGGACGCACGCCTATTTATGTTAACCCGTTTTATTCTCGTTGCATGCGATGAAACGTAGATTTGGTATTTGATTTGTTCGCTTGGTGGCTTACTATTGTCTAGGTTTTGGTTTCCATTTGGTATTACTGAAACCTGGGGACGACAAAGGCTGATCTAGTACATTTGAACATTGCGCGCCATTTTCTCTAGGCTGGACGTTGACCTAGGCGGGCAATTGTCTTTGTTCAAGAGATGCAATGGATACCTAGAGGCGGAGCTCAACTGATTATAGGAGTAGCGCTGTGACATCAGTTCCTCCTCTCCTATAAAGACCGAGTCGCCGTCCCTGGACCTTTCATTCGTCGCTGCAAAGACTTGAGATAGAATCATGCCTGAACCAGCAAAGTCCGCACCCAAGAAGGGTTCCAAGAAAGCCGTCACCAAAACCGCCGGCAAAGGTGGCAAGAAGCGTAGAAAGTCCAGGAAGGAGAGCTATGCCATCTACGTGTACAAGGTCCTCAAGCAGGTCCACCCCGACACCGGGATCTCCTCCAAGGCAATGGGAATCATGAATTCCTTTGTCAACGACATCTTCGAGCGCATTGCCGGTGAATCCTCTCGCCTGGCGCATTACAACAAGCGCTCCACCATCACATCCAGGGAGATCCAGACTGCCGTGCGCCTTCTGCTCCCCGGAGAGTTGGCCAAACACGCAGTGTCTGAGGGCACCAAGGCCGTGACCAAGTATACCAGCTCCAAGTAAACTGACCCGGCGTCTACATCCAAACCAAAGGCTCTTTTAAGAGCCACCCACTTCTGTCAAAGAAAAGCAAGCTATTTCGTTGTGAAATGTGCCTTGAACAAATTAATTCTAACTCGGGTGACTAGATTTCTTCCCTCAATACTGGATGGCTTGCCACCGAGCACAAAATAAACAAGACTAACGTTTTCATCTGAAGCCCATGTCGTCCTAATAAGGTGTGTGTGTATCATTTGCTTTCAGTTGTTTTTTTTGCCGCAGATAAATGGAACAAGGTTCACCAGGTTTTGAAATTAGAACAGTTTGTTTCAGTTGAATAATTCAAAGTTCTATCGGAGGATGTGGGAGTTGAAGAGTGTACTTGTTTTGGTTGAAACTTTGTATTTCAATATTCCTGCTGAAGATGTATTCTATTGTAAATATTGTAACAAGTTGTTAGCATCTGCTTATTAGAATTTGCATTTATTTATTTCGTAGTAATTCATTGTCTATTAACTTCGTATTAATTTATTTCTATACATTTTATTTCATTCATGATTGTTTAGTTGTTTTAATGTATGTCTGCCTTTAACAGGGTACTGCTGTAAAAGAGATCAGTTACCCTGTATAAATAAATTATAATAGTATTATTTGTTACCGAGATGTGCTGGTCATACACTTCTGCGTCGACGAACATAGCCTACATGATTGGGAGCTTGGCTCGTGTAAATAGCTTTGCAGCACAAGGGGGTGACTTGGTATTAACCCCTACGGTTGCTTAACCAAACTACAACCGTGCCAAGGCCTGCACTATGGTTTGCCTATCAACCCGATTTCCAATCCACTGAGAAATACAAGCCCCCCCTTACTCTGCATGAAGGCAAATGAGACCTCGTTTCACAATAGCCTACATTGAAGACCAATCCGCACTGAAGGGCCGCTTACTCACATTTATCCTAATTATTGTAGTAGGTGACATTGACACCGGGCCATGGGTTTATAAAAACCTTATAGGAGTGATTGCCTTCGTTGAGCATGTCACTGTTTCGCTTTCGCAGATGTCGCACACGCACACGCACACACACACACACACACACACACACACACACACACACACACACACACACACACACACACACACACACACACACACAGAGACACAGCCTTGCACCTAAAGCCTCTTTCAGGGTGACGTTTTAAATAGTAAGTGCATGTTGGAGACAACACGTATACCATAAGGCAACATACACAGAAATGACAAGCAGGGCTTCGCTCGCTGCTCCATAATCGCCCATATTCCCCTTCAGTGGAGCAATACTTAAGACTTATTATTATTTATTTTTTTCTTTACACAGACCTGTATAGTCAAAATTCCGTCCACATTAGTATTTCGCAATAGTAAAGGTTGGACTGCATCCCCGTAGCCCATAATTCTCTCGCATTGTAGTATTGTCGCATGGTGTGGGGAAAGGTTTGTTTTACCGGTAACGTTCATCAACTTCGAACGTGTATTACAGCTCAGTAACGCTTTTAAAATGGCAATGGCTTGTTCCAGAAAAACGCATCTAGTTAAAATGTGTTCTATACATGGTGAATACATGCATGGCAAACAAGCATGGACGCGGCATCATTCAGACTGTAAGACTGTGCTTATCGACAGCTACAAAACTCCCATTTAATACAGTCCACACCACATTCGGGGGCTCTCAAACAATTCAGTGTCTAGCTGAATATTTCAATTAATCTACAAATCGATGTTTGTGTCGGTCGCACGTATTTTTGAACAACTAAAACGATAAATTACGCGAGAAAAGCGAGACGCAGCCCTCCCACTGGCGAGGGGAGGTGGAAGTTTTAGGCTTGTCCAAACGCAAGACAAAGCTTCACCTTAACCCGCTTACGTTTAGAATAGACAGTAGCATATCTGCTCGCGGTGTCATTGTGTTTGGTGGCGAAACCGTGTTCGGGCTGTGAATTAGAACAAGTTTTTGGCTTGTAGAAAACACAACTGGCCCATACTTCTGCCACCGGTGTTAGGCGATCTGCGCTGCTTGAGTCTACACGGCTCTCATGCCTACGATATAAGGCCAGCCCCTAGCGCTCTCGTCATTGAACCAGTCGTATCCGCACTAGAGCTACATTGTATCGCACTGTTCACGGACTGACGGAATAATGGCCGAAGTAGCTCCTGCTCCCGCTGCACCCGCGCCGGCCAAGGCCCCGAAGAAGAAGGCAGCTGCCAAACCGAAGAAGGCAGGCCCCAGCGTCGGCGAGCTGATCGTCAAAGCTGTCTCCGCTTCCAAAGAGCGCAGCGGCGTGTCTCTTGCTGCGTTGAAAAAGGCTTTGGCCGCTGGCGGCTACGACGTAGAGAAGAACAATTCTCGCGTCAAAGTCGCAGTGAAGAGTCTCGTCACCAAAGGTACTCTGCTCCAGACAAAGGGAACTGGCGCCTCCGGCTCTTTCAAGCTGAACAAGAAGGCCGCTGAAGCCAAGGTGAAGAAGCCTGCGAAGAAAGCTGTCGCCCCAAAAGCCAAGAAGCCCGTCGCCGCGAAGAAGCCCAAAAAGGCAGTCGCCAAGAAGCCTACACCCGCTAAGAAGTCTCCTAAGAAGGTCAAGAAACCAGCAGCTGCCGCGAAAAAGGCAGTCGCCAAGAGCCCAAAGAAGGCCACCAAGAGCCCTAAAAAGGTTAAGAAGCCCGCAGTAGCAAAGAAGGCCCCAGCCAAGAAGGCGGCTAAACCCAAGGCAGCAAAGCCCAAAGCGGCCAAGCCCAAGAAGGCAACCCCCAAGAAGAAGTAGACCGTTTGCCAACTGTACACCACAAAAGGCTCTTTTCAGAGCCACCCACAACTTTCTGACAAAAGGGCATTTTGACATCCTTTTATTATATTGAATACGCATTTATTATTATAATTTTTTTTTTACACCGCAGAGATTGGAAATAAAACTAGCTTTTAGAGAGACATGAAGGAGCCGAGACATTTTGCTCTGTTGACAGAGATAGATATATTTTTATAGAGCGCGATAAACAAAGAGCCGTGTGTCTATGTATATTTTTTTTTTTTTTTTTTTTTTTTTTTTTTATACATATGTGTTGCACTTGTCTTATTTTCAGAATTGAAATAAGCCCAGATCATAGCTAGGCCTAGGCCTACTGCTTCTTTCCCGCCTGTCACTTATCCTGCAATATTTTTTCTGCGTATAGGGCTGCATGTCTCAGGAGTTGAAGAAGATGCAAATTGAGGTTGATCATTGACTAGCCAGCCTGATGAAACAAGGATATTAATATAAGTACAGTAAAGATTATAAAATCACTTGGGGCCGAAATGGTATAATAGGCGTAATTACAGTGAATTTTGGCTGTTAGAAGTCAAGTTTATTTATATAGCACATTTCATATGACAGGCATTGACTGAAATGTTGAAATTATTTACAAACCAAGGAAACTTGGGAAGATATGTTTTGAGCTACTCTTTTCAGATGGTTAAACAAAAAAGTTTTTTCCGATACATTTAGTTGAAAGTGTTGTTCAAATAGGCCTACTTTATCGACGTGTGTGAATAAGCTGTCCCTGAAACGCACATAAAGAAATCTTTATTATTATTATTATTATAATAATAATATATTTTTAGACTTTTTTTTTTACTCAGTTATATATTTCCAAAACAACTTATGGCTTTGGCGCAGTGGGATGCCCCAGAGGTGGGCAAAGGGAACCCGTTCTTATGCGGAAAGTTTACCAAATGCTTCTCTATTTCTATTATGGGCTCATAAAATGTTTCCCTTTCAAAACTTGAGTGATGAAAAAGGTTGCCAGTCATTTTCACTGCGCCATTTCCTTGTCGCTAAAATGTTCAAAGCGAATAAGAAGTTATTGTGGACAGCTTGCAATTGTGTATGGTTGAATACCAACACAATTCTATACATATTCATTACAAAAATGACCTTATAGTTTAGGAGTAGTTATTCTTTTCCATAACCTTCACAGACTACGTTGCTGAGACCGCCTTTTTTAGTTCCCCTCGCGCCAATTGGTCAACGTCACACTGCTCCAGCGACCAATGAACAGAGAGGGCAGCAATGCATAAAGACTGGCCTCTGTGGCTTATCATGAATTCTGACTTAGCATCATCAACTGAAAATGAGTGGACGAGGAAAAACCGGAGGCAAAGCTAGGGCCAAGGCCAAGACTAGATCATCCCGCGCTGGGTTACAGTTCCCCGTGGGCCGCGTGCACAGACTGCTGCGTAAAGGTAACTACGCTCAGCGAGTGGGCGCTGGTGCTCCAGTGTACCTTGCCGCCGTTCTCGAGTATCTCACCGCTGAGATCTTGGAGTTGGCTGGAAACGCTGCCCGTGACAACAAGAAGACTCGTATCATCCCTCGTCACCTCCAGCTGGCCGTGCGTAACGACGAGGAGCTCAACAAACTTCTCGGCGGCGTGACCATCGCTCAGGGTGGTGTGCTGCCCAACATCCAGGCAGTGCTTCTACCAAAGAAGACCGAGAAGGCCGTCAAGGCCAAGTAAATTCTACACCAAATCCCAACAACGGCTCTTTTAAGAGCCACCCAATACGTTCTCCAAAAGTGCAAACACTACAGCAGGCCCACTGATTCTGGGTCGGTGATTCAAACAAGGTTTCTACAAAGCCCCTCATACCTCTACCATAGTATTTACTGCCTTCGGCGCTGTTAAAACTGGTCTCGAGTGTGAAGGCATTGAGTAGTATGTAGAGTAGGCCTAAGTGTGTTGCGATTGGCAAATGCCAAGCTGACGTGGTTCCTGTCCGGGCAGATTTCAAGTGACTCTAGTGCTGCGGAGTCATTTCGAAAAGGACCTTTTTTGCACTTCACGTATCTTGTCATTTTAATTTCTGTGATGTAAAAACCCAATTAGCAATCTGAGAAAAAGTTATAGATTTAGCTTAAATCTAACAAATAAGGCACTCTAACTTGAGTTTACACTAGTCTCTTGATCACCAAGAAATATAACATGATTCTAATCGTGTATTATTTTTTATTATGCAGTATAATCATGTTCTCAAAGTAGGGGTTCCAAAACGAAAAAATAGTTAGTATATTAATAGCTTTGTTTTACAGAGGTGTCCATTAGTGCCGGCTGCGGCCAAACAACAATGATAATAGAGAAACATGCCTATCGACGAACTTAAGCTTTCGTAAGCTTTAGTCAAGTCAGACTCAAGGAGAGGAGCTCAGGTCTCACAATTGTTTGCCTGTTGTCTTGACGAGCCAAATTTCTCTCACTGCTAAGTAACTAGTAAAACCTGGTATGGATTTTCAGAGAGGTGGATATTCTCACTCAATGACAGCGGAATGGATTAATTTGGAGATGTGAAACGTCTCTGTTCTGGGCTTATATAGATACATATACGTAATCTACGTATACGTAATCTTCTTGCAACCTATTTTACCACTTTGTCTTTGAGGTAGGATACTAATTCAGCCCATGTGAAATTGCTGATTGTTTGTTGGTTTCCGTATTGATTGACAATTTTGTCGTAGAAATAATAATCTTAATAATAAGCTGTCAAATATGCACAAGTTTGCAGTCAAATATGCACAAGTTTGCTAGCTACAAAATCGGTGTTAAACAAGCGATAGACTACTATATAATATAGGCTATCATAGATTATCATTTAAAGGTTTATTTTATTAATTTAATTTAAAACCAATACATAGGCTTGATAAAGCTTTGTCAATCACATCTTTTTTTTCCAAAAGGTCTAATAATTTGTTATTACAAAAGTTTGTTAGGAAGTGGTGTGAATAGGTATATTCACACCTACAGGTTAATGGCTAAAAACAGACGGTGTGGGCTAACACGCACAAGCCTATCTCTCCTTTACAATAATTCACTAACCTACATATTTACAATCGGGAAGACAAACTCTTTACAATATGCAATAATTAAGGTCAAAGTATAGGTTTAATTAACTTGAAGGGAGAGGAGGGGGGCCCACAGAGACGGCTTATGTATAGGACCCAGTATTTGGGGCTACACCCCTGTCCAGAGCCATTATTCTCTTAAGGACACAAACAAAAAAAGCACAGGTTTACATCACTGTAAGCAGTCACTAACTGCCATAGGCCTACTACATTTACAATGTTACTGTAAAATGTCTACAAAGTAATTACTGTAATATTAGTCCTTACCTGAACATACTGGAGCCTCAACTCCTTCACACGGTCTGAGTTTCTTTCAAATGGAGCCGTATATATTTGCTTCATGGTTACATGGTGCCTCTTCAACATGCGGTGAATGGTTGCAATACTTACACCTTGAATGTTGTGTGTTGTTGAATTGAACAATTAGCAGTAACAGATATAAGCTGTAAGAAATTGAAAACCCCACATACAGACATTTCAAACAATACAGGCCAGACCTACAAGTTGTAGATTATATCTACATAAATATAATATAATTCCATGCAAGATTATAAATTAAAATGTGACCTTTTTCATGAAATTATGGACTGATCAAGAGATGAATCATTTTGCTATTAAGGTTACAATGAGTGTCACTGTGATTTACTTGTATGGAGTGAGTTATTTACTGTGAGCAGACTAGTTTTTTTTTGTAGACATGAGTTACACAATTGATTTATGTGGTTTGTGTTGAGAATTGTGTGTTCTCTTAGATAGTTGTGTCAACTGTTTTGAGAAAGGTTGTATTTTGCGGAAAACCAATGATGAATGATACAGTGTTGTGGAGACTGTCTTCTGTTTCTTGATTCTGTGGGTGTTTTGCAAAAAAAAGTTTCCCTTTCAAAAAAGTTGGTTAAACTATTGAAAAAAACTGTAACCAGACTTCCATACAATCGCAATACTTTTTGCAACCAGTGGAGTCACCCCCTGCTGGCTATTAGAAATAATGCAGGTTTAAGGCACTTCAGCAGAGGCTTAACTTTTCCGTGCCGGAACTTCACCCTTGGTCATGTTACTCTTAAGACGACAAATGTGATCCAAGAAAGATTTATTTTAACTGAACAGTAGATGTCCGACTGAGTGCAAACTACTCCAAGTCATTAGCTATTATGTTCAGAACCCCAAAATGCACTCCATGAGTAGGCCTACACGTAGTGTATACTGAAACCATTTATTTTTATTTTTTTATTTTTTTTTCTAGATTCTGTCAAAACCAGAAGGAACTTGGCACATTGCATTTTAGAGCATGAAGCATGTCTTGTAACAACATTACGGTAGACCGACTAAATACCCCCCCCCCCCCCCCGGTGGGGTGCACCGCAGAGAAGTCACGAAATACGACTGTCGTAAAGCGGACAGTTAGCTTGGGCTAGTTAAATGTGAGCTAAAGTTTCAAATTTAACATGTCATTAAATATTTAACCCCAGATTTAACATTTAAAATAAATATTTAGACCTTTTTTAAATATTTAAGTTAAAAGCAGATATTTAAGATATGTATCTAAATATAGAATTATTGTTACATTTTTAAGTTTAAACCGCAGATTTCAGATAAATAAATAAATATATTTATATTTTTTTATATTTACATAAAAACAAAGTTCAATATTTAAAAAACTGTTTTATATATATAAATAACATTTGTTCCACACCACTCAAATAAACATTTAATTTGTTTTCCAAAGGTTTATATATCTAAGAAAAAGAAGCTATAGAATTTATTGTAAATCTTAGAAAAAGTTACAGATTTAGCTTAAATCCAACAAAAAATGCTCTCTAACTTTAGTTTACACTTGGCGCGCCATCTTTAGCATGTTAAGGATTCCGAAACTGAAGGCGGACGGTATTTTTTTTCAGACCACATATTGCAAAAAAAAAAATACATAAAATGAAGCGGATGTGCTTCTAGCTAGCCTCTGCTCTAAACAGAGAAAAGGGGGAGGTTTCGGGCTGGAACAAAAGAGGCATAGAACTTGGATTTTTGGCGGGTGCTGGAAGAACGGCTTTCAAAGAAGGGGACTAGCATAAGCAACTATTCTCCAATGAGAGCACCATGGGGTTAGCCCAACCCCCGCAGCACTCTCGGGGACATATAAAGTGAGCCACTGAAAGCGGTCTATAGCATTACCGTCTTTCAAGGAAGAACAGCAACTCGTCATGGCTAGAACAAAACAAACCGCGCGTAAATCCACCGGTGGCAAAGCCCCGAGGAAGCAGCTGGCTACTAAGGCGGCCCGCAAAAGTGCTCCTGCGACCGGCGGCGTAAAGAAGCCCCATCGTTATAGGCCCGGTACCGTCGCTCTGCGTGAGATCCGTCGTTACCAGAAGTCCACCGAGCTGCTGATCCGCAAGTTGCCCTTCCAGCGCCTGGTCAGGGAGATCGCCCAGGACTTCAAAACCGACCTTCGTTTCCAGAGCTCGGCTGTCATGGCCCTGCAGGAGGCTAGCGAGGCTTACCTGGTTGGCCTTTTCGAGGACACCAACCTGTGCGCCATTCATGCCAAGAGGGTGACCATCATGCCAAAGGACATTCAGCTGGCGCGTCGTATCCGCGGAGAGCGTGCCTAATTGAATCCATCGTCAAATTCCCGCAAAGGCTCTTTTAAGAGCCACCTCCATCTTTCTGTAAAAGCAAATGGTATCCGATAGCACAAAGATTATTCTATATATTTTTTTGTCTACGTCTTCCTCACTTTATGCACATTGGCTCATGCCATGGCATTTATATCCAATGCGGTACTGACTGACAATGATTTTGTCCCTTATTTTCCCCATCAGTCGTTATTCTACGATATAAATCTATAGCCTACATATAGTCCTATACTTTGTTTATAAAGCAGAGTAAAACTCTTAAGAGACCATATTGATCGTGTGTTTTCACTACTTTGTACAGGATGTATAGACTTCAGGCATCGTGAATGAGTACCTCATTTAAAGAAAACGTATACAATTAATAACTTGCAGTGAGCGTATGGCGAGGTAGTGTTGTATACTGTGAAGCTGATTGGGTTTTTACATCACAGAAATTAAAATGACAAGATACGTGAAGTGCAAAAAAGGTCCTTTTCGAAATGACTCCGCAGCACTAGAGTCACTTGAAATCTGCCCGGACAGGAACCACGTCAGCTTGGCATTTGCCAATCGCAACACACTTAGGCCTACTCTACATACTACTCAATGCCTTCACACTCGAGACCAGTTTTAACAGCGCCGAAGGCAGTAAATACTATGGTAGAGGTATGAGGGGCTTTGTAGAAACCTTGTTTGAATCACCGACCCAGAATCAGTGGGCCTGCTGTAGTGTTTGCACTTTTGGAGAACGTATTGGGTGGCTCTTAAAAGAGCCGTTGTTGGGATTTGGTGTAGAATTTACTTGGCCTTGACGGCCTTCTCGGTCTTCTTTGGTAGAAGCACTGCCTGGATGTTGGGCAGCACACCACCCTGAGCGATGGTCACGCCGCCGAGAAGTTTGTTGAGCTCCTCGTCGTTACGCACGGCCAGCTGGAGGTGACGAGGGATGATACGAGTCTTCTTGTTGTCACGGGCAGCGTTTCCAGCCAACTCCAAGATCTCAGCGGTGAGATACTCGAGAACGGCGGCAAGGTACACTGGAGCACCAGCGCCCACTCGCTGAGCGTAGTTACCTTTACGCAGCAGTCTGTGCACGCGGCCCACGGGGAACTGTAACCCAGCGCGGGATGATCTAGTCTTGGCCTTGGCCCTAGCTTTGCCTCCGGTTTTTCCTCGTCCACTCATTTTCAGTTGATGATGCTAAGTCAGAATTCATGATAAGCCACAGAGGCCAGTCTTTATGCATTGCTGCCCTCTCTGTTCATTGGTCGCTGGAGCAGTGTGACGTTGACCAATTGGCGCGAGGGGAACTAAAAAAGGCGGTCTCAGCAACGTAGTCTGTGAAGGTTATGGAAAAGAATAACTACTCCTAAACTATAAGGTCATTTTTGTAATGAATATGTATAGAATTGTGTTGGTATTCAACCATACACAATTGCAAGCTGTCCACAATAACTTCTTATTCGCTTTGAACATTTTAGCGACAAGGAAATGGCGCAGTGAAAATGACTGGCAACCTTTTTCATCACTCAAGTTTTGAAAGGGAAACATTTTATGAGCCCATAATAGAAATAGAGAAGCATTTGGTAAACTTTCCGCATAAGAACGGGTTCCCTTTGCCCACCTCTGGGGCATCCCACTGCGCCAAAGCCATAAGTTGTTTTGGAAATATATAACTGAGTAAAAAAAAAAGTCTAAAAATATATTATTATTATAATAATAATAATAATAAAGATTTCTTTATGTGCGTTTCAGGGACAGCTTATTCACACACGTCGATAAAGTAGGCCTATTTGAACAACACTTTCAACTAAATGTATCGGAAAAAACTTTTTTGTTTAACCATCTGAAAAGAGTAGCTCAAAACATATCTTCCCAAGTTTCCTTGGTTTGTAAATAATTTCAACATTTCAGTCAATGCCTGTCATATGAAATGTGCTATATAAATAAACTTGACTTCTAACAGCCAAAATTCACTGTAATTACGCCTATTATACCATTTCGGCCCCAAGTGATTTTATAATCTTTACTGTACTTATATTAATATCCTTGTTTCATCAGGCTGGCTAGTCAATGATCAACCTCAATTTGCATCTTCTTCAACTCCTGAGACATGCAGCCCTATACGCAGAAAAAATATTGCAGGATAAGTGACAGGCGGGAAAGAAGCAGTAGGCCTAGGCCTAGCTATGATCTGGGCTTATTTCAATTCTGAAAATAAGACAAGTGCAACACATATGTATAAAAAAAAAAAAAAAAAAAAAAAAAAAAATATACATAGACACACGGCTCTTTGTTTATCGCGCTCTATAAAAATATATCTATCTCTGTCAACAGAGCAAAATGTCTCGGCTCCTTCATGTCTCTCTAAAAGCTAGTTTTATTTCCAATCTCTGCGGTGTAAAAAAAAAATTATAATAATAAATGCGTATTCAATATAATAAAAGGATGTCAAAATGCCCTTTTGTCAGAAAGTTGTGGGTGGCTCTGAAAAGAGCCTTTTGTGGTGTACAGTTGGCAAACGGTCTACTTCTTCTTGGGGGTTGCCTTCTTGGGCTTGGCCGCTTTGGGCTTTGCTGCCTTGGGTTTAGCCGCCTTCTTGGCTGGGGCCTTCTTTGCTACTGCGGGCTTCTTAACCTTTTTAGGGCTCTTGGTGGCCTTCTTTGGGCTCTTGGCGACTGCCTTTTTCGCGGCAGCTGCTGGTTTCTTGACCTTCTTAGGAGACTTCTTAGCGGGTGTAGGCTTCTTGGCGACTGCCTTTTTGGGCTTCTTCGCGGCGACGGGCTTCTTGGCTTTTGGGGCGACAGCTTTCTTCGCAGGCTTCTTCACCTTGGCTTCAGCGGCCTTCTTGTTCAGCTTGAAAGAGCCGGAGGCGCCAGTTCCCTTTGTCTGGAGCAGAGTACCTTTGGTGACGAGACTCTTCACTGCGACTTTGACGCGAGAATTGTTCTTCTCTACGTCGTAGCCGCCAGCGGCCAAAGCCTTTTTCAACGCAGCAAGAGACACGCCGCTGCGCTCTTTGGAAGCGGAGACAGCTTTGACGATCAGCTCGCCGACGCTGGGGCCTGCCTTCTTCGGTTTGGCAGCTGCCTTCTTCTTCGGGGCCTTGGCCGGCGCGGGTGCAGCGGGAGCAGGAGCTACTTCGGCCATTATTCCGTCAGTCCGTGAACAGTGCGATACAATGTAGCTCTAGTGCGGATACGACTGGTTCAATGACGAGAGCGCTAGGGGCTGGCCTTATATCGTAGGCATGAGAGCCGTGTAGACTCAAGCAGCGCAGATCGCCTAACACCGGTGGCAGAAGTATGGGCCAGTTGTGTTTTCTACAAGCCAAAAACTTGTTCTAATTCACAGCCCGAACACGGTTTCGCCACCAAACACAATGACACCGCGAGCAGATATGCTACTGTCTATTCTAAACGTAAGCGGGTTAAGGTGAAGCTTTGTCTTGCGTTTGGACAAGCCTAAAACTTCCACCTCCCCTCGCCAGTGGGAGGGCTGCGTCTCGCTTTTCTCGCGTAATTTATCGTTTTAGTTGTTCAAAAATACGTGCGACCGACACAAACATCGATTTGTAGATTAATTGAAATATTCAGCTAGACACTGAATTGTTTGAGAGCCCCCGAATGTGGTGTGGACTGTATTAAATGGGAGTTTTGTAGCTGTCGATAAGCACAGTCTTACAGTCTGAATGATGCCGCGTCCATGCTTGTTTGCCATGCATGTATTCACCATGTATAGAACACATTTTAACTAGATGCGTTTTTCTGGAACAAGCCATTGCCATTTTAAAAGCGTTACTGAGCTGTAATACACGTTCGAAGTTGATGAACGTTACCGGTAAAACAAACCTTTCCCCACACCATGCGACAATACTACAATGCGAGAGAATTATGGGCTACGGGGATGCAGTCCAACCTTTACTATTGCGAAATACTAATGTGGACGGAATTTTGACTATACAGGTCTGTGTAAAGAAAAAAATAAATAATAATAAGTCTTAAGTATTGCTCCACTGAAGGGGAATATGGGCGATTATGGAGCAGCGAGCGAAGCCCTGCTTGTCATTTCTGTGTATGTTGCCTTATGGTATACGTGTTGTCTCCAACATGCACTTACTATTTAAAACGTCACCCTGAAAGAGGCTTTAGGTGCAAGGCTGTGTCTCTGTGTGTGTGTGTGTGTGTGTGTGTGTGTGTGTGTGTGTGTGTGTGTGTGTGCGTGTGCGTGTGCGACATCTGCGAAAGCGAAACAGTGACATGCTCAACGAAGGCAATCACTCCTATAAGGTTTTTATAAACCCATGGCCCGGTGTCAATGTCACCTACTACAATAATTAGGATAAATGTGAGTAAGCGGCCCTTCAGTGCGGATTGGTCTTCAATGTAGGCTATTGTGAAACGAGGTCTCATTTGCCTTCATGCAGAGTAAGGGGGGGCTTGTATTTCTCAGTGGATTGGAAATCGGGTTGATAGGCAAACCATAGTGCAGGCCTTGGCACGGTTGTAGTTTGGTTAAGCAACCGTAGGGGTTAATACCAAGTCACCCCCTTGTGCTGCAAAGCTATTTACACGAGCCAAGCTCCCAATCATGTAGGCTATGTTCGTCGACGCAGAAGTGTATGACCAGCACATCTCGGTAACAAATAATACTATTATAATTTATTTATACAGGGTAACTGATCTCTTTTACAGCAGTACCCTGTTAAAGGCAGACATACATTAAAACAACTAAACAATCATGAATGAAATAAAATGTATAGAAATAAATTAATACGAAGTTAATAGACAATGAATTACTACGAAATAAATAAATGCAAATTCTAATAAGCAGATGCTAACAACTTGTTACAATATTTACAATAGAATACATCTTCAGCAGGAATATTGAAATACAAAGTTTCAACCAAAACAAGTACACTCTTCAACTCCCACATCCTCCGATAGAACTTTGAATTATTCAACTGAAACAAACTGTTCTAATTTCAAAACCTGGTGAACCTTGTTCCATTTATCTGCGGCAAAAAAAACAACTGAAAGCAAATGATACACACACACCTTATTAGGACGACATGGGCTTCAGATGAAAACGTTAGTCTTGTTTATTTTGTGCTCGGTGGCAAGCCATCCAGTATTGAGGGAAGAAATCTAGTCACCCGAGTTAGAATTAATTTGTTCAAGGCACATTTCACAACGAAATAGCTTGCTTTTCTTTGACAGAAGTGGGTGGCTCTTAAAAGAGCCTTTGGTTTGGATGTAGACGCCGGGTCAGTTTACTTGGAGCTGGTATACTTGGTCACGGCCTTGGTGCCCTCAGACACTGCGTGTTTGGCCAACTCTCCGGGGAGCAGAAGGCGCACGGCAGTCTGGATCTCCCTGGATGTGATGGTGGAGCGCTTGTTGTAATGCGCCAGGCGAGAGGATTCACCGGCAATGCGCTCGAAGATGTCGTTGACAAAGGAATTCATGATTCCCATTGCCTTGGAGGAGATCCCGGTGTCGGGGTGGACCTGCTTGAGGACCTTGTACACGTAGATGGCATAGCTCTCCTTCCTGGACTTTCTACGCTTCTTGCCACCTTTGCCGGCGGTTTTGGTGACGGCTTTCTTGGAACCCTTCTTGGGTGCGGACTTTGCTGGTTCAGGCATGATTCTATCTCAAGTCTTTGCAGCGACGAATGAAAGGTCCAGGGACGGCGACTCGGTCTTTATAGGAGAGGAGGAACTGATGTCACAGCGCTACTCCTATAATCAGTTGAGCTCCGCCTCTAGGTATCCATTGCATCTCTTGAACAAAGACAATTGCCCGCCTAGGTCAACGTCCAGCCTAGAGAAAATGGCGCGCAATGTTCAAATGTACTAGATCAGCCTTTGTCGTCCCCAGGTTTCAGTAATACCAAATGGAAACCAAAACCTAGACAATAGTAAGCCACCAAGCGAACAAATCAAATACCAAATCTACGTTTCATCGCATGCAACGAGAATAAAACGGGTTAACATAAATAGGCGTGCGTCCTCACACCAATTGACATCCACCGTGTCAACTCTGAAGCTCAATTTTTAATGTGCCTTTTCTAAGCGACGCTTTCAACATGAGTAAGAGCCATCGGAAATCCACACCTAGAACGATAAAAATAACTAACGATTTGGTTTCACTAGTGTCCACTTCAAACAACAGTATTATTTGCGTCTGACGCGAAGCCTTCCTTTTTTTTTTTTTTTTAACATGTACGAAGAGTATTTTAATCTGCTGCTTTAACATGTTAACATTGTGTGAGAAGCCCCGCACCGCTGTCTGGCCGTAAAATAAAATATGTGATTGTAATATGGTTAGTAATGCGCTTGGTATCATGAAGAGTCTTGGTATCAAGACCATTGAAAGTGGACTGCCGTGTAGATTCGTCGTAAAACGCGTTTTTTGGTTGGGTGTCAACAGATTATCGCTCCAACGACATGGCGATCTGCAAGCCGTTTTCGTTGTAGTGTGGATCCGACGTGGAACAATTGCGATAGGCCTATGGATAGATAGCGTCACAAGTGAGAGTGCCGCATGGCGTTAATGTTTGTCAAGTGTCTGAAGTTGAGTTTCAAAGAATTACTCTTATTGTGCACGAGTGGGTGGCTCTTAAAAGAGCCTTTGGTTTTGAATTATAGATAGGTCAGTTCTAACCGCCGAAGCCATACAGAGTGCGTCCCTGGCGCTTCAGCGCATACACCACATCCATGGCGGTGACTGTCTTCCTCTTGGCGTGCTCCGTGTAGGTGACGGCATCACGAATCACGTTCTCAAGGAACACCTTCAACACACCACGGGTCTCTTCGTAGATCAGACCAGAAATACGCTTCACCCCCCCACGGCGAGCCAAGCGACGAATGGCGGGCTTAGTAATACCCTGGATGTTATCTCGGAGAACTTTGCGGTGACGCTTGGCGCCGCCTTTTCCCAAGCCTTTGCCTCCTTTACCTCTGCCAGACATGATTCACTTCTGAGTAGGAACAGAATTGTAGAGAGTCCACTGTCGCATGTCCGTTATATATAGACACTTTGAGGACCTGGTTGCACAAGGTCCGTCCTCCAGCCCTATTTGGTGTGCAGGGGAGTGTTTAATCGAGCCCATACGTTGCCTCGCGTCACCACTGTGAAAGAGATACGCGTTCTTAAAGGTATACTACCTCCTAAAGACCATTTGAACAGTAGTGCGCCACCACGATTATGTGACATGACTTCGAAGTAGAGTCGGCTAGAGTAGTCGTTTCCACACATCTGGCCATTGTCAAGTTACATAAGTACACATGAACCCCTTTCTTATAGATAGGGTGGATGACTTTGAACCATGTTCTCTCTCTCTCTCTCTCTCTCTCTCTTTCTATATATATATATATTAGAATAACCGCGATTAAAAAGCACCCATGTATTTCGAGAAGCTATCCAACACCACAAGCGTTCGGAATAGTCAACCATCGGGGAAACGAAATTGGAGATGGTTGGAGGTCACTGAACGTGCTCATGAGCATTGTCGAATAGCTGCCCATGGACCCTTACACCTCAAGTTCATCTCCCTTGAGACAACCCAACAGCTAACTTCCTTTCCATAGAATAAGAGTAATAATTATACCCAGCATTATTCAACATTTTGTCTGGTTTAATAGCATGCCAATAAAGCTGTTGGGGTTGACCACCCTATTCAAGTTTAAAACCAAAATGATGTGTCACTGTCACGGGCATCGTCTCATTAAAGCACGTACGGTAACGCAACAACGACCGAATATACCACGTGTATTGGAGCGAACCCTTCCCAACACAGAAGGAACCATGTAGGCTACGGCCTGGTACAAGTCCACTCTTCTGTAAATCAGGTCAATATTCAATAACAGTTGTTCATTCGATTCTAAAAATGGGGAGGGAGGAATTACCATGGGATACTTTTGCTTTTTCCAAAGATATATGGGAGTGGCTCTTAAAAGAGCCTTTGTTTGGTCGGAGTGAGTCAAATCTAGGCACGCTCTCCGCGGATACGGCGGGCCAGCTGGATGTCTTTGGGCATGATGGTCACCCTCTTAGCGTGAATGGCGCACAGGTTGGTGTCCTCGAAAAGCCCGACCAGGTAGGCCTCGCTAGCCTCTTGCAGAGCCATAACAGCAGAGCTCTGGAAGCGCAGGTCAGTTTTGAAGTCCTGGGCGATCTCCCTGACCAGGCGCTGGAAGGGCAACTTACGGATCAGCAGCTCGGTGGACTTCTGGTAACGACGGATCTCACGCAGAGCCACGGTGCCAGGCCTGTAACGGTGAGGTTTCTTCACACCGCCAGTGGCTGGGGCGCTCTTACGTGCAGCCTTGGTGGCGAGCTGCTTCCTTGGTGCCTTTCCACCGGTGGACTTACGAGCAGTTTGCTTAGTTCTGGCCATGGTAACTTCTTCTTGTTCTTCTGAGAGACGAGATTTAGATGAGGTATTTCGCAGCGCTGCCTAAATATAACCCTGCTCGAGTCACGTGTTCATGGGAGGAGTTACTGATCTGCGCATTCATTGGACCTGAGGGCCTGAGCCCTGCCCTTGCGTTGTCGCAGAAAAATAAGAAATCCAACACCAAGCCCCCCAGCTGTTTGAACCTTGCAGCCGGACTCTCAATCTCGCAGAAAAATGTACGCAATATATGACCATAGTACAATTGTATAAGCTGTCTCCAAAACGTGGACACGGAGACGCCCTCTGCTATGGTAAACTAAAACAAATAGTATAGGCAAACGTGGTGCCTCTGGCATGAGACTGTGTTTCAGTTCAACATCTTAAAGTTGTTTTGAGGGATATGGGAGTTCAGTGTGTGATCAGTCCCAAAACCTGTGGTGGCAGGACTTATTGATCAATAGTGAGACACGGCTTTTCACGCAGCCTGTACTGAAGCTTCCGTGTTCCGAGTAGCCGGTTTAATGCATTCAGGCGACATGGCACCTATACGAGCCTGGTTGAACTGGGTAGTTGTGTAGCGAGGACGTTCGTCTTTTTCAAAAATGTTTGGTTGGCTCTGAAAAGAGCCTTTGTGGGGTGCGTAATGAGTCTTGGAAATTACTTTCCTTTGGCAGGCTTCTCGGTCTTCTTGGGGAGCAACACCGCCTGGATGTTGGGCAGTACACCGCCCTGTGCAATGGTCACGCCGCCAAGGAGTTTATTGAGCTCCTCGTCGTTGCGCACAGCCAGCTGCAGGTGACGTGGGATGATACGAGTCTTCTTGTTGTCGCGGGCAGCGTTCCCTGCCAGCTCGAGGATCTCAGCAGTCAGGTACTCGAGCACAGCGGCCAAGTACACTGGAGCTCCGGCACCAACACGCTGGGCGTAGTTGCCCTTTCTCAACAGCCTGTGTACGCGGCCGACGGGGAACTGCAGTCCAGCACGGGAAGAGCGAGTCTTGGCCTTAGCTCTAGCCTTTCCACCGGTCTTACCTCTTCCAGACATGTCGAGTTGATACAAATGAATCGTCTATGCGTCGTTGCTTGCCAGTTGCTGTATTTATTCAGATCTCTAACCCATGCCCATTGGTTACAAAGTAGCTGTGGCCTCGCCCAGAGCATGCCCATTGGTTACAAAGTAGCTGTGGCCTCGCCCAGAGCCATATAGAGATGGCTCTGGGCGAAGCCACAGCTACTTTGTAACCAATGGACACGCGGAGCCATATAAAAAGTTGGCTCTTGCCTCGTTCAACTGGGGCCCCTCAATCACGCATGCGTGACCGTCACGACTTTAGTCTGTTGCGCGCCCAAATTCGTATAGCCACAACAATGTGGTGCAGAAGACAGCATCAAGAAAGATAGTGGCAACACGCAATAACGTTGCATTAACCTCAATGGTATATTCAAACTTATATTTACCTCCCTGGCTATTTTAATACAAATCATTGTAGCAATGAAAACTAGAGTTAACCTGGTTATCTAAGAACGCACTTATCTGTAAGAAATACGTCAGATACATTAGTCAGAAGTATTTCACCAAATAGTGTCCCATGCACTGTCCCCTTACCACACAACACTCCGGTTTGCGCTTCTGTGTGTAACATTCTCAGCGTTTAGCCTGAGAGATAGTAAATAATGAGAGACAACCGACTTGGAGAGATGGCTGTTTACTGCTTGCTTCTGTACGTCACGATACGGACACGGACCCTCCCAGTAAGGGTGAGGGGTTGTGGCTGGCAGGTCTGGCTGCCGTGCCAGGTCGTCTACCGTGTGGCATAAGCTGTGGCAGCTGCCACGACAGAAAGTTCGTCTGGCCTTTCGGGCAGTGTTCGAGCGATCTGATCTGGCAGTCAACATTTGAGAATTGTCTTTGTACTATTTGCGGGCGTATCAATTGTTAATTAAAGCAATATTTTAGCACTAACGTTAGCGATGCATTACCTTGCTGCAAAGGAGTGTAAAGTGTAATGAAATACATTTTTTGAAACACTTCCGGGTTGCACAGAGTCCCTAAAAATGTTTCCTTACCTAAGGTAAGCTTTAAAACATATTTTACTGCGGCAAAATTCTAGTTTACATGGAAACCGTTCATTTGTTTGGTAGCGTTAAAGTTAGACCTGTAATGTCACGAAAGTGAACGAAATATCTGTAGCCTACAGTCGTTCATAATAAAGATGACATTCTTCTAGCGAATTATTTATGTATTGTTGAATTCATTAAACTTTAAAACACTTAAGCTGTAGTTATGAACTAGACTGTAACGGTAACTTTTGGAAACGTTAATGTCCAGCTAGCTAACATTTGGCGTAATGGCGTAACCATACTCTTGTTTAGACTGTCCGCAACCTATTGTGTTATAAAATAAATTATTTATCAACAGAATTTATTCCATATAAAATACAAATTTCCAGGTGGGGGTCCACCTCCAAAACCTCTTTCAAATGATGGTAAGCGATGGTAACGGACATTATTCAATGACCACCACTCTCCCCTCCAACAGCGATTGGTGACAACCGTTGTCTGAATTACGGACGGAGGGGAGGGCGGTGGTCATTTGGAAAGTTCAAG
This sequence comes from Aplochiton taeniatus, assembly GCA_017639675.1. Lineage (NCBI taxonomy): Eukaryota > Metazoa > Chordata > Actinopteri > Galaxiiformes > Galaxiidae > Aplochiton > Aplochiton taeniatus. The sequence goes on from CM030191.1 coordinate 9,120,429, forward strand.
CCAAATTAATGGTTTAGACAGAGTCAGAGGTACTTTAAGTTCTTCCCCTTACTTTGTTTGCTAAGGTCTTTCGTGCAACGGTTGAACTGGGATTCCTTAAGTAGGCCTATAAGACCAAGATAAGCACAAACCTTAAATAGGCCTACTTAAGGGAACATTTTAAGGAAACCTTAAGGAGAATATTTAATTGTGTTTTGTGCCACCGATTTTATTTTAAGGAAACCTTAACTTGGACTTTAAGGAACATCTTTTAACTTAAGGTGTTTTGTGCAACCGGCCCCTGCCACAGCTGCCACTGCAGCTGCCAGAGTGCCCCGGCCTCTCTCGACTTGCATGTTAATTGTACGTTATTTATACTGTCCACTTGGTGGCGCATGATCAATGATTACATACAGCATAGGTGCTGTTACTACTATGCTGTGGCCTTGCACATTACAGCTGGCACCAAGAAATGCATCATGTGGTGGATAAAGACTTTGACTTACAGAATGGACTATAAGTGCAAGTCAAGCAAGAGCTGTCACTCTTGACTATCCATTTTAGTTCACTAATAAGAAAAAAATGCTTATACTATTCGACCAAGGTGATATGGCTCCTAGACCTGAAATAAACTCAAAAGGTTTAGATTATGTTTCACTTTCTCTAGTTTTCTTTTAAATGCATCCAAACAAACACGTAGTTATTTAGGCTACCATTTGCTATTGCTAGCTAAAGGTGTGTCAGCCAGGTCATAACAATCAAAATCTTGAATTGGATTTATTCAGATAACAAGATATGTGAAGCAGATATGCACATAAGGATACCACTTGGAAAAAAGAGCAGAATGCAGGGTGAGGTTGGGGTATTTTAGGCCCAAAGAGCACATAACCACCCTGAGTTAAAGTTAAAAAAAAAATATATATATATATAACATTTACGGTAAAATAATAAAAGCATGGGATAAAAAGTTAAACTTTTTCCCAGAACTACCCTCTCAAGGGATATTTATTCATTTGTGTTTGCACTCAATTCAGATTGGCTATCTGAAATAAGCTGGCCATATTGTTCCCACAAACAAATTAATTGCATGTCACAAACTGTTATTTTATTTTCAGAAGTCCCTTTCTCAATAGATCTCATTAGCGTTGCACTTTAAATTAGATTATTACAACCCAGAGTTATTTCTGTGTTGAACGGGAGTTAAACTGGGTCAGAAACTATTGAGGGGCTGGAGGGTAGACACTGTGGGATCATTTCACAAATTCCTATTAGAACGGTACTACTTGTCATGTTTCATTTCTCAAAGCTGTTAGCACTAGTAGATTCAAGGGGATAAATATTTATTTGCCATGGACTAACTATGCACGTGCATATGTAAACAATGGTACATTTGGTCAAATGATTGAAAGTGAAACTTACCCTCCATGCTTCTGCAGAAAGTCATCATTGCATACTTAGACTCGCCGGCACCTTAATCACATTATTCACCATGTTATTTAGTTCCTCCAGTAGAGTTGGACAGGTCATTTTGTCTTGGGTAAGCTGAATAGAGAGGGCAATATCATGACTTCAGATAGGACGTCACAATCATGTTGTAGCACAGTATCCATAATAAGTCATGGAATACCCCCCTAACAAATGTAGCTTAGAACTATTAGGATGCAAATATAAAGAACAACTTGTGGGGGCTATGGAAAAATAGAAATGACAAGTCCCAACACTAACTATACTCAAATTGGACACACTTCAGTATTTAGGGGTGTTGGGCCTCTTCTTTTATGTAGATCTGAGTTTAAAGTCGTTTATATCAACATATCAATATCCATGAATTCCTGAAATCAGTGTCATTATCAAGCCTGGACAATGTGATGGAATGTGTTATATCAGATGTGCAGATTTCAGAAAATTAATATATTATTTTCTGGAAGTGAAAACATGCATCAACAAAGAATAATAAAATAAACAGTTGCAAAAACATGAGTTTCAGCTTTGTGGTCCAAATCGTCAACAAAATGATGCTGGGCATTGCCATTATGCAACCTTTTACTGTAGTAAAGACCAGGCCAATTTTCCTGCTCAGTTACATCAATCTCTCGACCGCCATGTTTTTCCAAACTAACTGTAGCTTCATTTTCATTGACTACACTACGTTTTTTTTGCCAACAAGAGCAATGCCAATTTTAGCCAGCTAGCTCAGCCATTTTATATAGCCTATATAGGTAGGCTATAACGTTGAATATAAAAATAAATAAAAACTTCAAAAAAATCACAAGTCACAGCTGATGATGGGCCAGCATCTAATGAACTACACATTAAGCTGACGTTTGGAGTCCAACTAACGTGTTAGCTAAACATGTGAGCACGCGTTAGCCATTTTAACCTTTGAGCCAACATGGACTTTACATATATAACGTTAGCTGTTTAGCATAACGCTAATGATGTTACACGGTCTTACCGTAAAGTTAGCTTAGTTCCTAGGCGGGAAAATATTGGACTGGCCATGTTGTGGCAAGCTTTACAATAATTACTGTTTTAGAAATTGTTAAGTACTGTTCATGGTCAAATGAACATTCATAATCTGTATGAGAATGATTTTCATACCCAGTCTCATAACAATGATGCGGCAACCATTTTTGCTGTTTCGAAAATATGGAAAGGATGAAGGGGAAGAAGTTCAGCAGTTTGCCTTGTTCAACCGATAAGTGAAACTTGAAGTCTAGATCTACGAGGTGATTGGCTGAGTATAATGTTATTTTTTAAATGTTCCTTTATTAAAAGGATGAATAACTGTCACTCGTAGTCTACAAGGCCTACTAGACGATACCGTTATCGTTATCCGTTTAGACCTAGCCTATTTAACTATTTCAATATTTAGACCTTCAAAATGCCTAGCCCTACGGCGGTTTAAACGAAATCATTTGTTCTCAGTTTTTTTGCTGAATGCAATAGGCCTACATATGTGTTGTGTCTTGTTTTCAAGCGCATATAGGCCTACTAGAACAAGCCTAATAACCCGGATTAACTGGGGGTGTCCATCTAGAACGAAAGTATGTTTACATATACCTTAAAAAATAACGAGAGAAAATTACATTGAGCCTCTTCTCATTTGACAGGAATATGTTACCTTAGAGATAGGTAGTCCTAATGGCTATGAAACCCATAAAACAATGTTGGAATTGTAAAATGTATAAAGCCCACACGTTCTATACACTTAATGTGACTGATATGTAGGCCTAATCGATATTATTATAGCACCAGTATTTTATACCATATCCTCCTTAACGTAGCCTATGGCCTTGTCCTCCAGAAAATGGACTTTCTTTTCCCCAAGATCAATGAAATAGCTAGGCATCATTAAATCTAAACTGTGATGAGAAATTAAAATATAAATATATTTTAAGCATGATATAGTGAATGGAAGTTATGGGCACAAGTGGATAAGCCTACATTAGCCTGCCTTTTCAAAGTCGGAAAGCTTATATGCATCAGGTCGTTTAAGGTTCTCGAAGTAATAGGAGCTCCACACCAAATAAAGATGGAAATACAGAGTGCAACTAAGGTTCTCCTTATGAAACATCTGCTTGTTAGCCCCGCAAATAACATTACTCAGTTGAGAAATGGCTGTTTATGGGTGGATCAGATCACAACGTATCCGAAGCCGTGGATGGACGGAGAGGCGCGCACCTACTGCTGAAGGCACACAACAGCGCTTTCAGACCAGGTGACACGCAGACCTATAAAGTTCATCCAGGGTTAAGCTGAGTAGGGGCATCAAGAAGGCCTAGCACAGCCACAAGCTGAGGATTGAGGAGGCCTTCACCAACAACTCCGACCCCTGCCGCATGTGGCAGGGCATACAGGCCATCACAGATTGTAAACCCACCAACACCACCCCCCCAACCTAGTTCAATTACGTATATGCTCGCTCCGCAGGGACAACCAGAAGGCAGCCATCAAGGCTGTGCTGCAGACCACCAGCCCCTCACACTCTCTCCCCCACCGACGTACTGTGTGCCGCTCTGAGCAGTATTAATGCACATAAGGCTGCTGGCCCTGATAACATCCTCGGACGTGTGCTCAGGGCCTGTGCTGGGCAGCTGGGCCCGAGGTCTTGACGACGGGCATTTTCAACCTGTCACTGGCCCAAGCGGCAGTCCCCACATGCTTCAAAACCACCTCCATCGTGCCGGTGCCAAAACACACCACTGCAGTGTGCCCTCACTCACTCCCACCATCATGAGGTGCTTTGAGAAGCTGATACATCTCAAAACCTGCCTACCACCCACACTGGGCCCCTACCAATTCTCCGAGCGCAAGAATAGGTGTGCGGAGGACACTATTTCCACGGCACTGCACTCCGCCCTCTCCCACCTGGACAACAGTAACACTTACATGACAATGCTGTTCTTCGATTGAACTATCTGGTAAGATGCCAAACTGTTTCGCTGCCTCAGTACTGTACTCTGTGCAATCACGATGAAGTTGAATCTAATCTAATCAGTTATAAGGTTTGAGAGGAAAGAGCAATAGAAGGTGGAGAAGCAGAAGATGTGTGAAGAGCCGAAGATGGGTTTGTCGTGGGGCGGGGGGTCAGGAGGGTGATGGTATATCTTTGAGGGAATATGTTAGGTGAGAGATTATGCCTATGCCCACCTTTCCTTTTTCTCATTGTGATTCCTTAACTTGCTAGTGATTGAGTGGGAAGAGCCAGACTTTTCTTTGACATGCCCAGGGCGATTCATTATCAACATCTGTGTAGAATAAGTAATCGTGGCGGTGAACCAGTTTAAATGGGGCTGATTGTGGCCAATTTGGGGAGGGGACACACACACATGCACACACATTTTTTTCCTTACTCTTTGTCCTGGTTTTTCTCAATCCAACCTACTTCTTCTGTCCCACTTATTACTTAAGAAATTGTAAAATTGATCTAGCGAGGTATAGCTGTTCAAAATATGGCCTATATTTAATCCATATGATAAAAAAAATGGGTATGTGCAAACATGCCTCTTCGTTTATAAAGAACATCCGCAGGGTGATTCTGAACATAGGCTAATTGTGTGTGTGTGTGTGTGTGTGTGTGTGTGTGTGTGTGTGTGTGTGTGTGTGTGTGTGTGCGCGCGCGCGCGTCCGTGCGTAGGGTGGGATAGGGCCTACTTATGAGCATGCATGCGTGCGTGTTTGGTGTGGCAGGGAAAGTTGCGGCGAGTATCTTGCAATGTATAGATCATCTGGAGGCTTAGTCTCTTTAGATTTTTTTGTCTTATTAAATGATAAACGATTTGTAATGACGGCTTTTCTTAAAGTATATTCCAACTGTACATTTTCCAAGTTCATTATTTAAGGCCGTGTAATGGTACTACCGTTCCCTGCCACGAGGCCGCGCGTAAAGAGTAAAGAGAGAGGAGTTGCACGCCAAGGGACCATGTACGCGCAGGCTCACGAGGTGTGCTCCCTCCCAATATTTCCAGGTTAATGAGCAAGCTTTTGGGTTGTTTCTTCTAGCTTCTTGTCACAGTAATCGTTAGATATATTGTTTTATGGTCTATGGTGCTCGTTTTTACGCACGGCGGTTGGAGGGTGAAAGACAGCCTTTATTTTATTTTTTAAATAGCGTTCACTGGTATGGATATCATACTTTTAAGAAGGAAATACTATCTTAAAGGATTTTTGATAAATTGACTAAACGTCGAATATACGTGGGCCAGCATATAGCCTAATTTAGGTGAGCGTGTGGAGGCTGAATGGACAGCATGTCGCCACAGCAGCAGAACGAGGGTCTCAGCCGCAGACGGACATCTCTAGCTGGGGAAACCAAGATCAGCGGACAGTACGAGGGGAAACGGGTAAGCTAATATTGAATTGTATTAGCTGCTTTAAAAAAAAAAAAAAAAACGTTCATCGGGCCGCGTTAGGTAACTGTTCAATATTGCTGTCATCTAATATGTCTATCCCACTATTGTATGTTTAGCTTTTTGTGACTCAGAAGTAGATGTTGTGATACATTTATTTTTGGCGTCATAGCAACTTCGAAGAGCTTCATGAACTGTCAGCTGAGTTATTAGAACTGGACTGTGTTCATAGCCTAGGTGTCCAATTTAGCCGTGCTCGTGCATTTTCTCTTTCACGTGGTATAGGCTTATTAGCTTGTGTCGACAAACAATGCAACTTTAATTTTGGACGGAGATGCCATGTTGCAATCGAGACTGCCCGTTTAGTGTTGTGCGTAAACATGAGCAGCAACCAACGCTGCCTTTATTTGTCACGGCCTATATTATGTCACAGTTGTTGTGCACGCGCATTCATGATGATCGGTGCCCATTGATCCGTTTTCCCAGGGGAGTTGAAAATCCCTTTCAAATGTATCCTGATTAGGCAAGGGTAGAGCTAGACAGTTGTGTACACATGGATTAAAATAGGCAACAGTTAATCTGCAGCCTGTTCACTATCTAAGTATTTAAATATAATGTGTGCAAAGTGACATAGGTGCCTGCTCTCTTGTTTTATTTTGGTTAAGAAATTGGTTATTGGCAGGTTACTGACTAAATTATTCATAGATTTGATCAACAAACCAAACTAGTTGATTTAGGTTAATCATTTTTTTTTTTTTTTTTATATATTTGTTTTCCTCTTTTGGTCGACAACAGATGATAAGCAATATCCTCCAAATCATTTCAACAAAGAACACATGGGGTCCCTTTACTTAGTAATTGCCAACTACAACATCAGCTGTGAATGGGAAATGTATTCTATACCTCAGCGCTTGTCAGAGTTCAAAGTAGTTTCAATATTACAACTAGACCAGATAAGAAGAGTTGGGAAATTAACCCAAGGAACATTTGATTTTCCGTGTTACCGTGGTGATTACCAGCACAAGACAGGGTGCTCTTCACATCTGGCCGTCTGTTTTCTATGTGGTTACTGAGACCCAATGCGATTATTCAGCTGCACAAGGTAACCACAGTCCGGAAAGGTCAACTCATTGGCGGTGTGACAGTGCGACCCAAAGCACCTCAG